>OZ020611.1:48256006-48945265 GCA_963971575.1 Liopterus haemorrhoidalis
AATCGTGGTTCTATTGTATTATACCAAATTTCGTTAAAATACGTCCAGCCGTTTTTAAAAACAGATATAACATCCAATTTTATTAATTACTATATTATTATAGCAATTTGTTTTTCTATTTTTATTTAAATATACCTAAAATTATATTTGTATTCGATTTTATTGTTATTTATTAACTATAATTCGCGACTGAAACTAACGTTGGCGGCGCTGCGTACAACAGCTTATGGCGGTCGAGAAGCGTATTTGTCAGAAGTTTTTTCTTAATATTTATCTGTTCAAACAATATTTCTGCAAAAAAGTACTGTATTTAAGTCACTATATTTTAAAATAGTTCTTAATTCACATAAACTGCAGCACAACACGCTAAAAATATTATCCAAATATACGCTTCTGTTTAATTTAGCCAGTCACCACCAGATGTCTCACTGTTATTTGCAGTCGCGAATACTAATACACATTACCTTAAATTTTATATAAATCAGTATAAAATTTACTTAGGTTTTTATTTATAATTTATTCAGTGGAACTGTCTTGAAATAAATATCTATTACGAAAATAGTCAATAAAAATATTTAAAAACGTGCAACATCTATATTCATTCTGTATGCTAGTTTGAACTACGCATACGTGTGACGTATTCCCTCTCACACTCTGATTGGTCAGAAGTTACGAGACAACCTTTACTTAAATAATCTTGGCAGCAGTGTAGTTATCACCTCTCACGCTTGAAAGTGTAGAATCGATCCCCAGTACAGGCAAAAAAAAATCTTAACTGGTGCAACCGTAGGCTCACTCAGTCTTCTTTATAATGAGGGCCTGTATCTCTGAATTAATATTCAGGAATATGGGGCATGCGTCATAGGGCACGTAGAACCGGCATGCATGGCTACTGTAAAAAGTAATATTTTGCTCATATCGGAGGGCGCTAATCACTACCTAAAAATCTCTCAAATCTATGCATCATGCTATTCAAAAGAATAATTATTCTTTGTAATAGTACAGTCATCCTTTGTTATCCACGTATTTAATCAGTGATTTTGGTTACACCCTGTTATCAAATATAATTTTATTTAGTTTTTAATAGAGAAGCAAAGAACAGTAGTTGCTTATTGCCGCTGCAATGTCCTCTTAGCAATTTGAGCCCCTTGCATCTAACTGGCCATTGTCACCCTTTCCGCGCTATGTACCTTCTCATAATGCCTGTTTTTATATATGTACAAATGTATATGGTTAACCTTTATTATCTGTGGTTTTCCTATCTGCGGTATTCTGATGGAACGTACTTAATCTCTATGGATGACGGGATATTGCAATATAAAAATATGAAACACAATAAAAGAATTATTTGAGTCGAATATTTCGAAATCATCTCCCAATATTTCTCCAAACATACCTAAACAATATTTTTACTAGCAAGGTCAATTTATAATTGAATCGGTCATTTTGAAAAAGGTCGTACCCATTTTTAGAAAAATTTCAGGAGAAGTTAGTTAGGGTAACGTAGTATTTTTTTTATGTTTATAAGGCATCTACCCTGTTGCAAAAATATAATTGTTAATCTTTTTGGAAACTGAGGGACCACAGGATTTTTTTTTTCTACAGCAGATATGACCCCTTTTCAAAATGAACTAAGTTTTTCAAAGATAACGTCCATTTTTTTAAAAATCTTTATTTTGGCAATTTTGAAATAGTAAAAGAGTCAAAAGTAAAGATAATTAAAATTTAAAAATGTAATTACAAAAGCAAAAATAGTAAAATAGGTAGTTAAAACTCTTCTGGTTGTTCTTCGCCTGTATTCGTAGATTACTTGTCGCTAGGAATGTACTGATACAGTTTTCTGATGTCTTGAATTTTTTTATATTAATAGGGAGCTTTCCTTGATAAGCAGGGTTGCTTTCAGGTGATGGAATAAATAACTGAGAGCTCTTGATGCATTCTTTCTTTAGAAGGTAACTGTGTTGCACAAGACTATCGATATAAGGACAGCAAATTGAATCTTTTTTTCTTGACTAATTTTCTTTCCGTAACTTTCCTGTGACAGAACTTAAAAAAATCTGGCCACCAAATTTTAAAAGCAGCTACGTCTTGATACGTTAAATGTTTCACTTGGAATTTCTGTGTCTTTGTAGAGGATTCAATAAAATTTTCATATTCACCAGGGCAATATAATCTCTTTACCGGTTCAGTTTGAAAACGGGTTTGAAAACATCTCTCGGAGATGACTCTTCTTCAAATTGACTGACAGAAGCCTGGTCTTGTTAAAGCTGCTTCAGCTAGTGAAAAATGACCCATTTTCATATGGAATACATGAATAGACATGTTAAAGGGCAAAATCTGGTAAAATGTAGTTTTATGAAAATAATGGACATGACCCCTTTTCAAAATGACCGATTCAATTATAGGATATTTTATAGTGTAAAAATGCTCCTTCTCACTCTTCCATTTCTTTGCATTTTCCTCATCTAGTTGAGAATTGTTTTGATTTCCCAAATTATTGGAAAATTGTGTTTAGAGATACATACTTTTCAAAATACAAACCGCGGTCTGAAACGAAGTCCGTAAGTCGAGGTACCATTGTAATCGAGATGAAATTTTGAAGGATAGTTATTGAAAGCTTTTGATATGTATATTAAAAATAATATATTTTTATCAATAAATAATGTTTTTTGTTTTTTTTTTTGCGGGAATTTTTGTTTGTTTTTGATATTTCCGTCAATGTTCTACAGCAGGGGTGTAAAATTCATTTGGATCACCGGTAATTTTTCATACACAAGAATAGTAAACAGTGACTGAACTAAAAATACCCCAAAGGGCGAAGGATATTTTATTTTAATTCTAAATAGGCTCAATATACATATATATATATATATATATATATACTAGTGCACCCGTTGCCAACTGTGTTGGCAAACAAATCATTACCTTAATGTGGAACTTGCTCGACACCTCAGACTTCTTTCTCTAGCCATACGCCTAACTTCATCCAATTCAAATTGAATCAACTCTTCGCCCATTATTAAAAACTGGACAAATAATGAGCATTAATCCGAATTATTAATTCATTAACTTTTTAAGATGGGAAAACGATTCATTTTCACTCAGTGCATTATATTTATAATGTTAAAACTAAAAATGATTTGGGACGTTAAATTTAAAATATATTTATTAAAATTAATTTTCCATTTTCTTATATAATATAAAAATACGCACACGGAAAAAACGCACACGGATTAATACGCACACGGAAAAAAGCACACATGAAAAAATACACACACGGCAAAAAGGGCACACGGAAAAAAGCGTACTTACACTATATCTCAAATCAGGGGGTAGATTTACAATATCCCACTGAACACTGCGCATGCGTCATACACACGTCATTTGTTCAATATACAGAGATTCTAAACAGGTGGGACTGTGCAGCACTTTTAAAACAATTTTTAGGTGGTTTATAAAAAAAAATAAATAAACAGTTATCAACCATAACCTAAAGTCCATTCTACATTATACTTTTTTCAATACTTTTTTCAATACTATCCAACTCTGACGTCATTTCAACTTTTGATACTACAGAATATAGTGGGGGGGAAAAATAAGAGACAGTGAAAAATTTTATATCTTCCATCTCTTATTACTTTTGTTGCCAACTTAAAAATTTTTAGGTTCAGATGGCAGACAACAATTTGGTTATATTGAACCAATTTATAAATATTGTTTAATTGTGCTAAGTTTATATTTAATTATATGATCTAAATAAACTTCTTATCAACTTAATAAACTACTAAAAGTTAAGTTGTAAACAAAAACTAAAAAGTTGGTGTTGGTACGATTGAAAAGTACAGAACTGTCATCCAAAACTACCCCCGGTCAAATTTTCGATTGACAGTTCTGTACTTTTCAGTCGTACCAACACCAACTTTTTAGTTTTTGTTTACAACTTAACTTTTAGTAGTTTATTAAGTTGATAAGAAGTTTATTTGGGTCATATAATTAAATATAAACTTAGCACAATTAAACAATATTTATAAATTGGTTCACTATAACCAAATTGTTGTCTGCCATCTGAACCTAAAAATTTTTAAGTTGGCAACAAAAGTAATAAGAGATGGAAGATATAAAATTTTTCACTGTCTCTTATTTTTTTCCCCCACTATATTCTGTAGTATCAAAAGTTGAAATGACGTCAGAGTTGGATAGTATTGAAAAAAGTATTGAAAAAAGTATAATGTAGAATGGACTTAAGATAGTGCTTTTAAGGTGAATCACTGGCCCTGGCTTTGCACAGAACAGTTAAAATGCAATTTATTTTTAGGTGGTTTATAAAAAAAAAAATAAACAGTTATCAACCATAACCTAAGATAGTGCTTTTAAGGTGAATCACTGTCCCTAGCCCTGCACAGAACAGTTAAAATACAATTTATTTTTAAGTAGTTTATAAAAAAAAATATATAAACAGTTATCAATCATAACCTAAGATAGTGCTTTTAAGGTGAATCTAACCTAAACTAAAAGGTAAATGATATTTTAATGTGATAAATAAACAGAAACCATTGTTTTAGAGCCACTGATAATTCTTGAATTATTTAGTGTAGTCGTTATGTGCTGCCATCTGTATAGAGTTTGCAGTGGGATATTGTAAATCTTGTCCTATAAATCGTAAAAATAAAAAAATAATAAAGCATTGAAAAAATAATAATAAAGAAAAAAAAAGTCACATTTTTCTTACTTTCATCAAAACCAAATATTTTTTAAAATAATTATTTTTCTGCTAATAATAATTTTAATCAAAAATGTCGAATATCACGGAAGGATAACGTTTTTCTGTGTTTTGTTTCGTAAAAAAACCGATCCGTGTATTTCACAACTAAATTAATAATTCACGAACAAACACTCAAAACAAAAATCACAGCACACTACTGTCCAATACATAAACAATAATTTCTTATAATTCTATCAATTATTATAAAAAGTGTTCGTAGAATATTCACTATTATTGCATCTTATAATAATTATAAAAAGTGTTCGTAGAAAATTCACTATTATTGCATCAACAATATATTTTAAACAATTTTGACATAAATAATTAACATATGCGCGCCTCTATCGGGGAATGAAGAAACGACCGGTCGAACATACAAACAGGCGTCCGGTCAAACATACGCATATGTTAATTATTTATGTCAAAATTGTTTAAAATATATTGTTGATGCAATAATAATGAATTTTCTACGAACACTACGAGACAGATAATATTCATCCTAAGTGCGTCCACCCCACCACACTTGGGGGGAGCACACTTACCAGTTTACGATACTGCCCTAAACTGTAAATCTTTGTATATATTGCCTGCCCAAATATGAACAGTTATTTATTGCGAGAAGGGTGATTAGTCCGACATCTCTTGTTCAGTAGTTCAAACACAATATCAGAGTAGCATGAATTCATACATTTAGATTTGTCGTACAAGGTGTGTAAATTAAGTAAGCGGACTGATTTTATATATATATATATATATATTTTTTTTGTCCGAAGAGAATTACAATTCAATATTGTCTCCCTCAAAATAACATCCTTGGGATGCGACACAGCGCTGGAGATGGTTCTTTTAACCATCCTAGCAGAACTGGAACTCGGATAATGAAATAGCTTTCAGCTGGTCGGTTATAGACGTTTGACGTTTCAATGTTTTCGAGTGTCCCAAAATGACGTCCCTTGAAATGATTTTTCAATCTTGGGAAGAGGAAAAAGTCACAAGAACTCAAGTCAGGCGAATAAGGAGGCTGAGGAGCCACAGGAATGTTTTTGTAGGCCAAAAACTCGTTTATTGAAATTGCATTTTTTTCTCATTCCCAATTCATTGGTCAAAATCTGATGAACGGTAGTGTGAGTCAAATTCAACTCTTCCTTCCTTCGATCATTTTGAGTGCCAACCGACGATCTGAACGCACAAGATCCCGGATTCTGTCGAGATTTTCATCGGTTTTTGAAGATGAAGGCCTTCCGCTGCATGATTCATCTTTAATCAACTCTCTGCCTTCTGAAAATGCCTTCAACCACAAAAAAAAAACTGGGTTCTTGACAAAACACTGTCTCCGTAAGCCTGCTGAAGTTTTGCAAAAGTTTCCGTTGCACTATGCCTAAGTCTGAAGCAGAACCTGATAACACACCGTTGCTCTAAATGAATGTCACTCATTTTTAGAACGCACTAGAAAAAACTGTTTCACAAAAAAAATCACTACGGACAACAAAATAACTCTAGCGAGTTCAAAATCGTACTGAAGGTGTATCACATGTTTACCTGCCGTCCCTCTAAGTCCCGCGTCCAAAATGTTACTTAATTAACACACCTCGTACATACTAAAGTTTTAAAAGCAAGTAACAAATTTACACAAAAAATTGAAAAGCAAAAATGTAATTCTTTTGCAATCCAAAAGTAAGTCTAATGACCTGTTTCAGCTTTAATTGCGTCTCTCTTTCTCTCTGCGTCCAGCTTCATTTGTTTTTCCTTTGACTTACATTGTAAAACTATTTTCGTGTAGTTACAGTTTTTTCTTCAAAATTTAGCGGTAACTGTTTATACACTGGTGACTGATTGTTATCTGTTGTATAATTATTTTATCTATTCAAATTTTTTGCGGTTATTTCCCCGGTCATGAGCTCATTCAGTTGTGATCAGCACTTATTTCGTCACTGCAGCTTAAAAACTGCTCAATCAAAAAATCACTAATTCGCGCTTTCTCAAGGACCTGTTACTGCAAAATTGATTTTGCAATATAGATTTCCAACTGCTTCTCCACCTTTTCGTTTATCTATCGAGTGGCCTTGTTCTCTGGATTATTTTTCCGCATCTGACTATGTGAATTAATCTGGTGTTTCTGGTATTCTATTTATGTGTTCATTCAGTTGTATTCTTATTCGTCATCACCATCTTATGATACACGTTACAGGTTTTGAGAATTGCTTCGTTTTTAATTTTCTTTTTTATTCATTTCTGCCGTTTATATCTATCTTTTGGTTTTCAAGGGCATTGGTCATTATTGTTCTTTGACATCTTGTAAATAAGAACATTGCTTTTGATGTTGCTTGGTTTGGAGAACACCTGTTTCAGCTGTTCTCCTTTTATGATAAATTATGCTCTCAGATTTATAGGCCAGTATTAATTTAACTAATTAACAATATATAGGATAGTACCAAAGGTCCTGGGATTGCATCCTGGTCAGGGCAAACATAGATGTTTATGTTTACTATATTGTGGTGGGTTTAATCAACATTTAGCCGTAGTTTTAGTTTTAGTTCTATGTTTTAAACTTAAAAGATAAAACTATCATATTCTTACTAGTAAGTTCATAATTTACTTACTAATTTACTTACTAATTTACTTACTAATTTACTTACTACTACTTACTACTTACTAATAAATCATCATTCGCGCGACATCCCGAGTTGAGTCTAGGCCTCTTGTTCCCAGGTTTCATGACCATATTTTCAATCTATGTACATTCAGGAGTAATATGGTCAGTATTACGTCCATTTTTTAGCGTACACAGAAAGTCACCTACAGTTTATAGCCGGTTGCGAACGGCTAAGCAGAACCTGTAATTTGTATAAATATTTTTACACATTTTTAGTCTTAACGATCTTAAAACCGGCCTTGCGGCTAAAACTAAAATCACAAAAATGCGCGTGCGCACACACTGACGTAAAACGTGCAGGTTCTATATTACGAGCTGTTAACAATTTCATTATTGTTTTTAATCGGATACATCTCTACTCACAATGTTTGTTTTTTAAATAGTTATCTATAACCAAAAATTTTGACTTTTGACGTTAAAAATTTCAGTTGACATTGTGGAAGACACCACGCGCGTTCGTAAAACTCAGCGTTGTATTAGATACTTGTTAAAACTAAATCATTGTATAAACTTGTAATCATTTAATTAGGTAAAGACAAAAACAATAACAAAAGCTAACACTAAAACTACTGCTAAGACTAAAACTGAGCAAGCCTGTGGTTGTAAACGTTGAATCGTTTGTACCTGCTATATGTCCTCTAAACAATGGCACGTACGTGAGTTCAGTTCCTGCTTAAGTCAAATAATTTGTGGAAAAATATCTATACAAATTACAGGTTCTGCTTAGCCGTTCGCAACCGGCTATAAACTGTAGGTGCTTTTCTGAGTACGCTAAAAAATGGGCGTATTATTGACCATATTACTCCTGAATATACACAGATTGAAAACATGGTTATGAAACCTGGAAACAGGAGTCCTAGGCTCACCTTGAGCTGTCGCGCCGAGTTAGATAGTTAGTTAAAAAAATTTGGCGCACAGCAACACAGACTATTTGCGCCTAACGCAGCCCTTTTAAATGACTACACTACATATTAAAAACAATAAATTAAATCTGTTGCGCCGATGATGAAGACTAAGACTATATGTTGCCTAAACACGTCATTACTTTATTATAATTTAATAAACGAACTAATAAGATAATAAAGAGAAACGTCACCTAATACATTTATAAACGCTCCCAAGCCTGTTTGGTTGACTTGGAGAGTTGTAGGCCTAAACCTTACCTTCCTAGGAGTGAAGAGGCCCTTGGCTATTTGTATCAGTACGGTAGTGATCAGCACTATGGTGATGAGACTTCTTGGACTATGGACTAGAGATGGGAATTTCGGCTCAGTTTGCGAAACCGGATCAGTGGAGGTCGTTCAGTTTGCTGAGCCGGTTCATTGATCCGGCTCAGTGATCCGGCTAAGTAAACATGTTTCCAAGACACAGGTTGGTCGTTCGTTCGTAGGTAGAACGTCGCTTAGCCCCGGCTTTTGCATTATATGAACTGTAAACAAGATCCCGAGACACAGGTCGGTCAGTTGTCGGTCGTTCGTTCAATACGGTTGTTGGTTTGCAATATGTAGGTAGGTAAAATGTCGCTCAGCTGGCTCTTGCATTATATGAACAAGTTAAATAAATAAAAATCTCTAGAAGTGAATTATCTAACATTTTTGAAACAAACAATTCACTTTTTGTAGCTACTGTATTTTAAACCAGATGTGTTAAGTTTATGGCGATGTTTATTGCCCTTATAAATCGGACATCTGGGATTTGGGCAATATTTTTAATATTTTTATATAGTATGATTGTAAGAAAATACAGATTAAGTATATTTCAAATAAACTGCCCTACAAATTGATGACAAAATACACTTTATGATAATACATTAACCATTAATAAATTACAAGCCGATTTCTCGCGAAGTTCAACATGACGTCGATCCAGATCCGGATCACTCCGGTCACTGCCCACAATCGCCCGACCAATCGTATCCTTGAAACTTGAAACTATACAGTGAGCCGTGAACCGCATTTCATTTTGGTGAACCGTGTCACTTCGGTCAGTGTAGTGAGCCGGTTCGTTTATGAACGTCCGGCCTCTACTATGGACTAATAATAATAATTTATTTCCTGATTTTGAGTTAATTTGCATCTCATGGTGTCTTATGCTATGATCATTTTATGACATTAATTCTTATAAATTTTTCTAAATTAACTCTTCAGGTGGGCCAACCCTAGTAGCGCAGAGGTAGTGACCCAGCTTTTCGAACCAGAGGTCCCCGGGTTAGAAACACGGTCAGGCCTTGATTGTTTATGTTCGTCTGTATCACCTCATCATCATTATTTTCAGGAAATTATAAAGAAAAATAACTCCAGTCCAATTAAAGGTTCGAAAAAAGCTTCAATTGATTTCGTGAAAATATTCTTGTAAACGTGTTAACATCATAGAAGCTTTTTTGTACATCTATGTACAAGAGGAACAGACTGCTATTTATTTAAGTAATTAGTAGGTATTTTTTTGTCTGAGCCGCAGGTGTGATGTACAATGTTCGACTTCACTATAGGCATACAGTTTGCACAAGATATATTAAAATGTCATGTAAGAAGATGTCACAGAACAAATTTCCAACAAATCCTTTTTGTTTTTATATATTTACGTGGAAATAACTAGCTTCGAAGTAATAAATGACTACCATGTTATATAAATGAATTCAGTTCCATAGTTTCAAATAAGAGCGGATGTGAAGCCAAAATCAAACAACGAATAACATCAGCAAGCAATAAAATAATAAATATGACAGAGTCCAAACATGTATCTCTACAAATAGAACTAAGCATACAACAAGAAATAACAGATCAAATACTAAAGAAAACAGCGATACATTGGAAAGAGGATGGAAAATAAAGGACTGTGAAGGCGCCAAGAAAAAGGGAGTAAACCAAAGACTGGAAGAAGAAAAATTTAAACATAAAAAACTAAGCGGCAGTAGAAATACGGCGAAATACGGCGTTAATACGGCGTTAGAAATACGGCAGTACATTAGCGAAGAAAAATATAAAAGAGAAAATAATTGAAAATAGATAATCATGCAAGAATAAAGATTACATTTCAAGCAAGGAGAAGACAGAAGAATGATATATAAATTAATGGACGAAGAAAAAAATGAACAAGAACAGATTATAACGAAGAAAGACGTTGAAAGGTAAACCCATAAAGTAAAGAAGGAAAAAGTTACAGGGGAAGAGAGAATACAGAAGGAGTCTTGGATCCATAATACAGTGTGTAATAGTATAGTTGGCAAGGATAATAAATAATGTATAGAAACGTAGGGGTTTTCCTGAAATATGGCTTAAATGTTTGATAAATCCTAATTACAAAAAATTGATATGAAGTGTGAATATTCACACATTTCAGGGTTTCGCAGGTATATAATAAGTGAAGGCGGTATGCTGAGTGTGTAGGACAAATTTTACTTTGTAATAATCACGGCAAAATGAACGATATTTTTAAAATAATTTATCGTCTGTTAATCATATAATAAGAAACTTATTAAATTTACGCTCTTAAAAATTAAATACAACATTTGTCAAAATATAACTAGAATTTTGACAAAATAATTTCAACATAATAAAAATGCAAAAAAAAAACAGAAAAAATAAAATTCACTCCGTACTCGAACTCGAAACCCTTCGTTTACCAGCGAGTTTTAGCTTACGACACCAGTGCTCTAACCAATAACGCCATCGTACGCCTTGCATGTGAGTGTCTTACATTAGTATAACTTTTGTACTTTGTGAACCAAAAACCACAAAAATGCGTTATTTTCCGAAAACATAATCTGATCAAAAATTCCTGTTGTACTATTTCGGTTCACACCAATATACATTACTTAGAATTTTTTTAGATTTTTAGTAAACCATCTGGGCTACAGGGTGTGGGACAAAATTTTTTTGCACAATTTTGGCAAAAATCGCATCAAAATAATTTATTTTTCAAAAATAAAAATTTGGTCGTTAATCCACGTACTAAGGGCTTTCATTTGATACCCTACTCATAATTTAAAAAAAATATTTTTGTTTTCGATGAGCACATATTTGTTTATATTTTTAGGGGGGTATGTTTTTTAGATTTTTTTAGTATTTTTCCTATGTGCGGGTTAAAGAGTTGTATAAGCATGCCAAATTTCAACTCTCTAGGTTTAGCCGTTTGGCTACAATTTTTACCGAACAGACAGACAGACAGACAGACAGACAGACAGACAGACAGACAGACAGACGACAAAATGACGGTATAAGGGTTTTTTGGTCATACCTACAAAACCCTAAAAAGGTAACAGGAATAAAACAAAAAACTATATAGGTATCATAATGCTAAACACAGCATTCAAAATTAACGCCATGATTTTGAAGAAAAAAATAGTAACAAATGTGGAGATTAGGAAATTTCTAACAGAAGATCAAGCTGGATTTAGAAAAGTGACAGAAACCATTAAAACATATGCCATATAAAATGAATTGCAGAAAGAAAAAGGACGACTTTACGCAATTTTTTCATATTTTCAATGGGCCTTTGATGTAGTATACAGGTCGATAAACTTCTCGTGAACAAAATAGATGAAATATGCGAAAAACCGCATAATTCAATTAAAATAGGACAAGAAAAAAGTAAGACCTTTTGGTCAACACAAGGAGTCAAATAGGAGGAAAATAAACTGGAGGAAACGTGGTAGCGAAAAAGAAGTTCAGGATCTTTGGCGTTGTTATAATAATAATAATATAATAAATTTATTGTATCAATAAATAAATACAAAAGTTTACAAAACTTACAAATCTTATACATCGAGCTTATATAGTATATGTACATTATAAATAATTTTATTGCACAATAAATAAAGAAGAAAAATACCCCTAAGGATAACGGGAGATATTTTTCTTACCACCTAACTGTAGGAACAGTTGTGTGTGGCTACAAAAAAAAAATATATATATATATATAAAGTTTATTTAATATTAATGTGTATGAATGCAATATGTAAGTCAGAATTTTACTCATTTATAGAAAGAAATAATAATAACAATTTAACAATAAAAAAGATAATAATTATAATAACAATAAAATAAATGGAAGTAATTGGTAATAATATGTTTAAGAAATAGGTTGAAATATAATTTCAATCTCATTCTCATTTATAGTCCGGACAAAAGCTTTGATGATGTTTTTGGCATTACTTTTATTAATATTTAAGTTGTTTGCAGATAAGTATTCTGTAAATTTATTGTAGATTTTTGACAAATGGTACCTAAATGAAAGTTGACCTATTTTTTTATGTTTTCTTTCGAGTATAGCTAGTGCATGTATGTTACTTCTTGTTTTGTAATTATGGCTGGCAGAATTTACAACATATAACAACATCTATTTATGTCTTGCTAAAAGAAGGAAAAATTATAATATTTAATGAAAGAATTAGCTCATGACTGTTGCGAAGAAATTAAAAAAAAAGAAGAAATAAACAGAATAAGGCATAAGTGAAAAGAAGAAAAACAGATCAGTATGGATAAACAACAATCGAAATAGAAAATATGAAGCAGACAGGGGTCATGATAAAAAAGCAATAGTCAGAAGAGATAGAGACATCCAGACACAAATTAGAAGAGAGATAATAATTAAATCTAATTATAGCCCTAGGTATAAATTTCTTCAGACACTAGAAGTGCCAAATTACCTTACTAAAAAACAACAAAATCTATAAATAATAGCTAGATTTTGCATCGGAAATTAAATTATGTTGTCGCCTACTAAATACTTACGAAATCCTGAAATGTATAAAAATTCACACTTCACATCAGTTATTTAGAGCAGAGATTTCCAAACTATGGCCTGCAAGAAGATATCATCCGGAACGTGGACATTTTTTAATAAGTTTATTTATATAAAAACAGCAATTTAAATAATCAGAAAATCGCTAAGTAAAACATAACCAATAATAATAGTTTAGCACTGTAGGCCTAGAAGGCCCATGGCTTGTTGAACAATTGTTCTCCACTCTTACCTATTTTTCTCCTACTCACTAACGCCTATCTGTTCCAGGTCCTTTCGCACCGCATCTATCCACCTTCCTTTGGCCAGCCTTTTCTCTTTTTTGCTACTACTCCACCCCTTAACATTATCTATATATATATTCTTTATTTCCCTAGGCCTTGCGGCGTTCAGGGTGTTAACAGTTACAAAAAAAAAAAACAATAAAATAAAAAATAAAACAATCAATCCAAAAATAAACAATAACATACAATAGAATTTACATTTTACAATATTTTTTCTCTTTTCTTTCTTCTTTCCGTTTCCCCTTCCTGTTATCCTTCCCCAATGTCCATCCTTCTTGCCTCTGATTCCCTCGCCCACCTCTCCCCCCTACCATCTTCGTGCAACAGGTCTAATGTGCTCCCCGACCATACTGTCATCTCTCTACACCTCTTCGCGAGGAGCTCTGTATCTTCCTCCTCCTCCCCCCGCACATCTTCTCCTCCTGTCTCCTCCAATATCTATTTCCTCTCTCTTCATTCCCGCACCTTAGCCTCGCAATCCTCCTAATTCTCCCTCCTGACCTTCCACTTTCTTCCCTCAAGTAGCTTGGTACCCCTATAGTTCTGACCTCCTTATATCTCCCTGCGCTCCTTGAATTGTCTATTCTGACTGTCCTTTCTTGCTCCCCCACTTCCTCATCCCTCCTCCACAACTCCTCAATCACGCTTATCCCGTATTTTCTCCTCCTTTCCACCCCTGTTGCATCCACTCCGCATCTCCAGTAATACTCTTTTCTCTTCTCCCCCCATGCGTACCATATTCCTTTCTGTTCCTCTCTGGCTCTTTCTTCCCAGCATTCCCTCATTATTTTTCTGTTTCTATTTTAACTTTCTCTTCTGTACCCACCCTCCTTCCTGTACCCACTTTCATCTTATCCCTTTTCAGTTCCTCTCTTACAATATACCCTGGTGCCGTTCTATCTACCCCTAAGATAATACCCCTTAAATACCTCTCCTGTACTCGTTATACCTTCTCCCATTCCTTCAATCCCCAAATTTCCACCCCATATAGCAGGATGTTTTTCTCCACGGCGTCAAACACCCTCAATCTCCATCTAATATCGTCGCTAAACTTCCTCTCTCCTTTACTCCACAGCTTCCCCATGACTATCCTTGCCTTCTTTACTCTTTTCCTTATGTGTAGTTCAGCCCCATTGTTCCTCGTTAGTTTATAACCTAGGTATTTTATACTCTTCACCTCTTCTATTTCTCTGCCACCCCATTCCCATTTTTTTTTAACATTATCTTTACCACCCTATCTTCAGAAAGTCTCGACACATGCCCTAACCATCTCAGTATTTGCCCTTTAATTACACTCACTATATCTGGCTCCCCATATAATTCCATAACTTCTTTATTTGTTCTGCGAAAAAAATAGATCTCCTACCTCCCATATATTTCCATCATAGATTTTTCTTAAAACGTTCGTTTCCACTCCCAATCGCTTTTGAGTTTCGTTGTTTAAAGTCCACGACTCACGTCCATAGAGAACTGTTGGTCTAATAACTGACTTATATACCTTAAGATTAACCTTGACACTTTGTTTGCTCAGATAAATTTATATAAGGACCCAACACATTTACTACCTTTCGCTAATCTACGAGGGATGTTTCCAAAGTTCTGGGAATTTAGCTATAATTTTTATTATTTTGTTAATTTTCGTCAATATTACAATGTAGTTTTTCAACATAATCTCCATTTAACTGAATACATTTATCCCAACGATAAACTAATTTTTTTAAGCCGTCCTCAAAGAACTTTTTCTGTGTCAATTCACCTATTCCAACAGCCTTGGCACCCAGCGCGGCGAAACCTTGCTAACACCCAAACAATCCTGCAAGATGTCATAAACTTGTCGTGTACCTATTCCTAGACGCACACTAATTTGACGAATAGTCATTCGCCTGTCCTCTTTCAGTAGGTCTTCGACGGCAGTAATGTTTCTTTTATTTACCGACATGCTCGGGTGCCCACTGCGTGGATCGTCTTCTAGTGATGTTCTACCTGTTTTAAAACGATCGATCCACCGATAAACAGTACTTTTGGATTCTGCAGGCTCACCAAATACTCGTTGCAGACGCTGAATAATTTCTGATGTTTTCACACTTTCTTTTTTTCCACAAAAAGAAAATTATTGCTCTCTGAGATTTTGCTGCGTCTTCCATAGTTACAAAAACAGTGCTATGAAAACGTGTCTATATCAGTCGAACACCTAAATCAGACTGAACAATATTGCACTAGACAGTTGCATAACCATGTCAAGACTTGTCTGGGACCAATAACATTGCCTATAAGTTCTGCGTAATTTAATTATAGCACAATTCCCAGAATTTAGGAAACATCCCTAGTAGATCTGATTTCCAGGTCTTCATTGTTCACGTTTGATATTTTCACATCTAAGTACACAAAACTGTCCAGCGCTTTAAACTCATAAAGCCTTTCTGTATCTGTCCTTACACTGAAGCTCCCCTCTGGCTGACTTTGAAAAAAGCATAACTATAATTAAATAATATCCTTTTCTTAATTATTATTAATTTTATTAATACTATCACCATAATTATTAAGCTTGTTTTTAAAATCATGTGACAAGAGCCTAGGCTCTTAACGCTTGTAGGGATGGGGCCTGCTTCTGAAAAGTTTGGACACCCCTGATTTAGAGTCTTGTGTAATAGATTTTACAGTTAATAATAATCCTACTCCTTTTTACCTGAATAGTAAAATTTTTATGAATTAGAATTCTTCAGAATATTGACAAATGACAATTACATGTCGTATAAGGGCTAATTTTGTCTATTAATTTCAAAAATACAGGGTGTTACTATATTAAGGGTAGTAATAATACTTCTTAGGGTTGAAGTAAAAATAATATCTTTTTAATAAGTATTATGTGATTTAATAATACAATTTAAAACTAAGATATACAACCATATATTTAAAGTGTGTTTCTTCAAATTTATCATATAACATTCCAGAGTTATAAAGACATTTGTTGGGTCTAGGTGTGAGAAATAATGATCTGGTATTACACACCTTGGAAAAATTTAAATGCTTTCTGGACTCTTGACGCATTACTTATAAATGTTATGAAATTTTATATTTTTCAGCTGATTGTTGATAGTAATAACAGCTGTTTATGTTATTTTATTTCATGAATCAGTGTAAAATCAGCTGAGAGAAATAAACTTTGTTGTTTCCATGATTTAAACTATAAAATACAATTTGTGATCACAGATCTTAAGATTATGAATCATACAAATGCGATTAGACAATAGGCGTTTATGTTCCCGATTCCTTCCGAAAGTCAGTCTGAGCGTACATATTAGCTTATTTTTAGTTAATCCGATTGATCCACCAGAGCTCTCCGAGCATTTCTAAACAATCTGATGATGTAGCAGGATTACTGGGATTAATGGATTATTGGTGGTAGGGGTTAGCCCGGGTAAATTGAATCTTACAGCCAATTGGAAAGTTGAAAATATAAATTAGTAAAATGGAGGAAATAAGTACGGTTTGTGATAGCATTCTATTATTGGTAATAAACTCATATTTGTAAAACAAAATAGTTATTTACACAAGTCCTCAACAATGTTCTATCACGTCATCAACTTCACTTCACCGTTATCATCAGACAATCTGTCACTTCTTTCCATGTTTCTTCTATATCAGTCAGGGCAGGGCCGCCTTTAGGCAGGGGCAAGTGGGGCACCCGCAATTCTAGTTTTGCCCCAGGCAAATGCTAGGGGCGGCCCTGAGTCAGGGCCGTTGAGAGGGAAGGGATGCCGGTACAAATTATCTGGGTCCATAAGCTCGGGCCTCAACAAAACCTCGGTTTAAATTCTTTTTTTTTACATATCTATCCCATTTTATTATTTGTGATTTTGTTTTGAACATTTCTTTAGTCTTTTATGGATAATGATACGAGGGATGTTTGATAAGTCAGTGATCTGAAATGAAAGATTTTTTTAACCAAATTGTGACTTATTTTTCAATATTGTATCCTTTTAGCTCGTTATACAAGGTGTCTCAAAAGAAATTTTATATTTAGTGGATCGATTAAAAAAAAAGTAAGCCGTATATAGAAAAAATGTTTATTAATTATTAAAATACACTTTTTGGGGATTTATTTCTTAAAAATAATATCGTCTAAATGTAGACCCTCGCGTTCTCGGCAGTCATTTAATCGAACAGTAAAATTACTTATGACGTCTCGGCAGGTGGACTCAGGGATGGCTGCCATTTCGTGACGGATATTTTCTTTCAAATACGCCAGTGAAGTCAGGTTTATTGGCGTAAACTTTAGATTTAAGATAACCCCATAGGAAAAAGTCCATAGGGGTTAAATCTGGACTGCGTGGAGGCCAATTTATGTCACCTCTCCGGGAGATCAATTTGCCTGAGCAAATTTCACGAACACGTGGCAGAGACATATTGGACGTGTGTGAAGTTGCTCCGTCCTGTTGGAACCATGTTCTTTGGTTATAGCCAGGAAAGTTTTGCAGTTCAGGTACCAAGAAGTTGTCTAACATCTCCACATAACGCTCTGAATTCACTGTAACTGCACGCCTCCTTTTGTCTTCAAAAAAGTAAGGACCGATAATTCCTCGCGCCGACATCGCAGCCCATACGGTCACTTTAGGCGAATGTAGGAGTTTCTGATGTTTGCGTTTCGGATTCGTTGCACTCCAGTAGCGGCAGTTCTGCTTATTTACGTGGCCATTAAGATGAAAATGAGCTTCATCCGAAAACAAAATGTTGGTAACCGTTGAAAATCGCTCAATCACCTGATTTACGAAATTAAGCCTCTGACTGGCATCTTGGGGCTTTAATTCTTGCACCAATTGAATTTTGTAGGGGTGCAGCTGTAGGTCTTTGTGCATAATGCGATGTAATGATGATCTATGCACATTTAAAGCACTTGCGCGCTTCCGAATTGAAAGGTTCGGGTCGTCACGAACAGACTGATTAGCATTCTCCACGTTTTCTACCGTTCTTGATGACCTAGGTCGCCCGGATTTTGATTTATCCAGCATTGTACCAGTCTCTTCAAACTTTTTAACCCAATGTCGAAAGAGAGGAATGCTTGGCGCATCATATAAGTGGCGAAAACCTCGAATACTGCGAAATAAAAAACAAAAAAAAAAAAAAAAAAAAAACAAAAAATACAAATGTTATATTGTCATATACAGAAACCTTATTTCATTTAATAATGAAATAAAAATTCATTCCATGTTTTAAATGGTAGCATGACTTTTGGGCTACGTATAAGCCACTAAAAGAATGCAAAATCGCAGCCGATGAAGTATATTGGTACACCAAGAGATGAAATTACATAAAATCTTGCATATATCATGGGTTACGACTCTTGCAAAGATACAAATAAGAAGATAAAAATGGTAAGAAGATGTGGTAATAGATTAGTTGATTTTCCTACTTTGAGTTTATGTCAAATTTTATTATTTACATTTATAACATTTAGTATTATTATTTATCCATTTAAATTCCTAACTTTTTCAAAAAAGAATACGTAAAATTTGCATTTAATGTTTTAAAAAGTATTTTATATGTGTTGCATTCCAGACATTATTGTATATATTTCAGGTGAACAGGTACATAAGAAGAACATTATTAAAGAAGACAGCTCATTACAGCTATAATTAATTAAAAAGAGTTTGTCAGATAACATTTTAATTAATGACAGAGTGTTTTAAAAAGAAGACTGAAAAGAAGGTGTTCCAAAGATGAGAAGTGATTTTGAATGACTAGAAATTTTCCTTTGGTTCTTGAAAACAATAAAATTAATTTAACAATTAATATATTTATGCAGGGCCGTGCAAGTATATTCAGTAGCCCGGGAGAATGTATATGGACAGGTTACTTACTTAAATTACAAATATTAGAAATATTATAAATAAGTGGATCTTTTGGGGCCCCATGAATACGGGGCCCAGCTGGTATGCAACCCCCATTTGCACGGACCTGTATATATAATCCTTTATTTCCCCTCGACCTTTCGGTGTTTTGGGTATTTGCAATTACAAAACATATCTCCTATCAACATCCCAACGTCATATTAACCATACATTGCATTACATTACTATTTTATTTTATTCCATTCTCTTTCGTTCCAACCATTTCTTCACCCCTCCTCCTATGTCCCTTCCTTCCTCCCCATTCCCAGGTAACCTCAGCCCTCTTCTTTCCTTCCTTTACACCTTCCTGTTATCCTTCCCCAATCTCAATCCTTCTTACCTTTAATTTCCTCGCCCACCTCTCCCACTACCATCTTCGTGCAACAGATCTAATGTGTTCCCCGACCACACTGTCATCTCCCTACACCTCTTCGCGAGGTACTCTATATCTCCTTCCTGTTGTTTACTAAGAGCTGTTCTTGTTGCCTCTAGGAATACCCCTGAAGAATTAAATACTATTACTAGATATGTGTACTTGTTTACAATTGGTATGGGATAGCCCTGACATCTATAATTTGTCGTGTAGTTTTTAGGTCTACCTTTGTGGAAATGCATTACATTAGTTTTTTCTGGATTAATGGTTAGGGAGTTATTGTTACAGTAGACCTCCAATGCTTTTAATTTGTTTGAAACATCATATACAGATTTTCCTAAGATTACCAGGTCATCTGCATATAATAACATCATGATGTCCTTATTGTTACCCATGTATACCCCTTCTAGGCCCTGGTTCCTAAAATGTTGTTCGATGTCTGCTATGAAGAGTGAAAACAAGAGTGGGCTTAGAGGGTCTCCTTGTAAAACACCTTTGGTGATGCTTATAGGTTCCGTATGTCCTGTTGTAGTTTTTACTTTTATTGTCGCTTCAGAGTAAATTTTTTTTAAGATTCATACAAGTTTTCCACTTACGCCTGTCTGAAACAGTTTGTTGAATAATTTTTCATGGTTTATCGAATCAAAAGCCTTCCTGAAGTCTACAAAAATAGCATATATATTTCTTGGGTTATTTATAAACTGGCTCTGCAAAACTGCAGTCAGGCAAAATATATTGTCAGTACAAGATCTATTTTTCCTAAAACCAGACTGTGATTCTGGAAGAATGTTGAAACTTTCTACCCAGGTGTTCAGACGAGATGTTAATATTTGAGTGAATAATTTCGTTATTGTATTTATGATTGCGATACCTCTGTAGTTGTTTGGGTTTTGTAAATCACCTTTTTTGGGAAGCATTACTAGCTCAATTTCTTTTAGAGCCCTTGGGATGTTTTCCTGTTCTAAGAATAAGTTAAGAAGAGAAGCAATAGTATTAAGCCATATATCGGGTAAATTCTTCAAGACTTCATTAGAGATTTTGTCTAATCCGGGGGATTTATTATTTTTTAAATTTCTTATAGCAATTTTTACTTCCTGAAATGTTATTATTTCGTCCATGAATGGGTCTCTCACGTCTATAAATAGTGAGGTATAATCAAATTTCACTCCGTAAAAATCTACAAAGTAATTGTGCCACGCTTCCTTCTTTATTTCGTTTTTTTGTGTGGATCTCTTGGAGAATATTTTACAAGTTTTCCAGAACATTTGAGGGTTTTTTACGTTATTAATTTGGTCTTGAAGAGACAGGAAGTGCAACTTTTTAGCATTTTTTACTATGGATTTATAATTGTGTTTTGCTTCTAAAAAAGCTTGTAAATTGGTGGAGGTTGGTTTCTGTTTAAATTTTCTATACGTACAATTAGACAAGCGTTTGTTGTCTCTACAGTTTTTATTGAACCACTGGTTTTTCTGAGTTTTAGGTTGACCTAAGAATATTCGTTTCATTATGTTCATATCTGAAGAGACGTCGTAGATTGTTTGTTTTATTCTGTTATATAACGGGGTTGCTAAGTTGGCTACGAAATTGCAGTTATTCCAGCGTGAAAGGATATTATCTTTAAATTCTAGAGCTATTGTTGGGTTCCAAATAATTTTATAAGTGTAAGACAGGGTCATATCAGAATCTTCTCTTATATAAATATTTTCGTGATCGTTTATAACAATGAAATTGAGGAGGTGATCAGATAATAAGATATGATCACTTACAATGAAGTTTTTAATTTTCGAGATTCCCTGAAGATTTGCCCAAACCAAATCAATAACGCTTTTACCTCTACTGTTTGTACAGGTGTATTGTGCTGGAGAGTCTCCAGCCGTTCTTCCGTTGAGAACATGGAGGCCCTGATTTTCCATTATTTCTAGCAGATCTTTTCCTTGTTTATTTATGGTTTGGTCCAGGCTTTTTCTTTCATGATCCAGGAGGCTGTTCTCGAAGACCTGTTCTTCGCTTTGATTAAGCTCCCCTATTCTTCCATTGAAGTCGCCCCCAATGAACACCTGAGAATCTGGATTGTTTTGAGTTATCTCGGTAAGGATTTGTTGAAATTCGTCTAGAATTGTACGATAAGAGTAATGTGGTGAGAAATACACAAAACCTACAACTAAATATTGGTTATTATTACAAAATTTTAAAAATATCCAGTGTTTTGTTTTATTAGTTACATTGATAGAAGTTATAACCTTATTGACCAGTACATTTATGCCTCCAATGCCTCTGCCTTTATTGGCTTCTTTTACTGCTAAACATTGGAAGGAGGAAAAACAGTCTAGGAATACGGGCAAGTTAGTAATGGAATAATCTGCCCAGGTTTCACAAAGAAATATGATTTTGAACGTATTAAGAAAGATTTGTTGGTTAATATCTAGGTTGTATAGGTTGTTAAGACCTTGCAGGTTCCAAAATGCTATCTTAAAATCTAAATTACTTTCCTTGTGCAAGCTGTTGAGGGGCGCTGTTGGGTTTGGTCGTCGATTGCCAGTGGAGTTTTCGTTTCTTGTCATTGAGTGGTGCCGCTTTGTAGATCCAGTGTTCTGATGGGGGTGTATTGGCTGGTTCGTGGCCGTAAAAAAATGTTTCAAATTTTGTTGATTACGGGTGACTACGTTCGGCGTATTTTCTTTCTTACGTCTTGTTATCTGAGCTTTAGTATGCTTTGGCGATTTTTTGTTTTCTCGGACCTGGTGTGCACTTGCTGATGTACTTGGTTGTGCATTTTCTTCTCCAAGACCTTGTATATTCCAGAACGCGATATTAAGATAAGGTATATTTTCTTCGTTCTTCTCATTTTTCGTTATCGTATTCGGGTCCATTTCATTGCCATCTGTCTGTGTGTTCCATCCGTTCGGTTGACTTGTTACTGTTTCATCCTTGTTTTTGCATTTTCTGGAGTTTTCTGGGAAATTCCTAATGGTGTCTGACGTTGGCGTAAAAAATGTTTTATATTTCTCTGCGTGGGGGTTCCCTTTTTGTTTGCTTTCATTTTATCCTGCACTTGACGGCCAGGTGTAACATATGTTTCAGCTATTTTCTTTTTATCTTTGTCCTGGATTTCTATAGTTTCAGTACTGATTTCGACGTTATTGGTATCTCCATCATTTTCATTTAAGTTCCCAACTTATTTCCCAGAAGTGTTTGAAAAAAAATCTCAATAATGTACATTGATGGAAAACAAAATAGTTCACAAGGAAATTTTGTCAGATTAATTTTATATTGTTGAAAAATACATATTTTATTTTAAAAGTTCATGTAGTGTTTTAAATAAAAGATCTTAGTACATAGAATAACAAACGATAAATTATTTGCAAAATATTGTACATTTTGACTTTACTTACCGCAAAAAAAGAATAATGTTCCACACATATAGCATGCTGCTTTAACTTGGGTACTAGATAGTTGCGAAACACTGAAATATGTGAAAATTCACACTTCACATCAATTTCTTATTAGTTTCAACATAGTTACTAATTAGTATATCATAAACTGCAGCCACAAGTCTTTTTACAATTTCCTGTATAATAAATTCGTCTATCTTGAAATTTATCACTGTATATCTGCAAAACCCTGAAATGTGTGAAAATTCTCACTTCACATCTAGTTTTCAATATTAGTTTCAACATTTTTACTAATAATTATATTACACGCTGCATCCACATGTCCTATTCGAATTTCAAGTATAATACGTGGTACATTCAATAATTAAAGAAATAAATTGATGATAAAAAAAAAAAAACGGTTTGTAGGAGGAGTTTGGTACTTTCATGATTTTAGGTTGGCATCACTGGGTTGAGCTGAGAACACCAGACGGATAAAAATGGTTTTGTTTATAACCTCAAAATTGCATTTAACAATGGCATGTCCGCTGGAAGTTTCCACATTAGTTGAACAACGTTCAGTGATTTGGTTTTTGCTTTCTGAAGGTGAAAAATCGGCTAACATTTTCAAAAATGGTTGAACCTTAGTGACTGACGAGCAACGTCCTGGCCGGCCAGTTGAAGTGTCAACTCCTTCGCTTGAAACCCGCATTGATGACAGTATTCGTGAAGACGTATTACTGTTGAAGATATAGCAAAAAAAGTTGCAATAAGTGTTGGCACAGCTCGTCACGTTATCATTGACAAGCTCAAGTACAGCAAAACAAGTGAAAGTTGGGTCCCGAAACAGTTAACGCAACAACACAAGGAAACAAGACTCAAAGTGTGTACATACTTGAAAGAACGCTATGAAAGTCGTTTTTACTAATAATTATATCACAGGCTGCATCTACAAGTCCTATTCGAATTTCAAGTATAATATATTCCTTCATTTTGACAGTTGTCAGTGTGTTAATGTTAAAGTTAATGTTAAGAGTATGAAGTTTACAAACTTTTAACATTATGCGTTAAATAGTTTCTTATGCTTATAAATTTAATATATGCACTAAATTGAAGCTATGAATGGTTATACGCATTTGTGTAGAACAAACATTCTTAGACGTTATTAACAATATGTATTAAGTACTATCTATTAAAACATGAGCTATGAATGGTATTGAAGTCGTACGTTTTTCTCCTTGAATGCAAGATCCGTATTCGCGGATCAGGACGGAAATAATCCGTATCCGTATCCGCGGATCTGACTTTTATGTGATCCGGCACATCACTACATATTACATACTGCATACAAAGCTCAGATACTCCAAAACTCCTAAAATAATATCAACTTTATTTTGCAAAATTGCTACTTAAATTTTATTTTCGGTAGAAATTAAAATGAATCGTTTTCAACAGGTCTTACTGTTTAGTTTTGATTTATTAAATCCCCATTCTTGTTTATAAATATTGGGCGACATTTCAAACAATTAACATTCAAACATAAATCCGGATTATAAAAATATTTTAATAACACCGAACCTTTTTAATAAAATCATTGTGAATGTAGACAAAACCCTGGGTTAAAAAAGCACCTTCATCCCTAACAATTGTCGGTCGGTTCCACCCACTGGCTCACATACCAAACCAACAATACATCATAGAATGACTTGACACTAAACAGACCTTTTCAAGATCTTACAGGTCTTCAATAGCTATACGCCGACTATTATCGGAAACCTTAATCGATAAATTAAATATATTATTACAAGTTGCACCCTTACAAGATATTGTTTCCTCGGTATTCAATGTGTAACATTTCTTATAATTTTGGGTGATAGATACCAGGAAATTGAGGTTTTGGATATCCGATCTAGATATTTATTGGTGTTATTTTTCGTAAATTTGAAGATAATCCTTGTAAAAGTAGCTTTCAAACCTATACTTACATGCAGCTGAAATTATGTCAGGTTTTCCGAAAAAACATATTTTTACAGCAAAAATTTAGAATGGATAGCAAAATTATCTTTGTGAGGGCCAAAGAATTTTTTTTTTTTTTTTATTTAATATATATTTTGGGGGCACTTCAACTGCTGTGAATATTAGCACCCCGGTACATTTACAGTAATTTACATTGATTTACAAGCATGAATGTTAGCATTAATTTACAATGAAGCATATTTACAATTTTATGATAAGACATTTAAGATAGATAATTTAGAAATAATAGAACATTTGGGATTTAGATTTTGCGAAACAGATCTGCTTTTTTGAGGTACTCTAATAAAACGTTTTCATTTTCTGGGCGTAGCGCTTCTTTCAGGTTGTCTAGTATTTTGTACTTCCATCTGAGTTCTTCATATAGTTGGCACTCCAAAATTATATGTTCTACGGTAACAGTTTTATTGCAGTTGTCACAGTTTTCCACCTCTTTTCTTTTCATTAGATGTTGGTGTGTAATGAATGTGTGGCCAATTCTGAGTCTTGTAAGAACTGTTCTTTTCTGTTGCCTACTGGAGCCCAGGGTTTGGTGTCTTCTTTTATATGGCGAAGTTTGTTGTTCGTTAGACTGTGCCATTGTACTGTCCAGTCTTCTTTTATGTTCTGCCATAAGTTGGATTTAATGCCGCTGGTAGGTACGGATATCAGTGTTATTGGAAGGTTTGCAGCCTTTTTTGCTGCTAGGTCTGCCTGTTCATTGCCTCTTATTCCCACATGTGAGGGAACCCACACAAGGTTACCTTTTTCCCCTAGAGGGCCACGTTATGGAAGTTTTGCTGTATCTTCTGGATCAGTGTGTCTCTTAAATACAGTACTTTAACTGCGTCGAGTACACTGCGTGAGTCAATATATATATCATAATTTCCGTTTTCCTTGTTGTTCATGTATTCGGTGGCTTTTAGCAGGCTATATGCTTCTGCAGTGTAATTACTTGCAGTATCAGTAAAAATCCAGTAAATCCGTCTGTAAATGTCTTATACATAATTTAGGATTATATTAGGAACATTATCTTGCACTACAGTGATGGCTTTCATTTGATTGCAGGTTTGCCCAGCCCGTAAAAAATACAACGAAAAAATATTTAATTTTTCGTAATCATTTGTTAATAATCAACGTAATATCGCTACTCCCAGGACATAACTTGATATATATTGGGCGACTCTTTTTCAGTATTAAGATCAGAAAATACGTTTCCTCTGTATCTCTATGGGCCCTCCTAGACGTTGGGAACACTATGGCCAAGTCCTATTCCCTCGCCTGTTTAAAAAATGTAGCTCGAAAATAAGGTAGCGATTCGTTTAAGGTACATTTTTTCGCCTTTTTACGTGTTCTAGAAAGAACCATTGTGATTTCTTGGCTTGTTATTATACAGTTTATGTTTATTTGTTGAAATAAGATATATGTTACACACATTCGCATTGTCGTACTATAAAATATATATTTATTTT
Organism: Liopterus haemorrhoidalis; assembly: GCA_963971575.1. NCBI lineage: Eukaryota > Metazoa > Arthropoda > Insecta > Coleoptera > Dytiscidae > Liopterus > Liopterus haemorrhoidalis. The sequence continues at coordinate 48,282,565 of OZ020611.1, forward strand.
TATATTTGGTTCGGACGTAATATAAAAATTTATAGTCGTTATTATTTGAAAGCGGAAACAAGATATTTTGCAGTTCGTTACATCGTTATTGCATTGGACGATTTCTACTGCGCACTAGCTTATGATTTAACAACATAAATTCCTGCAATAAAATATGAACATAGGCACAAACGAATGTCAAAATGTTTTGAAATACCATTAAAGTATAAAAGTTTAAATATATTGTTTGCAGCAATGGAATGCGTAGTGTTTTGTAGACGTCAGTCAAGTTAGTGTAAACAAATATTATACCAAAAAGTTTACTAACCTGCGTCTTTATACAAACATTAAATTATTATTAATTTTACAATCGAATTGACATATTTTATGGTTTGTTGTACTGAACGTTTGACACAACAGAACTGCAGTGGCAATGGCAGAAGGAATGTGAGCTCCACCGATAAGTTAAGACAAAGCAATGCAAGTCAATGTGAGGAGTTAGCTTTGTGTTATTAAACTTTATTAAATGACTTATGTGATTATTTTATGTGCATATTTAGTTCATATCGTGATTTATCGTTTTTGATGAGGTTCTCACGGGAAATATTTCAAACGAATATGACCCAAAACGAATCTACAAGAAACATATCGACGAAGGGAAGGGTTGTTATTACATTTCAATAGAAAGGCATTTTAAATATGCTAAATAAATTAAGAGCGGTCATTGATAACAGCTTCATAAATAAATCACTTTATAAAGTTTCACTAATATTGCTGATCATAGCGACTGCAGTTAGGCACAAGCTCACTAAATTTGTGGCATTTGATAAATAGAATTTCTTTTTCTTCTTCAGGACTGTCGGTCAGGTCGACTTTTGGCCTTACTAACATATGTCATTTGTCCATCTGATCTATTAAGTGCCATACCTTTCTATGTATCAAATAGTGTTGGGCGCGTGAATAAAATTTTAACACGATCACGCACGCTCTCGAAGTCCGATTCAAAATTACATGCACGCTCAAGAAATCATAAATTTTAAATTTCACGATCACGCACGCGTTATATTAGTTTCTCCTTTTCAGTTAGGTAATCATTGTAGGGCTTTAACCATAGTAACCAGTAATGGCTGAGACAGGGTGGCGCTGGGACAGTGTCCTCCTAAACATTTTTCATAAGAAAAACTGAATTTAAAATCTCATTTATGCTTTAAAATAGGATTAAACTAGCTAAATAAAACTTCAAATATTTTTCATGTGTTAGATTTTAAAAATTTAGATGTAGATAAAAATGCTGTGGACATACCTCGTTGTGTCCTGAGACACAGCGTTGCTACATGCGATTTCCATTGTATTTATCTACGCAAGTAATAAAAATGAACTGGAAAGAGCAACAGCGGTGAGTTGTTAGTGTGTATATGACAGTGAATTTAGGCAGGCGGCCTTAGCTTCGTTTGTTTTAATTTGTGATAAGTACTCAGATGTAAAACTGGATAAAGTGCGTTACATTAAAACTAACGTGCTTAACTATGAAATTATATTATTAATAAGAAATATGGGTTGTCATTGGTCAAAATTGAATATTTCACAATCGAACAAAACTGGAAAGAACATTAATGGAAAGTTCAGTAAAATGCAATGGTAATAATTTAGAGTGGAACTCCCAAAGCAATAATTTTTTTAACAACCGATGATTAATCTATCCGTAGCTCGGAGCTTAATGCTTATGTATCTTCTATCTGTATTTCAGATACTTTGCTTGTTACTTTATTTTTATACCGTGATACCGAGCTGATATAATAGATATTATAAATTGTCATTTTGAATATTTTATTTTTGCTATTACCAAAATTTTTCGTAGCTTTTGAATGGCCGTAAAAATAGTAGGTATTATATTCAACACTTAAGGGACATGGGTCATTGTTAATGAAAACTAAGTTTTTGAATAAATATTGTTGTTATTTTGATGACCAACCTACTAAAAACATATGAAAAATTATATCCACACAAGTGGTTTGGGAGTGGACTGTGGAGTTGTGAGACCTTGGTCAAGACAAATTAAGACCCTTCAAAAGTATTCAGTGATTTAAAGTACACTTTGATAATTTTTCTGAAGGCATTTCATCACTTGCTCTAGTCCGCCTCACCTAAGGACCGGCCATGCTAGGGTGGATATTAAGTTAATTTATAATAATTAGTTATTAAGTAAGTAGGTGAGTTTCCTAAAGGACGTAGAAAAACATTACTTTTTTGATATTTCATATAAATTTACTTTCGGTTAATTTGTAAGCGTCAGAATGTCAACTGAAATTTGACTGAAATATAATCTTATCAGTAATTTTTTATTAGTGATAAAAATGATCATGACATTACACGAATTCCACTACATTTAGGGCTAAAATTTGATTGATAGAAACATTCCCTTAAGATGAACATAGCTGCGTATCTATAAGAGTTACATTAGTCTTATACGTTAGCACAGCGATTCCTAAATTGTGCGCCACAGCTGGGCTACAGCTGTATCTAGCTGTATCTAGATACAATTTTTTTTGGCATGTATTTGTATCTAGATATTTTTTTAAATGTATCTATTAAAACTATTACAACACTTTTTTTTATAGCATTCGACATCTAATCACCTTTTTCATTCTTTATTTGTATGTTCTTCTGTTTAAACATATTTTACTTGCACACCCAGTACGTCGTCTTTGTTGAAAATAAAGTTATTCATTATACTCCGACAATGAATTTTAAATAAAAATGATATATTTGTAAGATTAGTTTGACAAAATTACACTAGCGCTAGTGTTGCTAGCGTCACTTTGGATATCGTCTATTAGATGGCGTACTCAAAATGATGGACGTACAGTGACTGTATAAAGACAGTGTGGCCATACGATGGTCTCATTTTCTATTGGTCGAGCTAAAGTCCGCCATGTTTCTTCCAACTTTGTTACAGATTACACATGGTTTACATGTGTTTAGCTTGTGTTTCAGCAGATTTAAGTGATATTTTCCAATAATATACGTATATTTATTAATAATATACGTATATTTATTGAATAAATGCATAATTGTCAATATATACATCAGTTTTCTTTATTAATATGTCTTTTATGTATAACATGTTCTGTTTATTCTTTTTTAATATGAAAATATCCTTTTTTTTTAATTGAGAATATTAATATTGTCAATTAAAAAACGATCGTAAGTCAAATTTACGATCGTTTCATCAACTTTAAATCTTGAAGTACTATAAAATTGGTCCGAAGGGCCCTTTTTGTAATCACTTTTAAAGTAACGTTAGTAATTTGTTCCAATGTTATGTAAATGAGTACTTTTAAAGTTGAGAAAAGTAAAATTGGAAGGTGATTATAAGAACGTGCGTTTTCCCAAAAATTAGAGCACCCAACATCACTTTTTATAGAACCCTATCATTATTTTTTTCTTATCTTTTTATTCTAATTTAATGTCCTGTTTGAACTTGTTTTCTTAAATCTAAAATATTCAAATTAAAATATATAAGTATATTTTTAATTTACGACCGTTTTTATAAAAAAAAAAGTTTTCGTTTGTATAGGTCCTCAAATAAAATTATAAAATAATAAAAACAAATCTCTTTTATTTCCTTTCATGTCCTTTTTTAAGAATTTTTTTCATTTGTTTTCTTTTTATGTTGCAAACATTTCAAAAAAATACCTTCATCGGTAGGTAATTTGAATATTTATCTAAATAAATGTTGAATCATATAAATATTTTTTCTTAACAATAAATTGATATTCACATATATATAAACATAAATACGCAAAACTATTAAACATTTAAGAAATATTATAATATATTAGGATATATTAACATTTATTCCATATAACCCAATACAAATCTGGAATAAAAATGGCGGCTACAGTTCATATGGCCACACTGTCTTTATACAGTCACTGTAGATGGAAGATGATAACCGAGAAGAACTTGGTAAATCAGCAATACTGATAATAAGCATAGAGAAATAAAAAAAATACTGTCGCTAGCCAGGTAGCGTTAATCAGAATCTGGTATGCTAACATTTGACATGGCACGTGTTCTGAATATAAATTTCAAGACAAAATGTATCATAGCCGTTACTCAACTAAAATAACTTATTATTTTACCTTCTTTTCTTTCGTTTCTCATTACGGCTCTCGTCAAGGATAATAAAAATATGTGAAATTTGAAAAATATTTTTAATATATACCCAATATTTAGAAAGAAACTCCCGCGTTGTTTAATATATCCGGCGGATATACTGAAGGACTCTCGTGGATTTTCTGGTTTTGCTGTTTATCATATAACTTTCTGCGGTGATTAAATATCATTATTAATTTTTTAGATAATTTATCTACGTTTTGTCCACCACATAATATAGATAAAATATAGCTAGAAGCAGTAGCGGTTCGTGCTGTAAAAATGTTGAACTTTTATTAGTACCAGTTATTATAATTTTACTAACTATTCATGTTTTCTCGAAACATTTATTATTGTAAAAAACTACCTGAAAATGAACCAACTTTCAGACTCACCGACATTTTGCTTTATTCTTCTTCACTAAATATGAAACAAGGGAGATAAAAAAATAAATTAATTGCACAACCATAAAGCCATATTTATTATGTCGGATTAAATGTTTTATTAAAGGTTCGTTTTTCACTGGAAATGGATTGATTTATGCTTAAATTCGAAGTGATACAAATAACTATCGATGTTGAGCGTAAAAAAAAAAAATAGCTAAGTTAATTTAAATTCAAAGTAGATTTTCCAATATATATTTTTTTCAACTTTATTTTATTTATTTCTAATTTTTTTAAATTTTATTTATTAAGCCAATCCAACAGGACAAGATGTTCCAATTATAGGTTTGGTACTACATACAACACAAAATTACACAAACAAAAAATCATCTGCAGTTTAAACTTAAGGCTAGAATCTTATTAAAATTACATAAAGAAAAAGATATATAATTAAATTAAATTTGAAATTTTCTTTTTAAAACTTACAAGAGACGTGCTTAATATGTCTGGAAAACCAGGAAGATCAGAGTAAAAGTTATGTAAAATAGATATTCTATTCATACTAGAGTTTAACTAATAGTTAGTCCGAGTTGGTACCACAGAAAAAAGTTCAAAATGTCTAATTGAGTAGATAGGTACCCTTAACGAGATTTTCTGAACTAGTTCCGAACAATCTACCACACCATACATAATCTTGTACAAGAATACTAGATCCGTTGTTTTACGTCGTTTTTCAAGTTGCTGTAAAAAACATTGAAAGTAGGAAATTTTCTATTCATGAAATTAGTAAATTTATTTTGTACAGCTTGAATTCTGTTAAGATAGACAAAATTCTGGGGGGACCAACAAATGGTTGCAAATTCAAGCTGATTTCAAACCAACGTTTTATAGAGTGTCATAACAGACAGAGAACTCTGAAAACATCGGCATGAACTTATAAAAAAACCTAACATTTTGTATGCTTTTTTGACTACAGTATCAATATGTACATCAAGTATTAACTTACTGTCCAGAATGACACCAAGATCTCTAATATTGTCAACAGTTGTATTGTCAATAGCTGTACCCCCTATATGGTAATTGACATAAAAAAAGCTTCGATTCCTTCCAAATGTAATCTTATGACATTTTTTTAGGTTTAAAGTCAAATTATTATCTAGACAATATTGATAGAGTCTATCGAGATCAGATTGAAGTTTTTGACAATCATCGGTATGTCTAATCGGATAAAAAAATTCATGTTCCCGCATAAAATAAATTTGCAGAAATTAAAACATTTTACTATATCATTAATAAACAAATTGAATAACAATGGGGCCAAGTGTGAACCTTGTGGAACACCGGAAGTGCAATGTATACACTCAGAACTGAAGCCATTAACGACGAAAGATTTAACAAAAGAAAAGTCTATTTGTTAAATATGATGAAAACCATCTTGAAAAATTGCCGTGGACACCGGTGCTGATATCGGTAGAAGATCAACAAATAAATTTTGCACCAGCTTGTTCATTATACCCTTTATGGTAACATGGCCTGCTTTTATGATTCTCAAGGTACCTGATTTTTTTTATAACTAATTTAAATTATTTTTAAATCGAAAGTTTTAAATTGCATGAAAATAAATTCCCTAAAATTATAAATGCATAGAACTTTATACCTAATAATCCTACGAAGCCAATCTTGGTAGCGTAGAGATAGTGATCCTGCTTCTCGTGCTAAAGATCCCGGGTTTGAATCCCTCGTGCCTAATATAGAGTAACAGAACGGTAGTAAAAATTACGGCTTGGAGAGACTACCGTGGGATGTTTATGGGTTGAAGAAAAATAAGATCCTACGAGTCGGGATTCCACCAACGTGTTCAGAAAATCTTTCCGCAGGCTGAAGGCTCTTTTCTATGTCTTGAAACTTCATAATTTCTATAAATAAACGAAGAAAAACACTCGGACACTGTATATAGAGCTTCTATAGTTAGCCGTCAATACGCAAGAGGAGTAGAGGGCAGACAGTGATGAATGATGGGGCAGTCACCGAAGATGCCAGCTAGTATATTCTAACGAACATATTTGGTTAAAAAAAATTTTTTTTGTTATGTTTTCTTGGGTTACGCAACTATGCAAACCAAAACAAAAGCCGCCACTGGTTAGAAGGAAAATATGATAAAAATGGTTTATATCATACTTTTTTTTAAATTAACTAATATATTCTTGGAAATAAATCGTATTTTCCTGAAACTACAATTTTTATGGATACGAATATATAAATATAATCAATAAAAAAGAACTATACTAACGTAATTTTGGCAATCTATTATCCAACATTTTCTACACGTGTCCGTATCATATCTAACCATTGCTTTAGGTATTTTTTAACTTCAGTGTTGTCATATATTGTTTCTTTTACGTCTATTAGCTTTTTTATTCGCTTGTTAGGTATTCTATTAGGATGGTGACCAACATGGATAGAGATTATCTCATGTTAGTCGTTAACAAAGGCCTCTTTATTCATTCAACTTTCTAAGTCAAAATAGGATATGAAAATAGTTTGTATCTGGAAAAGTTCGTATATCGAGAGATTTTCTAAGTCGACCACTGTATTAGTAAATTTACTTAGCCTTAACTAGTATTCGGTTAAAATGTTAAAATATTTAAATTGCAACCATCTAAATCAAAAGAATATGATTGAAATAAGACTGCGAGCACCTGAACTCCCCTCTTCGGTACGTCAGTGCATATTCTAAAAAAGAAAACAGTTTGGCGGGTTTGCCCCGGGCGCCAAAAGAGTTAGCGCTGGCTCTGGATATACCGTCACCCTAGAAATGGTTTGTTCAATAGACCAAACTTGTATTTTGCTATAAAACAAGTTAAAGTTTACATGATTCATTATCACTAGTGCTACAGTTCGAGGTAGGCCTCCTGTTTCCAGGTTTCGTGATAACATTTTCAATCTGTTTTCAATCAGAAGTAAGTATTACGTCCATTTTTTATACAAAATCGGTCCAATATTTCCATAGTTACTGCAATTTTTACTGGGAATACCACCAATGGAACATAAACCCACCAAGTTATTTAATGGAACACGCTTGCAGGTAAGAATTTTAAGAGAGTATGTAGAAGAGGCAACCGTTATGACTGGTTGCAGTACAGCCGAAAGGGTTATAATCCACAGAATTCCGATGATTCCTACAAGTTTATTATTTCAGTTCAAGTGCCTGTTATATCCGGCCAGGGTTTGTTTTACGATAAGTCGCAGAGTCAAACTCCAAAAGTAACTGGCGTTGAAATCTTACTTCTTGCATGGGCAATTATTTGTAGCCTGGTTACATGCCAGTTCTAACAGCTGCTTTTATAAGGCTCTGACCTTTCTTATATTTATAATATTTTCTTCTATCCGGTCACCTAATTTAACCCATTTAACGTTCTTTTCAACGTTCTTTTTAGTGTTCTTTTTAACGTTCTTTTTAACAATCTTTTTCGCATATTTTTAATGTTCTTTTTAACGTTCTTTTTAGCGTTCTCTTTAACGTTCTTTTTAGCGTTCTTTTTAACGTTCCTTTTAGCGTTCTTTTTAACGTTCATTTTAACGTTATTTTTAGCGTTCTTTTTAATGTTACTTTCAGCTATCTTTTTAACCTTCTTTATAACATTCTTTATAACGTTCTTTTTAGCATTCTTTTAAACTATTTCTTAACGTTCTTTTTAACATTCTTTTTAGCGATCTTTTTAACGTTTGTTTAAAGTTATTTTAAACGTTCTTTTTAGTGTTTTTTTTAACGTTCTTTTTAAGGTTTTTTTAGCGTTCTTTTTGATGTTTTTTTTAGCGTTCGTTTAACGTTCTTTTTAATGTTCTTTTAAACGTTCTTTTTATGTTCTTTTCAGCGTTCTATTTAACGTACTTTTTAACGTTCTTTTTACCGTTCTTTTTAACGCTTGTTTTAACGTTTTTTAGCGTTCTTCTTGAAGTTCTTTTTAGCGTTCTTTTTAACGTTCTCTTTTTAGCGTTCTTTATGACGTTCCTTTAAGCGTTCTTTTTAAGGTTTTTTAACATTATTTTTAACGTTCTTTTTAACGTTCTTTTTAGCGTTCTTTTTGACGTTCTTTTAAGCGTTCTTTTTTACATTCTTTTTAGCGTTCTTTTTATTGTTCTATTTAGCGTTCTTTTTAAAGTTCTTTTTATCGTTCTTTTGAGCGTTCTTTTTAACGTTCTTTTAACGTTCTTTTTAGCTTTCTTCTTGACGTTCTTTTTAGCGTTCTTTTTAGCGTTCTTTTTAACGTTCTTTTTAGCGTTCATTTTAGCGTTCTTTTTAACGTTCTTTTTAACGTTCTTTTTAACGTTCTTTTTAACGTTCTTTTTGACGTTCTTGTTAACGTTCTTTTTAACGTTCTTTTTAGCCTTCTTTTTAGCGTTCTTTTTAACGTTCGTTTTAACGTTCTTTTTAGCGTTCTTCTTGACGTTCTTTTTAGCGTTCTTTTTAACGTTCTTTTTAGCGTTCTTTTTAGCGTTCTTTTTAGCGTTCTTTTTAGCGTTCTTTTTAACGTTCTTTTTATCGTTCTTTATAGCGATCTTCTTGTCGTTCTTTTAAGCGTTCTTTTTAACGTTCTTTTTAGCGTTCTTCTTGACGTTCTTCTTACCGTTTTTTTTAACGTTCTTTTGAGCGTTCTTTTTAAGGTTCGTTTTGTCGTTCTTAATAGCGTTCTTTTTGTCGTTCTTTTTAGCGTTCTTTTTAACGTTCTATTTAACGTTCTTCTTAACGTTTTTTTTAACGTTATTTTTAGAGTTCTTCTTGACGTTCTTTTTAGCGGTTTTTTTAACGTTCTTTTTAGCGTTCTTTTTAGCGTTCTTTTTATCGTTCTTTTCAGCGTTCATTTTGTCGTTCTTCTTAGCGTTCTTTTTAACTTTCTTTTTAGAGTTCTTTTTAACGTTCTTTTTATCGTTCTTTTTAGCGTTCTTTTTAGCGTTCTTTTTAACGTTCGTTTTAACGTTCTTTTTAGCGTTCTTCTTGACGTTCTTTTTAGCGTTCTTTTTAACGTTCTTTTTAGCGTTCTTTTTAACGTTCTTTTTAGCGTTCTTTTTAGCGTTCTTTTTAGCGTTCTTTTTAGCGTTCTTTTTAACGTTCTTTTTATCGTTCTTTATAGCGTTCTTCTTGTCGTTCTTTTAAGCGTTCTTTTTAACGTTCTTTTTAGATTTTTTTTTTACGTTCCTTTTAGCGTTCTTTATCGTTCTTTTTAACGTTCTTTTTAGCGTTCTTTTTAACGTTCCTTTTAGCGTTCTTTTGGACGATCTTTTAAGAGTTCTTTTTGACGTTCTTTTTAGCGTTCTTTTTAGCGTTCTTTTTGTCGTTCTTTTTAGCGTTAGTTTTAACGTTCTATTTAACGTTCTTTTTAGCGTTCTTATTAACGTTCTTTTTAACGTTCTTTTTAACATTCTTTTTAGCGTTCTTTTTGACGGTCTTTAAAGCAATATTTTTAACGTTCTTTTTGACGTTCTTTTTATCGTTCTTTTTATCGTTCTTTTTAACGTTCTATTTAACATTCTTTTTATCGTTCTTTTTATCGTTCTTTTTAGCGTTCTTTTTAGCGTTTTTTTAACGTTCTTTTTAACGTTCTTTTAAGCGTTCTTTTTGAAGTTCCTTTTAGCGTTCTTTTTGACGTTCTTTTTATCGTTCTTTATAGCGTTCTTTTTGTCGTTCTTTTAAGCGTTCTTCTTGACGTTCATTTTAGCGTTCCTTTTAACGTTCTTTTTAAAGTTCTTTTTATCGTTCTTTATAGCGTTCTTTTTGTAATTCTTTTAAGCGTTCTTTTTAACATTTTTTTTAACGTTCTTTTTAACGTTCTTTTTAGCGTTCTTTTTGACGTTCTTTTTAGAGTTCTTTTTGACGTTCTTTTTAGCGTTCTTTTTAACGTTCTTTTTAACGTTCTTTTTAGCGTTCATTTTAACGTTCTTTTTAGCGTTCTTTTTGACGATCTTTTTATAGTTCTTTTTGACGTTCTTTTTAGCGTTCTTTTTAACGTTCTTTTTAACGTTCCTTTTAGCGTTCTTCTTGGCGTTCTTTTTAACGTTCTTTTGAGCGTTCTTTTTAAGGTTCGTTTTATCGTTCTTTATAGCGTTCTTTTTGTCGTTCTTTTTAGCGTTCTTTTTAACGTTCTATTTAACGTTCTTCTTAACGTTCTTTTTAACGTTCTTTTTAGAGTTCTTCTTGACGTTCTTTTTAGCGGTTTTTTTAACGTTCTTTTTAGCGTTCATTTTAACGTTCTTTTTATCGTTCTTTTCAGCGTTAATTTTGTAGTTCTTCTTAGCGTTCTTTTTAACTTTCTTTTTAGAGTTCTTTTTAACGTTCTTTTTATCGTTCTTTTTAGCGTTCTTTTTAGCGTTCTTTTTAACGTTCGTTTTAACGTTCTTTTTAGCGTTCTTCTTGACGTTCCTTTTAGCTTTCTTCTTGGCGTTCTTTTTAACGTTCTTTTTAGCGTTCTTTTTAACGTTTTATTTAGCGTTCTATTTAGCGTTCTTTTTAAAGTTCTTTTTAACGTTCTTTTTAGCGTTCTTTTTGACGTTCTTTTTATCGTTCTTTTTAGCGTTCTTTTTAAGGTTCTTTTTAACGTTCTTTTTAGCGTTCTTCTTGACGTTCTTTTTATCGTTCTTTTTAACGTTCTTTTGAGCGTTCTTTTTAACGTTCTTTTTGTCGTTCTTTTTAGCGTTCTTTTTAACGTTCTATTTAACGTTCTTCGTAACGTTCTTTTTAACGTTCTTTTTAACGTTCTTTTTACCGTTCTTTTTAGAGTTCTTCTTGCCGTTCTTTTTAGCGTTCTTTTTGACGATTTTTTAAGAGTTCTTTTTGACGTTCTTTTTATCGTTCTTTTCAGCGTTCATTTTGTCGTTCTTCTTAGCGTTCTTTTTAACTTTCTTTTTAGCGTTCTTTTTAGCGTTCTTTTTAGCGTTCTTTTTGACGTTCTTTTTAGCGTTCTTTTTAGCCTTCTTTTTTACGTTCTTTTTAGCGTTCTTTTTAAGGTTCTGTTTAGCGTTCTATTTAGCGTTCTTTTTGACTTTCTTTTTAACTTTCTTTTTAACGTTCTTTTTAAATTTTCTTTTTGTCGTTCTTTTTGACTTTCTTTTTAGCATTCTTTTTAACGTTCTTTTTAGCGTCTAAAAAGAACGTTAAAAAGAACGTTAAAAAGAACGCTAAAAAGAACGCTAGGAACGTCCAAAAGAATTTGGACGTTCCTTTTAGCGTTCTTTTTAAGGTTTTTTAACGTTCTTTTTAGCGTTCTTTTTAACGTTTTTTTTTTTATCCTTCTTTTTAACGTTCTTTTTAGCATTCTTTTTGACGGTCTTTTAAGCGTTCTTTTTAAGGTTCTTTTTAATGTTCTTTTTAGCCTTCTTTTTAAGTTTTTTTTAGCGTTCTTTTTAACGTTCTATTTATCGTTCTATTTAGTGTTCTTTTAAACGTTCTTTTTGGCGTTCTTTTTAGCGTTCTTTTTAGCGTTCTTTTTAACGTTCTTTTTAACGTTCTTTTTAACGTTCTTTTTAACGTTCTTTTTAGCGTTCTTCTTGACGTTCTTTTTAACGTTCTTTTTAACGTTCTTTTTAGCGTTCTTTTTATCGTTCTTTTCAGCGTTCTTTTTAGCGTTCTTTTTAACGTTCTTTTTAACGTTCGTTTTAACGTTCATATTAGCGTTCTTCTTGACGTTCTTTTTAGCGTTCTTTTTAACGTTCTTTTTAGCGTTCTTTTTAGCATTCTTTTTAGCGTTCTTTTTAACGTTCTTTTTATCGTTCTTTATAGCGTTCTTTTTGTCGTTCTTTTAAGCGTTCTTTTTAACGTTCTTTTTAGAGTTCTTTTTGACGTTCTTTTTAGCGTTCTTTTTTACGTTCTTTTTAACTTTCTTTTTAGCGTTCTTTTTAACGTTCTTTTTAGCGTTCATTTTGACGATCTTTTAAGAGTTCTTCTAGACGTTCTTTTTAGCGTTCTTTTTGTCGTTAAAAAGAAGGATGTCGTTAAAAAAACCTTCAAAAGAACGCTAAAAGGAACGTCCAAATTCTTTTGGACGTTCCTAGCGTTCTTTTTAGCGTTCTTTTTAACGTTCTTTTTAACGTTCTTTTTAACGTTCTTTTTAACGTTCTTTTTAGCGTTCTTCTTGACGTTCTTTTTAACGTTCTTTTTAACGTTCTTTTTAGCGTTCTTTTTATCGTTCTTTTCAGCGTTCTTTTTAGCGTTCTTTTTAACGTTCTTTTTAACGTTCGTTTTAACGTTCATATTAGCGTTCTTCTTGACGTTCTTTTTAGCGTTCTTTTTAACGTTCTTTTTAGCGTTCTTTTTAGCATTCTTTTTAGCGTTCTTTTTAACGTTCTTTTTATCGTTCTTTATAGCGTTCTTTTTGTCGTTCTTTTAAGCGTTCTTTTTAACGTTCTTTTTAGAGTTCTTTTTGACGTTCTTTTTAGCGTTCTTTTTTACGTTCTTTTTAACTTTCTTTGTAGCGTTCTTTTTAACGTTCTTTTTAGCGTTCATTTTGACGATCTTTTAAGAGTTCTTCTAGACGTTCTTTTTAGCGTTCTTTTTGTCGTTAAAAAGAAGGATGTCGTTAAAAAAACCTTCAAAAGAACGCTAAAAGGAACGTCCAAATTCTTTTGGACGTTCCTAGCGTTCTTTTTAGCGTTCTTTTTAACGTTCTTTTTAACGTTCTTTTTAACGTTTTTTTTATCCTTCTTTTTAACGTTCTTTTTAGCATTCTTTTTGACGGTCTTTTAAGCGTTCTTTTAAAGGTTCTTTTTATTGTTCTTTTTAGCCTTCTTTTTAAAGAACGTTATAAAGAACGTTAAAAAGAACGTTAAAATGAACGCTAAAAAGAACGCTAGGAACGTCCAAAAGAATTTTGACGTTCTTTTTAAGGTTTTTTAACGTTCTTTTTTATCCTTCTTTTTAACGTTCTTTTTAGCATTCTTTTTGACGGTCTTTTAAGCGTTCTTTCTAAGGTTCTTTTTAATTTTCTTTTTAGCCTTCTTTTTAAGTTTTTTTTAGCGTTCTTTTTAACGTTCTATTTAGCGTTCTATTTAGTGTTCTTTTAAACGTTCTTTTTAGCGTTCTTTTTAGCGTTCTTTTAAGCGTTCTTTTTAACGTTCTTTTTAACGTTCTTTTTAACGTTCTTTTTAACGTTCTTTTTAACGTTCTTTTTATCGTTTTTCTTGACGTTCTTTTTAGCGTTCTTTTTAACGTTCTTTTTAGCGTTCTTTTTAACGTTCTTTTTAGCGTTCTTTTTAGCGTTCTTTTTAACGTTCTTTTTAACGTTCTTTTTAACGTTCTTCTTGACGTTCTTCTTGACGTTCTTTTTATCGTTCTTTTTAACGTTCTTTTAGCGTTCTTTTTAACGTTCTTTTTATCATTCTTTATAGCGTTCTTTTTGTCGTTCTTTTAAGAGCTCTTTTTAACGTTCTTTTTAACGTTCTTTTTAGCGTTTTTTTTACGTTCTTTTTAGAGTTCTTTTTGACGTTCTTTTTAGCGTTCTTTTTAACGTTCTTTTTAGCGTTCTTCTTGACGTTCTTTTTAGCGTTCTTTTTAGCGTTCTTTTAAACGTTCTTTTTAGCGTTCTTTTTAGCGTTCTTTTAAGCGTTCTTTTTAACGTCCTTTTTAACGTTCTTTTTAACGTTCTTTTTAACGTTCTTTTTAACGTTCTTTTTATCGTTTTTCTTGACGTTCTTTTTAGCGTTCTTTTTAACGTTCTTTTTAGCGTTCTTTTTAGCGTTCTTTTTAACGTTATTTTTAACGTTCTTTTTAGCGTTCTTTTCAACGTTCTTTTTAACGTTCTTTTTAACGTTCTTCTTGACGTTCTTCTTGACGTTCTTTTTAGCGTTCTTTTTAACGTTCTTTTAGCGTTCTTTTTAACGTTCTTTTTATCATTCTTTATAGCGTTCTTTTTGTCGTTCTTTTAAGAGTTCTTTTTAACGTTCTTTTTAACGTTCTTTTTAGCGTTTTTTTTACGTTCTTTTTAGAGTTCTTTTTGACGTTCTTTTTAGCGTTCTTTTTAACGTTCTTTTTAGCGTTCTTCTTGACGTTCTTTTTAGCGTTCTTTTTAACGTTCTTTTTAGCGTTCTTTTTAGCGTTTTTTTTTTCGTTCTTTTTAGCGTTATTTTTAACGTTCTTTTTAGCATTCTTTTTGACTTTTTTTTAGAGTTCTTTTTAGAATTCTTATTACGTTCTTTTTAGAGTTCTTTTTGAAGTTCTTTTTAGCGTTCTTTTTTACGTTCTTTTTAACATTCATTTTAGCGTTCTTCTTGACGTTCTTTTTAGCGTTCTTTTTAGCGTTCTTTTTAACGTTCTTTTTAGCGTTCTTTTTGTCTTTTTTTAGCGTTCTTTTTAACGTTCTTTTTAGCGTTCTATTTAGCGTTTTTTTAACGTTCTTTTTAGCGTTCTGTTTAGCCTTTTTCTACGTTCTTTTGAGCCTTCTTTTTTACGTTCTATTTAACGTTCATTTTAGCGTTCTTTTTAACGTTCTTCTTATCGTTTTTTTAGCGTTCTTTTTGTCGTTCTTTTTAGCGTTCTTTGTAAGTTTTTTTTTAACATTCGTTTTAGCGTTCTTTTTAACGTTCTATTTACCGTTCTTTTTAACGTTCTTTTTAGCGTTATTTTTAACATTCTTTTTATCGTTTTTTTTAGCGTTCTTTTTATCGTTCTTTTTGCGTTCTTTTTAGCGTTCTTTTTAACGTTCTTTTTAACGTTGTTTTTAACGTTCTTTTTAGCGTTCTTTTTGACGTTCTTTTTAGCGTTCTTTTTGACGTTCTTTTTAGCGTTCATTTTAACGTTCTATTTAACGTTCTTCTTGACGTTCTTTTTAACGTTCTTTTTAGCGTTATTTTTAACTTTCTTTTTATCATTCTTTATAGCGTTCTTTTGGTCGTTCTTTTTAGCGTTATTTTTAACTTTCTTTTTATCATTCTTTTTAACGTTCTTTTTAACGTTCTTTTTAGCGTTCTTTTTAACGTTCTTTTTATCATTCTTTATAGCGTTCTTTTGGTCGTTCTTTTAAGCGTTCTTTTTAACGTTCTTTTTAACGTTCTTTTCAACGTTCTTTTTAACGTTCTTTTTAACGTTCTTCTTGACGTTCTTCTTGACGTTCTTTTTGCGTTCTTTTTAGCGTTCTTTTTAACGTTCTTTTTAACGTTGTTTTTAACGTTCTTTTTAGCGTTCTTTTTGACGTTCTTTTTAGCGTTCTTTTTGACGTTCTTTTTAGCGTTCATTTTAACGTTCTATTTAACGTTCTTCTTGACGTTCTTTTTAACGTTCTTTTTAGCGTTATTTTTAACTTTCTTTTTATCATTCTTTATAGCGTTCTTTTGGTCGTTCTTTTTAGCGTTATTTTTAACTTTCTTTTTATCATTCTTTTTAACGTTCTTTTTAACGTTCTTTTTAGCGTTCTTTTTAACGTTCTTTTTATCATTCTTTATAGCGTTCTTTTGGTCGTTCTTTTAAGCGTTCTTTTTAACGTTCTTTTTAACGTTCTTTTTAGCGTTGTTCTTGACGTTCTTTTTAGCGTTCTTTTGAACGTTCTTCTTAACGTTCTTTTTGTCGTTCATTTTAGCGATATTTTTAACGTTCTTTTTAGCATTTTTTTTTACGTTTTTTTAGAGTTCTTTTTAGCATTTTTTTTTACGTTCTTTTTAGAGTTCTTTTTGACGTTCTTTTTAGCGTTCTTCTTGACGTTCTTTTTAGCGTTCTTTTTAACGTTCTTGTTAGCGTTCTTTTTAGCGTTCTTTTTGTTTTTGTTTTAGCGTTCTTTTTAACGTTCTATTTAGCGTTCTATTTAGCGTATTTTTTTACGTTCTGTTTAGCGTTCTTTTTAGCTTTTTTTTACGTTCTTTTCAGCCTTCTTTTTTACGTTCTTTTTAACGTTCTTTTAACGTTCATTTTTGCGTTCTTTTTAACGTTCTTCTTATCGTTTTTTTAGCGTTCTTTTTGTCATTCTTTTTAAGTTTTTTTTAACATTCGTTTTAGGTTTCTTTTTAACGTTCTATTTACCGTTCTTATTAACGTTCTTTTTAGCGTTATTTTTAACATTCTTTTTATCGTTCTTCTTAGCGTTCTTTTTAACGTTCTTTTAACGTTCTTTTTTGCGTTCTTTTAAACTTTCTTTTTGACTTTCTTTTTAACTTTCTTTTTAGCGTTCTTCTTGACGTTATTTTTAGCGTTCTTTTTAACGTTCTTTTTAGCGTTTTTTTACGTTTTTTTCAGCCTTCTTTTTTACGTTCATTTTAGCGTTCTTTTTAACGTTCTTCTTATCGTTCTTTTTAGCGTTCTTTTTGTCGTTCTTTTTAGCGTTATTTTAAAGGTTTTTTTAAACATTCGTTTTAGCGTTCTTTTTAACGTTCTATTTACCGTTCTTTTTAACGTTCTTTTTAGCGTTATTTTTAACATTCTTTTTATCGTTTTTTTTAGCGTTCTTTTTAACGTTCTTTTAACGTTCTTTTTAGCGTTCTTTTAAACTTTCTTTTTGACTTTCTTTTTAATTTTCTTTTTAACTTTCTTTTTAACGTTCTTTTTAAATTTTATTGTTGTTCTTTTTGACGTTCTTTTTAGCATTCTTTTTAACGTTCTTTTTAGCCTTCTTTTTTACGTTTTTTTAGCGTTCTTTTTAACGTTATTTTTAACGTTCTTTTCTACTTTCTTTTTAACGTTCTTTTTGACGTTCTTTTTAGCGTTCTTTTTTACGTTCTTTTTAACGTTCTTTTTAGCATTCTTCTTGACGTTCTTTTTAGCGTTCTTTTTAACGTTCTTTTAAGCGTTCTTTTTAGCGTTCTTTTTGTCTTTTATAGCGTTCTTTTTAACGTTCTATTTAGCGTTTTTTTTAACGTTCTTTTTATCGTTCTTTTTAGCCTTTTTTTATGTTCTTTTCAGCCTTCTTTTTTACGTTCTTTTAAACGTTCTTTTAACGTACATTCTAGCGTTCTTTTTAACGTTCTTCTTATCGTTTTTTTAGCGTTCTTTTTGTCGTTCTTTTTAGCGTTCTTTTTAAGTTTTTTTTAACATTCGTTTTAGCGTTCTTTTTAGCGTTCTTTTTAACGTTCTTTTAACGTTCTTTTTTGCGTTCTTTTAAACTTTCTTTTTGACTTTCTTTTTAACTTTCTTTTTAGCGTTCTTCTTGACGTTATTTTTAGCGTTCATTTTAACGGTCTTTTTAGCGTTCTTTTTAGCGTTTTTTTTACGTTCTTTTCAGCCTTCTTTTTTACGTTCTTTTTAACGTTCTTTTTAACGTTCATTTTAGCGTTCTTTTTAACGTTCTTCTTATCGTTCTTTTTAGCGTTCTTTTTGTCGTTCTTTTTAGCGTTTTTTCAAAGGTTTTTTTAACATTAGTTTTAGCGTTCTTTTTAACGTTCTATTTACTGTTCTTTTTAACGTTCTTTTTAAAGTTATTTTTAACATTCTTTTTATCGTTCTTTTTAGCGTTCTTTTTAACGTTCTTTTAACGTTCTTTTTAGCGTTCTTTTAAACTTTCTTTTTGACTTTCTTTTTAATTTTCTTTTTAACTTTCCTTTTAACGTTCTTTTTTAATTTTATTGTTGTCGTTCTTTTTGACGTTCTTTTTAGCATTCTTTTTAACGTTCTTTTTAGCTTTCTTTTTTACGTTCTTTTTATCGTTTTTTTTAACGTTATTTTTAACGTTCTTTTTTACTTTCTTTTTAACGTTCTTTTTAGCGTTCTTTTTAGCCTTCTTTTTACCGTTCTTTTTAACGTTCTTATCGACGTTTTCGTAGCGTTCTTTTTGACGTTCCTTTTAGCGTTCCTTTTAACGTTCTTTTTAACGTTCTTTTTAACGTTCTTTTAAGCGTTCTTTTTCACGTTCTATTTAGCGTTCTTTTTAACGTTTTTTTTAGCGTTATTTTTAACATTTTTTTTTAGCGTTCTTTTTACCGTTCTTTTTAACGTTCTTTTAACATTCTTTTTAGCGTTCTTTTAAACTTTCTTTTTGACTTTCTTTTTAACTTTCTTTTTAATGTTCTTTTTAAATTTCATTTTTGTCGTTCTTTTTGACGTTCTATTTAGCGTTCTTCTTGACGTTATTTTTAGTGTTCTTCTTGACGTTCTTTTTAGCGTTCTTTTTAACGTTCTTTTTGACGTTCTTTTTAAAGTTTTTTTTAGCGTTCTTCTTGACGTTCTTTTTATCGTTCTTTTTAACGTTTTTTTTAGCGTTCTTTTTAACGTTGTTTTTAACGTTCTTTTTAGCATTCTTTTTAACGTTTTTTTTACGTTCTTTTTAGCGTTGTTTTTAGCGTTCTTTTTAACGTTCTTTTTAGCGTTCTTTTTTGCATTCTTTTTACAACATACCTACGCGTAAAGTATGTTGTAAGTTCCAAAAACATACTGGTCAATAATAACGAATTGTCTTCGAACGAGCGATAGTCTTCTGTAAAGTTTTAAGGTTATATTTTACTTATTCGGTAAAAGAACGTAGTGTTGGGTCACGTCTCAATTTTTTTTTTAAATTTAACATGTCTAAAGTATGAAAAGAACAAGAAAATTTGGGGGGCTCTCAGGCCAGGGCAACAATCCCTGCTGCCTCTCCTCTAATAGGATATCTTTGAAGACAGTTTGTTAGGTGTTATTCACTTTCCACGGTTCATATTCGTCGGGTAGGAAGGACTTCACGTTCCTGTTGAAAATTTTTAATTTTGTTACATTTGTGTAATTGGAAGATCTTCAAATTGAGAACTTGTGAATTCTGATGATAACATCAGAGGACGGAATCGGATAGTAGGCTAGTACTGGCTTTAGTTGCTGGTAGATAATAATTGTTTTTCTTGTCGTTATTTTCTTCTTTCATAATAGTTTCTACGAGATCTATTCTTATCTTTAAAGACCAATGTAGTTTTTATCCGACTAAGGAAAAAGGCAATGATTGAATTTAAATCTATAGGTATACTTTTGTCCTTGGTAAGGATTTAAAAAATCTCTCACTCCAGGGAGCAATCCCAACACGTATAATTAAACATTCTTGAGGTAAAGGAAAGGTAAAATTCCAGGAAAGCCCAAGCAGAAGTTAATTTATGTTTTAACATTGCACAAATGTATATACACTTTCATGCTTGAAAATTCTTTATAACCAAACATTTTTTTAAACTAAGGTCTCCTTTGCTTTCGTTATATAGTTACCGACAAAACGTGAGAGCATGCGGTACAGTCGTATCAAAACATAATAAACATTACATACTGTGCGGTCTGTTGTTATACCTGTACCCCACAATACTTCTTGCTTACGGGTTTATAGTTTTAGACCCCCCACCTATGCAGTTCGCAGGACGGATTCACTAGGTGAATGAAAAATCATGACACGTGTTTGATTGCTTGTGGAAGGATTATCAGGAGATTACTGTGTAGGTGGAGAAAATTGTTTTGAGGTCTTCATTAATTTAAGCTGAAAAAATAACTATAATTCCAAAAGATAGTTTTTTTGTTGCTATTGTATAAGTTCAGTTTGTTAAAGAAGTCTCCTCAATGGCCAACGAACGAATCAACAATTAATTATTTATATACTTGCTGACCCGACAGACGTTGTCCTGTCCAAATTTCAATAAATTTGTTTGTGATCGTTTTGTGAATTTAAGAAAAGCTATTGGAAAAGTCTAAACAAAGCAAAAATTTAAATTGATTCACTTTGTTGTTTCTAACCTATTGTCTAACCTAACTAAACTTAACCGTTTGTCACTTCAAAACACACCGTATTTCGTAGGTAAATCGTAAATTTGTTTGAGATAAAAAGACTAAACTTAATTCATTTCATGAAACGATTGCGATGAACTTACAACAGAATCACAATTCAACTAAAAATAAACAACTAAATCAATTTTTCGTCACTATTAGCTTGATTCACAATTTGACAATTAGCTGTAGTAGCGTAGTAATCAGCGTGCACAAACAACATTTGCGCACGTAGTAGCAAACATCCCATAGAAAAAAGCACTTTCAGTTTTTCCAGAATTTTCCAATTTTCCTGGCAACTTTTCCAATTTTTCTTTCCTTAAAAACATTATTCGGACTATTACGAACATTAAAACAAAACAAAAAATAGCCAAATCGGTCCAGCGGTTCTCAAGTGATGCGCTTACCAACGAACTGCATTTAATTTTTATTTATATAGATTTCTTTCTCACTTATGCTTGCAACGCGACAGTCGTGGTAACTCTAAAATCGATGTAACTCGAAGATTTGCGTTTTTAGGATTGCGTAGGCAGTGCCGTAACTAGGTGTAATAGATGCACAGGCAATGCGCCAAGGATGAAAGGGGGCCGAAAAATCGTCAATGGGACCCAAGCGACATGTGATTATTTTTGAACTTTTTTGCGATCTTGCACTGTGTGTAAGAAAAGCTACAGTCCAGCTATTTCAAGCTGGTCGGTGAGAGTGATGCACAGTTGTGGCACCCGAGAACATTCGGGAAAATTCGTACGATCGACAGAGCTTCCCAGAAAATTTATTTTACGAGCAATTGTAGCTACCAAACGATTGCTACACGAATACAACGCTCCCTTCTAACGACTAACGAGGCCCCTTTCTATTTTTCTGGCTACTACGCAACCAGTCAGTCTAAGACAGACGGAGTGTAGTTACGGCTCTATGGGTATGAGTAACTAATAAATTGTTATTTATACGTACGTCATTTGCCTGTACGGTAGAAATTGTGCTCAATAAAATTTAGTATGTGGGATTTTAAAGCAAAACAAAATGTTACTCTATAAAATCGTACTTATATAATTAGCTACCGTGTGTTAGTGATCTTCGTAACACTGTGACGTCATTTTTCCTAAGGTTCTCGTGATTGGCTGACTGGGAAACAGGGTGTTTCCAGTTTGACTTGATTGACAGGTATTTCGCAGATTTATTCTCTAAGAATCTACGAATATAATTACATATAGAAATTTGTAGGATTTCGTAGGCATAAACAAGAAACTCTAGATACTCCTATATCATTTGACTGATATCAACAATATTTTGCAGATTTATTCTCTAAGAAACTGCGAATAAAATAACATATAGAAATGTCTAGGGTTTCGTAGGCATAAACAAGAAACTATATACACTGCTATATCCTTCGACCAATATGAATAACATTTTGCAGATTTATTTTCTTAGAATCTACAAATATAATTATTTACAGAAATGTCTAGGGTTTCGTAGGCATAAACAAGAAACTCTAGACACTGGTATATCCTTTGACCAATATGAACAATATTTTGCACATTTATTCTCTAAGAATCTACGAATATAATTACATTAATAAATGTCTAGGGTTTCGTAGGCATAAACAATAGACTGTAGATACTCCTGTTTCTTTTGACCGATGTGAACAATATTTTGCAGATTTATTCTCTAACTGCGGATAAAATTTTATATATAAATGTTTTGAGTTTCGTAGGCATAAACGAGAAACTCTAGACAAGCCTATATCCTTTAACCGATATGAACAATATTTTGCAGATTTATTCTCAAAGTATCTACGAATATAATTACATATAGAAATGTCTAGGGTTTCGTAGGCATAAATTAACGTCTCAAATTATTTTTAGTTTTAACAATATAAATGTAATGTACTAAGTAAAAATGATTCGTTTTCTCATCTTAAAAAGTGAATGAATAAATAATCTAACTATGTAATTAGCAAGTGTCTGTATGTAGTGTCGGTAACATTATGACGTCAATTTTTCTAAAGTTCTCGTGATTGGCTAACTGGGGACACCATGTTTCTTGATTGGCTGACAGGTGACGCCCTCTCCCGTGATTAGCTAACTGGTGATATCCTGTCCCATGATTCGCAGACTGGCGAAATTAGGATACGTTAAAAAATAAAACCAAATACACATACAAACAATTAAAATTTTTATATTATAAATCCGTCATTGTTGACGGGTAATAACCTAGTGCTGTATTGAAATAGTAATTATGCAGTTACAATCACAAACACAATTACCAAATATATTATATTACATTAACGTTATTCGCACTTACCCTTTTGTTTCGCCATTTTGATAATTTCACAAGCGACTACTGATAGTCGCCGTAGAGACAAGTAGGCCATATCGCAGATTAAGACGACCCTACATATATGTATAGCCTGTTTCTTTGGTTTAAGAGGAGCTAGATTTTGAATTCTAGGTACTTGTACCAATTAAGTGAGGCTTTTGATCATTTTGTTTAGCAAAAGTCCACTTCAAACCTTAAAATGAGAGCTCATGATAACTTGATAGTGAAAATTCCATTATTTCCGCTTGAACGTTTGGAATAGCCTATATAATTATTTGAGCTGCATGTAGGAAAAAATACGATGACTTTAAAAAATCATGGCACTCAAAAAACAGGAACTTAACTTAATCAGGTATTTAACAGATTACGCCGTGCCAATCTGCTTGTTCTTCTTTTGCACATATCTCAATCTATCCGAAGTTGGGTAATTATCATGACTATCATCATTTTTCTCGCTACCATCCGAAATAGTTCTGTAGATGTCACACGGAACCATTTCCTCCGATTAGCGAGCCAGGAAATCCTTGGTAATAAATATAATTTCAAAACTCTTGCGTAAAATTTCAAGCGTGCAATTACGATGGCATGTCACCATCTCATCTCTAGAAAAAGCTTTTAAAAATCTATTTCCAATTTTATCTAACATTACGTTCTATCTAATGCTATTTAGATCAGTGTATCTCAACTGGTAGTCCGCGGACTACTGGTGGTCCTTAGCAAAATTTTTGTGGTGCGCGAAAGGCTTATAAATTATTATTTTAAAGATTTTTTGTTCATTTTTTTTTTTTATGTTTGGTTAATTTTCTGTGATTTCTGTTCAATTTTCGGTGATTTTTTATTACTGAAATATTATATAGATGTAGAGTCTACAAATACAATGCATTTGTTTAATAGTACATTTATTTTTTTGTAGTCCACGGTAGAAAATTATATATTTTACTAGTCCGTGGTACCTTTTCGGTTGAGAAACGCTGATCTAGATCGTATGAAACTTACAATAATAAGTTGTTTCGTTAATATTTTAGGCCGCTTGCCAGTTATTTTCTCCATGTATATTTCCTTTATGTGTCAAAAGTTTATTTCTGTAGTCCGTTCAAAAGATAGAATGCAGGACAGGGTAAATGGAGTAGTTATTTTTCATACTCTCAAATGGGTTCTCCCAATAATGCTATCCTTTCCCCTCTTGTTGACGTTGCCGGCTGTAAAACGCGCTGATCTGCGAAGACTATTTTGACTTCATTAACATATTTGACACTTTTATAGCATTTGGAAACACCGATCTCATTTCCCATAAGAGCAATACTGCATTCTAACGTTTGAAAGGTCTATAGATTTGACAACAAAATGTACTTAACTTCAGGTTCAATATGTATTAATAAAATCGGAGGCTGTATCTTTATTTTATTTTTTATGTTTCAGTTTTGGTTTCTACACATTTCAGATGGTGATAAGACGATCTCCGCAAAAAAACAATTTCCACTTTTCTTCATTGAAAGCATCGAGAAAACTCCTGACATTTTTAATTAAAATGCAAAAATAACCAATGACATTTCATAAACTCAAACGTAAAGGAAAGGCGCCAAACGCCAGCAACTTCTAAACCATTCAACGCATGTTTCTTGGCGTACTATGTCCTGCGCCATTTCGAATGCGTACTTCTTCTACCAGTTTTTACAAGAGTACAATTTTTAGAAGTGTTTTTTATTAAAAAAAATTTAATCACATAAATATTTATATGTGTATAAATAAAAATTTTACGATATTGTTTTAACAAAAAAAAAAAAAAAAGAAACGATACGATACTGGGTTAAATGTACTGATATTAATTAGTATCGGAAGATTAGTATCGATACTAAAATCGCGATATTGAATGAAAAATATCGATACTGGTATCGTATCAATAGTATCGGATCATCTCTAGTTACGAAGGGACACCCTAAAGCTAATTTTTCAAATATCTCGCTTGTTATTGATTTAACAGCAAAAATGTATATAACAAAAATTATTTATAAGAAGAAAACAATTCTATTTTGCTGTATATGCTTTTTGATTGAATGAATATTTGGGACGTTACAGGAGTACATCTCAAAACTAAAATCTTGACTTATCTCACTTATTATTTACTTTACATCAAAAATGTATACAAGGAAACATTTTTTTTTTTTCTCTTCAACGCAGTTTTTAATAAAAAGATTAAGGGCAAGGGCAGTGTTACTTATAAGGTTGAAATATCTTATTTATCATGTACTTAACAACAAAAATTATTATGAGAAAAAACTATTCAGCTACTGAAGATCTACTTCGTACGTCTAGTGACAATAAAATTATTATTATTTTTTATTTTTTTTAATTTAATTTAGGGAGCCTTAACAACTAAAGTTATTGATACCCGGTACATTAAATTATTACATTATTAATTTATATAAATTTATTTAACATTATATTTTATTTTAGAGGTGGCAATCTTTGAGGTATTTTATTATATTTACTTCAACTTCATGTTCATTCTTCAGAGCTTCTCTATAGCGTTGATATTAATTATGTTTCATCCTTTGTATGTGATACTTTGCACATTCTATCAGTATATGGTTAACAGTGATTTTGTTATCACATATATTGCATTCTGGTGGTTCTTGATGATCAAAAATGTGTTTGTGCGTGTACAACGTGTGTTCAATACGCATCCTCGTTAAAACTATTTGTTCTTTACGATCTTTTTGGCATTTTCACTGTTTAATATCTTTTTTATCATTCTGAGGTGGTTCTGTGTAGTCAATTGCCAGTATTTTCCCCATTCTGTACGTGTTTTCATTTTAATATGATTCTTAAAATCATTGGCTGGAATCTGTTTATTTAAAGGTAGTAAATTAATCGAGTTTGCTGCTTGATCTGCTTTCTCGTTTCCATGTATTATGATGTAAAATTATTTGTAAAATAAAGAATTTATTTAAGTTTACCTGTCCCTCTCTGTTTAATGCAGTTTTAAATAAAATATATATTTGGAGAGCTATGGGGAGAGTTCATCGAAGAGGTAGTCGACTTCCGTTCCCCCTTGTATCTTATTTTCGTCGACTGTGAAAAAGCATTCGACTCTGTCGATAGAGAATGCATTTGGGCTGAAATGCAGATTATTGGAGTGCCTGACAAAATAATATCTCTGGTTAGAAATAGCTACAACGGCTTCACGTGTAGAGTTCTACACAATGGTAGCTTGTCAGAACCCTTTCCAACCATTACAGGTGTTAGACAAGGTTGTTTGATGTCACCGCTTCTTTTTTTGATAGTTTTAGATGCCGTGGCTAGACGATCAACAGCTAACAAACCCAGAGGAATCATTTGGAATCCCCTAACACGAACAGTCAGACTGGAGTCACTGGATTTTGCAGACGATAAATGTGAGTTGTCGCATAAGCATGGAGACATGCAGCAAAAACTGAATGACCTCACGATTGAATCTGCAAAAGTTGGATTGAAAATTAATAACTCCAAGGCAAAAGAAATGCGGATAAATGCAGAAACCGATAGACCTTTACTGGTCGGTAACCATCAAATCGAGCGTGTGGATGATTTCCAGTACTTGGGGAGTGTTGTGTCTGTGGACGGTGGCGCGGATTTAGATGTGGAAAGCAGAATACGCAAAGCGAGAGGCGCATTTATCCAACTTAGGCACGGCTGCGAGACTTGGTTCGTAACAGAAGCTATCAAGAGAAGAGTGCGAGTATTTGTAAATCGATGTCTTCGAAGAATTCTTCGCATTTATTGGCCAAGTAGAATATCAAACGTAGAATTGGGGGAAAGAACTGGTCAAATGGACATTAATTTGCAAATAAAAAGAAGAAAGTATGGTAGGTTAGGGCACACTCTTCGAAGGGCTCCTAGCGAAGTGTGTCGATATGCACTTGCATACAACCCTCAGGGCAGTAGGCGTAGAGGGCAACCCAAGAACACCTGGCGTCGCTCAACCCTGCTAGAAATAAATGCATGGAGCTCTCAAAACCAAGACAAAAGACTTTATAACAACATCACCGACTTGACGCCTATGGCAGATAGACGAGTTAGATGGAGAAATTTTATTGACAGCCACTCTTTTTAGAGGCAGTCCAAAATCACCCGATGATGGACAAGGCTTGATTATGATGATGATGGGGAAAGTTTCCTAATAAGGAAGTGTCTCACTGATTATTTACTTAAAATCAAAAATATGAACAAATGACTGGTATTGAATAACGAAATGATTATTTTGTGTTCTTTTTGAAATTGAAATATCTTATCCTTTACGTTACAGCAAAATATACTTTACAAAAACTGAACGAAGTATGGGTACTCCAGCTAGTATACAATAAAACATGTAAAGTATACCATTGTAATATTTTAATTAACGTTTTGATACTTTTATTTGTATTATTTTATAGCTTCATATAAACTGTAAACTAATTGGGAAACTAAAAAGATAACACTTATATATGGTATATACAACATCCCACGTATATTCATCTATTGAGGTACACCCGCATATATAATTACTTTTAGAACATTCCATCTCCCATTCATTCTTCAGCATCCTGTAAACAGGTTGAAGTTTAGTGAAGGCGCGAGTATGAAGCGCGCGCGCGCACTTTACTTTTGACTCGCGGCGGATGTGTTGTGGTCGGCGCTAGCGACACCTAGACCACTGACCAGTGGCGCCAACATACCATATACCATATGCCCTAGTTGGAAGCTACTGGACCGTGGAAGGATATGGACTGGAACGGGATAATTGTGGCAATGTTTAAAGAAATTTGGATGAAAACAGAAAGAATCTGTGGAATTTTGTCACGCAAATAACAAACGAAAACCTAGTTTTGAATGTTTAGTTTTTGTTTCTGTTAAAATTTTAGTGCTTTAGCCGCAAAAACAAAACTCTCTTATTTGAGTATGTTATTGTTTAGATCTAAATATAAAAATCATGTGTAACTTAAAAAACCTATACCCTTCCCTTTTCGGTATATATTAGCCCGTACCGTGTAATTTGAGAAGGCATGAACTAAAATGCCAACAGTAATTCAAAACAAAACGATTTCTGAAACTGGCCGTAAAATTTTCGCCGTATCGAACATAATATACAGACTTATTTCCACAACAGCATTTTTTTCTAATTTTTGTGATTTTTTACCCAAGAGAATTGGCCGTGAACTGTTATACAGGTCTAGTTCAGAGGTTCTCAATGGGGTCAATATCGAACTCTTGGGGTCAGCCGAAGCTGGGGTCGATTTATGCAAAGACCCTTTTTTTCTAATTTTTGTGATTTTTTACCCAAGAGAATTGGCCGTGAACTGTTATACAGGTCTAGTTCAGAGGTTCTCAATGGGGTCAATATCGAACTCTTGGGGTCAGCCGAAGCTGGGGTCGATTTATGCAAAGACCCTTTTTTTCTAATTTTTGTGATTTTTTACCCAAGAGAATTGGCCGTGAACTGTTATACAGGTCTAGTTCAGAGGTTCTCAATGGGGTCAATATCGAACTCTTGGGGTCAGCCGAAGCTGGGGTCGATTTATGCAAAGACCCTTTTTTTCTAATTTTTGTGATTTTTTACCCAAGAGAATTGGCCATGAACTATTATACAGGTCTAGTTCAGGGGTTCCCAACGGGGTCAATGTCGAACCCTTGGGGTCAGTCGACTGGGGTCGATTTATGCAAAGGGGTCGATAGTTCTTTAATGAAAAATGCATAGAAATAAAGGATTGGTTTTCTCATTATAAACTATAGTGAAATCTCGCTTAACGAGCACCTCTCATAACGAGTAATATGCAAAATGAGAAAAACAAATTGTAAAAAAAATACTCGCTTAACGAGCGACGTTTCGCATAACAAGTGACAAACCCTCACTTCTGTTTGGAAGAAGCTTTGGCCAGAGAGCGTTGTCAAATATGATTGTGAGGGGTTTGAGATAATGCCTGTGGAGCCTGTAGTCAACGAGATTGTGTCTTTGGCCAAGATCATGGGACTGGAGGTGGATAACAATGATATCGATGAGCTTGTGGAAGACTACAGCCAAGAGCTGACCACCGAAGAGCTTATGGAGTTGCATTGTATTTCACAGCTAGAAGTTGTGGAGGAGAGTTTGTCAAAGGAGGAAGAGGAGGAGAATCATCTGGCGCAATAAGAGAAATGCTGAAAGCATGGGAAACTGTTGAATCGTACATTGAGAAGCATCACCCTAATAAGGCAGTGGCTATGCGCGCTACAAATTTATTTAATGATAATGCTGTGTCGCATTTCCACCAAATTTTGAAGGGTCGGCCAAAACAAATGTCTTTCGACAGCTTTCTAGTAAAAAAGAATTAGGTATGTATCATAAATTATAAATTAATTATTTCTATTTTTATAATTGACAGAGGAGTCCGTGTATTCTCGGTGAAACATATTTAAAATAAGATTAATAAATAAAACACTCGGTAAGTTTCACAAATATCAGTTTAATATACTCTATACGTATTTCGGCAGTGACGCCACCAACAGGAGTTGCAATTACAAACTGATAATTTTGTAATTGCAATTCCTGTTGATGGCGTCACTGCCGAAATACGTATAGAGTATATTAAACTGATATTTGTGAAACTTACCGAGTGTTTTATTTATTAATCTTATTTCTATTTTTGTTTTGTTTTTGTTTTCTGCAAATCGAATTCGCATTCCATGGTTCATTCTGCGATAGAAGAAAAGATGATTCACTCTCCTTAATAATGTACATATGATTTTTTTTGAATTTACGTTCTTAATAAAACTTTTTGAGTATTTTTTTCAGCATGGAACGCATTATCCTTTTTTACATTAATTTATATGGGAAAAATTGTTCGCTTAACGAATATTTCGCGTTACGAGTAAGATTCTGAAACGAATTTTGCTCGATACGCGAGGTTTCACTGTATTTAGTATACAATTTTCTGGTAAGTCAAGAATAAGGGTGATATTTCAAGTTTTTAAGAACACAGTTTTAACCCTGAAACACTCGCTTAGGATGAAAATTTTGAGATATCATATAGAATATGTTCGATTCCTGATTCTACTCTATCACCATACAAAATTTTGTTTGCGTGAATCTTGAGAAACAAACATACAGACAGGGAGACATTAATTATTTTTTTTTCTTTTTGCGCAAAATTAACTGATGCAAGAGAAAATCTTAAATCTAGAACTGCATTCAGCTTATTTGTTTTTAACTAATATACGAGGGTTTTGCGGTTTAGCTGTTGCTTGATAGATGTTGAAGTTGTGAAATTGTTCGAATTTTCTTATGTTATTTTTTGTAAACAAATAACAGAGATAGGTTACGTACGACTTTTAACACGCATTTAAATAGAACTGTTTCTATTACAAATTGAACCAACACGCGAATATTTTCGAGCGATATATATTTCTATAAGATTTTAATAAAGCAACATCTTTGACTACTATAAAACGGTGGTTCAACGAGTTCCAACATAGGTGGATTTTTCTCAAAGACGAACATCATGAAGTTCGTCCTATTAGTGTTATCGCTCCGAAAACTATCCACGCTGTCCGAAATATGTTGGAGTTGGATAGCCGCTGCACTTACAGAGATATTGAGGCGTTCTGGGCCATGACAAAACAATACAATCTTACATGAACATATGGTCGTCTGGAAGCTATATGCTCGGAAGATACCACACCAGTTAACTGGTGTTGAAAATAAGCTAATTTAACAGAGGTCAGTCAAAAGCTTTCTGCAACATAATAATAGATGACAAAATATGGAGATACTGCTATGAACCAGAAAATAAACGGTAGTCGGCTCAATGGCTCTGCCTAGACAAATACAAACCAGCCAAAGTTAAACGTATACACGGAGCACTGGCAAGAAAATGGTCGTTTTATTCTTCAGTCGTGCGGGTCGTATTGCCACTGTGTCACTGTGCCACTGGAACATTGTCGTATAGTCACTGTTGAATGATGTACCATAATTTGTTTGCCGGATGTGTTCCAAAAAGTACGTGATAAACGACCAAAAGTGAGAATCCTACTTCATCATGACCATGCATCACCACATACCCCAGTTAAGACTACCTGACCACTTCAGGAGTGGAAGAAATGACTCATCCGCCTTACAGTCCTAACTTAACGTCTTGAGACTTCATCCTCTTTTCTTTTATAAAGGATAAAATGCGCGGATTAAAATTTAATAAATCTGAAACTGCGATGGAAGCTTACGAAAATATTATTTCCAAGGTAGGCGTTCCTGAACGATGTGTCCTGGACTTTCAGTAGTGGTTTCACAGTACGGAAATGTGCATTGAACATGGTGAATATTTTGAAAAACAATAAAAATATTTAAGTAAACAAGTTTTGTTGTTTTCATCGTAATCCGCAAAACTTAAATAGCAACTCTCGTATAAGCACAGGAAGCCCTTTCCGTCGGTTCCGTACTTGTAATTGGCAACAGAAGTTTGAGCGCTTGGCCTTTTTATTTTTCTAAAAACCACAGAACAGGACTAAATGTCCCAATTACACTGTGGTTCACAAACATCCATGCCCTGACGGGATTCGAACCCGGGACCTTTGGCTCGTGAAGCAGGAGCACTACCTCTACGCTACCAAGGCCGACAAATGTATGTATGTATGTATGTAAATAAATGTATGTATGTAAATGTAGGTCTTGTCGAAATGTATGTATTTTTCATTGTTAATATATGTATCTTTTACGTCCATTTTTATTTTTTGTTTTCGTGTACCCTCCAACAACCAAGCGCATACCTCTTGGGGTACGTGAACCTCCGATTGAGAAACACTGTTCGTATTTTGTTATT
Source organism: Liopterus haemorrhoidalis (assembly GCA_963971575.1). NCBI lineage: Eukaryota > Metazoa > Arthropoda > Insecta > Coleoptera > Dytiscidae > Liopterus > Liopterus haemorrhoidalis. Next base: position 48,313,884 of record OZ020611.1, read on the forward strand.
CCCGTAGGACATAACTAATTTTAAATTAAATTAAATAAGTCAAATAAAAATACAATTAGTGTATTTCGATTACCCTCTTAATAACAAATGATTAACAAAAAGTTTTGTAACGGAAAAGTTAACGAATGTGGATGTGTGAATGTGTAAATATACCATGAGTTTAGAAAAAGACCGAGGAGTGCGGGGCGGAGGTGCTCTGGTCAATACATAAATGGACATAATGATTGTCCAGTGCAATTCTCACAAAAAGCAAGTGTTTTTAGAGTTTTGATACACGAGTGTGATGGCTGGCATTTAAGTCTGCTGACCTAACTAGTAAGTATAATGTACAAGTGTTATAATTTGAATTGATATTTGTTTCCTTGACTATTCCCTGTATCTGTCACTATCTATCATAGTACTCTCTCCATACGCACCATAAAGACCTCCCTTACACAAGATATTTGCCATAGAGTAAACAAATTAATAAATTGTTCTCTAATTTTCACCGCCGTCGCGAGTATACGTTTCGTCTTCAGTGCGTTGAAACATGAGATGATTAGCCAGTGAGTCCCTTAATGATGTCTCTATGTTATAACTAATTTACACATGTTTGTTTAATTATATGCAAATACCTCTTAAACATAACCTATACATATACGAGATTAATAAACGTTATGCCTTTGACGGCTCATACACGTATTTACACTTAACAATTTAGTTTAGTATTCAAATTAGTTATATTAGTTGAGATGCAGTTTCCACGTCAAATCCCATTTCTTATGAAATGTCTTAATCACCTGTTAAATAGGGTAATTTTGTGCGGATTTTGTTGGCCTGTTTTGATGGGAAATGAGATGAAATTATTTATGAAACGAGGAAAAAAAATGTCAATTGAAATATGATATTGTGATATTTAATTATAGAAATAGCGACGAAGTATAGTATTTTTTTGAAAATGTGCAAAAGACAGATGCTCAATTATTTATATTGCTATTTTAGTGTGTTTCTGTCAGTTGATATTTTAGAGTTAAGTATAGTATACATTCAATGCCCTATGCAGTTGTTATGGTATCAGTACACTAACCCCCGGGACACTAACCCCCGGGACAGTAACCCCCCGTCAATAACCCCCGGGACATTATCCCCCATGTCAATAACCCCACGTGCCATTAAGCCCCTGGACAATAACCCCCGTGACATTTACCCACGGACATTAACCCACCGTCAACAACCCCCGTGCCATTAACCCCCCGTACCAATAACCCCCGGGTTTCTAATGATGTAAACTATTCAATAAAAAGTGTTATTATTGAGAGGTATTATTGAGAGTTTATGCAATAGTGTAAATAATAATGCAATGGTACAACATTTAATTGTTTCAAAATATTAAAATAAGTTTTTATTCATTTATAAAATTACCTTCCCGTTTATCAAATTTTTAATAACGTGTCGTGTGTCGTCATTTTATATATAATAACACGTAACACGTGTATACATGACATTCAACATGTATTATACATTGAACCAGATCCGGATCACTTCAGTCACTGCTCATAATCGCCCGTTCAATCGTATCCTTGTGAAACTGTGCAGTGAGCCGTGAGCCAGCTCAATTCAATTTGGTGAAGCGTGTCTCTTCGGTCAGTGTACTGATCCGGCTCAGTGATCCGGTTCGTTCATGAACCCATGACCCATCTCTAATCTAAACTATTGTCGGTAAGTGGGAGAAATTAGGTAGTTAGGTACAAAGGGTCGGACATTCTTAAATGTGGGATTTCCTAGATTAATTATTCCATTGGATTAGTATGAAAGGTCGGTAAACTTAAATACCGGCAATTCATACTAATACAATCTCTTATAATGACAAATAGCAGATGTGTAAACATGAGATTTATTTTTAAGTTTCACTAAATGCACCAATAAATAAGTATATAATTTGTTAAATATATTTTGGAATAATAGGAAATCCCATAGTTTAGAAATACTTCTATATATATGTATGTACATAAACAAGATTTCAAGATTCAAAAGCCGTGTATTAACATATATTTTTTATAGAACTAAAACTTTTGGCAAAATTGAAAAACTTCAATATTTTCACAATTAAAAAGAAAAACTTGAAAAAATAGAAAACACACGTGACCACAGTGCATATTACTTTCCTCCTTTCAGACATAGAAAATAAGCTAACTACGATTCAATTGTCCAGTTTTCTAAAATGTGTTTTTCTCATAAAATTTTACATTTTATAAATAAAAATTACGATTGCTCAATTTTGTACTAATTGCAAATTTTCAAATTTTAAATAAAAATAAACATTTAAAATATTAATCAATTGCCGGGGGTTAATGGCCCGGGGGTTATTGGTACATGGGGTTAATGGCCCGGGGATTATTGGTACGGGGGGTTAATGGCACGGGGGTTGTTGGCGGGGGGTTAATGTCCGGGGGTAAATGGCACAGGGGTTATTGACATGGAGGGGTAATGTCTGGGGGATTATTGACGGGGGGCTAATGTCCCGGGGGTTAGTGTCCCGGGGGTTAGTGTCCCGGGGGTTAGTGTCCTAGAACCAGTCATATTGTACGCATTTGAGATTTGACGAGTCACAGAAACTATAACCAGCAAATTACAAACATGTATTAATAATTAAATCGATAGATTCAATTGTAAGGCTCTCGTAGAAACATATTGACTAACAGGAAAAGATACTAAAATACTCGGTTAGTTTCAAAGAATAAAACAAGTTTATTTGATACACATTTCGGCGGTTGAAGCCATCTTCAGAAATACAGAAATATCGATTATAAAAATTGCGATTTTATTTACAAAGGTAGAACCGAACGTAATTAATTTCAACATACGAATAGGAAAGCACAATAGAGCGTGGAGATTGGGCCATGGTGATAAGTGTTATGTAGCTAAACATATGCTTAAACATAAACAGACTTTTAGTTTTGACAATATTGCAATTGAATATATACCGAAAGGATTAAAATTGGATTTATCAGACGTATTTGAAACCAAGAAAGCTATTTCTAAGTCAAGAATTCTCATAAATGAACGAGTTTAGATGGTCGCCTCTTCTTAATTTCTTTTAATCCTCTCTTCATATAATTTTACCTTTTTGGTAGGGTTTTCTAATTATAGCCACGTTTGTTCAAGTACCCTCTCCTCTCTAATATTTTGTAAATTTTCTATTTATATTAATGTATTTCTGTAAACCCTTTGTATATCTGAAGATGGCTTCATAGGCCGAAATACGTATCATATAAACTTGTTTTATTCTTTGAAATTAACCCAGTGTTTTATGATCTTTTCTTGTTATTTATTAATAAATGTTTGTGAATTATAGTTAAAACAGAACAAACAAAGATTCGATAAGAAATCTAGAAGCGCAAATAGAAGTGGATTGATCTCACTCTTAGATGAGAACCGTACATCACTGCAAAATAAGTTTTGGACTGGAACTCGCAGGGCAAAAGGCACGTTGGAAGACCCAAGCTAACCTGGCGATGGTCAATAGAAAAGAAGGAGAATGCGTACGGGAACATCTGGAACCAGATTAAAGAATTAGCGCCAAACCGTATCCGATAGAAATACTTCATGAAGCTCTTTGCTTCATGCAGGAGTTATTGGACCCAGTATATATACGAGCCCTGTCCACTTTCAGTTGGCTCAGCTATGAAATTTTCAGTTTCTTTAGAAATGATTAAATAATAAGTAAAAGTAAATGCTGCTTTGTACATTTTTTGACAATATAATCATATTAGAAGCAAAGGGGTCAAAATTTATTCCGTAATATTTAATTTGTGATTATAAAAATAATATTCGTAGAACAAACGTATTTTTTGAGTTCATGTATTCTTGTACTGCATATAAAATAACTGGGTTTTTGCGGTAGCTATGCGTAGTGGGCGTTGGAAAACAAAGTTTGTTTATTGACTGTGATGTATTAAAAGTGTTAAGTCTAAATAATTTTAAAACATGGGCAGAGGCAAAGCTATTGATGAAAAAATTCGGTTAATCATTGTGAACTTTCAATTCCGAAATCGGAAAATTATTAGGTTTGTCAAGATACAGTAAAAGAAACATTGTAAGATTGTATAAAACAAGTGTTTCAGTTGCCCCAAAGCCCCAGTACGTGAAGAAAACTACACTGACGGACAATGACAAACGTGCATTGAAAAGAATTATTAAGGATAACAGACGTGCTAACTACAGTCAATTGAGTGTACTGTGGAGCGATGTTGTTGGAAGACGTGTTTCAAGGTTTACATGTCACAAGGAAGCTAAAAAATTAGGATTTGGAACCTATAAGGTAATATTTTTTTAATCGGACTCTTAAATGTATATTTACAGAAATTTATAAAACTTTCTTAGGCCAAGGAAAAACCATTGTTGACGTCTAAGCAAAAGAAAAACAGGTTGAAATGGGCAAGAGAACATAAAATATGGAATTGTGAAAAGTGGAACAGCGGGCAATGGAGCGATGAGTCTAGGTTTGAAGTCTGTGTAGGGGACAACCAGAGCAGAGTTGTTCGTCAGAAACATGAAGCATATTATCCCGATTGCTTTGAAAGGAAGGTGAATTTTTCAGCATCTATCATGGTGTGGGTTTCAATGTCTGCAAGAGGTGTAGGAAAACTTCACTTTATCGATGGCATTGTTAACACAGCCAAATATTTAAGCATTTTAGAGGAGTCTCTGTTGCCAACTATGGAACATGCATTAATCTCTGGGGAGGATTTTATTTTTCAACAAAATGGAGCCGCTTGCCATACGTCAAATAAATCTTTGAAATGGTTCCGTGATCATTCCATTCCACTTTTAGAGTGGGTTTCAAGTAGCCCAGACTCATCCCCCATCGAGACACTTTGGCACGAAATGAAAAAACGATTGCGTATAACACCGGCTAGAATATGGGATAATTTTACTCCTCGACAATGACAAGACCTTGTAGATACTATGCCTAGAAGAAATAATGCCGTTATAAAAATGAAAGGTGACGTTACCCAGTGGTAACTTCTGAAATAGGTTTCCAAGTTAATGGCTTTCCAATGGAAATATTATTTTTTTTTTTATTAATTTACTTTAATAGTTGTAACTATTAATCGTAAATCTCTAAAATGTTTAATTGAAAATAAAATATTACCTAGATTTCATAAGCTATTCGCATTTTGTTAATTGAACACCAATAAGTAAAAATTTCGTAGCTGGGCCAACTGATAGTGGACAGCGCTCGTATAGTATATATTGCAAATATGCAATGAAGAGCTACATTGATCAGCCTCAAGAATATGAACAAATTTTAGGAGCAGACTGTTCATCAATTTTTTTCTGACAGACTATCTGTCTGTATGAACGTTATTTTAAAATTTGAGAATGGCAGAATTTTTATACGGATTTTGCCAGTGTACATTTTGAAAAAATATGTCCTGCACCTACCTATGCGATAAATAAACAATACGTTACATAAATTTCTGGTATATAAAAATAGTGGTTCATATGCACATTTTCTTTTTTTTTAAATTATTATTATTATTACTTTTTAAAATAAACTATAAGTTCTTACAAGTAGTACAAACGGACCAAAACATAAATTTAGTACCAAAATTGGTACAATTGTACCATCGCGGCAACACTGCCTACGACAATACTTGTAATCCATGTGGAAAATAGAAGAAGACTCAATACGAACAAAAGGATAATCTGAGAAAAAGGAAAGGCAAATAAAAATTGACTAATAAATGATATGGTCATCTTGTAGAATGAATCCTGGTCATCTTTGACAGATATTTTGGATGAGATAGCCAGACATTAATTTTTTTTAATTTTATTTAGAAATGTAATTATTCAATCGTTACTGAAGATTGTAAAACCAAAGTTGATTAATAAAATATTTTATTACAAATTATATTTTTCTCTTAGTTTCTACAACCTTAAAAACCGCTTTCAAACAAAACTATGGACATATCACCCTGAATTACTCTATCAAGTTTATTAAAAATATAATGATTGAACTTGACATTACTCAATGTTACCTTTGTGTGCTTTTCTACGTAATGTTCGTAACATAGAATGTGTGATTAAAATTTTGCACCTACACACATGAATGTGGCGGTAAAGAAGTTTCGCTCCACTCGGGCAACTATGAGGTATGCACGTAGGTAATTAATACGATAAGTATAGAAACAGTAACAATTGCCAATACAATAATAATGAAATGTTGAATGAAATGAGCGGAGATGATAAAGCTGAATAATGTACATTCCATGAAACTAAATGACGTAACAATCTACATATTTCAGGTACGTCCAATCTCGATAAGAACAACTGATTGATATGTTCAGTTGCGAACCGTGACCATGTGTACCGCGAATCACCCGCCACTACAGTGGCGTGCTACTCTTGATTCACGTATTTGGCGCCAAAATTAAATTCCTTATAATTTTCTGCCACTAAAGCTAAGACGAACTATAATAGTGTAATTTTTTTGTTCCATTAAAGCTAAAACGAGCTATTTTTTGATGTAATAGCCCCCGGAAGGGTAAAATATTGCTTAAACCCAAGGACGACTGGCGATGATGGATTCAGCTTACGATATTACGGGAGTTGATTGGGAAATTAACACCATTTAATGCTTATATATAGGGTTGCGACGAATAGTGTTTTTGCCGAATAACCGACAACTAAATTTTCGATGTGAAGCAATTTCAAATATCGGTTTAAAGTTTTGTTGCATATTCGGCCGAATATCGGATTGTAAATAAATGCATACGCTTTTTGAATCTGAAATCTGAATTAAATAGATCAAGAGTTATTGGATGTTTTTTTGGACGAACAAGATTTAAAAACACTCATATCAGCTCCGAGCCATTTTACTAAAAAGTAAAAATCACGCGGCCCGCACGATATGTATTTATATTATGACTCATTCTTTGTTTCATTTTATAGCATTTTTCAGAATATTTATTTGAAGGAAGTAAAGAAATAACATTTAAATAACAACAATTAAATTTTGCCCAAATATTTTCTTTATCGAACAACAAAACAAAAACGGGTCGATATCACCGTACTGGTACTGTTCACAGCAGTTGCATCTGTAGAAAAGTATTTGAAAGCTCTGCTTACGAGTATATTATTTGGAACCACGGGAAATCACTGATCTACCGACTATGGCACGGCCTTAACTAACTGCAACAGTTACTACCTAACTATTGGTATTCAGCCCTTTGCCGAAGTCTTGACGCCGCCTAAACAGATTCTGTCACGAGGTATTTTCATTCAAATAAATTTTTATACTATAAAAGACTATAGTATAAAAAGCAATAATTCAAGAATCGGGCCGCCAATATAACATCTTTAATTTACAGTTTTGCTACTGTACGCGGTCCATTTTTCTCCATAAATAATGTATCAGAAGCAAGAAATCGTATGCTTTTAGAACATCTGAGACAAAACTGTGATGATAACGAAGACGATGACGACAGAAGTTCACCTTCTACTAATTATGAAGATGAGAACAGCTCTGAATCGGAAAAATAAGGATCGAGAAGATTCTTCTTTTTGTAATTGTTTTGAGGAAATAAAAGTCAGAGACGCGACAACAAAAAAAACCCAATCTCAACAAAATTGGAATCTTAATTGGCATAAGCATTAAAACAAAATCGTCATGTCCTTTTCGATAGTGGAAAATTCATTATATAATAATATGTCTCAAGCAAGTACTGTTTATTCAGAAAGATTATTGTCTGCATTTGGAAATGTTTACCAAGAAATCCGCAACTGATTATTGCCTCAAAATATTTAAGCTTATTTAATCACAATTTACCGTTTATGAAATACAATACATAAATAAAATATTTTTGTATAGTCGGCTCAATTTATATATTTATGTTTTTTTTGTACCTATTAATTTTGTACTTATTTGTAAAATAAAGATATTATTAAATGATCTATTACAAAATCCCATAGAATGCCAAAATTGCAATACTAGATTAGATGTAAAACACCTAATAATCGACTGTCCTAATTATCAAGTTGAGAGGCTAAGATTCCAAATCCCATTATCACTCAAAGAAGCTCTAAGCAACAACCAAGATCATCTCTCCAACGTAATAAATTATCTAAAATCAATTAATGTTTTCTCTAAAATTTAAAAATATTATGTATTTATAATATGTAAAAATAATATTGTGTAAAAATATATGTATCAGGGGCCAGTAGCCAAGTTGCTGACGCCTCTTTAAAAACAAATTAAAAAAAAAAAGATCTATATTTAGATATATTACATAATTTTAATTATTATATTTTTATTCGTGTATGCCGAATAATAAATAAATATTCAGCCAAACATCGAATAATAATTCGATATACGACGATATACGAAATGTTCGATAGTCGACGAATAGAGTTAAGTGCCAAATATGCTGAATATCGAATAATGCCGAAGTACTCGTCGCAATCCTACTTATATACCAAACTTGTAAAAAAAGAGAACTGCGCACAATACGCAATTCTTAGAAAAGAGAGCGGGAAATACGGAAAATTATATGATGCAGCTATCATTTATAAGATGAGAGCCGTTAAGTTTGTGTTGCTAAGTTATTTCATTTGAATTTTATAGCAGCTTTTGTAATTCAATTTTCTTCACACTAGCAATTTTTGAGATGGACTTGATTAAAGAAGAACATGTCTGTATGAAATTTTGTTTCAAATTTGGAAATATGACGAGAGAAACGATTGAAACTTCTAAAAACTTCAAAAAAAGATGTTCTGAGCCGAACTGTGCTTTTAAAAGTTTCGTGAGTTTCAAAATTGTAGAAATTCATTCAAAGGTATTGATAAATAGGGTAGGAATTCAATTTCAAAACGGGTTGATGAGCATCGGAGGATAATAATAAAATATATTTCATTTTCAAGTTGTTATTATTATGATCCGAGCTACATAGCTTAAGTGTAAGGATACGAAAGTATTTAAATCAAAATGAAAGGCACTTTGAACACTTGAAAATAAAAATAAAGTCGTTATATAGAATAAATTTTTTTGAAACCGTAAAAGATTTTAAAAAATTGTTTATTTTCAAAAGCTTTATCCTAAGATATCCAGCACGACATACGTTCCTTTTTAATAAACTAAGTTATTCTTGATATCCTTTACAGATTATTCCGGAATATTTCAATACTACCATTCGTTTCTTTGGTGTAGATCTTGGGTAGCTTGCCCACTTATCGAGTTTTAGACGAAAATGGTATTCCCTCTATATTGATACATCATGTGTGTATATTTGTATAATATTTTTTATATTTAAGGAACATTCACACTACTAAACTCAATAATTATATTTCTGTAAATTTTTGAAAAGAATGTTTAATAAAACCGACAAACGAAAATTCTGTCTAATTTCTCAGAACTTCTAATCTCTCAGAAAAATAAAAATTAAAATTTATGCAACAATAAAAAATCGAACAAGATTTTTACACTAGAATGAGTGAAAGAATTTTGAAAAAAGCAAATGTTTATTTTTTATTCTATTATTTATTTGTTACATAATTATTTAACATGAGTTTAAATCATATAATTGATCAATTTGGAATTTATATTTTAGTGATATAATAGCATTTTCTGAAAATTTAAAAGATTATTTCACGTTTAAATATTTTGGATTTCCTTGATAAATCATTCAAAAATTACTATAACTGTTCAAATATCCTGTTTTGCAGTATTTAAAATTTTATTAGACTAATTCCAAATTTGACTAAATAGGAAGCAAATCACATACTAATTAGTTAAATATATATATTTTTTTTATAGTAATATAGGACAGAGAGCACTGATAAGTTTAAGGCGAGTATTTTGGCCAAATTTGTATTCCAAAGGCTATTATTATTATTATTATTTGTCAATTCTTGACAGGCATCCACAGACCTCACACTTCAATTTCGAAGAGAACCATCTCACCCAAAGGTCAGTAGAGCTGAATACTCCGGGCTGCATACCATATCCTAGAAACAAATTTCAGGCGGCAATGGTTTCAATTTTCCTCCTAAAGGAGGCCTTGAGGCCACCCAACTCCTTGTTTGACTTTAAAACCTGAATGCAGCATTCTAAGTTCGGTCAAAAGAAATCTGTATCTGGCTTTTTGCTCTTTGAAAGAGATGCTTTTCTTAGCAGCCCAGGCAACGAAGCTCTAGTTCTAAATAAAAAAAATAATTCGGAAAGTTTTGTAATTTGGTATGGATATTTAGTTGAACTTACTAATGAACGTGTAAATGTTCGTCATTCATTTACTCATGACATACTAGTTTTAAAAAATTGATGTGAAATGTGAATTTTCACACATTTTAGGGTTTGCAGGTATTTAGTAAGTGAATGATGATTATTTTGGATGCGAAAACAAATTTTATATTAAAATATTTTTTTTGTTAATTTTAATTCGAACGCCTAATACCATTATTTAGGTTTCTAAATATATGCAGTATTTTTTTTTTATATAGCAAGGTTCATTAAGAATTTTAAAAATTGCGCCTATGGCTTCCATTGGTTGTTATCAGTTTCGCCCCTCTGATTTCGTGTACATTGAAACAGAATTAAATTATAATTTAAACAATATCCACTGGTTACTAAATTTACGCTTTTAAACGTTAAATGCAACATTTGCCAAAATATAACTAGAATTTTGAAAAAATAATTTAAACAAATAAAAATTTAAAAAAAAAAAACAAAAAATAATATTGTCTCTTCTCGCAGTGTTCGTTCCCTTTCGGATCGAGTTACTTGCGTGAAAAATCAGCGTCAAAAACCACTACACCAGCATACACGTTCCAGTGTAGCGTGCTACAAAGCTATAACTTGTGTACATTATTAGCCAAAAATCACAAAAAATGCGTTTTTTTCCAATAACATAATCTGATCAAAAATTCCTGTTGTACTATTCCGGTTCACACCAATGTACATTACTTAGAATTTTTTAGATTTTTAGTTTAAACCATCTGGGCTACAGGGTGTGGGACAAAATTTTTTTTGCACAATTTTGGCAAAAATCGCTTCAAAATAATTTATTTTAATATATTTTTTTTTTTCGATGGGCACATATTTGTTTATATTTTTAGGGGGATATGTTTTTTAGATGTTTTAGTATTTTTCCTATGTGCGGGTCAAAGAGTTGTATAAGCATGCCAAATTTCAACTCTCTAGGTTTAGCCGTTTGGCTACAATTTTTACCGAACAGACAGACAACAAAATGACGGTATAAGGGTTTTTTGGTCATACCTATAAAACCCTAAAAATGAATAATATTTTTTATAGAGAATTTAATGCTCCTTAATTTTTATACCTACTATTTTTTCATAAAGTTAATAAAAAAAACTATTCATGTGGACAATTTTTCCACAAAAAAACATCCATACCATACATAATTTCGAATTATTTCTTCTATTTTCGTTTCGCTGTCTGGGCTACTGCTGGATAAGAAAAATCGCTGACGATAATTTGTTTTGCCTTAGCTTAGCAGCTGAGAGGAAACTGGTAGTGGAAAAGAAATAATTCCAATAGATTTGAAGGAATACTGGCATAGAGTTTTCATAAAATTCAACAACAACAATGTTAAGAGCATTACAATATACAGCTGTAAAGTCTGACTATTGAAAAAGAAATACGGAAGAATGCTCAATGTGACAAAAATGGACTTCCAGAGAAGAGAAGCAGGTGTGCCAAAGAAATAGAGAGTAAGGAACGAAAATGTTCCACAAGTTATCTTATAGTTAAGGATTTAAGAATTGGAGATGAGAGGAAACCGGAAGAAGTTGTATCAAGGCAATTAAATTGGAGGGAAAAAAGGGAAGATATGGAAAACGTTGAATAATAGAATCAGAAAAAAGATGGACGAAAGACGACTGCGCGTAGAGCAATGTCAACAACAGTGCACAATGGAAATAAGAAGACGTCATAGAACGATATAAATAGATAATAACAAATAAACATTATGCGCAAATCTCGCCAATTTTCAATTATTTATAAAAACTATCTGTCAGTCAATGTGTCCAATCTTATTAATTACTATAATTTGTTATTTATAAAGTACAACAAAAAATCATATTCAAATATTTCAACATATTAATTTGTAGAAGTTAATTTTGGTTGATTTATTTTGGTAAAATGTAATATGCGTGTTAGTGAATTGGTGGGAAGCAATTTAATACAGTTAATTGCAAAATATGCTATTAGTTTAGGCGGCAAACCGACATTTTGGCGTCTAGACCCCGTTTAAAACCCGCAATGATCGGAGGTGAATGCCACTCACTGATACACTGATTTTAACGGCTTTTCAAGTTGAAAGATGTATTGTATTTAAAGATGTTAAAAGTATTTATCTTTGTAAAAATAGTGTTATAAATTATTATTTTTTCAATAATACAGTAAAGAAATATAATTTTTATTTAATTTTTATTATATTTTATAGTGTTTATAAGTATTAGTGGATTTTAGGGTATGTAAATGATTTGAATTATATTTCTAATAAGGTTTTTGACTGCCCTGTTACACCATACTAGAGATATTGACAACGAAGCTTAAAATCTCAACAGATAAATTAGATATTAAAATATTAATAATTATAAATCTTACATAATAAAGCATACACAGTGATGAATAGAAGGACAGCCAAAAGTGCGGCAAAAAACAGCGGATGTTAGAAATAAAACACTCGACAATCTGATCTGAAAACTCCTTTAACCTAGCAGACCTTTGCGATGTCTTTTAAAGATAGAAAAGAATTATTCTGTAAGCCGACCGGCGTAGCGTAGTGGTAACACATGTGCTCTGCGCTGCGTAGGTCTCGGGTTCGATTCCCGTTCGGGCATGGAAATTTTCTCAAATAAAAATTGTCCAGGCTAATTGCTACAGCAACAAAGGCCATTATATTAAATATATATATATATATATATATATATTCTGTAGAAACTGGTGTAGAAATCGACAAAGTGCAAGAAGAAAAGATAACTTTGGCTACTGTAATTATGTGCCAAATACTGTAATTTGACTATTAGTGGCGCGTACCCTGAACTGATAGTGTGGAAGTCCCTGCCAACTGGAAAAGCTACTTGGATTTGCCAGGTGGCTTTGCCATTTGGCTTTGCCAATTACCATAGTGTGGATGCAGCTTAAAGTGATAAAGTATTTTAATGATGCCCGTTTTTCATAAAATAATTATGATGTATTTTCTCATGAATAAACTGTCAAATTTTATCTGTGTTTCTGTTTTACATTCCAACTTAAAATTGGGAATCTGGATCGACCCAGTCTCTAATAAGTGCGAATTTTCCAGCTTTTATGGTCAATGACAAAATCCTTTCGAGACCTTTGTAATATTTGAATACTATGATGATACAGGTATATCTAATTAGATATAAAATCAAAAATAGATTTCGTACTTCTCATGAGTACCCACTTGGGATAGGACACTATAAGAATAAAAGAAGACAGAGTAATTTAGGATGAAAAATAAATAATCGTCGACTAGTAGAACCTCACAACACATGGAGGAATTAGCTATTGGTATACAATATACATAGATGGACCTGACAACAGATGATTTATAGCAGTGGTTTCCAACCTTTTTGACTCGCGGGGCCTTTTTTAGGATCAATTTTTATGGCGGAGCCCCTTAGGCCTACTCTGTGTCTAACAAATAGTGTTTAGAACTAACGGGGGGAGGGAGTAAAATTTTTCACTATAAATTCACTTTTCTCTTTCACAGCTCACTTATTGACAGATATACAGATTTTTATAAAAAGAAGCAAATAATCATACAGATTATTCAAACAACAATATTTCGCCGATCACATTCCAGCTATAGTCATAAATCGGCTAGAGTCAGAAATCACTCATTCAATTTGGAAAATTATCGTTCAGAATGTAATTTCCAGTTTTCTTATTTTGATCCTGTTTTATATTTCTAATTCTTTTGATTTTATTCAAACTTTATTTATTTTATTTTCTGGAACGGCTGTGGAGCTCCTGAGAAGTGCACGCGGAGCTCTTAAGGCTCCGCGGAGCACAGGTTGGGAACCGATGATTTAGAGAATATATGTGAGCGCAGATAAATTTCAAGCAGACTGATAGGGCCTTAAAGAGAGAAAGAGAGAGAGAGAGAGAGAGAGAGAGAGAGAGAGAGAAAGATAGGGACAGAGTGCGCGAAAGAGAGAGTGCGAGAGAGACGCCGGATAAAAATGAAGAGATCCTCCAGAAAAAGCAAAAACGTACAGAAGAAACCTACAGAACTACTTTACATAATTAAGAGGAGAAAATGAGGGTGCCGGGCCATATATTGAGAGAAAAGAAACATGATCTGCAACAGGAACATAAGAAAACACTCAAAAGAAGATCCTAGACTAATTAAGAGTTGGTTATAGGAAATGTTATGATTAAAGAATCTCCAAGAAGAGTGCACATTTGTGTATTTATTTCGAGATATTATATCAAAAGTTAAAACAACTATGATGATTACCAACCTTCGAAAGGTTGAAGCCGTAGAAGAAGAAGAATCCATTGTTACTGACCAAATCTATACTTCAAATATTTTAACTTACCATTTTGTCCGTAGAATTCGGTAAAACTGATTGACTGTCATAAAAAAGTTATTGGCAAACATTTTCTATCGCGCCGTGGGTGCTAATGATTTCAAACAAAGTTATTTACTCGGATATTGCCGCAATATGTCGACATCTGAACTAACAATTTACAATAAATCTTTTGTAGCATATAGAACACTTTTGCAAAATTAAGACGTATAAGCAGATGATAGTGTATTTCCGTAGTGTTTATCAAAGACAGCTGTGACACGAATAGATTTGATATGCTGATCACATGTATGTTATCAGATTTATGTTGACAATGGTGACATCTAGCTGTCACTCAAACAATCACTCAAGTAATCTAGGTGTGACAACTTGTTATATTCATTAATTAAACCTACCACAACAAGCTTGAACTTGACTTTGTCTACTGTTAGTAAGCATAAGTAATGAAGCATAAATGTACTAGCCTTGTTGTTTTATATATGTCTCTGGATGTTTCATTGGTTTTATAGACAGTAAATCTTATCTCATATTACCGCATATTACAACTAAAGCATAATAAACTAGTTAATACGAAATAGGTAGGTAACTAGACAATAGTTAGAGTGATAATTGTGTTGTTATTATGGTTACGTATTATGCAGATATTATTGAAAACGGACGCAGTCCATTAGAAATTAAAAATTAGAGTGTCAATTAGAGTTGGCATTACATTCCAAATGGGGAGCAGAGAGATATACGCTAACCACCCTCTATAAATCCCTAATCAGATAAAAAAAAATCATCGATATCATTCATAATAAGGCACTTAGGGTAATAACTGGAGCAAGCAGAACTAGCCCAGTTAAAAGTCTACCGGCAGAAACTGGTGAACCATCTCTTCAAAGACGCAGGATGCAGCTTACCGTGAGTTATGTCGCCAAACTTGCTAGCAAGCCATATCACCCTACATATCCATATCTATTCAAATCGGGACTCCAAACAAAGCTCGGCAATCAATACCCACTTCAAGCCAAAATTGTTCACACCCTCAGAGAAATACACTCTAATATCCCACAAATACTACGTAAGTATACCATCCAATACCCTCCTTGGACAATTACATACCCGACTTGTAACACTGAGCTTCTAAAGTACCCAAAAAAAAAGTACTTTGACACAACAATTACATCAGTTATTTGCGGAAATTTGTGAAAAAGTTGGTGATGGTAAAAAAATTAATACAGATGGATCCAGAGTGGACAATAAAACAGGGGCAGGCATAGTACTCCCAATCCAGTATATCCTATAGACTACTGGATGAAAGCAGTACATATACCACAGAGGTATTCGCTATCCTAAAAGCACCCGAGCAAATTTAAGGAAAAAATGAAGAACACCAAAGATATTTAATAATTACAGACTCACTCAGTGCTTTACAGGACCACCCAGACATACACACAACACCCCTTCACAAGACGAATCCAAGAGCTCACAGTACACTTCATCTGGGTACAATCACATGCCGGGATGAATGGAAATGAAGCGGCAGACCAAAAAGCAAGAGAAGGCACCAATTTAATCCACCCTAAAAAACGTCTCAAAAGCCTCGACTGTGACTGGAAGAATTATGCAAAAAAGCAAATAATGGAACAGTGGGAAATTGAGTGGCAGCACACATCAGAAAACAAATTAAGAGAGGTCAAGAACATTATTAAACCGTGGAAAATATCAAGATCTAGGAAAGAACAGATACTTATAACCAGGTTAAGAATAGGGCACTGTCAACTAACACACAGGTTCTTGTTTGATAGCACAACATCCGATAGCTGCATTACCTGCCACACAAAAAGCTCTGTAAAACTTGTCATCACCGAGTGTCCCCAATATGACGAAGCCCTGTGCAACGACCCAGTGCAACTACAGAAGACCCTTAATTTTTTGATAGCCATAAAATTAGATAAATATATTTAAATAGTAAATAAATGTACTCATTACAAAATGTAAATGATGTAAAACTAAAGAGTTGTAAACCAATGTAAATAGTGTTTCTGATTTTTCGACATTAGACTTATTTTGTCGAGAATTCTCGAGAAATCTCGAGAAAAATAATTATATATTTATTAGAATATACATCTTAATATACGAATAAACGCTGTTGAAAATATTGTAGAGGATAAAAACATGTTAAAATTATAATCACCTTTAAAGTACTAAAGTAAAGGCGTCGAGCAAATTTTACATGTCTCGAGAAATGAAAAATGAGAATTAAAACTTTTTCTCGAGAAATTCTCGAAAAGAATCACTGAATGTAATCGTTATAAAGACGCTAATAGCAGTACGCTGGTACGTATTATATAATTTATCTATTATATTTGCCTAATTAAATACAAATTAAATGAAATTTAAAAACAGTGATGAAAATAAAAAAAAAAAAAAAATTGTAATAAGCACGAAAACTAAAAAATATAATTTGTGTTCATCGTACGCACGTCAATGAATTAATATCTTGTTACACAATTTTTTTGCTTTATAGCTTCTATTATACGACTTTTCATTGACCTAACGAGTTTTCTGATAATATCTTCTGTGATTTTATTCCGTTTTTGCAAAAGTGTTTGTTTTAATAATTTGTTTTGTTATTTTGTGTTGCCGTATTCTTCTTTATAATATGACTGCAGAAGGCTCAAAAAAATCATAAATAAAATATGTTACAATTGTATTACAAATTACAAATAGCTAATATTTTCATGCAAAATTTAACATAGCTCATTAGCTTTAAATAATTTTTAAAAAAATCAAGTTCGGAAACAAGTTTTATACTATTGTACAAAATTAACAAATATAATTTTATAGATTATAGGAACTGAATACCAGGTACAAAGACTTGTTGGTCGAATAAGAGGGTGCGTAAAATCGAGAAAATGTCAAAAACTGACCAGGTTATCTGAGTCATCAAAATATACTGCACGAGATATTTTTTACAGATGATAGACAATAACTTCATAAGAAACACGACAGGAGAATATCGATATGTTAAAATACTTACTTTTAACACAAAAATATATTTCTTTTTTCAAATAACTTAATCACAAACGAATTGGTAACAAAAAAGACTTACAGACATTGCCTAACTAGATAGATACACTAACGGTACTTATATAGTTATTCACATAGAGGGCGCTAGATGATAGAGAAGATCAAGAACTTAAAAGCTTTTCCAAGGTGCATTATGTACAAGTACAACAGTTTCCCCTACCATCCTTTAATAACATTTAATTTATTTTATTGTTAATTTAAAACTTATTTATCCTATAATTTATGTTTATTGGAAGCTGCACCTAGCTAATAAGGTATTAGAACAATATGCTAGTTTATTATGCGAATAAAATTTATTAGGACATTGATATAAGAAATAATATTATATTAGGTTAATAAATTTATTAATTGGTTAGGAGATGGTTTACACGGCCCTTAAATGAATAAATTGTAACAGATGTAAACACAATAATTGTTTGTCTAGTAAAGAGTATATTATGCTAATAGTTATTAGGAAGTTTATTAGCAGATGGATTTCGTGGCCCTTAATATATTAAGTGTTTACTTAAAAGATGAATTGCACAGACCTTAAAATGAATAAATTGTAATTGTTGTAAACAAGCGTTCACAAAATATTGGTTCTTCGGGTCCGAATCTCCCCCCAGGAAGGAAAAAAAATATACTTATTTAATAAAAACTAAGCAACTGAAATAAAAATCCTTAATTTATATTTCAATGTTTTGATATATTATTCTAAACCGTCTCCTGTCGAATCTTGGCAATAATCATTTCTTTTGATATACTTTATCTCAAAGATTCTTCTATCATGAAAATCTTTAATGACCGCCGATTACCACTTTGAGAATGGAGTATTTCCCAATTGTCTAAAATACTCTAAAATCATACCTGTTTATAAAAAAGGAAACAAGAGTGACCCTTCCAATTACAGGCCAATTGCCCATGTACCAATTTTTTCCAAAATGTTTGAAAAACTTTTTAATTGCAAAAATGTTGATTTTTGCGAAAAACAATCTACTTTATAAACATCGATATGGCTTTAAATCAAATCACTCTACTACTGAAGCAGCTATTTCACATTTGAGTAACATAGTCAACAACTTAGAACAAGGCTTACATAATGCTGCAGTTTTTTATCTAAAGCCTTTGATTGTGTATCCCATGATATCTTACGCCAAAAGTTATACTCATATGGCATCAGTGGTAACTGTTTAAACTTACTTGAAAGTTACTTAATTGGAAGAAAGCAATGTGTCGTCTATAACTCCGCTAAATCTGAATTGCTTGATATAAAATAGGTATACCACAAGGTTCAGTCCTTGTTTCTGATTTACAATAACGAACTGCCTCGTAACGTTAATGCTCTATCAATTCTGTTGCGGATGATTTAACCCTTGTCAATGTAGGAATATATCAAGAAGAAGTTGACACATTAATTATTAGAACGGTAAATGAAGCAACTATATGGTTAAATTGAAATAATTTGTCCTTAAATGCAAATAAAACTAATAAAATGGTTTTTAGTTACAATAAACATGTCAGTAACAATGACAACAATAAATGTAACTCTGTCAAATTCCTGGGCTACACTCTAATTTATTTATGGTAAGCCGACTAGTTTATCATGTTTCTTTCAGTGTAGCTAAGTTAATTTATCATGCTCCCATTGAGTCTGTTTTATCTTACGGTATTGCTATGTGGGGAAACTCGGTTGAATCCCCAAGAATTTATCCATTGTAATAAGTATGAGGTGATGAATTTTATGTGATTCTATGTAGTTATGCATTGTGTTATTATTGTTCTATTTTTGACGTAGTTATGTACTAAATCTGTATCCCAGCTACTAAATAAATACTAAATACTAAATATTTTCTTAGGATAGGACTGAATGATATTGCAGCTCCTTTTCCTCATTATAAGGCTCAGATATTCTAATTTTTGCTTCTTAATAGCGTAAGTCAGCTCTCAGAGTTTTTCCATTCTCAGAGTTTTAATTTATTTATCTTTTTAAATATTTATTTAGTTATAAACTGAAAACAATAATAATAAACGTAACAGAATATTGAAAGGTTACTTCCAGTATCTTAAATCTTTATTTATTGGAGAGCAAAGCTTAATCCGACCCGCACTCATATTTTTATAAAGAGTTATTTAAATTTACCAAATCACAACGCTAATATAGAAATCAGGTTTACTTTTTTAATATGTATTAGACATTTGGAATTACCATTAACTGAAACATCAAAAGAGTCATAATTTTTTAAAGTATCGCCGTATTAAAATATATGGTAATAACTTTAACGTATTTTATAACCAAATATGAGACACCTGAACAACGCATAAAAGAATATTCCATGGCATTCACCTTAAAATTTAACTATTTTAAAAACTTGTGAATTATCCTAATTAACTACCTAACATCCTAGAGCTCAAAGTCGAACTCGGCTCTCAACACTATTCATTTCATTAGAAATGTATTCCTGTATATGGCGAAAAATGTGACGTTGTCACCTTGAGATGTCACTTTTTATAGTAATTTGTGTTTCTGTTTCGCAAATCTCATCACTAGTCACGTTCATTCGGCCTCCGCGGTCAAGATCATAGACCTTGTTACACTGTCTAGGTACGGTGTAGACAAGTTATTCAGGTGACCCTCAAATCCCCAGAATTTTAAAATTTTTAAACTTAAAATATACAATTTTATATATATTGTGAAGTAACATTACCGACGGCGGCGCTGTGCTCCAAGGCAATATGGCTGTCGTGTATAGTACACAGCTGTCAATATGCTAATAGCGAACAGGTTAGTTTAAGCACAGTACATTTTTATTTTATAAAAATGCGAGTAAATATTTGCGAAATTTTTTAATTTTTAAGCGCTACACTTTTACCGAGGTGTATTACAGAAAGTGGACATCAAATTACAGTATTTAAAGTTTAATTTCAGTAGATTTATTGAAGTGTAATTTGTAGTTGAGCAGATGTTAAATGCCGGGCACATAATTTTATGTGGTACATCTGAGTGTCGGTCATATAAATTTGTAATATATGGATTCTGTTTGCAAACAAGTGCATTGTGTTCAGTGCCTCATGAAATAAAATTAGTTTTAGTTGGACAGGAGCAGCTAAAAGTTAAAAATTCAACTTACAGTTGCAAGCATATTAGTGCAGTTTGGTTTTTCTGCGACAAATTTAATGAACAAACTCGCATAGTATCAATTACTTTTTAACTCAAAATATATTCCCATGCCTTCCTCCTGTCCATAACCAAATCTTTTCCCAATCTGGATTTAATATTAACTTTCCCTCCATTTTTCTTAAGAAAAGAAAAAACTAAGCTGCCTATATTTGTCCTGTCTTGAATGACAGCTAAAAATACTACAATTTGTTCTACTTTTATAGTTTTTCACAACTTCCATCGATATTCTAACAAAAATTCAACACTTGAACATATGTAATAAGTAAATATAATATATACGAGGGCATATTGAAAACATCGCGTTTGTGCATGGCAGTTCTAAACATGGCTGCAGGCATGGATGTGCGGTTAAAACAACGAGCTGTCATTGAATTTCTTACTGCGAAGGGTGTAGCGCCCATTGATATCAATCGAAGGTTAAATGCCGTCTACCGTGAGGCGTGTGTTGATGTGAGTATGTACTGTTAGACGCAAGTCCTGCTGAAACGGATGTCCATGGTCGGGCACGCAGTGGTCGGCCAGTGTCTGCATGTGGTGAAAGGCAGGTGGCTAGATCGACCAGATCTTGCGCCTTGTGACTTTTTCCTCTTTCCAAAGGTTAAGGAACATCTCAAGGGCAAGCGTTTCTCTTCGGATGCAGATGTTCTTCTGGTATTTTCCGATACATTTTCAAAGAATAAATAATCGTATTATATTGGTGGTACTGTACCCGCTGCGAAATACCTCGGTCTGTACCACGCAGGAATGCATACGTAATATCAGCGGAAGTGATACTGTATCTCGGTTTGTATACAAGATCTGTTGTGTTATCTAAACAATACAAGCTTGCAATCACTGCCTCACTTGCTTTAAGGGGAGACACAATAGTATACTTCTTACAAGTTTCTTATACAAAACTAAAAATCTCAAACAAAATTAGTAACAATTTTTATGTATCTGACTCGGCCCGGCTCCCAGCTACCCCCCTCCCAGTTTTCAGTTCAACACATTTTTATTTAAAAATGAGGATATTTTTACAGACCGCCAACATATATAAAGGAGGTATTGTGATCATACCGATTTTGACATTCCGAGATTTCGATGGATCTTCACGAATTGAGGTCCCTACATAACGTTTTGACTAATTTTTAGCATAATGTCTGTCGGTCTTTTTGTCCGTCCGTCCGTCTGTCTGTCTGTCTGTCTCTCCGTCCGTCCGTCCGTCCGTCTGTCTGTCTGTCTGTGTACACGTGCAGAGCAAATTCGGCTAAAAGGATTTATATGAAACTGCATATTTAAGCTTTTGATATCAATGGCACAAGTTGATCAACTTTTGGTAAAAATCGGTTGACTAGAAATGGGAGTTTACTCGTGTCGATTTTAATATTTTTGCGAATATTTAGCAACAGAAAAATATTTCGAAAAAATTTATTTAAAAAAAGTTGCTAAAAATGCAATAAGTAATAACTTTTATTTGAGACGTTTTTTGATAAAACGAAAAATTTCGAATAATTTTTGTAAAATTTTTCGAAATATTTTCTCAATTTCTCAAGTCTAAATTTTTTCATACTTCTATGTAACGTTTCCATGGTCATGATAAATAATATCTCTGTTAGAAAATATTAGGCCAAGTTATTTCTACTCTGCTGCTAGAATGTATTTTATGCAAGTACTTTATAATGGCGGTCGGTCCTGTGGTTGCCACAGCTGATTTTTTTTGTTTTTTTTAGCTCATCATTTTGTAATTATGGTGCCTTTCTCAGATATTTCCTGACCCCCCCAGATTTTACTCAAACTTTCCTGCCCCCCTCCCAAATTTTAAGAGGTAGCACCGCCATTATTGCCTGATATCTATTATTAAGTTATTCAGCGACAACATTTTTTCTACACTTAAAAATATCCTATTAGATTGATGAAAATTCGCTGCAAAAGTAGATGTACAGATTGTTACTAATTTTATTTCAGATTGTTAGTTGTATATGAGAAACTTATAATCAATGGGGCTACATACCCCCAGGTTGATATCAACCTTTAGGGATTTCAATATAAATGAATGCCTATTTACCAAAATTTATCGATTTTTGTAAATATTCTAACGAATATTAAGAATGGTGGCCAAATTTGCCTGTTTTTTTTTTTTTTTTTTTTTAATTCCCTGTCGAATATTATTAATATTTGCCAAAACTTTTTTTTCCTTTTAATTTAAATTTTTTCGCTAAGAGTTGGCAACTATTTTGGCGAAGTATTGGCAATATTTAGCGAAAATAATGAATTTTCCTCAAATTAAACTAATATATCAAATTTATTCCTATACCAATTCTTTTCTCAAAATTTACAAACATATTTGACAATTAACAATTTGTACAGATTTGTACAATTTGACAATTTGTACAAATAAATAATTTTTTATCCAAAAGTTGCCTTTTTTAAATTTTGTCGACATTAACTTATTTGGCAATAATATAGTAATAGTATTTTATTAAACAAGTATATAATGGAGGCTATATTGCACGAGGATGAAGTTTCTCACACGAGCTGTAGGCGGGGCTTGTAATAATCCGAGTGTAATATAGCCATTATACGGGAGTCAAATATAATATTTTATATGCAACTACATATAGGCTATTCCAAGCCTTTAGGCGGAACTAAATTTTGAAATCTAGTAATTTTTATCTATTAATTCGGATTTTTGGTCATTTTATTTAAGCTTTGTAAATCATACTCACATTGCAAATTCTAGATTAAATTGATTGTCATTATAAAATGTCCTTTTCATTTCGTTTTATTTTTTTGTCATTATTAATAAAAAATAGCCATTTATTTATTTTTTTGTCTTCAAAATATGCGAAAATGTATTCAAATTTTTATTCGTATCTATGGTTTCACTCATAGAATTTAAAATTTTCACATACCACCGTCAAACATGAAATAACCCAAGCAAAGTCCCTTCTCGTGACAACCTAAAAGAACGAAATTCCCATTTAGTTCCGCTTAAACATTTGGAATAGCCTGTAGTTTTATCATAAAAAATAATTAATTTAATATAAAAGCACAGAAGATGACTATCGAACCATCAGCTGATTATAACCTACAACAAGTCTTAAAATACTATTGTTTGTTGTTTTATTTATTCTAACTTATAAATAATATTCTAGTTATAAAGATGGGCTTTGTGAGACGCAAATATACATCATTGTTAAGAGCCAAAAATTTTAACTTATAAAAAAAATCTTAGCGTGTAAAAAACCTTCATTATTCACGGATGAGCATGCATGCGCGTCACAGTATACACGGCGTGCAATATGAGCAACTTTATGTATTTATAGCTGGACATATAATGCGTTTATTATTTGAGGGTCGTAGATAAAAAATATTGTCTAATTATGTTAAAGATAAACAGTTTTTGCGTGTGTAAATAATTCTTGGGGATTTTTTGTTGTTATTATTTACACAAATAAACAAAGTTCTAGCATTCATCATATAGGATATAACGTAATTCCTTTTATGTTGAATGACATGGCGATACATGCGTTAAATCGTTTTTAATCGCCGTAGTACTCTGCGCTACCCTCACAGACAAGAGTAGTTTTTTATTTATTTTTTCTTTCATTCATTACGGCTTGTGTGTACTTGGGAAAACATGCCTCAGGACTGTCACACGATGAATTTAGGTTTGGAGTAAGTAAAGCATAAACAGTTGTCACCCTGTAAATATTTACTACCCTATCTTCCGTAATTACAAAGAAATGTGATTCACATTAAGAAAAGTATACACATTTTTACGTAAAAGTTTTAGTTGATTTTTTTATTCACTTTATTATATATTTTAACTCTAGTTACACTATTAATTTATTTATGATTAAATTTGTCTGGAAATTAAGTATATACAGGGTGTTTGTTTGAAACTTATTTGTAAAGATACAAAAATTCTTCAGAACAAAAGTTAAACTAGACAAAAAGGCCCATCTAAAGGTTACGTTCAACTTTGTAAAACTTATGTTGATTATTATTTTGTAAATAAATGGTCGCCATTTTGAAATGGTTAACATAAAAATATGACTTTTTGGTGTCATTGTAAAGCTAATTTAATGTACTTTTAGGAAAAAAATATAAAATTATCGATTCCCTATGCTAGATCAAAAGTTGACATCATTTCCGGTGAAACCGGAAGTACCTCAGAATTCTTATAGTAACCTTTAGATGGGCCTTTTTGTCTAGTTTCACTTTTGTTCTGAAGATTTTTTGTATCTTTACAAATAAAGCAGATTTTCGGGTGCTCTGTTTCAAACAAACATCCTGTATAGTCAATTATCAAGTTCTTTATATGTTATCTTTATATGTTATTTATATGTTTTTATGTTATCTGTCTCCAACTCAAATATTTAGTTTTTTTTTTTTTTTTATATAGGCAAATCTGCGCAAAATGTGAGAACAAATAGTAGGTCGGCCACGTTGTTGAAGTATCAGTGGAAGAAAATAATATCTTGATAAAGTTTATGCACCAACATGGCCCTGCTCATTCATTTTATTGGTCTGAAAGACAAGACAAGACAAGAAAGTGGCAGAACAACACCTTTTTTTCATGGTGTCTGCTGCATAGTTTCATCATCTGGGACCCAGTATATATTTGGCAAAGGTGGCTTATAAATTCAATAAAATGAAATGAAGAATGCAATGGGGAACCAAGAGAAGATACCAGTGGCGCAGCCAGGATTTTGTCTTGGGGAGGGCTGAATCAAATTTCGAGGTCACGCGGGCTGCAGACGGCCCTCAATCTCATTTTTTGTGGCTCCTGAAGCGGTAATAAAAATCACTTGACCTTATTTAAGGGAAAAATATATTTATAAATGTAAAATATACTCTCTTCCCCATTTCTGTTTATAAAAAAATGTCAAGAAACCCTTTAGGATATTTAAAGTTCCGTCACTGCTTATCATTTTGTATGTAAAATAGACTGCGACCCAAATTAGTTCGACACCCCTGCAGTTGGATATTAATGTTCATCAAAATATCAAATAATAATTCCATTATTTGTTGATAAAAAAATGTAATTGTTAATCCATGTATCAAGAACTTTCACTTGATTTTTTCTTCGATAAATACATATTTAATTATATTTTTCGTGGGTCCCCAGTTTTCGTGGGTCGTTTTCGCCCAGGCCCGTCACCCCCCCCCTTGGCTGCACCACTGGAAGATACCCACTGTAGGCTTGGGAACCAGAACCAAAAGACCCACCCGTAGCTGGTATTGCACAGTTATCGGGCGTGATCTCTATGGCGATGAGATTTCTGGTTCAAATTTATTGAGCTGGTAGTGGCAATGCCACCATGGACCAACGCAATTAAGTATTTTTCTCATAAAATAGTAAAAGAATAGTCATATAACAAGTACAACTTTAAGAGCTGACCATATTTGGCTGTTAATGTATACCATTACCACGGAAACTTCTATGACCTTTGACCCTTATTTTCAGGTACTGTTTGCTCGAGTTGAAAAACGCACACAACTGTTAAAGGGGGTCTAAAGTATGCTCTTTCTGATAGACTTGGTTTGAAAATCTTTCTGGATGACTCTTTTTTGTAAAAGCTGGTTGATATTACCCAATTTTTGAAATTTTTTGTAAAATCACAAAATTTAAAGTAATATTTTAAAGTAACGAGATAAGCTTATGAGTTGAAATTGTATATTTGAAAACAGAGTTGTGACACAAAGGAATAGACAAAATGTTGCTGAGAAAGCTTCATTATTACAGGAGCTACAAAAGGCTAAACTTTTTTTTTGCACATTCTTTTTTTGGCAAACTTTGAGGCTTTTTATCTATGCCAGTTTAAAAAAATTAATTTCCGCATTTGTTCCATTCAATAGATCATAAAAAGTTGTATTAGATTGCAAAGTTTCATTTGCTTACCCAAGGAAATATTATATTTAATAGACTCGAAGTTGCAAAAATTTCACAGGAATACTGTACATGGTCGCAGTATGGTATCAAACAAAATCCTCTTCCTCCCGAAGTATTCCACTGTTAAATC
This sequence comes from Liopterus haemorrhoidalis, assembly GCA_963971575.1. NCBI lineage: Eukaryota > Metazoa > Arthropoda > Insecta > Coleoptera > Dytiscidae > Liopterus > Liopterus haemorrhoidalis. Next base: position 48,340,686 of record OZ020611.1, read on the forward strand.
TTAAACTTTACCAAAGTTAGTCTGAGCCACGTAGCGTTTAAATGATTAAGTCAAAATAAAATATGTTTGGTTAATTTTTGTTTATATTTCTTGTTACAGTGACTTAACTTTCACCCGGGCTGACCTAACAAGTGTCGGAAGCCTCAGCATTGTGGTGGCCTCAGCGTTGTGGAAGCCCCGACGTTGAGTACTAAAATATTTAATATACATAAGTAAAAAATAAGTATAAAAAATAATATTTCGAAAATTTTTTAATACAAATGATTAAATTATTTCATAATAATCTCTGAAGACTTAAAACCTATATTTCTTACAATTATTAAATTTTGTTATTTTCAAGTGCACATATCAAGCAACTGATAAGTAAACATCAGTGGCGCAGCCAAGGGGGGGCCGACGGGCCTGGGTTCCTCCCAGGACCAGTAGATTACACGGCGCTGCTCGGAGAGTTGAAGATAAAATTTGTTAACCACAACAGTAGTTAATTTTTCAATTACTTCATTAATAACAATATTGGCATATTTTTTTTTCGTATAAATAAACATTTTTTTTAAGATTGCCTACTCTTGATAAAGTGACATAATTATTGTTCAAGTGAAAATACATCACTTTCCAAATATGCTCCAACGAATTATATGAAGGGGATCCTTTTTCCCCCTGACACATCGACTAAAATATTCGCCCAGTCAAATGATAAAACTGTTTTAAACAACTAATTACTCGATTCAGATAAGATAAAGTGGAAATTTGACTTCGGTATAACCTTCAGAATGTAATTTTAAAATGACACATCAAACGTGAAATAGAGCAGAAATAGTAGAAATATAATAAAGAGATCAGTTTCGGGGACAATCGCGCTCTTAAAATCGGTATTTGGTTTTATTTTGTAGATAAATGGGAATATCAATATCTTCTTTGGTATTTTTGAAATTATGATGTTTTACACACAAAAAGGACTGATATAAGTTGTACTGAACAACAGTGACGTATTCAGAGGGGGGGGGGCACAAGCCCCCTCTGAAGGTCCAATGAAATGAAAATTTAACAAATTTATCATAATCGTACAGCAAAATAACTTATGTATTTTACAATAATAATAAGCTATATTTTATTATGATTAGTATTGAAATTAACAGAAAATGCATATTTACATGTTATTTTTAGGTTTTCGTAGGTATAATCAAGAAATCCTTATTCCGTCACATGAGTCTGTTCGTTCGGTACAAAAGCGGCTGATTTAGAGAACTGAACATAAGTAAGAGAAATATTGAGACTTCAAAAATATATCCCACGAAAAATATAAATAAATGTATTTATCGAAGACAAAATCAAGTGAAAGTTTTTGATACAAGGATTAACAATTACATTTTTTATCAACAAATAATGGAATTATTATTTGATATAAACATTAATATCCAACAGCAGGGGTGTCGAACAGATTTGGGTCGCAGTCTATTTTACATACAAAATGAGAAGCAGTAACGGAACTTTAAATATCCCGAAGGGTTTCTTGGCATTTTTTTATAAACAGAAAAGGGGAAGAGAGAATATTTTACATTTTTAAATATATTTTCTCCTAAAAAAGCTCAAGTTCGGCCCTCCCCAAGACAAAATCCTGGCTGCGCCACTGGTAAACATACAACTATTTTATACAAGTGACACGTAAAACAGTTTACCTCATTTGCCAACATTCGTTTCTGATGGAGTTAGAAAGGTTTGCAACTAGGCAACTCATTTCTCAATAAACAAAACTGGCGAAATTTTAATCTGCGTGCAAGATATAAAAATCATGTCACAAACCTCAGAAAAAGACCGGAAACATTTCTGTCGCGAGAACATATTATTTGCTTATATTCTTTACATATTCTATGAGGTTCAGTAGTGAGTGTTGGCTGTCAGTTGATAGTCGGCACGCTGCATTGGCATGTATGAGTATGCACAGAGATGATGATAATAATAATAAGAAAGACGTGTTTAACTTGTTACCAAGTGCAATTATTTTATTTTACCGGGAATAAATTCTTGAGCCGTTGTTAACAGCCTAACCTTAAACGGTCATTCCGATCCAATAACTGTTGGATACGGGTATTTTATTAAATACAAAAAGACCTCAAGATCTTTTTAGGTAATGTCGCTCTGGACTTCGTTCTACTTAATATGTGTGTTATTTAATTATTACAGACTTTAACGGACTAGGAATTTTACTCAAGTTCTTATTAATTTTTTCTACAAAGCAATGGAACTCATACCAGTTCACAAGGACTAACATGGACAAATAATATATTGGGCATTGTTAGCTGACTCTTAATTAACAAAGTGTACCAGAGGTGACCAACCTCTATAGTTGTAAGGACCTCATACAATCTTCTAAATCTGCAGCAGTCTGGAAAATTGGTAGTTTAACTACAAGGACCTGCTGCTGATTTAGCTAGGTTCATGTTCGGGTTCAGGTTCAATATATTAATTACGGTTCGGTTTCAGATTCAGTTCATTAACAGATTTTTTTAGGTTCCGATATCTTATTTTTTCAGGTTCGGATTCTGATTCAATAAAAAATTTAAATAAAATTATAAGTACAAAATTATACTTGAATAATAATTTATTTAACAGTCACAGAAAACACAATCAAGTTATAATTTATTGTCAGTAAATAAAAATATATTATGAAAAAATTAAATCAGTATAGTGTTTCCAAAAGGAATTGGCCACTCTCACTTATTGATTGCAATAATGACTGATAGTATAACCATTATACCTGCTACTCAGCAGGTATAATGGCACTTATAATGGTTACCATAAACTCTTATGGTTCTGTTAACAATAGTTGCCAGTACCGTAATAATTATTTAAAATAAACACATGGCATTTCTTCACATTTTTATCAGGCTTAGGACTGGCTATATTTGAATTATAAATATAGGCATGTTTAAAAATTGTTTTAATTAAAGTCTTTATAGTCTATGTTAAATACTTCAAATTTACACAAACAAAAATCATTATTTTTTTGAACTAGTCAATTTATGGTAATTTAAAATTATTCAAATCATTATCACTATTATCATTGTTTATATCACTATCAGAGTTTGTGTCACTACCACTGTCATTTAAATTAATTATTATTGAAGATTTATTTGGTGGAGTTAAAAAAAATGATTCAATTGTCTTTACATGTTCTACACATCTTTTTCACAAATCACTACGGATTTTATTTTAAATCAAATGGTCGCCAATGAGCCATGTTGTTAATGTATGCACGCTATGAACATTGAAAATTAACTAACAAACAAGTATAACAACCCCTAAAATTTAGAAACAATAGGATTATAAATTTAGAAAATATCCTTAATGGTTTTTAAGAAACTTTTAAGAAAGTTGAACTAGTGTTACATCTAATCAATTTAAATTAAAAATTCCCTTAATACCTCTTATATTCTGTTTACAGCATCGAGTCTTAGGATTACTGCCATAAACCCCTTACGCAATGTTAAGCTTCTCAACAACAGTGGCCATGTCATTTTGGAAATACTATAACAAATATATAATTATCTGTAAATTTAGTCAAGCGGAACTAGATCCAGTAACTTTTAATTATTGTATCAGGCTTTTGGCCATTTTGTTTAAGCAATTGTAAATCATATTTACATTAAATATTCTAGGTTAAGTTGACACAAACGACCAGACAATCTCGAGCCGTTCTGTTCTAAACTGCCATGTCTACTCTGAATGTGTTTGGGATGGTTTTTTCATTTTCATTTCCGTATATTTTTTTATAAGAATATACTTTTGTAAAATATTGACAACGTACTCTAGACTGAGGATGACTGGATTTACCAGTCGAAACGTCTCTTAATATTTTATCAATAAACTTTTGACGAGTATTCAAGAATTTTTATTTCCTCCTACATTTTTCGTCAAGAACAACAATCCAACTATATATATATATATATATATATATATATAAGGAAAACGACTAACAATATATATATATATATATATATATATATATATATATATATATATATATATATATATATATATATATATATATATATATTGTTAGTCGTTTTCCTTTTCAACTTTTGAATGATTTCTGTCAACATAACACATGAAATAACCTAGGAAAGCTAGGTTTTCGGGACAATTCCGAAAACTAAACTCCCCTTAAACCCAAGAAATATGTACATAGGTACAGTACCTAATATGCATATTAAATAATATTTTAAAATATAAATAACAAAAATAAATGAACAATAATTGAGGAGCTTATTTTCAAAACGTCTCTTGCCCAATTTTATAAAAATTCATTTTACTGTTTTATTGGCAATATTAATGTCACCTCTTAAAAAAGAAAATAACATAATTTCTTTCCAAATCGACCTACAAACCTTAAATATATGGTTGATTTAAAAAAATAAGTGATTTTAAGTAATTTATAATTGAAGAGTATAAAATTAAAAGGGTCTATGTGCCAAAATGAATATTCCTAGATAAATAGTTTTTTTGTGCAATAAACAACTATAGGAGATCCAACTGGTGCTATATTTAAATTCACCTTATAACTATTTTGTGAATACAAGGCACATGAGACCGTTTTAAAACGATTAGGCATGACACTTGGACCTATGTTAGAGAAAAAAATTAAATTCTTACATTTTGGCACTTAGACCCTTTTAATTTTATGCTCTTCAATTGCAATTAATCGTTTTTCGTTATCACTCTCAACTTTTGAAAAATGGACAAAAGAAGTTTTGGAAATAGGCTCCACAATTGTTAAATGTAAAATGTTAAGTAACCAATAATTTCCTGATCTGTTAAAAATATATGGTTCCTGGTTAGTAATAAAAGGTTCGGTTCAGGTTTTGGTTCACTGATCTTGAAATATAGTGGTTCGGTTCAGGTTCAGGTTAATGAAAAATACAGGTTTACTTTAGGCTAATTGCAGAAGCAGCGAAGGCTATTTAAAAACAAAACGTAAATAAAATAGGTCCGTTTTATATGGTTGAATAGCAAAAAAAGCTATATTCAAAATTATCATAGCCTACTATAAGCTTCATTTAAAAATAAAAATTGACCTAGATAATTGGAAATGGTACGCGAAAAAAAAAAATATTTGAATTTTCGAAGTTACGAGCAAAAATTAAAAGCCGGAAAATTACATTTTCTTTCATATCTAGTAACCTATGTATTTTTGTAAGAAATAAAAAGACATCGTTAATATAGTTCCTTAATGCGGGAACTTTGGTCTAATTTAACCGAACTCGTATCTCTTACCGTTCTCGAGATCCCCATGCTTAACAAGTTATTTGGGAACACCGTGTATTTAATTTGAAAGTATTAAGTAACACCATAAGGATAATGAAAATACAAAGAAATTTGTTGTGATCACCGAGTAGCGCCTTCATTTGGACGAGACGATTGCGGTGGTCAGCAGAGGTACAATAAATACTGTGCTCACTATATTTAGACTCTCTTGATTGGTGTATTTGTAATATATTTAGATTTGTTTTAGACAATAGATGACTACTGTGTATAATGTATTCTTGTGTTAACATGTTGTTATTATTCACAACAGTTCAATTCACTCAATCTATTAGATTAAGTCATAAATATCTTCCACTCTCTGGAACAAATAGTAATGGCGTAATAGTGATTTAAATAGTTCATCATACTTTACAAGTATGTATTTGTAAGCAAGTGTCCCTCAGTTTTATAACAACAGGAGTTTGTATATGAATATGAATAAAAATATGAATTACAAAAATAAATGACCAATAATTGAGGAGCTTATTTCTAAAATGTCTCTTTTCCAATTTTATAAAAATAATTAGTTAATGTTCAGTATAAGTCCACCATGAAGGGACGTGCTAGGTTTATGTTTTCAATGAAATTACACATATTTTGAAAGACATTAACTTCATAAAGAGTTCCAAAAATATCTGTTACATTCGGACGTATCGTCACGTTAAAAACGCGTATTTCTCTGCCAACTACAGATGCATGAATGATCGATTTCCATTCTTACGACCATGCATTCTCGTTTCTAATGTTTTAATATATTTCATTCTAAGCATACAGCCTAGTTGTGGTGGACTAATACGGAACATTAACCTAAAAATGTATTTTATTGTTTTATTGGCAACATTAATGTCACCTCTATGAAAATAATATAAAATTTCTTTTCCATTGAAATACTACATTTGTAATGAAATAAAGGAATTGAAAGTGCGTATAAAGAGAAACTGCTGCGGGGACTGCTAAAAAATATGCAGCGTATAATGAATAAGAGCACCATAATTGACCAGCCAGCTTGAAATTGGTTTGTGAAAATTCGGGCTAAAGAGATGTTGTTGAAAAATGAACCAACATTAGGGCGTTTATCTGACTTTGACGATGGTTCATTGAAATCATTGATGGCATGTAATGCACGTCAAAGTATTTGGAAATTAATAAGCAAACAAAACATTTCCTATGCCTATTAAAATTTGCTTAAAAAGCACCTCTCACTCCTTAAACGAAAAAAAAAAAAATGTTCTGGTGTAAACACGAGATCTTATATGGAAAGAGCAAGGAAAGAAAATATGTAAGTACTTGCTGGAACTTCAAACCAGTCAAATTCTATAGCAAAAGTATCGAAGAATGTCCTGATCAATAGAAACAGGTCATTACAAATGATGATATACATTTAATGCAATTATTTTGTAAATATTTAGTGCCACTGTAATTTTTTATAGAAAAATAAAACTAATATATGAAAGAGGAACTTATGTCAAATCGACTATATTTCTTATAATGTCCTATGATGATTTCCGATTTCTAGTCTTCTATTGTCTATTTTGGAATTGCTACTCGCTCATTTCTTCTTCGTTTATCTGTTTTTGGATCCCTTTCTTTAGCTTTTATGTCCATGAAAACTCGTTTCGGTAATGTCTAATCGCTCATTCAAATGAAACATGCTTTCTAAACATTTTTGTACCCATTTGTTGACAAAATAGCCAGATAGGTTCATAAAATACTGGAAAATATATGTATTCCTATAATTTTATGTAGAAATAACAAAACCACTGCTCTAGGAAAGTTCCAAAAATGCTCACCATGGCACTGGTATCTTATATTTATTTCCCTATACCTCCATATGCTTACACCCAGCAACAGTAACGTTCCATCTTATTAGAGAATAATTTAATTATATTATAAATGTATTATGAATGTTACTTATTGATTGAACAAATTTTACCTTGGAGAAATGGAAAATGTTCTAATTTTGTTTGTTTACATGAAAAAAAAAAAAAAAAATCAAAAGTGTGCTTTATAACAAGAATGAAACATTATTACAAAACAAATAATTAGCGACATAACAACAATATTTATAACTTTATCCTTAAGTCTTTAATGACATCTTAACATGTACTAATAACAGATGAAAACTAATTATAGCGTTACAAGAAAAGAATGTGTCATCAATTACAAGTAATACGCGGCATTCACAGCACAGATATGCCCATTATTAAATCGCTCTGCAACATGCTTAATAACTATATGTACGTGGCTATCTCAATGGATGAAGCGCCATGACTTGGCTATCACTGACTTATTTGCATATCGGGTGTCTCGCAAATATCATTGTTTAAGGTATAATTAAAAGATCAATTAATATGTTACGGATGGAAATATGCTACATGATCATATATGTATGTGTCTTTATATGGAAGAAGTTTACGACAGCTTGCTTCCAAGAGCTTTTACAAATATAATACTCGAATCAAAGAAGACCAGCAATAGTAGTTTTTGAGTATAATGTTTAATATTAATCGAATATATAGTATTATTAGAGAGAAAAAAAGGTAAAACGGAATCAGAAAATAAGTTTCGGTCCTATTTAGGGTTTTGTAGATATGACCACCAAAAAACCCTTATAACGTCACTCACGTGTCTGTCTGTCTGGACGGTAGAAATTGTACCCAACCGGATAAACATAGAAAGTTGAAATTTGGTTTGCTTGTACAACACTTTTATCCACATATAGGAAATATAAAGAGAATTTATATATATATATATATTTGTATTTCTAATATTCCGTTCCAATATTATAGTAGTAAAAGTTATTGGGAGTACCGGTGGAGAAAAGTAAACTCAATATTTACTCATACCCGATATTTCGGTCTAAATTTTTAGATTTTTTCAAGGGCTGAAAATTTTATTTAAATTAATACAATGTATTATACAGAATTGTGCAACTTACAGTAAAATCTAAGAGTCTCCTCTGATGTATAACTTGGTTAAACTCATAAAATTATATTTAAAAAAAACATTTTTTTTTGTATGTTTTTTTTTAAGTATGTTTTTTTTTTGTAACAATAATTTTATTTTGTTTTTTTAAATATAATTTTATGAGTTTAACCAAGTTATACATCAGAGGAGACTCTTAGATTTTATTGTAATATACAATAACTTTTACTACTATATATATATATATATTAATGGATGATCTTGACGAGTCGGTATAATAATAGTGTTTCTTTTTTGAATCGTCGTGTAGGTGAAATAAATAATTAAGTCATGGAACATTTCGCATTTATTTCAGTAAATGCATCTTCATGTACCAATCCTAGGTAAAAAACGAGGTTACAAGTTAAAAATTATAAAACACATGGAAAATGTACGTAGAAATAAAAATATGTAAAAATTAGGTTATTAACGAGACGATGTTACCGTGTCAATAATTTAAAATCACATTTGATTTTAAATAATTAGCCATTATTAAGAAAATCACTTATTATTATTTTTTTAGCTTTGTGCGAAACTAGACTTTATAAGAAAATTTAGGTTAAAATGCCAGTTTTATTATAACTTGATTTTTAAATAATAATTGAAATATTAATTTACCAACTGTATAACATAATAACGATATGACAATTCAAATAAAAATTTGACAATTGAAACATAAACTGACATATTTTGTGCAAATTAGCCGACATTAAGAAAATCACTTAATATTTTATGGTACAGGATACAGGATACAGGAAGGTAACATGAAAAAAAATTACTATCTAACTCCGCAGGAAGCTAATAAATGAACAATAATATTTGAGTAGTAGGCATGTTACATTAAAAAATTAAATTACTGTCCAGTTTATAATCTAAGAAATAGATAATACAAAATATTAGAACGTATTAAATGTAACAGTTCCTTCAACAATAATTGCAATTAGAACCAGTGAAAGGGGTATAGTGTAGTTAACCCAGGCCGCAAATTTTACTACCTAAAGTAATAAAATTTAGTGTCGAACAGTTGGTGGCGTATCCAGGACTTATGGTTAGGGGGGCACTCACGATGCTTACCTATAAGAATGGGGTATGCAGTTGTAGCTCGCAGTAATTTATGTGACTCGTCGAACAAGGCGGATCAATCTTACATGGAGTCCTTGGCTGAAAATTTTGCCGTTTCGCTTGTATCAAGCTGATTTTTTTTTTAACTTGTAAAAAGGGACCATATTCCTAGTCATATATACGTAGTCGGTAATATAATAAACGAAATACAATTTGATGATATAGATCAGTGTTTCTCAATATTTTTGGCATCATGGATCTCCTGTAATATATTTTTTAAGTTGGCGGAGCCCTGTCGAGGCTGTCCAATATACATTCAAATATAATATAGACACTTGACTTGCTGAATTTCACTGGGACATTTTTCCGCATCATATAGTCCCGATCTTGCGCCAAGTGATTATTATTTATTCTCCCATCTCAAGAAATTTTTGGGTGGTAGACGACGAAATGAAAACAACCGTGAGAAACTGGCTGATTTTATAACAAACTTATCCAAAAAATCAGTCTTAACTCTCTCAATATTCTAAATGTGACTATGAAAAAATCATAAGTATTAAAATAACTCTTCTTCTATGTATTCCATGCTTTATGGAAGAAAGAGGGGTCTGGGGTTTGTCTTCCAGAAGAAAATGTTTGGAAAATGTATTAAAACAGTATTTTTTGAAAAAGAAAAAAACATGACAATTTCATCCTTTACTGATAAAAAGATATGTGTTTGTTAAGCCACGTATCAAGAGAGTTTCATTTGATAACCCTCAAAATTTTACAAAGTATTTTTTAATCAAATCTACGAAAACAAAAATCGTAAAGACCATAGCAATATTCATTTTACATTCATTTCAATACTGATACTAATAAAAAATAGTCTATATTATTGTACAACGTCGTGATGAAAAGGTAAGGAATGTGTATATATATATCGAGAGTGTTATGGGGGTCCAATTGCCTAAAGGTATTCATAGCCTCTGTGATTACTTATCTAGATTTTAATAGAGATAAATTTTCAATTAGATAGAACCCTTAAATTTTTCAGTACAGTCTTCTGCAGCTTTCCTGCAAGTTCACCTTCTTGCAAATTGAACGATAAGTAAGAAACTGTATGCAACTTTAGGCACAAATATTGATGTTCTAACAAAATATTTTAATGATAATTATTGTACATCCGGTTGTTATGTTTTATACTCTTACTCATTTTAAATCTTTAAAAGATCATATTGAGTTGATTGCCTTTATGAGAATATTTGTATGACGCACATTTCAAGCTGGAAAATAGAACTGGTAGTATCTGGTCGCCACTTGGACAAACCAAACCGTCGCGTCTTTAACAACTTTCTCGAATGATACATTTTATTTGTATATTAATAATAAACACTGACATTTTCTGGATATATAATTCTTTATTTCCCCTAGGCCTTGCGGTGTTTAGGGTTTTAGCTGCTACATATGAATATAAATAATCATTATAATACAATTTATGAACTTCTTTCTTCTTCATTCTTCCTCCGGTGTCCCTCTCTTTCTTCCTATTCTCTTTTCGGCTTCCGTCTCCAGTCTACTTCCTTCTTGACTCCAGTTCTTCCTCCCCTCTTTCGTCTCTTTTTCGCGTCTCTTCTCTCTCTTCTTTTCTCCTCCTGTGCCTCTTTCTTCCTTCCTGTTCTCAGTTTTGCCTTACCTCTCCGCATTCCTTCCTTCTTTCCTCGAGTACTCTCGCCTATCTTTCTCCCTTTCCTTCTTCACTCAACAGCTCCTTTATCTCTTCCTCCCATTTTATCATCTTTCTACACCTTTTTGTTAGATATTCCAACGATTCTTCCTCCTCCCTACACATTCTGCATAGCCTATCCTCTGGTTTTGCCCAATACCTGTTGCTCCGTTCTTCATTTCCACATCTTGATCTGGCCATCCTCCTAACTCTGCCCCCTGCCTTTCCTCTCCTCCCTTTCAAATATTTAGGTATTCCTACCGTCCTTATCTCTCTATACCTTTTCACATTCCTTGAATTGTCTATTCTTACTGTTCTTTCTTGCTCCTGTATCTCCTTGTCTCTCCTCATCAATTCTTCTACTATGTTTCTTTCTCCGTATCTCTTTCGCTCAGCTTCCCTTGTGTCCATCCTACATCTCCAATAGTACTATTTCTTTGTTTCTCCCCATTCCGACAGTTTACCCTTTTGTTCTTCATTCATTCTTTCTTCCCAGCATTCTCTTAATATCTTCCTTGTTTCGTCCTTTCTGAATTTCTCCTCATACTTCGCTGCCCTTGCCCCGGCTCCCACTCTCAGCTTTTCCCTCTTCATTTCCTCCCTCACTATATATCCTGGTGTCGTTCTGTCGAAACCAATAATCCATCTCATGTATCCCTCTTGTACCCTTTCTACTATCTCCCATTCCTTCCATCCCCAGATCTCTAATCCGTACATGAGTATGCTCTTCACTATCACGTCAAATAATTTCATCTTCCACTTAATATCCTCGTTAAACCTCCTCTCTCCTATGCTCCATAGCTTCCCCATAACCATTCTTGCTTTCTTCACTTTTTCCCTAACGTGCTGCTCTGCCCTGTTGTTCCTCGTTAGAACGTATCCAAGGTACTTCATACTTTTCACTTCTTCAATTTCTCTCCCTGCCCATTCCCATCTTATTTTCTTTCTCTTTCCTCCATTTTCTGAGCATTTTCTTCTACTCTTTAGTTATACTAAACGTGTACTGGAATACCCGTTTTAAAATCCTAGTATTATTTTCATAGTAATTTTGGTAACACAAAAATATTGCCAACCTTTACAAAATCATTTTAATAAAAAAATAATTGGAGTACATAGATTTTTGAAAGTAAATATGACGAATTAACCAGAGAGCATTTTCGAATAATGATTTATTATAAAGTAAAATAAAAATCTGTTATGTAAGTAATGACCGAAACTATGTCCAAACGGCTAAACCTATAAGTCTACACCTCGCATATCTGTTAATCAACATTGACAGTAACTTTGTGTACTATTACAGACATGGCAAGATATAATTTTGGACATTTTTATTCATGAACAACATTTAATGTCTGCGCAATAAAAGTAACTAAAACCTAACATATTTCAAACAAAAAATCCGCAATGTTTTTACGAGTTCTCAAATTTTTTTACTAAATATTTGACATAGTCAGACACTTGTTTGTAAGAAGATATAAGATGATTAAACTAACTATAACGTAATCCGCGAAAATATTCGAGTAGCTATTTTTAGTATCAATTAAAAGCAGCTGTTTATGTAAGTTTGTACATTCATTTATCTTGGGAGGACGTAAAAAACCAAACGCCGTTCAATTTCACACGATACGATAATGTGTGCTAACCGCAAAATGCACAACATTGTTAGCAAGCAAACATTAAGGTATATACCGGAAAACAGAGATGGATTCTAAAATTTTAACAAACACTTGTTTCATTGTAAAATGAAGAAATATATTTGGACCCATCCAGCAAAACTATTTATGGAAGAGTCAGTATAACTTCCAACTTTATGCAGTGGTGTATAAGAAATATTTATTAGGCCCCTCTTGATTTGTAAGCTTAAGAAAAGATGCAATTTAAAAATAAAAAATGTTAATAGTTAACTATTTGAATAATAATTTTGGGGATTTTTCAGTTAGATTAACTATTAATGAATATAAGCACGTGTTTAGGACACCAAGAAGGAAATAATGAAAATACATATGTACATATTAGTCCTCCTTATAACATAAATAATATATTTTCTTACTGTCAAGCATACAGAAGATAAATAATAAAAATGGTATATTACAAACGGCTAATTTTTCAATCGGTAGTTAAGTCTCTGGTTAGTGATTACCATGGAAACTTATGGTAATTATTATATTGCAAATATGTCGTTAACCATTGATTTGAGCTAACCAATAGTTAACCATTAATTGAAAAACCGGCCCTTAGATTAATACAAGAGTACAGTTATTAAAAATAAACAGTATCTTTGTTTTTGTCTAGTTTCAAGGGCTCCAATTGCAAATAGCTATCGTTCAAAGTTCATCTTTTTTTAATTTAAAATTTAAATATATAGCTCTAATTCAGCAGAAAATCTAAGGGCCCCCTAGATCATCGGGCCCCTATGCGACAGCATACCTTGTATACTCCTATTTATGCCACTGCTTTTATGAATCCATGAATAATTAATACATAGAGATCAGCTGCTTCCGATAGTTTGGACACATTGGACTATTGGACATTGGACACTTGGATTGGATGAAAACATGATTACGCTCGGCGCATGCTGCAAGTTCAACCAAATGGAAAGCATAAAGCAGGGAGGCCGAAATTACATTGGCAAGGCGGCATGGAATAATAAAAAAATTTCGAATAAGGAATTGATAGACAGTCGTGCAAAACAGAAGATAATGGCGACCCATCATAAAGAAGGCTGAGGATCAAGTATCATCCCGGGCTATAGAATCAGTAATGATGATGACTAAGTTCTATTATAATACCATTCCTTTCCTGACCACGGTCACGGTAACATTTATTAACGAGAGCTACATTTAGTTCTAATAAAATTGTTGTGTTTTTTACTTACAATATATCAGTGTTGTGGTGAGAGAAAATCCCAACGTCAAGTGAGCGTCAACCCTAACCCTGGGGGACACCAGTGGGGGCGAGGAACTCCCAGACATTTCAACGACAGCCGCGTTCGTACAGGCCATGGACGTTATCCACAACAGTTCATTCTAGTACGAATATAATAATTATGACTCTACTCAACAAGATGAAACGCCAGAAAATTACATCACTTTTCACAATACACTAAAACGAAGCCAAAATTCACAAAACCCCATTCAAACCAAAGAAAACATATACTGCACACTCATCAGCTGGTGACGTGATATCGCCAGTCCATAAAGAGCTCGCTAATGAGATAAGCCGTAATTCGGCAATAATTAGTGTACCCGACAATACAAATAACCAGGCTGATTCAAATAGATTAAATTACTACGAAATAAATAAAAACAATAGATACAGCATTGTTGACAATGGCCCTTATATCATTATATTAGAATGCAAAATTAACAATGAAAATTTGTGAAAATTTCAGAGAGGAGACCAAATATATTACAGATATATATACAACAGGCAGAAACAAAATCAAAACTGATATGTCTAATCGGGAGTCTGCAAACAAAATCCTAGACGCAGCTGATGTTCTGGCAAACCTCAACTTGCAAGCATATATACCGGAATCGGTTTTAGTAAAAAAAGACACAGTTCGAAACGTGGATACAGGCATCTCAACAGACGAAACTGACAATGTTATACAATCAACAATTAAAATTATTCATATTGAAAGAATGACGCGGAAAATAATCAGAAACGAACTGCGAGATTTTGTATCCACTAATTCACCCTGTACTGTTACTTACTAAATAAATTGTATTATTATTACAAAAGTTATTCCGTAAAAATAACTGGTGTAATTAAATATCTACATAAATTTTTTGATTCTGAAACTTCTTTAGCAATATTAAGGTTGATCTTGGTTCATTTGTATTTTTGTATTCCGCGCAAGTATAATTATATAAATACTTCAGCTCTCAATTAGAGAAATAGAATGTACATATATTAAAATCGTAATCGTCTCTCATAAAGTAACATGTAAATGACAAAGACAACAATGAAACTTGCGTTATTTTGTAGACATGATGCAGCTTGTAAGTAACACAGATGTGATGATGCAAGGATTTGAAAATTCAGTGAACGCTGTATAATTTACTTTTATTGAGCGCTATGCCTAAGACAATATTTGATTTACACGTAAAATTTCGCGTTTACATATTTTCGTAAAAAAATAAATAATTCCGTACTACTTGTAGTGTATAGGCTCATAATCAGTTAACGGTAAAATAAAGTAATTCGCCAACTTAGGTAATGAATTGAAGTAATTGGTTAGATGACCATGATATTCAGTCTTTATCTGGAGTGCGGCGAGTGAGGTACGAAATAATACTGTGCTTGATTATCAATCCCTATTCCTAGTGTGTTCCAATAATATAGTAAGTATAAGGCAGGATACTACACTACTTATTCAAATAATATTCATCTTACTATGGTAAGAGCTCGCAATTTGTCATTTGGATATTGTTGCTAGCATGAGTGTATAATTTTCGCACATTTGCTATTGAATTAGTTTTTTATCAACTCATATTTTTGACGTTTCATGCTATGTAGATGAAATAGACAGAACTGAATAGAAAGAATATGTCACTCAGAAGAATTTTGAGTCTCCATGCCGGTATCCTCTGACT
Source organism: Liopterus haemorrhoidalis (assembly GCA_963971575.1). Classification (NCBI taxonomy): domain Eukaryota; kingdom Metazoa; phylum Arthropoda; class Insecta; order Coleoptera; family Dytiscidae; genus Liopterus; species Liopterus haemorrhoidalis. The sequence goes on from OZ020611.1 coordinate 48,356,316, forward strand.
AGATTTCTTCCGACGTCCTTTATTTATACTTACGTGTTGGCTTAATCCCCCATAGAATTGTTTTCTAAATGTTACCCAAATGCAAATGCTGAGAATGCATTACCTAAATAAATTCTGCTTGTAAAGACGCTGCCAAATAGATTTTAATCAAAGAGCTGTATGTCACAATGCCGTCAGTGATGCCATTCCTGATTCCTGATTAAGAATATCGTGTGGGGAGAATATTAGTGGTACTAGCCGAATGATTTACTAACTGATGATCTTTTCGATATTTTTATACAGTGTGAATTGCATAAGTAGTGAATCTGGGTGTTTTTATCGTGGACTCATGAAGTACTAGATATATTCCAGCAACAATGTCTGTGAAGTATTTTTAAAAATTAATAGAAATATGCTTAAATCATGAAGAACTGCCCAAGATATTTAAAGACATGGTTAAGAACTTAAGACCCGCCGCTACCTAAATTCATTTTGAGAGACGACGAGTTAACAATTGAACCAGATGAGAAAATTCACTGTCGGTGAGACAGTGATTGACTTAGTGAGTCAACCTGAGCAATAGCGAATAATTCTCTGAGGTTTCTTGTGCTATTAGAAAACAGAGATTGTTTCTTGGTCTGAGTCATCTGAACCCTGACAATAGGGCACTTCAGAGAAACTACAAATTATAGTCGGTCCTTGAAGTAGAAGTGGTAGAGACCTACTAGTAATCGGGATGACCGATTTATGACTGTCACGGTTCATTGGAATAGGTGTCTGAGAGCTGTAGAACCCGGCAGAGGCTCTTAGATGTCAGAGGAGTATAAATTCCGAGACTGTTGGAAGAGCGCTCTGAAAGAATAATTTGAATGCTAAAGAACGTCAACTTGCAAGACAACAGCGGCTAAAATGGTTAGGGTTTGCGGATCTATATCTACATTGAACTTTGCAACAATAGGAAACCGATTTGGTATGTAAACTCAAATGAACGAATTCGGTTGTGGAGAAGACAGGGTCACGTTTCATAAAAGTACGTTAAGGAAAACTGCCACTTTTCTACGATAATCGATTTTGGTGTGGGATAGGATAAGTAAGTCCACACTGAGATAACTATCCTTTAAAATGGAACAGTGACCACTGCTAAGCACAATGAAGATATTCTTTTTGGAGCTGTAATACAACTTGCCCCATTTAACTGGGACAATTATATGCTAATGCATGATACAGCCCGACCTGATTTGTGGCTAGAGTTGTGACCCGAAATTTGTAAGAAGTTGAATTGGTGTGATCGGTTTTTGTGCGCTTTCTTCAGACATGAATCTCACAGAACACTTATGGGACTAACCAAAGAAGCATATTAGAAAAAGTGATCGACCGCCAACTACTATACCTAAGATTTATATTGCTGAAAAGAAAAATTGAATTCTGTTTCACAAGAAATCACCCGAAACGTGAATACCTCAATGCGCTGGCGAAAAATGTCTAAGGAGAGCTCGAGGAGTAAATTAGAATTGATATTAAGATGATAAAAATTATCCTCACGTTTCTAAAATCGTTGTTTTTTTTTTAAGAGTAGATCAAATTTATGAACCGATAAATAGAATAGTACGAAGTATTCTTCTACTATTCTGTTAAGTTCTAAATGTATTGGCAAAATTAAGTAGTTCACTCTTGAAAAATCTAGGTATTCGATTTGATTGTGAGGATTTTCTCTATATTCTCATAATTTATTTGTTCCGAATATTGGCTACTTTGGAATATCTGTTTCTCTGTTTTATGCTATTTAAAATTTGGATGTAGGATATACATATATATTGTCCAGGTCTAACTGTTAATAAAATTATGGCTGCGAACTTTATGTAAAAATAATTGATGAAATATAATGTTGAGGTCTGGTTTACATATTTCATTTTATCCGCCACCACCAGGCCTGCGCCTAGCAGTTTTTGCGCCTTTGCGTCTACTGTATATGGCGCCCCAATTTTCTATAATAAGTTGTATGGCTGATATAGTATATGGAACTATGGGTAAAGGGACATGTAAAGTGTTGTCCACTATTGAAAACAATTTTATAAATTTAGTTTTATTTTAAAATTTTACAACATACTATACTTATACATAGAAACAGAAAAAACTACATTTAAACATTTATTATTATTGTTTGTATATTATCATCATATAACGTAGAACAATACAATCTTTAATATAAAATAATGAAAGATTTTCTAAATAAAATTTGCTTTTCGCGCTTTAATTTTGCACAGAACGCCGATATTCAATACTCCGTACTATTACGCGGCTACTGAACCGACGAAAGAGCGAAAATAAAAATCATTCAAAACAGTAAAACATAAAAACAGACCGACCAAAGAAACGATATATAAATCGGAAGTTCCCCGACTTGCTTGGGTAGAGGTGTAGCCGTCATTCTGAGCTAATCATAAACATATATACATTAGGGATTTTCCTTAACCTTATATATATATGCGGTATACATTGGAAAGATGATAAAAGTACACTCTTTTTTTATTGTGAGGAACGATTTTTTTGTTTAGAATTGAGAAAGCATATTATCTGTCTTTTTCTTGAAATTTTGGCCTCGACGACGTTGTGCACCGCACAAACTTGCACTTAAGTATGGCGTGGGCCTGGCCACCACAGATTAAAATATGCGAAACAAATATTTTTTTTTATACATTTTCCTGTTACTTGCATATTCATCTAAATTATTATTATTTTTTTTTTTGAAATAGCAAATATTTCCTTGTCACTGATAACTTTATTAATATATATTTATATTTATTTAATATAATGATATATTAAAGTGTAATGTATGTTTGTATGTCCCACCAAATCTCAAAAACTACTATAACAACTTGCACCGAATTTGGTACAAGGGGATGAAATGAGCACGTGTATCTAATCTAGGTTAGATTTTTAGATTTTCTAACCTCTAATGTCTGCAACCGATTTTATGTTTTAGTGTTGACATATGGCATAATATTCAGTTGATAAACGTTTGGGTTTTTAACAATAACATCGTGTTTATTTGATTCGAAAATGTCGAAATTCGTGCCAATAAAGCATCATTTCCGGGAAGTTCTCATTTTCTGTTTTCATTTGAAGAAATCGGCCGCTGAAACTCATCGAATGCTCGTAGAAGCTTATGCTGAAAGTGCTCCCACCGATAAATCATGCAGAGAATGGTTTCGACGTTTCAAAAGTGATGATTTCAGTGTCGATGACAAACCTCGTCCAAGTCAGCCGAAGAAGTTGGAGGACGAGGAATTGCAGGCGCTAATTGAATAAGATCCGTGTCAATAGCAACATGAGTTCGCGGAATGTTGAATGTTGATCCATCAACAATTCTGTGCGTTTGGCAGCTATGGAAAGATTTACAAAGAAGAAAGATGGGTGCCGTACGAACTGAAAAAAGAGACATCAAGAGGCACAAAACCATGTCTGAAATCTTGCTTGCCAGGCAAAAAAGAAAAGGTTTTTTGCATCGTATTGTGACTGGAGAAGAAAAGTGGATATATTTCGATAATCCCAAACGAAGAAAATCCATTTGCGACCCAGGAAAACCATCCGCATCGATAGCAAAGCGTAATATTCGTGAATATTACGCTTTGCTAGTTACGCTAGTTACGCCTTACTATCTTTCCGTGGAAAGATAGTAAGGTTCTGTATATTGTGTGGCCAGAAGGGTTTAGTGTATCATGAGCTATTAAATCAGAACCAAACCATCATCGCCGAATTTTACCAACAACAATTGTTCCGTTTAAGCAAGGCATTGAAGAATAAACGGTCGGAATATGCAAAGAGACATGACAAAATGATCCTCTAGCATGATAACGCTAGACCACATGTTGGAAAGATTGTGAAGGCCACCTTGGAAGCACTTGCCTGGGACGTTTTACCTCATTCCGTATTCACCAGACATTGCTCTATCAGATTATTACTTGTTCAGATCGATGCCTCACGGGCTTTCGGGAGCACTTGAACAATTATGAAGAAATAGAGAAATGGCTCAATAAATGAATCGCTTCGAAGGACGAGTCGTTCTTCCGTCACGGAATACAACAACTGCCAGACAGATGGGAAAAAATAATTGCAAGCGATGGCAAATACGTTGTATAGTGTATTTTTTCATGTGTTTTCACAATAAAGTCTTTTCTGGAAGAAAAAATAAATAAAATGGACCGAATTAATTACACACCTAATAGTTAAGCTGGTTAAATCCTCGTTTATAATAGTTCCATGACATAAAAGCATCGCATATTCTGCTTATAGTACGAACACGAACATCTATTTATAATAAACCTACAATATACTAAATAGCATATTTCATCAATTTTGTTTTCATTTATAACACTTCTTCTTGTGATCTTCGCTGCATTAGTTATTTGCCAAGTGCTACTTATATTTTTCTTATATCATGAAAGAGATTTAAGATCTCAATCGTCATACTTTAATGCGTTGAAATTAATTTAAATCCTGCTCTGTAAGGAAAACAAACAGGTAATTTCTATCAATTACGATGCTTACTAAGAACAGCATTCATTTATAAACTATGGAATTTCAACAATGAATACATATTCCGTGAAAAGGAATAAGAAAAACAAATGATACTATCTCACACCAACACCAACACCAACACTGCTAGTGTTATGCTCTTACATAACCAGTCATAAATGAGATCATTCATCGCTTCATTAATTAAACTATAAATATGTGCGGCACACAACACTGAAATGCTTGTGGTCATCGCAGTATTTATACTTATATTTCTGTAATTATAATCCGCGCCTATCGTATTTTTAGAATGCTATTGTTTAAAAGAGACCTTGGTTTATATAATTTTATGTGGGATGATAGTGTGTTAAATGTTTTATTAGGAAAAAATTAAATTTATTTGCTTTTAACAGAATGATTTTGGAATCATAAATATCTATAGTCTATCTCAGAAAGAGCGATAGTAATAAAATTTATTATTTGTAAAAAGTTATTGTTTTTCACACAGAAGCGGCACACAAAATATGAATAGTTCGAAACAAAATATTGTTAAAAAACAACCGAGTGTGCCGCACATCTTATATGGGAATACGCACTAGGGTTAAACACAATAGATCATAAAAATTTTACCCTAAAATTTTGAAGAAAAATATGGTCACAGGCGTGAGACCCCCTTGAACCCCCCCACCCTTGAGAACGTTTTTTTGTTTTTAGGTTATCACTTGTAGTTTAGAAATGAGAACCTTTTGAATAATTTAAATAATTTCGTCTTCTGAACCCCCCTCAAGAAATATTACTGGTTGCGCCACTGAATACGCACTATAAATAAAAAATAAAGAAATATTCTCTATAATAGGGCTCATTTTTCATCGGCTCACATTTCATGGCACATTTCATTTTTTTGCCGCAGATGTCAAAATTTTAGACCTTAACTGAAAAAGGATCATATATTTGTGATCTAAGGCGTATAAGTAAACCAATTTTCCAACAATTTTTAATTTTTTTTTTTCCTCCGATTTTAGTTAAAATATAGTTTGAAGCTAATTTTGGGGTGAGGATTATAAAAACTATTTAAAAAATTCTTGCTTTCCTATTTTACGAGTTAGAGCCGATTTGGATCAGTTTTTTGTCTATAATTCCAAAAATTTTGTCCAAACTTCAAAATTAACCCAATTTTGTTGATCTGTAATTTTTTGTTTAAAAATCTTTACTGCTCATACAAAACATAATAATTGTTTTACTAAAGCCCATTTTTTTTTTTTTAATCATCTTGAACAATATAGTAAAATTTTAAAAATTCAAACTTCGGTTTTCGATCATACCATTTTTTAGTTAGGATTTATTAAATTTTGGGAAATAAAAAAAATATATATATATAAACTTTTCATTTTTTTTTTTGTTTTGTTCTAAATATGGTTACAATTCAATTAGGGCCTCAAGATTTCAAAACTTTCAATCGTAGGTCTTTATCGCATTTTGTTTTTGAGATACGTCCATGAGAAGATAAAAATTTCTATAAAACGCGCCATTAAAAAATTGTCATAATCTCAAAACGCATTAAACGATTAATGCCCCAAATTTTTTCTAGACTACATAAACTACGGAGAATCCAAAAATTTTAACCACAGGACAGGTTTCAACTAATGTTGCATAAATTAGTATCCGAATGACATGCTAAAATACTATAAGAATCAAAATTTTGAGATGCCTTATAGCCTATGTTCGAATCCTGGTTTCACTCTATCATCATACCAAATTACGTGAAAATATGTCCAGCCATTTTTGCGTGAATCTCGGACAGACAGACAAGAAATAATTTTTTTGTGGATATGGTCTTATAATTATCTGAAACGTGTAGAAACCAAATATGAGACCGAAATGATAGAAAAACATATGTAGCCTCAAATTTTATTAATATAGATATATCTTATGTTTTATATTTTTATAAAATATTTAGCTGGTCTCACGGCCTCAATTGTGATCGGCCTACCAGGAACTCTAAATTCGGAACTCTCTTATACTGAAAGTAAAAATTAAAAAAAGAAAAAACAATATTCTGGTGATAAATAATAATATATAGTTATTGTGTAGCAATAAAAACTGTTTTTAAGACGTAGATTAAGGAACGAAAAGAAGTTTTTTAAATTGTCTCTTGTTTATCATTCTTTTTGCTAAAAATATGTTAACAAGACTTTTTTCCCATACCCTATAACCAGAGGGGGTAAATCGAAAAAAACTGAGTAATGGACATTAAAATGAACCGGAATAGTACAACAGGAATTTTTGCTCTGACAATTTATTAGAAAGTTATGCTGTTTTTTGTAGGACTGTGCTTATTATATTTACCTGATTGACTGGAGAACTGGGTAAGTATAACTAGTTTTTGATATGAACTTAGCTCGTAATTAAGTACGCTTGTAAGTCTCTTAGATGGAAGCATGCGTTTTATTCTTTCAAAAGTTATCGAAATTTATGTTTAATATGTACCCACAATTTGTTATCACTTATAAAATACCTATAAAATCCTAAAATGTGTGAAAATTCACAGTATCAATTGTTTCAAATAGCGTAAAACTAAAATCTTAAAACGGTGATATATTTAAAGATTTTAGGATATCTTAGCACTACATGCTTCATCACGCTTACTTCAAGTTATATACCGTATTAGCCCGAATATAACGCGATATTTTTGGACTAATTATCTTCTGTGAAAAAATTGATTCGCGTTAAATTCGAGGTCTAAAAAAAAAAAAAAAATAAGAAAAAAAAAAAAAACGGATTTAGTGAATTCATCTGGTTACGATAAGTCCAGAATTACTGTTATGCTTGCCATTACTTCTGATGGACAGAAGGTTCGACCTTAGGATATATTGAAACGTAAAGCAATGCCTAATGAAAAGCTTCATCCATAAATAATTTTTCGGTCCCAAGAAAAAAGTTGGATGACAAAGGAATTGGTATTAGACTGGTTTAATGTGACATGGGGAAAACGACCAGGTTCTCTGAGAAAACCTCACTTCTTGATGCCACCTTACGTCAGGTGTTAGGGGAAAAATTCAGGCACTGAACTCTAATCTTGTAATAATACCAGGTGGTATGACACTCAGTTGCAAGTCTTGGATGTGGTGGTCAATAAACCATTTAAAGACAACTTACGAAAAGAATACAACAATTAGGTATTAGCGGGAAATCACCAATTGAGACCTTTAGGAATAATAAAGAAATCCTCAGTCTCATTTTTAGGAGAATGGATTGTGAGCACCTTCCATTGTGAATCGATAGTGAAGGTTTTAAGGAATACGGCATTTCCAATAATTTAAATGGGTCTGAAGATGACAATTTGTGGGAGACTGAAAGCGTGAACGAGCATACTGACGAAACCGATGCGATTTTCGGATTAATTTTTTTCTTCATGAAAAAATTCGGTGTCGCGCTAGATTAGGGATCGCGTTATATTCGGGGCACTACGGTAATTAAGAATTTGACTTCGGTCAGATATCTAATACAAGTGAATAATATCTAAATATTGGAAGGAAATCTACCAGGCATAAAAAAAGGTCGTCAATACAGAAAATGGATCAATGATATTCCAAAATTGATAGAAGAAAGAGCTAAAAGAAAATCTATAGAGATCCTGAATGGAATGACGCAAAAGATACGAGTAATGACTTTGATTCTCTTGATTGTTGGAGTACCGAACAAATGTTCATCCTCCTTAATCTCAATTAAATATCTATATTTATTTTTTTATGGTGCCAATGTGACCGCACTAGAGTGCGTGTTCTTTTCAGAGTTTTACCTCATTCTCTATGACATGTTGTAATTGATCATCTTATTGGTTTTTTGTTAAGTCCAGATGATAGATTTTGGTCTTTTGTATTTCATACGGGTATTTTCATTATATGATGATAGTATATTCTTTATCTCTTCATCTGGATGGTCTTCTAGTACTGTAAAGAATTTTGTCGCTCCTTTTTTAATATATTCCGTTATCTGTGGTATTTTTAAATCTCTGTGGATTAGCGAATTTCTCACAAACCAGGGTGCGGATACAACTAGTCTTTGTATTCGATTTTGTCTTCTTTGCAAAGATTTAATAGTCGGCTCGCTTGCATGGCTCCATATTTGATATGCGTAAAGCATATGTGGTCTTAATATAGTTGTGTATAATCGTAATTTATTTTTAATGCTCAATTTACTCCTTTTCCCTATAAGAGGCATCATTTTGTATATGATCCCCGATGAGGTGGCTCTTTTGTCTTTATATGCGGCTTCCAGCTTAGTCTTCTATCTAGTGGAACCCCAAGGTATTTTGTTGTATTTCTCCATGGTATTATGGTATCGTTATATTTTATTGGTTCTGCTTGGCACTGTCTTCTTCTACTGAAGTAAACTGCCTGGCTTTTCTCGGCATTTACAGTAATCCTCCACTGTGTACCAGCTGTGGAGTTGTTCGGCAGCGAATTGCAATCTTATATTTATCGTTTCTTGATAACTGGATTTATATAATATTGCCACATCGTCTGCATACATCGCTAGTAACCTTCCGTGGTTGATCTCTAGATACGAGTAACAACTTTCCATGTCATTTTGATAATGTTTTAATGTGAACAAATAAATAATGCTTTAATGATTTTCTCTGACATGAATATTTTTATTCATATACACCATCTACACCTTGACAAGAATGTCAATTAAAATGGTACAAACATACATGTATAATATGCAATCGTAAAAGAACTGAATTCTAACAAGGATATTAAAAATTAAAATAAAATACACTTCTAAGAAATATTTATCATAGAATTTTTCTTTGAAGTACGCGCCTTTTGATTTATGTAAAATATTGTAATTTAAAAATATGACAAATCCTATTATGTTTTGCACTTTTATAACGTTTTGACAAAAGTGTCAGTTTTGACAAATACAGAATAGTGAGTGGCGCCAGTCTAGGCAGACCGTTTAACTGAGAGGCCCACTGCCTCAAAGGGGTATTCCTAGAAAATGCTGGCACGTAGTGACAACAAGTGATTTAAAATGTCGGTCAAACTTAAAGGAACACCTTAACAACTGACTGAAAATAACGACTTTCTGAAATTACATTGCAAAATAATGCTGCCACTTTTAATAAAAAATATCTTTTGTGTTTAAATATATACTCGACTTAGGTCTTTTAAAAATGGACTATTAGTGAAGTTGAAGGAAAACAATAAAAATTGATGTGAAGTGTGAATTTTCACACATTTCAGGATTTCGTAGGTATTTAGTAAGTGAATGATTATATGGGATGCCAAAACAAATTTTATGTTAAAATATGTTTTTTTGTTAATTTTAATTCGTATGCCTAATACTATTATGTAGGTTTTTAAATATGTGCAGTATTTTTTTTTATATATATAGCAAGGTTCAATAAGATTTTGAAAATTGCACCTATGGCTTCCATTTGTTGTTTTAGTCATAAGATCCGCCCTTCTGTTTTCGTGTATTTATAGGAATATAAATAGCAGTATAGCAGTAATATATTTAGGCACTAATGATACAGACATTATAATACATGACATAACATATATTTTATATATTTCATTTTTTTTTTTTTTTTTACTTGTATCCATGGTATTATATATTTAGAGTTACGTTATATTTTAAGTAACTTGGTTGTAAGTCCTATAGTTTTAAATTCAACAATTTCCACTGGTTATTAAATTTACGCTTTTAAAAATTAAATGCAATATTTGCCCAAATATAACTAGAATTTTGAAAATATAATTTAAACAAAATATAAATGCAAAAATAAACAGAAAAAATGAAATTGTCTCGAGGCCGGATTGAACTCGAGTTTGCAAATTAGAACGCCAGTATACTAAGCATTACACCATCGAAGCGCTCTGTTTAGTGTACTACATAATATCATTAAATATTTTACATGGTCAAGCAAAAAACACAAGAAATGCTTTATTTTCCAAAAACATAATCTGATAAAAAATTCCTGTTGTACTATTCCGGTTTACACAAATGTACATTACTTAGAATTTTTTCAGATTTTTAGTTTAAACTATCTGGGCTACACGTGTGTGGAACAAATTTTTTTTTGCACAATTTTGGCAAAAATCGCGTCAAAATAATTTACTTTGCAAAAATAAAATTTTGATCTTTGATCCACGTACTAAGGGCTTTCATTTGATACCCTATTCAGAATAAAAAATTTTTTTTTTTTTTTCGATGAGCAAATATTTATTTATATTTTTAGGGGAATATGTTTTTAGATGTTTTGGTATTTTCCTATGTGCGGGTCAACGAGTTGTATAAGCATGCCAAATTTCAACTCTCTAGGTTTAACCGTTTGGCTACAATTTTTACCGAACATACAGACAGTCAGACAGACAGACGACAAAATGATGGTATAAGGGTTTTTTGGTCATACGTACAAAACCCTAAAAATTTGGATAGATGCAGAATATATAGGAATGCTTTGTATAGGATATACACGAGGGTTACCTTCTATGTTTTTACAAACGACCACTAGATGGCAATATTGAAATGTATCATTACTATATTTGTAAAATTTGACATTTGTTATTGTGAAATCAGTGGCAGCTTATAAATTGACCAAGTAGTTGGTTGACATTGAGCGTTAAAAAAAACAAGTTTGTGAAAAAATGGATATTACTCGTAAAGGTTTTCGTTGGATGATTTTTTACGATTTTAGTAAAAGCCTTACTCAACAACAATGCATAGATTCGCTTCGTTCAACTTTTGGTAATGAAGGACCATCAGAAAAGACGTCGTGCGTCCGTCAGTGATGAATATCATGAAGGCAACCAAACATCGATGCTGTGCGCAAAATGATTGAAGAAAACCGGCATGTGACTTGAGATAGAGGCATCCTTTGGCATATCGCAGATTGCAATACATTCGATTTTGCATGAATATTTGGCTGTGAAAAAGATCTATTCCCGATGGATTCTGCATAATTTGACCGAAACTAAAAAAAGGCTCGTGTTGATGTCGTGGGAATGCTAAAAAAATTCAACCTAGGCACTGCAAAATCCTTATATAACATCGTTACAGGTGACGAAACGTGGATTTACTCATATGAACCGGAAACTAAGCAGCAATCCATTGCTTGGGTCTTCCAAGATGAACCGGAACCCACAAAAGTTATTCGTTCACAAAGCACCTTCTTAAGGAGCTTGCTCATATACTCGATAATTAGGCGTGCAAAAAAAAAAATCGCTAGGACTATTTAATTTATATTTTCTAATGACGTAATATTCGCAAATTACTTACATTTATTTTATTCAAATTAAATGGAAGCTCTTAGTATTCAGATATCGAATAAAAATGATTATCAAAAATTTTGATATGATTAGAGAAAAAGAATTGTCTTAGACATCCAGCATTCTATTGACATCTTACACTTGCCTCAAATAAAAGTTGTTAGTTATTGCTTTTATAGCCACTTTTGTTAAATAAATTTTTTCAAAATATTTCTCTGTTGTGAAATATTCGCAAAAATCTTAAAACCGACATGAGTAAACTCCCATTTCTAGTTAACCGATTTTTACCAAAAGTTGATCAACTCGTGCCATTGATGTCAAAAGCTTAAATATGAAGTTTCATAAAAATCCTTTTAGCCGAATTTGCTCTGCACTTGTACACAGACAGATGGACGGACAGACAGACAGATAGACAGACAGAAAGACGGACAGACAGACCGACAGACATCATGCTAAAAATAGTCAAAACGTTATGTAGGAACCTCAATTCGTGGAGATCCATCGAAATCTCGAAATGTCAAAATCAGTATGATCACAATACCTCCCTTATATATGTTGGCGGTCGGTAAAAATAGGTTACTATAAAATATGAAGAATATACTTCTTTTACTAGGGATATTCATATTAGTAATACATTACCATGTCCACTAGACGTTTCTGTGTATTACGCCATTATTTCCCAAAACTAAAAATAGCGTAATTCGAGTGATACCCATCTAACAATTTTCTTTCATTTACGCAGTTACAGAATTATAGTATTACACATAAATCATCATTCTTCGATTAAAAATAATTTAAACTTCTCAAAGAATGTTCATTTTAGAATGATTCATAATCTAAAACCATAATTTTAATTGATTCATACCACGTCATATATTAATTAATCATTCACTGAATAATTTTCATCAAGTTCAAGTTCACATTCCTTCAGACATGATCTCAAACACCTCACACCTTGAAACCATCGAACAAATGAACGTTCTAATTCATTGTTTAACTTAAATCAATTCGTTTTTTAAACAGGCTCAATGAATTTTTCAACAAAATAGCACATGTGTATAAATGTCACGAGTGAAGACCTTTAAAGAACCGAATTTTTTGCTTGTTTTGCCTTGAAAATTAAACAACGACATAAAAAAAAGACTGTGGTCAATGATCTGAAGAATGTATATTTGTTTAATGTTACATAATGTGTTAATTAAATTTAAAAATGTACAGAATATTTTTCTAACTGTTTTTGAATTGGGGAATGCGCGTGAGATGCTCTTATTGCTATATTTAATGTTTTATTTATTTTTTATTTATTTAAACATGGAATTGAGAAATATTTGTGTTTTCAATTTGAACTGCAATTAGTTTTTTAAAGACCTGATGGTAAGTTGTAGATCGAAGAAATATATTACTGTTTATCTTCAAGCAAATGATATTTGCAATTGTTAATCCACAGTGGCGCCTCTAATGGAGGTGCTACAACTAGAAGTAGGTATAATCGAGATTTTCTTTTGGGAAAGATTATTAAAATCGACTTTTTTTTAACTACATATGCGTGTACTTGTAAAATCAAATCAAATATAGAAATAATAAATTTTATGATTTAATATGTATTAGGCCCGGTATTTCCAACCATAGATAAAATTGACTATAGTCGGATTGCTGATAGGTGACTGTTACATGTATGTATCAAGTAGTGCGTTCATATAATAATCTAGTTACCATTTTTCAGCGATTTTAAAAATGTTTTTTGTTATTTGTCTTAGCTGTCAGTGTCTGGTAATAAATATTAATTAAAATATGGCTTGCAGGCAATTATTAAATTCACAAACTTTATTTTTTTTTATTGATACATTGGCACAAACGTATAGTCATGAAGTACTAAGTTTACCTCCTTATCATTACTAGGTTGGACACCATTGAACTAATTTGGGGTATAACAAAAAATTATTAAATAAATGTGGCAAGTAGCCTGTGATCAAATTAGTTGTGAAACTTGGGCAAAATCTGTTAAAAAAATCGGAAATTTAGGAAATGAATGGTGGAAAAGGGAAAGAATTGTTGATGATATTAATCCAAAAATAATAAATACAAGAAATCAAAGCGATAATTCAGTTGACGACGATATCATGCATTACAGTGACTAATTTTTTTTTAAGTAAAAATAATTATTTAAATACAACTTGTTGCAATATATTATATGAATACATATATTTTTACTTAATATTTTATTTCTTTGTACTTAGGGGAAACATACAAATTTAATTTAATTAAACAACAAATTATAATACAAAATTTACGTATGCGTATAAATTTGTCCTTATTAATAATTATTAGCTTAAAATTAATAATTTTGTTTGAATACTGCCGTGAATTTATTTTCGTGCTCTAATTAGTAAAGATATCTACGAATCGTGCAGTTTCTTTCTAATGCTTTGTTTTTTATTAAAATAATTAGGCAGGTTAGTTTTCAACTTGCGTCACTATACGTTACTATGGGTATGAAAATAATTATAATGATATAGACAGAGAAAACATATAGTATTGTATATCGATACTTGTAGCAACGAAGAATCACCTATCAGCAATCCGACTATTATTTAAATAAGTTATCTATGGGATAAGTTATTCAGCACCGTGTAGGTACTGATAAATGATATCCATTGGATAAAAATGACAGATTTTTACAGATAGGTGTCAAAAAACATTTTATTGCTAAATACAGGTAGGTACATAATATATATATATATATATATATATATATATATATATATATATATATATATATATAAAAGGCAGTGTCCTGACTGACTGACTGACTGAATGACTGACTGACTGACTCACTCACTCATCACCGCCCAGCTCGAACCTCTGGGCCTAGAAACTTGAAATTTGGAAAGTATATTCCCTCCATGACGCAAGCACCCACTAAGGAGGGATTTTCCGAAATTCAACCCCGGGGCGAAAAGGGGTGAAATGTGATTTCACGGATTCTTTAATATCTCTTCGGGCCGATGGGATGTCGACTTAGTTTTTGCTTACAAAGATTACCCATACAAATACCGAAAAACTTATTTCAGGATTTTGTCCTAATCAACCCCTAAAGGGGTGAACCTACAATCGGGGTGGGTTATACATCCCGTTTTATTTCCTGTGTTCGTTTAGTTGCAACATTAATTTTTGGCACATAGGTGTCTTTTTAAAATATCTCGAAATGGTATTGACAGTTTTTTTAAATTTCACCCCTAAAGTGTGAATTGTGATTTCAAGGATTCCTTAATATCTCTTAGGACCAATAAGATATCAACTTGCTTTGTGCTTACAAAGATTACCCATACAAATACCGAAAAACATATTTCAGGATTTTGTCCTAATCAACCCCTAAAGAGTGGATCTACAATTGGGGTGAATTATACATCCCGTCGTTTTCCCTGTGTTAATTGAGTTATAAGGTTTCTTTTTGGCACATAGGCGTCTTTTTAAAATATCTCTAAATGGTTTTGACAACTTTTTTAAATTTAACCCCTAAAGGGTGAAAAGGGGTGAAATGTGATTTCAAGGATTGTTTAATATTTTTTAGGACCAATAAGATATCGAATTGGTTTTTGCTTACAAAAACTACCCTTGCAATTTCCGATCGCCAATTTTTGGATTTTGTCCTAATCAACCCCTTAAGGGGTGGATCTACAATCGGGGTGAATTATACATCCCGCCGTATTTCCTGTGTTCGTTTAGTTGCAACATTACTTTTTGGCACATAGGTATCTTTTTAAAATATCTTGAAATAGTTTTGACAGTTTTTTAAAATTTCCCCCGTAAAGGGTGAAAAGGGATGAATTGTGATTTCAATTATTCCTTAATATCTCTTAGGACCAATAAGATATCGACTTGATTTTTGCTTATGAAGATTACCCATACAAATACCGAAAAACTTATTTCAGGATTTGGTCCTAATCAACCCCTAAAGGGATGGATCTACAATCGGGGTGGATTATACATCCCGTCGTATTCCCTGTGTTTGTTGAGTTATAAGGTTTCTTTTTGGCACATAGGCGTATTTTTATAATATCTCGAAATGGTTTTGACAATTTTTTAAATTTTAAACCCTAAAAGGTAAAAAGGGGTAAAATGTGATTTCAAGAATTGTTTAACATTTTTTAGTATATCGACTTGGTTTTTGCTTACAAAAACTACCCATGCAAATACCGAAAAACCAATTTTTGGATTTTGTCCTAATCAACCCTTTAAGGGGTAGATCTACAATCGGGATGAATTATACATCCCGTCATATTTCCTGTGTTCGTTTAGTTGCAGTATTACTTTTTGACACATAGGTGTTTTTTTTTTTTAATATATCGAGATGATTTTGACATTTTTTTTAAATTTCACGCCTTAAGGGTGAAAAGGGGTGAATTGTGATTCAGTAATTTCTTAATTCTTTTAGGACCAATAGATATCGACTTGGTGTTTTCTTACAAAAATTATCCCTACAAATGCCGAAAAACTTATTTCAGGATTTCATCCTAATCAACCCGTAAAGGGGTGATTCTACTAACGGGGTAGATTATACATCGCGTCGTATTTCCTGTGTTTGTTGAGTTATAACGTTTCTTTTTGGCACATAGTATAGTAAGAAAAATGTATTTCAGTATTTTATCTTAATCAACCCCTAAAGGGGCGAATCTACATTTGGGGTGAATTACAGAACCCTTTGTATTTCCCGTGGTTGTTGAGTTATAACATTCCATTTTGGCATATATGTGTTTTGACAGTTTTCTTTCACTCCTAAAGGGTAAATTAGTATTTTTTTGTTAGAAATAAAAAATTCGGAGAGTACATTTTTCAGTAGGACGTAAGAACCCACTAAGAAAGGATTTTTTCAAGTTCGACCACTATCTGGTGAAAAGGAGTAAAATGTTTTTTCACGGATTCCTCAATATCTCTTAGGACAGATGAGATATCGACTAGATTTTTTGTTACAAAGGTTATGTTAAACTTGTGTATGGGTATACACAAGTTTAAAAACAAACTGCGGATTTGATGTCAATGAGACTATCAATATACCGTAGCGAAGCACGGGTTTTCAGCTAGTAAGCATATATACGTAAAATATATAAAATGACAGATATTATGTACATATTAGACATACCTACACGATTTTGCTTCACTGCTCCACCAAATATTCCACCAAATACTACAAGAATTAAAAAAAAAAGAAGAAAATTAAACGGTCGTATTTAATTTTCAGTGTTTTTGTATTTCTATTATGTCTGCAGGATGCATTGAACATAATATAATTTTCTTCCTAGGCCCCTTGTTTATCTTTTAGATTTACAGCGTTAGTAGCTTTATTTTCTATAACATTTTTTCATTTTAACGCAATATTTACAAGCTTCCTTGTTTCGGAAATATTGAAATTTGCTCTTCTTGGGCGTTTATCACACATTTTTCTGTACAAAATTTTCACAGTTGTTACTTATTTTGACAGTTGTATCTATCTCTCTTTTATTCGTGCGAGTCGCGCAAATATTTCTCTTTGTTAAACATAATGCTACTAATACCAACATGAAGAAAACATCATAAAACATTATTATCAATCTGAATAGCTATCTATGGGATAACTAGAGTTAGAAATACAGAAAGCAATTTATCCTAGTGAATATCGAGAGGATAGTATTAACCCATTGATAGTTATTCTTATAGATAACAGCAAGGCGGAAATACCGGGCGTTTGTCAAGTATGTAGAAGAAAATTAACTTTTAATGTGCTGTACAGAACATGCGACATCCTGAATTTTTATTTTGGTGTTTGTTATATCCATCTTCTGTTCTTGGAGTCCTATAAAAAATAATTTAATTTTAAAAGAATTTGAATTTCACTATTTTTTACATACACACAATATCGTAAAAAGTAAAAAAATATATATTAAAAATAGAGAAATATCTGTAGTCCAACGTACAAGCTTTTCTGCAATTTTTTCGCAGGATTTTAAATGCAAACCTCTGCAGCTCCAAGAGTAAGTATTCTGCCGTTAGCTCCACTCAATGCCAAACACCACAATAGAATAAAAATTAGAGCTGCCAATGTATGCAGTACATTGAGTCATTGTATACCTTGACTTGTAGATTAACTATTTGTTTACTAATACTGCACGACAATAGTGATTAAGTATTTTAGAGAGACAAAGATAGAGAGAGAGAGAAAAAGAGAGCAAAAAATTATAAACTTCTGTAATGCTTAAATTAATTTAATCTTGGGGGTGCTGCAGATTTCATCTCCAGATATCATGTTCTAGCTGCCACTGTTAATCAACCATACTGCATTTCTTCATCAATCCATAAAAGTCCCACAATAGTCTTACTGAGTCGTAGTTATCACTAATGTACTACTACTATATACTGGACTCGGGCCCTCCAGTGCAAAGGATGAAGTTTCAGGTCAACAACTCCCACGGTGACCCAATCCGGATTGTCACAGCTCGTTTATATGATAAGAATATATTAACTAGATTAAGATTTTGTATCTAGGATTCATAAAACAATAAATCATCAATCATATTGCTCCAAAGGAACGTAGATCCCTCACAGTAATTCAGCGGCTGTTCATTTGGATATCAGGATTGCCAGTCCTGCATCTTTTTCATTAACTTAAAGGAGCGGTGATAAATTTTGATGTTATGTTAGATGCCTTTAAGTTTTGATTAAGCCTTTTAATTAAGATGAGGTGAAAAGGATGAATATCCATTCCCTGACCAGGTTTCGAGCCCGAGACCTTTAGCACGAGAAGCAGAGTCACTACCTCTGCGCTAGCGAGGTCGTCATAGTTAATTTTATTATACCTTAAATAGATGATAGGTATGTTAAACAATCAAAATTAGGATGGTGTTTCATAGTGTAGTTCAAATAAATAGGGATAGCGACACCAACTACCCAAAAACAATGTCGAAGAATCGACCTAGAACTCCATATGCGCTAATAGGAGCCAAAGGACTCAGGATGATGCTGGTGATACGTATATTATTATATTAACATTTTCAGCCTAAAATACTGTATGTGATAAAAATATTGTACATTAGGGCGGTCCCTATTTTTCGACTTTTTTGATCTAACCACGTGAAACAGTACCATATTAAGAAATAAACAAAAATAAAATAAATATTATTATTATTATTTCCTTGAAATTGGTATTCCTCCAACAACAGGAAAGATGCCGCTTGATCGTAATTTTATAACCGCTTAATTTATTAATAACTGGGAGGTAGATGATTACAGTGTATAGGACATATGATGAAGCTGAAGCAGGACACAATGGTTAGGAGGATATGGGAGAGACTAGCAGATCAAGATGGAGGACTTATTGTGAGTGAGGCCAAAAATCAACTTGACTAATAATGCCCGAAAAAGAAGAGTACGAGCAGAGCCGTAGCAATGGCCTGGCATCGGAGCAAGTGCCCGGGTCACTTGTACTTGTATGTTAGAAGTAAGGACGTTCTTTTTTTTTTGATTTTCGTCGTATTTTTTTTTTTTTTTTAGAGGTGATGACTTTTTTTTGTCATCACTTGTATTTGTATCTGTCTATTAAAATAAAAATGATGCTTTCCTTAAATAAAATTAAAAAACATAAAAATGAAGCTATTTTAGGTTAAATTAGTTTAAAAGTGTCTGCTTTAAGTATATTCCGAGGGCGCTATTTTAAGTATTGCCAAAAACTTTGCTACGGCTCTGAGTACGAGCTGGAGTGATACTGATCCAACACACCAATTGTTTTAATGGGCGCACAACCGTATAATTCTCAATAGTTTCTTATACAAAACTAAAAATCTGAAATAAAATTAATAACAATCAATATACAAAAATTTGAAGCGATTTTTTATCTATCTAGAACAGGGGTGGGCAAACCTTTTGGATGTCGGGCCAAATTGCGGATGAAAATATGCCAGCGGGCAAAAAAAAAAATATTGTAATTTGGAATATTGTTTTTGTTACAAAGGATATTTTATAAATTTTAAAAGCAATATTTTTAAACCACAACGTGCATTTATTATGCAATTTAAAGAAAAAAATTGGAAAGAATGAAAATTTTAAAGAATATTGGACTGAGAGTAATATTTTTGCAGGACACAACAATTTATAAAATGCTTCGCGGGCCGAATAAAATTTCAGTGCGGGCCGCCATGTGCCCAGGCCTGATCTAGAAGGATATTTTCATTGTAGAGAAAACTTATGTAATTGTAAATAAACAAATTGCATTATATACGTCATTTGTAAATTATTCGACACATGTTGGCAGAAAAGTGTAGCTAAAGTATCATTCTACAAATATATTTCTAGCTATTGTTGTATTTTGAAAATTACTTACAATTATTGTACCTATACCTCTATTTTTGCCGCCATTTTAAATCTGCCGCGGGTCTCAACATATGTACTATGGATAAAAATAATGTAATTTTCATATAATATAACGCAAGTAAAATATTTTTCGAAGCTTCTAATACTATAAGCATTCAAGTCGAAAAAATGTTGAGGTAATATCTCAACATTTTTATACAAAACTATATAAATATAAAAGTTATTTGGAAGCCATAAATATATTTAAAAAATTACAGAACATTGTTCAAAGTATCCTATTGACTTGATAAGAATTCGGTGCAAAGTTTGATGTACTAAATTTATTTTAGATTGTTAGTGTTGCATAACTTGTAATCTTTGAGGGTTATTCAGAGCTTTAAGCTCCGTTAACAGCTCTAAAATTAATAGACTATAGTATTAACAGACAGTAACGCACGCGACCGTTCACAGCTCTAAATTAAATTTGCGTGATTATGCGTTGTCAATTGTCGACTGTTTTCCAAACTTGTAGTTAGTGTGTTGTTTTAAAGAGATAGACATATAAACACACATTAGCTATCTCACTTTACATAACTTAAAAAATACTGTCGCACAAATTTCAACAAATTCCCAAAATCGTGAACCAAAAAGAATTGCTGCAGTTACGGTTATAATTTTGTTACTAAAATTTAGTAGGAAATCACGATCCCGCTGATTCCATCGTAGTTGGTTTGAAAAAAACATATATTCACAATATTCGTCACGCATTAATTTTCATAGCTGTGAGCTGTCATTAAACGTTAAAACTGCCTACTAAATTTATCCACAACGTATAGTCGACTAATTTTAGAGCTGTGAACGCAGCTTTATAACTAAAGGTTACGATCACGTCGCACACGGCGTTAGAGGGTTAGTTAAAATATGCCACATGCTTCACAAATTATTTTTATATAATAAACAAATATTTGTTTTACATTTTTTTGCAATTCCAGTAATTTAGGGCAATGTGCCATTATGATAAAGCAAATATATAACTTAATTATTTGTTTAGTATTTAAATAAAACAAGAGAGTATATTTGAGTTTTAAATTCACATCTAATTTCATTTTTTATGCGTCAGCTGTGTTAGTTTATATCAATTATGCAAAGAAAAAATATTTATGATTTTGCATATAAATAATCTTCCCAGGATTTCAGCTCGAATATTATTTATTTAATGAGAGAATAAACAAGTCTTGAATACTTAATATTTGAGGTACAATAAAGGGTATTTAGGTATTATACTGGGTGTTCCAAGTTAACTCAGCAACTTTTATAACTCTGTTATTTTTCTACTAAGGCGTTCAAATAACTTGCTGAGGCTGGTGTACATGGTGTTCTACTGCGCTGGGTTAACTCGTATTTACAAAATCGGTCTCAGGCTGTGGTTGTTCATGGATATAAGTCTGACTTTTATATTTCGATTTCGGGTGTCTCCCAAGGGTCGCACCTTAGTCCGCTTCTTTTTATATTATACGTCAATGATATTGTAAATTGTTTAAAGCATTCGCAAATACTGCTATATGCTGACGACTTAAAGATCTATTCACAGATTACATATATTACTGATTGTATGGAAGAAGGAGGTTGTACGGGTTGCGGACAGCAATGAAAACTAATCAAATCAGCTGACAAGTTTCGAATAAGTTTTATTCTTCATCGGAGCTACAGTAGGATAATTAATATAAGTGTATATAACAATAGAATGTAGTGTAACAATAATTATTTTTACACTACATTCTACTGTTCTATACACTTATATTAATTATCCTATTGAGCTCCGATGAAGAATAAAACTTATTCGAAACTTGTCAGCTAATTTGATTAGTTTTCATTGCTGTCCGCAACCCGTACAACCTCCTTCTTCCATTAGTATCTACGGACACGACTACTCCACATTACTGATTGTCTGCTCCTACGAAACGATCTAGTCAGATTACATAATTACTGTATTTCAAATAAATTATTTCTAAATTTTCCTAAATGCTTTCAGATAACTTTCACTAGAAACCATCAAACTTTTCATTTTCCTATAGCATAAAATCAAACACACTTCTTAAGATCAGCTATATTAAAGATCTCGATGTAACCATAGAATCAAAGCTGAAATTTGATATAAATATGAATAATATAGTTGAGAAAGCTTACAAGATGTTGGGTTTCATCATTAGAACATCTAATTATTTTTTTTTAAATTACAAACCTGTCATCACTTTATATAGTGCCTGTGTCAGTTCACATTTAAGTTACTCTAGCACCGTCGGGAATCCTTAATATAATGTTCTTTTCTTTTTACAACTTTCGTTATGAACATCCCTGGTATCCCGTCTCGAGTAAAATAGAAATTAATTTATCTGATCACAGTGGGATTCAATTTGATTTCACAATAACGCGTAATATAACTGATCCCAACACAAACCCCATTATTTTGAGCCCTATCACCATGGCTGGCAAATGTAGATTTTACAGTTTACTAGACTCTGAAGACTGGAGTTTCATTTCACTAGAGTTGAAAGCAAATAAAGTATTTAACATGTTTCATGATAGGGTAGTAGATGCTTTCACGTCTAGTTTTCCGACCGTTAGTAAAGGACGCGATCTGAAGAACAACAAATCTAATTCTTTAGTGAAATGGTGCGACAACAACATTAGGTGCATGCGTGATAAGCTACGTCAATTAGAGGATAACTTTAAGGTAAATCCGTGTGCAGCTACTCGATTAAATTTTAAAATGTTTCAACTCAATTACAGAAATCAAATAAAATCTGCTTAAGTTAAAGCAACTTCCTCTTATGTAAGAATCTCAGCTAATATTTCGAAAGCTACCTGGGAGATAATAAATCAAAATAGAGGTAGCTTAAACAAGAGAAAAATATTAACTAGTAGTCTATCACCTTGCGATTTAAACAATCATTTTATAAACACCCCTGTCAATCTTATTAATAATCTTCCAGTAACTCATATGTCACCAATATCTTTTCAACCTACCAATAATACTACCACAAATTTCAAATTCGAAACTGTAACATACAACACGATCAGAAATATTATTGATTCATTAAAAACCAGTGACACTAGGGATGTGTATAACCTAAGTACTATTTTAATAAAAACTATCAGAAATACTATAGCGCTACCTTTAACCAAAGTTATCAATTTATGTATAAATTTTAATTGCTTCCCCGACGTCTTGAAAGTAGCAAAGGTGCTTCCTATATATAAAAAAGGTGACATGGAGGATCTCAACAATTATAGACCTATATCTCTTTTGCATATACTTTCTAAAGTCTTTAAAAAAGTACTATTCTCCCAAACCACCTCCTACTTCCATTCAAATAAACTATTCGCCGAATCCCAATTCGGTTTTCGAGCCAACAGATCCACTACCGATGCCATACTCGAATTTATCAATGAAGTCTATGAAAGCATAGAATGCAAAGAGTTTTGTGTAGCACAGTTACTAGATCTTAGTAAGGCCTTTGACTGCGTGTCACACGACATCCTGCTAGACAGACTTTATAAATATGGCTTCAGCAAAGACAGCGTAAACCTGTTAAAGTCTTATCTGTCAGATAGAAAACAATATATCCACGTAGATACTAATAAGACCTCTGATATGAAAAATATTAATAGCTGTTCCTCAAGGATCAATCGTTGGCCCACTTATTTTCCTCATATAGATAAATGACTTTCCTAAATTTAAATTGGCCAGTAGCTGGATGATTGCTAATAAGTTAACTTTAAATGCGGACAAAACTGAATGACTTCTATTTACATTAAGAAAAAATACTTTCAATAATCCAGCTTCTGCGAAGTTCCTGGGTGTATATATTGATCCTAAATTAACTTGGGAACAACATGTAGATCAACTCAGTAGTAAATTAAGCAAAACTATATATCTCTTGCGGAACCTTGTGGGCTCCGTTAATCTAGAAATATTAAAAACAGTATAATTTTCACTCTTCCAGTCGCACATATGCTCTTCTAGCTTGGGGTCACTCTTCAGCTGCTGGAAGAATCTTTTCCCTTCAACGTAAAGTTATTGATGGTAAATCTTACAGAGAGGATTGTAGACGCTCTTTTATAACTCTACAGATCATGACCCTCCCTAGCCTATTCATTTACCTATATATCTTCTATACCTACAATAATAAAGACAAATTTGTTTCTCGTTCTGTATATGACACTCACGACACCAGAAACAAAAATAATCTAATCCCCAAATCTTGAGGTATCAATAAAACAAAAAATAGCCTAAATTACTATTCTGCTCTATGTTTTAATAAACTACCAGAGAATCTCAAAAGTCTACCTGTACGGAGTTTCAAGAGCTCTCTGTAAGAGATATATTAATTTCGAATCCTGTCTATAGAACAGATGAGTTTTTTTATCTCCATATTGAATGAAACTATTATATATGTACCTCAGTTTCAATTCTATTTCATATGTGATAATCTTTCTAGTTAATTAGTAGCTGTGATTTATATTAAATAGTATATTTACAACGGTTGGGAGATATAGCGATACAAGTGTTTTCATTGGCAACAAGAGTGACAAAAAAAGGAAGACCTAGAAAATCTGAACAGAAGGAATCATAAATTGTATAATTGTAATCTGTAGCTCTTTTTCTGCTCCCTGTCATTAACGACGTCGCGTTTTATACGCTTTATGTACAGGAGGCGTTACCCAAATAGTAGAAATCTATAGTCTCCTGTAAAAAAATAGGAGATGCAACTAACAAAGTATGTCTCAGGTAGGTAAATAATTTAATAAAATAATTAATTAATTAAGTCCTTCATTGAACTAATTCGCCAGGGAGGATTTAACTGAAGGCAAACAACTATATTAACTAAATAAGTAATTTTCACATTTACAGATTTCTTTGAGTGAAAAAATAATACAATTTGAGATTAATAGTATATTCTATAAGTATAAAAACATGTTCACTCCTTGTTTACAAGGTGATTAAGAAATTAACGAATGCCGCAAATAACAGAAAATTATCTTTAATTTAAAATTTAATCTTAAAGAACTCAAATCTTAAATGTTTTTATCGTGTAATAATGGCTGTACCTCGCAAAGAATACATTACAAGATATAATTTTTTAATAATTTTCACAAGAAAACAAGTTTAACAAGTGCTTTCTTTCACTAAGTGATCATCCAATTAAAATTCTTACATTCGATGGTCAAGATTATATGAATTTTACAAAAGTTTTTATATTGTAGAAAAAATGTGAAATTATAGAACACGAGGTCGAGTTATTCCTACAACAGTTATGCCAAAAGTACTACAAAACTAAGTATTTCTTACATTTTGAACATTCATAATCGTTCCATGGAAACTTCATTTACTGCCCACCGTTATGTTAAGGGTTGAAAGACTTTAATTCTCTAATATTATGTTTCCACCTTATTCTGCTATTATTCATTAATTTATTGCCATGGGCAAAATCTCTTTTTATCTATCTCAAATATAGTAGTTGAGAGGGTATTTTGGCTAGAAATAATTTTCCATTGTACATTATTCATTCGATGGGGACAGAGCAGTACATGATTGTGGTTTTGGACCAGGCCACACTCTTGGCATAAATTGTCACCATTTGTGAACAGTGGGTTTCGTTTCTACAAATTAGATTTGTATCTTGGTTATCTCTACTTAGTATTTGTCGTACCACGTAGGACAGATTACTGCCAAAGGTGTATTTTGCTAGAAGATTGAATTGTTCTACTTTCTGATAACACAAATTTCTGCCTTCACCTACACAAAGAATGGTTTGACGCAGAGTGACTCGTATTGTGCGTCTTATTCAATAATGCTTCGGAAAAAATGTGTTCGAGCCTCTAGCTGCTCATATGCTAAAAGCACCATTCTAACCAACCCACTGCAGATTTTACCCTTCACAGATGATATTACAATCGTAGCAACAACTCGATAGGGAATAATCGAATCCTTTAAGAAACTCCAAAGATATCAACTCAAATGAGTTGATTGATTAACTATATCGAACTGGCTTAGTTAATAACTACATTTCATATCCATATGTAAGGAGATTTGGATGCCCAAGTTGAGTTAGTTAGTTAAAATTATTGGTGCACAACAACAATGGCTATTTGCGCCTAACAGAGACCAATTAAATGACTAAAATATATATTAAAAAGTACAGTGCGATCATTAAATCTTGAGGGTTACAAAATGGTAAACAAAGTTGATAATTGAAAATACCAATTTAACAAAAAACCAATCAGATTACTTCGTTAGCCCGAACTCACCCGAGGAATAAAGAAATTCTGGTACTAAATTAATATATGTTATCAACTCATTGGCGTGTAGAGAAAAACAGTGTTTATTTAATAAGTAATTCGT
This sequence comes from Liopterus haemorrhoidalis, assembly GCA_963971575.1. Taxonomy (NCBI): domain Eukaryota; kingdom Metazoa; phylum Arthropoda; class Insecta; order Coleoptera; family Dytiscidae; genus Liopterus; species Liopterus haemorrhoidalis. The sequence continues at coordinate 48,382,812 of OZ020611.1, forward strand.
ATAAGGTAATATAAATAGAATGTACGCCTATGTGTACATGTCCTTGGAAATAAGTTTGATAACTAAATATTTCTGTCAAGTATTGCATAAGGTTCAAGAATTAAAGATCGCACTGTATAAATAAAAAAAAATAATGAATTAATATGCTATATGCATATACAATAATAATAAAAAAAAAAAATGCACGCACAAACACAAATAAATTAGAATAAAAGTCTGTTCGAAACACATGCACATGAACAGATGCAGGGTAATGGCAAGAGGGTGTAAAGGATCCAGTTATCATCAAATAGCACAGATCAAAATAAATAACAAATTAAAACAAGGTGAAAAAATTTATACATAGAACAATAAGTTCGATTTCTTCAGGAAGAATATCGACCTGTTCATGAGTACCCTGTCCTCACAGTTAAACAACTCACAGGTCATATCACAGGCTTAATCTCTCCCTGACATCCTTGAACTGTACACACTAGCTTTAAATTTATTACACTGACAAATCTGTCTCACAAATAGGAGACCTACACGAAGGCGTTGTTGGCGAAACCTCCATGCTATTAATCCTGCAGGAAGAAACCCATGGCTTAACCTCTTCCTTAATCTGCCTCAACTTTTCCTTTTGTACAAATTTGTTATCGGGACCACTGTCTTATATGGTGGTATGCTGTTTGGATAAAATGCAGTAAAGTAGGCCAATACGATTTGGTTGGGGATATTTAACAAAAATAGAAATGATAGATTAAGATTATATAAAATATTATTGCCCAGTGATACACAATTTTGATTGGATAAGTATCCGGGAAAAATTAAGTAGTGTGCACCTAAAAAGTATGTAGATAGGTTAGGTTTAGTTAATAAAAGTTTAGGACAGAAGAAGTATTGGTCTACTTTACTCAATTTTTTCCTGCAGTTTTTTATTTTCGGTAATGTTATTTCTTCTTTTACTATCTTGTCTATTTTTCAATTTCAGAAAAGTGGTGTGCACCTATGAACTAAGTAGTTAGGTTAGGTTTAGTTAATAAAAGTTTAGGACAGAAGAAGTATTGGTCTACTTTACTAAATTTTTCCCTGCTGTTTTTTTTTATTTTAGGTGATGTTATTTCTTCTTTTACTATCTTGTCTATTTTTCAATTTCAGAAAAGTAGTGTGCACCTATGAACTAAGTAGTTAGGTTAGGTTTAGTTAATAAAAGCTTAGGACAAAAGTAGTATTTTATATTTGGTGAAGTAATTGCTTCTTTTACTATCTTGTCTATTTTTTAATTACAGAAATATCCATTGAGTTGCTATCAATCAGGGATAACGTAATGTAACGATACCCGATAACGTTATAATAATAAGACAAGTAGGTATAATTTTATAGAACGTTATATAAAGTATTTTTTTTTTACGTTATTTATAACGTTCATTCACGAAAACAAAAAATAAATAACGTTATACAATAACGTAACGATTTGAAACGTTATTTCATCACTGCTATCAATAAGAGTGCTATTTCTTTTCTGTATTTTTTGGTCGTATGCAATTTAATATGTTGAATTTCTTACCTTACCTTACTTTTGCCTCCAAAATATTATTTCCTAAATTACCACTGATCTAAATCTGATATAATATTCGACGTAATATTTTGCTACCATAAACTGTGCGATTTTGACGATATTGCTTCGTTAAGAGCCTTGCTTTGATGTCACATCATGAGTATTGGACAACATTATAGTTTGTAAGGGCCTGGTCATACACACATTTTGTTTTGAAAAAAGAACTAAGTAGAAAGTAAAAATCTTTAAGAAAAACAAAAAAATGAGGTAATGTGAAAAGATGAAGAGTTGGAACAAATTGATTGACCAAAGGATGGGCCTAACAAGGCAGTGAAAGAAGATGTTGATATTATTATTAAGAACATTAGATGATCTATAGAAATTTTCAAAAATGGCGCGCATTTTTTCATTTTGACCGTTAAACCTTCAGTTAACATTCTGTTCCAGAGATTATATTTAAATATTCTAAATATGTCCGGGTGAAAATATTTTATATGTAAGACTGGTCCTAGTAAAGTGACATTTTATTACCTTTTGTTAAATTGCTTAAAAATTAAGCAATTATCATAGATGAGACGTAGGCTGAATTAATACGTGGTCAATGCTGAAAATTCTATGTAACCAGAAAGTCAAGTCCGTTCTATTTCAATTTTTTTGTATAATAAAAACTGATATGAATCGTGAATTTTCACACATTTCCGTGGATATTTTTTGTAGATATTTTGTTAGTGATAACAAATTGTAGGTACATATTCAAAATAATAAATATCGATAACTTTTGCACGAATAAATAACTTGCTTGCTTTTGAAGACTTACAAGCGTACTTGCGATGCAATCGCAGCAATACACAGGCTAGCCAGTTCTCCATTCAGTCAGATAAAAATTGTAAGCACACTGTTCCAAAAAATTCGATTAATTTCGAAATAATTATTACTAATTTACTTTGTACTATTCCTGTTCACATTAATGTGCATTACTTTAATTTTGCAGATTTTAAGAATATCGGAATTATAGCGCGGAAGACTTTTTTACCAATTTTTTTGTAAAAATCTTGTTAAAATAAAGGAATTCTAAAGAACTACTTATTGTTTCTGAATTTACGTTTTAAGAGCTTTCTTTTGATACCACTTGATAAATTTTAAAAAATATATATTTTTTTCAATGATATGTTTAATAATTTCTAAAATCGATATTTCTCGAAAAACTAATCTGATCAAAATTTTTTATTGCACTATTATGGTTCCCACCAATGTACATTATCAAGAATTTTTTCTGATTTTTAGATCAACGTATCTGGAAAATAAGTTGTAAGACACATTTTTGCCGAAAATCCCATAAAAAGTGATTTTTCAAAAATTCATATATACTGGCTTATCCAAGTATTAGAAGGTTTCATTTGAAGCCTACCAAAAAAATTTAAAGATTAACTTTCTAGGTCCAGCCGCTTGGCCACAATTTCTACTGTACACATAGATAGACAGACAGGCAGACAGTGGACGTATGGACCGACGGACGGATAGATAGGCAGGTTTTATGAAAGAGATTTTTTTTTTATAGAGTTTCATCTTTTTTATATGTTATTATAGCCCGGTCCAGATTGGAACCTTGGAGACTCCAAAAATTATTTATGTTTTACATAAATTTCATAAATAAACAGAGAGGTAAGGATCCTCCTAATTATAGCATAAACGAACTAATTAATGTAACAAACATAATTAATGTAAGTTTTTTTAGAAAAAAGAAAAAAAAACTACCTAAAATATAATAGGGTTTTCAAACTCTCCACCATGCCAGTTATGTGACTAAAAATCATTGTGCCAGTCGAGGTTTAAATTCGTTACTCTTTATGCAAAATTACAAAAATCATTGCGTAAACTGTACAGGATTTTCTTAAAATTGTTATAGACCGTTTACTCTATTCAAATTCTATTCCTGTATTATAAATGTATATAAATATAAATTATTCAGTGTTTCAGTTTCAGTTGAAGAAAAAAGTAGTGTATTATTTAATTAAGTGTCCTGTGACCTATCTCGAGGGCAAATTTTCAACATCACAAGCTTCGGCAATTCGACATCACTTCATAATCACATGATGACAGACAAGTAGACAGTCGGACAGACAGATCGAAAGAAAATTATAAGGTTCCTCCGGTTTCAATTACGGTACCTCTTGAAAAAGGTGTCGTGTTTTGCGCATGTGCAAAAATTTGTCCGTTACAAATTGTTCAACTTTTTTATACACACGTCTGAGAACCTAGAGAATGCTCTTGTCTAAATTTAAACTTTGAAATATGTAATGGGATATCCACTATTATGTACAGTGGCGGAGAACTTTACTGGGCCAATCTATATTAATACAATTGGGGGCTATATTTGTTTTTTTATTTTCTCGGCCTAATATTTGCTTTCTAGACATTTCAGATGATTATAAGACGATGTCCGCAAAAAATAAATTTTTGTCTGCCGATTCACGCAAAGACGGCTGCACATATTTTCACGTAATTTGGTATGATGATGGAGCAAAACCAGGATTAGAACAAAGGCATCTGAAAAATTTTATTCTAGGGGGGTGTTTCGGAGTTAAAACTCTTTATAAAAAAACTTCAAATATCTCCCTTTTTATTGATTTAACAGAAATATATATGTATAACAAAAATTGTTTACAGTAATAAAATAAATCTTTTTTGTTTAATTAATTTTGCCAATTAGATGAATATTTGGGGAGTTACGGGGGGACGCCCTAAAACTAAAATCTACATATATCAGCAGTTTTTCAATTAGATGAATTTTTGGAGTAAACACCCTAAAGCTAAACTTTTAAAATATACCCCTTATTATTGACTTACCAGCATAAATATATATTACAAAAATTAGTTATAATAAGAAAGCAAATCTTTTTTGTTCTATATACTTTTTTACAGGGCTTCGAACCGGAACTGAACCGAAAACCGAAAAAAAACGTTATTTTTGTCGGAACTGAAACCGGAGCTGAACCGCAAAAAAATACCGGTTTATTTCGGTTCAGATAATGTTTATGGGAGTGAATATAAAATACATTTTATTTAAGATTATTTTTTAAACTGATGAGCAGAAAAAAATCGTAATTTTTTTTAACTAATAAATAAAAAAAAAACGTGCTTCTATTATTTCGGGTGCGGGAGTGGGTTGTACGCGCAGATCCCCCACCCCTGGCACCGGTGCCTTGGTATATTACAAAATAAGGAATAAAATGTTCTTCTAAATTATAGTAGAAAATAAATTTCTAATACAAATAATAGCATTTAAAAATGTATCACTCGGAACTGAACCGAAAACCGAAAAAACCGTTATTTTTGCCTGAACGAAAACCGGAATCGAACTGATATACATATTTTTTTAATTGAACTGGAACAAGAACCGAAACGAAAAAAATAACGGTTTGAAGCCCTGCTTTTTTGATTAGATGAATATTTGGGGAGTTACGGGTGAGGGGTACCCTAAAACTAAAATCTTGAAATATTTCACTTATTTTACATCAAAAATGTATATGAGGAAACACTTGTTTCTTCTCTTTAAGGTAGTTTTTATAAGAAGATTATTTAGGGGGCAAGGGGAAAGTTATTTATTTAAGTTGAAATATCTTATTTATCATTTAACAACAAAAATGAATATGAGAAAATAAACTTTTCCTCTATGTTCAAGGCAGTTTCTAATATATATTTATATTTATATATTTGGGGAGTTACGGAGAGAGTTATCCATAAACGAATTATCTCACTTATTATTTACTTAACATTGAAAATAAATACAAAAGAGTAGTTACATAACTTTAAAAAAAAAAACGATTATTTTCTGTTCTTTTTGGAATTGAAATAACTCACTTATCATTTACGTGAAATTAAATTTAAAAAAAACTGTAAAAATTATATCTTATATAAGTATCAAATATAGGGTGACCAGATTTCAATGAAGGGAAACCGGGACACAGGGAAAAAAATAAGGTCCTCACCTCCCAAATCCAAGGGAAGACCAAAAAAAAAGGTCTTCACCTCCCAGATCCAAGTGAAGAGCAAGAAAAAAGGTCCTCACCTCCCAAATCCAAGTGAAGAGCAAAAAAAAAGGTCCTCACCTCCCAAATCCAAGAGAAGAGCAAAAAAAAGGTCCTCACCTCCCAAATCCAAGGGAAGAGCAAAACAAAAGGTCTTCACCTCCCAGATCCAAATGAAGAGCAAAAAAAAGGTCCTCACCTCCCAAATCCAAGTGAAGAGCAAAGAAAAAGGTCCTCACCTCCCAGATCCAAGTGAAGAGCAAGAAAAAAGGATCTCACCTCTCACATTGACTAGTTGTAATATTTCTTTTCTTACTAATGCATAATTATGTAAAAACCGGGACAATCAACCGTCCGGAAAACATTTTTCGGGACACCGGAACAGTGTACATAAAATCGGGACAATCCCGGAAAACCGGGACGAATGGTCACCCTAATGAGCAACAAAATTAATAGTGTGACCCATCATTATCGTCTAATTTCTGAAACCAGATTTTTTCCGAAACTACAGTAACATTTCGTTTTTAGTTTCGAACTTCAAATTTAAGCACGTTTCTCGCCAACTTCCATTTTTAGAATTTCAAGGGGTCAGTATCCGGCGGCCCGTGGCATGAATGCGGACTGTCAAACGACTTTATGCGGCCCACCAATAAGAAATCATGTTTACTTTTCGTATCCAGCGAAGCCAAATCATTACTTTCACGCTGCTTTGGGCTTCTTACAAACTAGGCGTATTTCTGCCGACGTAAATATGTGTTAACCGGTGTCAATAAGAGTAAAAAATAAAATTACAAAGAAAAGTATGGCCAGCCAATTTTTTTTTTTTACTGAATACGACTCGCGGATTAAATATGTTGCTATTATTTTTGAAAAATATTTTTAGGCAATATTCGCAAAAAATGTGCTACAGAAACTCGCAACCCCTGTAACCTAGAGGAGTTAATGTAAAAATCTGAAAAAAATTCTAACTAATGAACATTGATGTGAATAGTACAGATTGTTTGATCAGATTAGTATTTCGGAAAATGTCGTATTTCAAGTACTTTTGACAAAATTGATTATTATTTTAATATATGGCTTTTTTGTATTTGTGGCTAAGATAGTATACGTCTTCTATTGAAGGCGCAAATAGTCTTTGCTGCGTGCGCCAAAAGTTTTAACTAACGTCTTCTTTTGAAACATTTAAATCATTAAGTAGGATTACATCGTATTATTAACAGCGTCACTCTAGTAATTATCAAAAATCAGTTAATTTGATGTCATTATAGTAAAAGATATTGTCCTGGACATTTAACTAACTATTGACCTCTTTCATTTACTAAATACACAAAAAATTAGAGTAATGCACTTATTAGTTATCTACGAATTCTAAAATGTGTAAAAATTGACACTTCACATCCATTTTTTGTATCTACTTTAAATTTAAAATGGAATTTTAATATTCTCAAAATTTGCGGTTTACCACCTACGTATCAAATAAGACATTACCACAAAAACAGCAAATAATATTAAAGTTTTTTTCTTTTTTTTTAACAGTATATCACACATTGTTTCCTGTGCATTTTTTTCAATTTTCGAGCACTGTGTGTCTTTAGTATGACAGAGACTTCATCAAAAAACCTAGTAAGTAGTATATTTTATCATAGAGTTATATTCTATTGAGCAGTCTTAACTAATATTGCTACTATCTAACAATATGTTTCGAATCATAGCCCGGATACTTTTTTTACAATTTACTACTCATTCAGTAAAGTTATAAAACTTTACTGAATGAATAGTAAAAATACATCTCTTTTAAATAGAAGTCAAAATAATTGAGTTTCTGGAATATTCTACATATTCTAGCAGTATTTGCCTTGGAAGTTTGTTATTGGCGGTAAATGCAGTTTTTTTTATTTATTATTTATTTAGGGATGCTTCAGCTACTAGGGCCATTAGCACACACAAATATTATATATTACAAAATGTGTACATAGACACATTTTATAAGACTATTATATAATACAAAATATAACAATTATATTTTATTATATACATCAATGCTTTTTAAATATGAAATGACATTATTTATTGAATCTGGGTTGTTGCCTAATAAGTCTTTTATTAGTTGGTCTGCAATTTTGCTGTCTGTTCGTTGTGTAGTGTATTTTGGGCATTCTACTAGGATGTACTGGCTGTAAGTGTCGTGTCAAATGTGTCGCATTTTGTTGGTTCGGTATGTTCGAATAGATGTTTGTGGGTGAGTAAGGTGTATCCAATTCTAAGTCGCGTAATTACTACTTCTTTCTTTCTATCCTTTCTTCCGGGCCATAGGGTAGTGTCGGTTTTAATTTGCCGGTGGTGGTTACTAGCTTCATCTATTTCTGACCGTTGACTATGCCAACTATTTCTCATATTTTTTCTTTATAATGGCTTTAAAATCTCTAGTTGGAATAGGCTATATCTACCTATCTTTTACGTGGTCTTGGTGGCTTCTTTGGCAAACGCAGCTTTAAATCACCATGTTAAATAATACTTACATTACTACATTATATATATTGGGTCTTATAACTCCTACATGGAGCAAAGCGCTTCAATAAAGTGTTTCCATCTGGTACGGTTTGGCGCTAATCCTTTAATCTAGTTCCAGTTTTTCCCGTATGCATTCCCTTCCTTCTCTATTGACCGTCGCCAAAAGTTGGGACGAGTACAACTAAAATGTACTTAAGTACTGAGTACTAAGTACTTTGGAAAAACTTGACCTAATGGAAAGTGGAACAAGTACTAATACGTCATCCGGTCGTTTATCCGGATAAGTAAAAAAGTGATATGTATACATACTCGTATATATTTTACTTATAGGTTATAGTTATATGATATAAAAACAACTGGTTAATTGTAATATAAAGAACAGAATTTTTATTTATTACATAAGTACATACATATATGTATATATATTATTAGAATTAGAACAAAAAATAATACTGTGAAATATACGAGATTAAGATGTGAATTTAGAATTAGCATTTAAGAGAATAAAAAATTTTTTCAAAATTATCGTCACTTGGTGCATTTTTTCTTGGGGTATCTATTATAGATGCAAAGGAAAATAACCTCTCGACGGGCGTAGAAGAGGGAAAACTTTTATTGCTTTTAAAGAAAAGTTTTTTTAAGATCTTGTAGTCATTCAGCATATGGATATTTGTTCTTCTATCTTCCAAATATTTCAATAATTCAAATTCAATTTGATTATGAGAATTATTGTTTTTCTGTATTGTGGAAATCATATTATCATCGTTTTCTGAAAAATCGAAAAGGCTATCTACATCATCAGAAGAATATTTATCTTTATCTTCCTCAACATTCAATAATTCTTTTTTTCCTTGCATCAAAATCATTTTATTTATAATTTGAATAGTAACATTTTCATTACTTTCATTTTTTATTGAATTGTACCAACCTAATTTAAAATTTGGGCATAAAACTGTGGCAATAATGGCATGTACTCGAGTACATTCAAAAAATTTGACAGGAGTACAAGTACAAAGTACTGGGTAAAATATGTACTCGAATACGGGTACAGAGTACAGTAAAAGTACTTAATTACTGTACTCGAATACTTTTGTACTCGAGTACATCCCAGCTCTGCCGTCGCCAGGTTAATTTGGGTCTACCAATGAGCCTTTTGCGCTGCGGATTTCAGTACAAAATTTGTTTTGCAGAATTTCCACTCATCTTAAGGTCAATACGGGTAAATTATAGGTTATATTTCATATTAGAATTTTAATTTAAATGGGTATGTTTAAAGAACCACATGGAAACCACAAGGGAAGAAACGTTGTGTAAAAAGAAGTACTTTAGACATGCCAACAATTATTAACAGACATAATTATTTATTTATAATCAACTTGACTAAACTTAATTGAATTTATCCCGTGCGAAGAATGGATCTCTGCTAGTTTTCATATAAATCTTGAACTAGACGACAATAAGGAAATTCACAAATTTTTCCCGCTCTACTCAGTCCACAATTCCACGCCGATAGACAGAGTTAACCTTCTCTCCCGGTAAACTCCTTGGAAAATACTGGTTAGATTATAATTTTAGTAACTCGTTTATAAGCTAAACTTTTACAAAATTAAGAGTGTTTCTCTTAATTCAATCCGAATTATATCCATCGAATTACGTTTTTAATTAATTCTAATTAATTTTTGATATCATCAAAAAAATTGTTTTAGGCATACTACATTATAGAACACCTAAAACTATTGTTGCCTAAATGACATATGTGTGGTTTAAATTTATGAGACTTCTTTGACAACTGATAATACTGAGAAGAACAACAAAGCACAAACGTTAAAAAATTGAGGCGCCATTATTTCAAGAAAATGTTTTACTGCTTTATGTTTGTACATTTTTTCTTAATATGAGATTTATACTTCCTCTATGGTTTAATAACTCTATGTTTATATCGCACTTTATATAGATTTTTTGTCTGTTCCACGTGTTGTTAACATTCGCATTTGATACCCACGCTTTTGTGCATAGTAATAATCTTATGTAAAATACGTCGGGACTGTGCGGCCGAACAGGGCCGTATTCACTAATTTTGGGCATAAAAAGTCATATAAAAAAATTCTAAAACCGTACCTTATACACAGACAGAGATTATAAACGATTAATGAAATTTAGTCTTCAAATACTGATGAATAGAAAATTTAATTAATATTTGGAAACAGAACAATTCTGTAGGAATTATAAATATATAACTAATTATTTGCCATCTCTCCAAAACAATATTTCTCTCTAGAAACCCACAGTAGTATCAGGCTCTATCGTACATACGAGGTGTGATAAAGAAAAAAATCGTGCAATTTTTGAAATTCCCGCGCTACATTTTCGGATTGATAAACTTTTTTGTTGTCATGTTGGTCTTTGACGACTGTCTCAATTCGCAGCCATATTAGATGTGTATTTTAGATCTGCAGCTAATTAAAGAAGTTATGTTTTCTGTATATTCGGCGATTTTTTATTTTTCGCAATGAGAGATCAAAGAATATGCATTAAATTTTGCTGTGAAGATGGTCGTGTCCGTAATAGAATAAAAGTGGAAAGGTTGTACGGGTATCGGACATAAAATAAAGCACAACTATCTACAGCTGACCAATTTCGAAATAATTTATTTCTTCATCAGAGCTGCTACATAGAAGAAAATCGAAATATTACAAAAGTGTATAGTAAAAAATAAATAATTATAAGTATAATATTGTTACATACCTGATATTATTATTGAATGATATAATAAAATTGATAAAAATGGGTCATGGTATAAAAAGAATGTGTTAAAATATATATAAATAAATAAATAATGTAAAATGAAGTCAGAAATTAAAATAAACAATACAACAAATTAAAGTAACAAAATTAATATAAAAATAAATATATATGAACGCATTTTCATTTTTATTTTAACACACTGTTTTTATACCATAATCCATTTTTATCAATTTTATTATATCATTCAATAATAATATCAGGTATGTAACAATATTATACTTATAATTATTTATTTTCTACTATACACTTTTATAATATTTCGAATTTCTTCTATGTAGCAGCTCTGATGAAGAAATAAATTATTTCGAAACTGGTCAGCTGTAGATAGTTGTGCTTTATTTTATGTCCGATACCCGTATAACCTTCCACTTTTACTTCTATTAAATTTTGCGTGAAAAATTAAATCAAGTGCTGTACAGTAGTGAACATGCTGCAGAAATCATTTGGTGAGTCCAGTACTTCAATCATCGGAAAAAACATGAAATTTTCACTAATATTTTGGGCATGAGGCGAGTGGGAGCAAAATTTGTTCCGAAATTTTTGAATTTAGAACAAAAAATGTGTCGTAAAGAAGTCGCTCAGGAAATGATAGATTATGTCGTCAATGACGCAACTTTGCTCCAGCGCAACATAACGGGTGATATGACGTGGATGTATGGTTATGACATCGAAACAAAAGCTCAATCATCTCAACGGAAGCTTCCAAATTAACCAAAATCCAAAAAAGTACTTAAGTTTGATCGAATGTTAATGTTCTTCTCACTGTTTTTTTTTTTTTTTTTTTTTTCGATTATCGTGGTATTGTGTACAATGAATTTTGTACAAGATGCTACAGTTACTAAAGAATGCTATTTGTACTTGTTTCATCGTGAAGCAATTCATAGAAAACGACAAGATTTATGGAAGGACAATTCTTGGCAATTACACCGCTCAAAAAAATCGCTCTATTTCAGTTTCTCTTCCCATCTAGAGATGAGAGTGGTGCATATACAAAAACACACATAAGTTTATGTACAATATTAAAATAAACAAACGATGATAAAACTAAGCTGAATCCTACTTAACGAACCGATCGCAATTTGTAACACAAAATTGTATTTCTTCATTGATAATAAATATCAAATACGGGGTGGGCCAAGGAACCATTATTGGTCCTTTATTTCTTAAACGATCTACCAAAATATGTTTCCTCTGGCAGTTCTGATGTTCTGATTCGCAGATGACACCACAATACTATTCAGACATTCCTCTCCTGAAGAACTTAAGCAAATAGCCTTGCGGTCGATTAGCAAAGCCAAAGATTGGTTTGCTGCCAATTTCCTTACTCTAGATGAGAATAAAACTCATAATTTAATATTCTGGCTAAACCGGAACATCACTTTTGGCGAACCAGTTAAATTCCTAGGCTTAATAATCGATGGCCAATTAAATTGGGAACTGCATATTGATTCTTTTGCTTCTTCGTCAAGGAAAAATAATTTTGCGTTGAGAAAACTTAAATCGTGTGTCTCAAACGAAACATTACGCTTTTTTTATTTTGCCACTTTCCAGTCACGTGTGTCTTATGGCATATTACTCTGGGGTGGTAGCAGTTTTCTTGAGCGTATCTTTAAAATAGTGAATAATTTGATAGACTGTCCTAATATTATAGGACTCATACTTTCGAATACACCGCGAGGAATTCAAGACAATACTTTTTACAACAATAACACACCATCTAATTTAGGCAAATATAATTTATAAATAAAATTTATTATTATTATCATTTCAAGAAGGCATCAAATAATTTACACAATTTTTTACTGTATTTGTTTTTGAGATGTATTCAAATATCCAAAAGAATGCAATAATAGCCATGTTAGGTTGTTGGAATGAATTCCTTATGATGTGTATTGAGAAACATACGATTATAGCGGGATGACGTAGTGTTTATGACAATGAGAGGAAGGCAGGTCTTCGTGATCGGACTGCCTGATTCAAATACCTCGTATCCTAGTCAAATAACTGACCCGCCATACCTCCAAATGAAATGGAAAGTAAACAATGGCACTATTGTAACCATCGTAGCCAAATAAGGATGATAGTACGCACTTACTAAACACTACTACGAGACTTTGGAATGCGGTGAATAATTTAAATAATTATGTAATTATAAAAGGATGATTACTTTTGTTTATATTGTATTACTCCTAACCCAGTGCAATTACTTGCTTGTACGCTACGTATCTATGTGTGATTTTTATGATCTCAATTTAACAACTCTTTCTACAAATTACTTTATCGTTGCTGCCAGTCACCCAGAAGATTCTAAGCATATACATGTATATGCACATTTCAAACGCTTGTACTTTTTTTTCTCTCTAATCTCTGATGTGGTTGAAGCTTACGCACTCTACAGGACAGTGGTTCTACATAAATATACACACACCGGCAAATTTAAAGGAACAGATTGAAAATGATGTTTTTTTAATATTTTATTATTTTGTAGCCTATATCTAGATAGCTTTGAATGCTCTACCTAACAGTAGAAAGTATGCAAATGTATCGACGCCAAGGAGAACAAAATGCACCATTTAATTTTGCTACTACTGTATCTTTTGGTGGAGGTTTAATTATGGTGGGGGGTGGAATATGTTTGGGAGCTCGTACAGAGTTAGTGGTGATTTATGGTGGGGCGTTAACTACTGATAGGTACATCAGAGATATTCTTCAAGACCATGTTGTACCTTTTGCCCCATATATCGGAAAAAATTTCACCCTAATGCAGGATAATGCGCGCCCAGCGCGTAACAGACTTTTTAAATCAAGTGGGTATAAAAACAATGGGTTGGCCAGCGTGCTCCCCTGACCTCAACCCGATTGAACATGTGTGGGACATACTAGGCAGAAGACTTCGGTCAAGAATTCCAGCTTTTCAAAACAGAGAAGAGGTAAGAGCCGCACTGATTCAGGAATGGGACAGATTGCCCCAAGAACTGATTGATGACCTCATAAGAAGTATGAGAAAGCAAATGACTGCAGTCGTAAGGGCTCGTGGGGATACACACGTTATTGAGGCATTAAATCATTAACAAAGTCCAAAATATACAATAAAGTTATTCTGTTTAAAACCATATTTTGTTCGATTACGACATCTTTGATTTTTTTCTTCTTCAACAGGTTTCACATGGTGTAAATGAAGTTTCAATTATTCCAAAAAACATCGTACTAGAAGATTACCTGAGAGAAATCTACAATATGTACACTACAGGGAAAATAATTAGATTTTTATGTCTGTTCCTTTAAATTTGCCGGTGAGTGTATAAGTATTGGTATTAAATTCGCTAAATTTTACAATTTTAAGAGGATTGCTACTTATTTTGCGGTTTAGCTGTTGCTTTATAGATGTGAGATTCGACAAGTTCTTTTTTGAATTGTTCATGGCTTTTTATGTTAGTTTATATTAACAAGGCGCAAACATAAGTTGTGTATGATTTTTAGCGTGCATTTAAACTGAAAACAATCAATTAAAAATGGAACTAATATGCGAAATTTTCGAGAATTTCGTTTTTTTTTATGGTTTTGAAGATGGTGTAACTCAACAACAATTCGCAAAAATTAAAACGATTTCTTTGGCAATGAAACGCCATCCTTGGCTACTGTATACCGGTGGTTCAATGAGTTTTAGCTTAGGAAGATTTCGCTCAAAGACAAACATCATGAAATTCGTCCTGTTAGTGTTGTCACTCCGAAAACTATCAACGTTGTTCAAAATTTATTGGAAGTGGATAATCGCTGTTCTTACATATATATTGAGGCATCCTTAGGCATAACCATGACTCAAATCAATACAAAGAAGCTTTGCGCTTGGTAGATGCCATACCAGTTAACTGATGTTCAAAAAAGGCGAGTGATGAATGGATCAAGAAAATGCTCATTAAGTTTAACATATGCCAGTCAAAAGCTGTATATGACATAGTAATAGATGACGAAACATGAATACTTCTATTTTTTCATAAGTTCCATTTAACTACGCTTCAACTATATGGTTTTTAGCGTCGGTATAAGTTTATAATTACATGTCATTGGTTACATATTGTGCTTATAAATATTTGTTACAAAATGTTTATTATAAGTTATGAGTGATGTGGTTTTGGGTTTAAATGCTGCTGACTAGTTGGGCATCTTTGATGAAGTTTATTATGTTCGTGTTAGCTGTGGTGGTGTTCTGTAGAGTGTGTTTAAAAGAAAATATTATGTTGTTTTTGGCTCTCAGATCTGTATATGTTCAGCATTCTAATAGGAGGTGTTCTATAGGGAGGATTTCACAGCACTCATCGCAGATCTTCGCGTTATCTCTCTGCAGTAGATACTCGTGGGTTAATTTTGTATGCTCTATTCGTAACCTTGTGAGAATGGTTTGTGTTCTTCTATCCATGTTTAGATTCCAAACTTGTATACCAGGTTTGATGGATCTTAATTTGTTATTTTTTATTGCTGTCCATTTGGCTTGTTGTGCTTTTTGTGAGTGCTGTGAAATGATCATTTGGATGTCTTCAATTGGAGTAGATAGATTTAGTGATTGTGTAGGTGTGGTATTGTTAATGTAGTTATGTATATCTTCGTTGCCTTCGATGCCTTTATGACTTGGAACTCATAAGAGTGTTATGTTGTGTTTATCGTGTATTATAGTGTCGTGTATAAGGTGTTGAATTTGTTGCGTGTTTTTTCGTTTTGTGTTGGGGTTTGTTATTTCCTTAATTGCACTCAGCGAATCAGTTCAGATAATATAGTTTGTCCTCTCTTTGTATCTGAAAACATCTTTAGTGGTTTGGTGGATGGTTTCGATTTCTGCGGTCGTTACTGAGACTGTTGATGGCAGGCTGTAGCTCCTTTTGTTGTCGTCTATTTTGAACCCTATTGTAACTTGGTCTTCCTTTCTTGAGGTATCAGTGTATATGATCTTTGTATTCTCTGGTTGTTTTCTTTTAATTTTTCTTAGTTCTTCCTGGAATTTCTCTGTAGGTGTTATATTATCTCGTTAGATCAATGTTAATATCTGGTATACTAGCGTCGGCGAATCAACGCAGTTACGTCACACGACGTAACAAACGAATGTATTGTTTGGAACAATGCAGTCGTTTGATACGTCGTGTGACGTAACTGCATTGATTCGCCGACGCTAATATAGTATTATAATCCATGGTGGTAGGTTGTTGTTGAATACTTCTACAAACCAGAAACTATACGACAGTTGGATCAGTAGATCTTCCCAGACGGAGAGAAACCAGTGATACTTTTTTGTCTCGAATGGAACTTATTCGCTTAATTGTCTGGATTAGAATAAAAACCAAGACAAATATATTACAAAAAACTGTGTCTATTTGACTTCTTCAAATTTTTCTTGGCGTGGGCCGTAATATCTTTTTTATACCGATTTAGCCTTAACTACAAATGTGTCCCATTCATCAGAATAAAACTAGTTAGGGTGGTCCTCACTTACCGATAAAAAACACGTCTCATTTGCAAAATGTGACCTCCCTGGCGAAGTTTCATTCATAGCGTTCTCACATGTTTCAGTTTTTAATATATTCATTCATTGACTCCGAATATACGCTCTATGACACAGGGACGGATTACAAACATTTATAACAACGACACTTAATGAAATATTGCAAATAAAGAACAGAAACGCGTGAAAATTCAGCTTCCGATACTGTGTAATTAGTTCAGGGACACACTCAGGCCCAAGTATTCAATACTTAAAATGATTACTATTTTATATAGGGATACTAGTATTTGTCGAAACGTCACGCTCACTACTTTGCTTATATATATGACACTATACAGAGTGTAGCAGTGAAACGGGACACCTCCATTATTTTCTTTATTAACAGAGATACAAAACCAGTGGCGAAGGGACACCTCCGCTAGACTTGCCCTCCCATAAAAACCAGTGGCGAAGGGAAACCTCCGCTAGACTTCCCTCCCATAAAAAAAATTAAAAAAAACTTAAATTTAAAAACAAAAATTTAAATATTTAGATAAATCTTCAAAAATACATCAAATTATGTTCTATACAAATTTTTGTCCAAGGCTTGCTTGGTTTACTAGTTACGAATTAATTATCATGACCATGGAAACGTTACATATAAGTATGAAATAACTGTATACAAAAATTTTTCAAAATGTTTCGTTTTATCAAAAAACGTCTCAAATAAAAGTTATTAGTAATTGCAGTTATAGTTACTTTTGTTCAATAAATTTTTTCGTAATATTTTTCTGTTGCTAAATGCACACACACACACACACACACACACACACACACACACACACACACACACACACACACACACACACACACACACACACACACACACACACACACACACACACACACACACACACACACACACACACACACACACACACACACACACACACACACACACACACACACACACACACACACACACACACACACACACACACACACACACACACACACACACACACACACACACACACACACACACACACACACACACACACACACACACACACACACACACACACACACACACACACACACACACACACACACACACACACACACACACACACACACACACACACACACACACACACACACACACACACACACACACACACACACACACACACACACACACACACACACACACACACACACACACACACACACACACACACACACACACACACACACACACACACACACACACACACACACACACACACACACACACACACACACACACACACACACACACACACACACACACACACACACACACACACACACACACACACACACACACACACACACACACACACACACACACACACACGCGCGCGCGCTCGAAATAGCTCGAAATCGACAAATAAATTTTCATCATCTTTTTCACGACGTTTACTCGTACTGTGCTCTACTTAAAACTGAAATATCTCATTTATCTTTTACGTTACAGCAAAATATATCTGTAAAAAAGAAAATGACGTAATGTCGTTTTCTTCGATAAGCAAGAGATTATTACGAGAATTGTTCTAGAAGAACGAAAAACAGTTACGGCCAAGTGGTACGCAGAGTTTTGTTTGCCTCAGTTGAATCAGTTTCTTCAAAACTGTCGACCACATTCACGCCATGATACCTGGCGCTTGCATGAAGATAATGCACCCGCGCATTTCAACTAACTAAAGAATTTTTAAATAATTCTGGACTAATTCTACTCATTTTTTCACAAACTATTTTAAAAAGTTTTTTTTTAAAACGCTTACTGTCAACAGACTACTCGGTCAATTTATAAGCTGCCACTGATTTTACAATAACAAATGTCAAATTTTACAAAATGACATATTTCAATATTGCCATCTAGTGGTCGTTTGTGAAAACATAAAAGGTAACCCTCGTACAAGCCATGGGAATGATCCTGAATAGGAATGACGAAGGGTACCCGAGTACCCGCTACCCGACCCTTTAAGGTTGAACCTGGTTCTGAATTTGAATACCCGTTATCTACCCATTACCCGTTAACTAACGGGTAATTAACGGGTAGCGGAAAATTAGCGGGTAATTGTTTGAGGTATTTTGAGTATTTATTTATCTGTGACTATTTTGTTCTCCGTTACAGTAGTAGGAATTAGGTATGCGTATTCCATAATGCACCTGTGCTTATTTTTAGGCTTTTGTAGGTATAGCCACCAAAAAACCCTTATAAAGTCACACATGTGTCTGTTCTGTCTGTATGATAGAAATTGTAGCCAAACGGCTTAACATAGAAAGCTGAAATTTGGTATGCTTATATAACTCTGACCCACATATAGGAAAAATAATAAGAGTTCAAAAACCACATCACGAAATGAATATAAACAAATATACATATATTTAATGAAAAAATAAATATTTTTTTATGAGATTTTCGCTAAATATATGCCAAAAAAATGTTTTCCGCCACCCTATCTCTCAGAGGGGTTGATGTTTTTGGGGTTTTTAGTCCTTGAAATTTTGTTTTTAAATTTTTTGTTGTGTCAAAAGGAAGCTCTTAAGACGTAGATTAAGGAACGAAAAGTTGTTTTTTAAAATTTGTTTCTTTAAACACGATTTTGGCCAAAAATCTGAAAAAATTATAGGTAATGTATTGTACATTGATCTGAGCCGAAAACGTACAAGATAATTTATTTATTTTTTTAATTAATTGCTAAATTATGGCTTATTATTTAAATTTAGTCTAAAAAACTTAAATGGAAGCTCTTAGTACTTAAATAACGAATAAAAATGTTCATAGATTGTTTATCAAAAAATTATTTTTAGACAGTCAGTATTTTGTGGGTTTCTTACACTTATTAAATACCTACAAATCCTGAAATGTTTGAATATTCACACTTCACATCAATTTTTACTATACTTCATTTTTATATATTAACGGGTAGCGGGTAATTAACAGGTAACGGGTAATTAACGGATAGTGGGTAATTAACGGATAGCGGGTAATTAACGGGTAACGGTTAGTTAACGGGTAACGGGTAATTAACGGGTAACGGGTAATTAACGGGTAGTGGGTAATATCCGGGTAATAGTTGCGGGTACCCGGTTCCATAAATTTCTACAGATTCAGAAGTAGCTTTAATTATTGTTTCTCGCATCAAATCGTTTCACATCGTCTCTAATTCTTTCCATTAAATTTTTAGTTGTAACTAGTGTAATGCAGTTGCAACCTAAATCTTACCACGGACTGGCAAAAAGAGAATAATTTTACTCGGGCCAGTGAAAATATATTTTACCAGTATAATTTACTGTAAAAGTATGTAACTTACATTTAAAACTAAATATTTTTTAGTTACTAGTACAAATAAAAATTTATAATTTTATATACAAGTTCTACTAGCCGTAACTAATTCTATAACAAATATAATTCTATTAGATATATGTTTTTAAAATTTTCGGCCCGGATAGATTTAGCAACGGACCGTGGACCGACGGTTGAAAAACCCTTGTGTAACGTATACTTTATCTTTAAGATATCCCCAAAAATAAATCTAAAGGTTTTTTAAAATTGAGTCTAGGGAATGATCTGGTTATTTGTCTGGTCCATTTGAAACATTACATGGAACCACTCATATACTCTGTTGTTTTAATTTCAAGCGATTCCCAGATGAATTAAAAATTGCAACAGTGCTCCCGATATATAAGAAAGGTGATAATAATGATCCAGGAAATTTCCAAGATACCAAAGATTCCAAAGATCCAAAATATTTGAAAAGATATTATCTACTCAAATACTTCAATACTTTGATAGTAATAACTTGTTTAGTGAGGCACAGTTTGGATTTAGAAGCGGCAAATCAACTACGGATGCCATATTATCTTTCCTTTCTGAAATATCGGGTTCCATGGAATCCAGAGAATATTGCTTGGCCACCTTATTAGATTTATCAAAAGATTTTGATTGTGTCACGCATGAAATATTATTAGAAAAGCTAGCCTTATATGGATTTGACGAGAACAGTATCAACTTGATGACATCCTACTTAGAAAACAGAGCACAGATTGTTTAAACAGAGCACAGATTGTTTCATTTAAAAATGTTTCGTTAAATACCTCAACTGTTACCTTGGGCGTACCACAAGGATCTATCCTCGGCCCTCTCCTCTTTTTGATTTATGTCACTGACTTCCCTTCGTATATTGGTGGAACCAGTATCTTATACGCCGATGACACAACATTAATTGCAAGATCTTCATCACTTGTTGATGTTATCAGCATTAATAACACCGCAATGCAGAGAGCTAAGTACTGGTTCGACACCAATCGACTCTCCCTAAACCTCAAAAAGACCCAACAAATTCTTCTAACGCTAAAAGCAAATAATTTTGACAACCCGTTATCTGTGAACCTACTGGGGGTACTTATTGATCCGAAACTCATTTGGGATCAGCATGTTGGTGCATTGGCAAATCAATTGTGTTCTGCAATCTATTTGCTAAGAAACCTGGCACCAATTGTAAGTACTGACGTCCTGAGAATTGCATACTATGCATTGTTCCACTCCCAGATGACATTATAGCATAGGGTCATTCGGCAGCAGCTAACAAAATTTTTAGCCTACAATGACACGCAATTAGAGTACTGACACACTCATCCTACAGAGCTGATTGTCGGAATAATTTTATTTTTTTAAATATAATGACCTTTCCATCTGCGGTCATGTACCATTCCCTAATTTTGACACATAAAAAAATAAGCAGTTTTCAAACTCATGCGGAAATTCACCAATACGACACAAGAGGCAAGTCGAATTTATACCCAGATTTTCTACTAAATCCCGTACCTGTGAGAACTTCTACGCAGCCAAATTATTGAATAAATTACCAATAGAACTCAGAAGTTTGGCTTCAAGAAAAGGATGAAACAGTTCTTTACTGAACATCCTTTTTACTCCACAGAAGAATTATTCAAATATAAATTTTAAAAATGTAAACATCTAATGTTAAACTTGAAATAATAATTGTGTATTCAAATGTATGTCTTGACTGACTTAAAAACATAATCCATGTAGCTAAGTCAATAAATGTATTATTATTATTATTATTTTTTCTGATTTTTTTTTTTATTATATATGGATATAATAATATGGTTGAATTTAAAAAAATACGCTATCGAAAGGATCTAAAAAATATGGATTATCTAATTTAAAAAAAAAAAGACTTACTTTCCACTTTTGCGCCACCTAAGGGTTGGAACCATACGAGTATTATTATTATTTCATATATATTCATTTAAAAAGCTATGAGACAAGCTTTCAGTACATAATTTTTATAAAATGCCCACAAAGTTATCCAAAAAAAGATACAATTTGTTAGTGTGTGGCTAGCAGGGGATCAGGTATCAAATTCAACTCCCGATGCCGGCAAACATTAATTAGTTTCCCCAAAAACAAATAAAAGTGGGTCAGAACCCACGTTAAACTGTAGGTCCATACATGGATTATTTAAAACACGCAACACGCACTACATAAGTGTAAGAGGGGATACGAAGTAGAATAATATGTGATGAACTCAAAAACGGGTTCCCGTCAGGCGATCAGTCGATATCTGTTCTACTGGTTTATGTTCTCTTGGTCTGTGGACAGATTTTCGATCCGCCGATCTGTTGATTAAACGTATGGGCGTTCTATGTTGTCAGTTTACCAATTTGTCTATGGCCTATCGATATGTCGGTCTGTAGTCTATCGATATATCGGCCTGTGAATCTCTCAGTTTCTACAGTTAAAAAAAAAAGAAACAGAATCTAAATATCTACACTTATTTCTGAGTTTAGGAAGTTAATCTAACCTAACTTAACTTAATAAATTTAACCCACTGAGTCTGTAGAAATACCTTGAATAAGCCTATGGCTGCAAGCGTTAAACCGCTTGAACCTGCTGTTTGTCCGCTAAGCAAGGGCACATACGTGAGTTCAATGCTGCTTATGTCAAATAATTTATTCAAAAATATTTATACAAACTACCGGTCCTGCTTAGCCCTTCGCAACCGGCTATAAACTGTAGGTGCCTTTCTGTGTACGCTAATAAAATGAACAAATGAAACCTGGAAACCAGAGGCCTAGGCTCATCTGGGGCTGTCGCGCCAATGATGATAATGACGATATGTATAAATCATCATCATCAAGCCTTGTCCATCATCGGGTGATTTTGGACTGCCTCTAAAAAGAGCATAGGCTGTCAATAAAATTTCTCCATCTAACTCGTCTATCTGCCATAGGTTTCAAGTCGGTGGTGTTGTTATAAAGTTTTTTGTCTAGGTTTTGAGAGCTCCATGCATTTATTTCTAGCAGGGTTGAGCGACGCCAGGTGTTCTTGGGTCGCCCTCTACGCCTACTGCCCTGAGGGTTCTATGCTAGTGCATATCGACACACTTCGCTAGAAGCCCTTCGAAGAGTGCGCCCTAATCAACCATACTTTCTTCTTTTTATTTGCAGATTAATGTCCATTTGACATTCCCACAATTCTACGTTTGATATTCTACGTGGCCAATAAATGCGAAAGATTCTTCGAAGACATCGATTTACAAATACTCGCACTCTTCTTTTGATAGCTTCTGTAACGAACCAAGTTTCGCAGCCGTACAGAAGAACTGACGTCACGCATGCTCTGAATATGATAGTTTTCGTGGAAGTACTGTAGATCGCATAATTCCATAAATGGCTAAGTTGGATGAAGACGCCTCTCACTTTACGTATTCTGCTTTCCACATCTATATCCGCGCCACCATCCACAGACACATCACTCCCCAAGTACTGGAAATCATCCACACGCTCGTTTTGATGGTTACCGAGCAGTAAAGGTCTATCGGTTTCTGCATTTATCTGCATTTCTGTATAGGTAAATACTGTTGCAAATAAGTCGAAAACAATATTTGCAGAAAAAAGTACGTATGGGTGAGAAAATATATACTTATATTTTTTAAGCAATACAATTTTGTTTGTATATTTTAGTCAAAATCACTTCGAAATTTGGTTTAATTTTTTTAAATAAATTTCTATACTTTGATATATGCATAAAAAGCTTTAATTTGTCCGGTTTTAGCAACATTTAAACGAAGTATGCATAGCAACGTTATGTAGTGTTATAAAACTTCTAAATTATCTGCGGTATTTGAAATAAAATTTAGACTATAGTCTGAAATTATTTTCAAAATGATGTAATACGGATCATAACCGGTTTGATTTGTCAATTAGCAAATTTGAAAATTTCTCAAATTTTTATTCATTCTGTATGTTGATCAAAGAATTTCTGTTATCATGAAATTTGTTAATTATGTCGGCCCGTTTGAATAAAAAAAGTCTGGGATTTAACTTCAGTGTTACGATTAAGGTTCAAACTATTGACTGTTAAATGTTAAATGTCCATCTAAGAAATTTTGTTTATTATAAAATTGGCTTGAAATTACTATATAAAACATTTAGATAACCATAGGTCGTCTCTACCATATCACAAAATTAATACAAATCACACAATGAATGAGATTTTTCCTTATTATTGACTTATGTTTAACTTATCAATATAAAAGATACTCACACCGATTTCAATAGATATAGTGTTTCTAGTTCTTGTCTTATGCTGAGTATAGCGCTACTCATATTCACAATAAAGATATCAGGGAAGAATTGAACATTACTCCCATGCTGGAGAAAATCTCAAACGAATACCCATTTGTAGAATTCCCAAACGGGAGCAAGGAAGGCCAAGGAAAATATGGGCGCTGGAACAGATTGCAATCCATTAAACTGAAATTTAAATTTTTAGTTTAATTCAGATTTATCTATACCTAAAATTTCGCGTCGTACTTACTACTGAGTCGTGACATATAAGGGCGTTGCGACGCATCTGTTAAAAATCACTGTCCTATTGTATTAAAGGCCCCTACTAAAAGCAATCTAGAACACGGGTTCTTAACCTTTTTGAGCCGCGACCCAAATTAAGAAACTACGTTTATGGGGGACCCAAAGGCGGCAAACAAGGTAACACAAAAAAAAAAAAACAACAAATTGGATAAAATTGATTTTATCACTTACTATCCGATAATGAAAAATAACACTGGCCAACAAAAACAAAAAGTTTTTTCTGTCCGAGTTTAGTCCGTAATTTTTTTGTTTGTCATACATAAAAACAATAAAAAAATGTAAACAATTTCATCAAAGTTTGCTTTTGTAGTCTTGAGAACGATAATAACGATTCCTTAATTTTGACAGTAGAAGTAAACTATCTACGATGTTTTGTAGTGACAAAGCGGCGGGGGGGTATTTGGTACTGAATCCAAATACTCAAACAAGTTCATCTGAAAGTTCAAATGCAGTATTTGACGAAGAATTTATACCATCACAGGAACCATCAGTGCCTTATCTCATTACAGCGTAAGATTTCAATGATTTAATTAGAGATCTGAATCTATCCAAAAGTAAATAGAGATTTTGGGTTCTTGACTGAGACAGTGGAATTTGCTCAATAAAAATGTCAAAATAACTGATCAACGAAAACGACATGATCTTTTTTCTACTTTTTTTACTAAGGAAGATGGACTTTTGTAATAACGTAAATGGTTTATTTGAAGCAATTGGAATACCTTGCATTTCCAGCGAATGGCGCTTGTTTATTGATCAATAAATTGAAAAAGTTAAAATAATTGAAATTTATTGATGAGTGTAGTGTTCAAATTTGAAAATATTGATCAATTTTTTTTGAAAATAAAACAATTTCTATATTTCATAATTTTTTTAAGGAATTCTAGGTATATTTTTATCTGTTTAGTTATTGCCAACTGTTTAGTTGCAGCGTAACCAAGAAATGTATATGTTATGTGTTTTGTATTCAAATTTGACGGAACCACAAACGTTCTAATTCACCATCCTCTAGGTTATTTCTTTTGTTTTTGTTCACAGCTCGTAATTTTGTGAAGATTTTTTAAATATTTTCATTTTGATAAATGTTTTACAGTCGGTAATTTAAAACTTTTCGAAAAAAAATGATAAATTAATTGGTGTGTGTAAAGTGATCATTTTATTTTCAAGGTAATCATCAATTAATTGTTCAATTAAAAAAATTGATCAATTTATTGATCAATAAATAAATATTGATCAATAAACTTTAGCTTTGCATAAGTTTTGAAAGTTCATTCAATTTATTAGATGAAAATAAATACAGAATTTCAAATTTTTCTCTGCGACCCATAGGTTAAGAACCTCTGGTCTAGAACACACGTTATACAGTAGGTCTCATATATCTGTCATACATGTAACATGCATAACACAGGTGAATGTGTGGAAAGTATCACGTAACGTACACGTCAATATTGACTATAAGAACTAACTATTTAGGAAAGACCCCTAGAAAGATTTTACATATATTTTTTAATTATTCTCATTTCATAATGATGGGATTTTTTATATCTTCAGGATAAGGAAAACCGACTATATTTGTAAGTTACTAATATTTGATCTAATATATTAAAAAAATTAATAAACATAGACAATTTTGTTTTCTTAATTTTTTATTGGATTATATATATTGAGTAAACAAATTATTTTATAAATAAACGAAACAACTTTCGTCCTTCTAAAGAGTGGTGCCATTGCTCTCAAGGTCTTCCGAACCAAATCAAACAAAATTTCAATTATAAATTAACTGAATTCAGTTTTCCCATGGCTTATTTCAATAAAACCAGAAATTAATTTATTCATATTTTATCAATGAACTCACCACATTTACATGTTTTTAGAATTATTATTGACAAATTTAAATATAAAACATTGTTATTTGTAAAGTATGATAGTATTTCTAAATTTCTTGTGAATAAAGAAAGAATTAAACCATTATTAAAAATTATTGATCATGGTGCAGATTTGAAATGCCAAATATAAGAATTGAAATATCTTGAAAATTCGTGTAAAAGTGTAACTATAGTCCATTCAAACGTTAAATTGCAGTATTGCTCTTATGGGAAATTGGAGCGGTGTTGCCAAATGTTTTAAAAGTCATATATAGAGCCCTGCGCGAATACTTTTTCTGTATCCGTATCCGATCCGCATCCGCATAGACAGAATCCGCATCCGATCTGCATCCGCAGCCTTTATGATAATAAAATCCGCATCCGCAAAAATATCCGCACAGGATTTGCTGTCTGTTTGGAAATATCTAACATGTTTCGCCTTATTTGGCATATCGCTGTTTTAAAACACTGCTAAAATTTTTTAAATTTTATCACACTAATATTACTTGATCCAGAAATATATTTTCTATCTGTCGTCGTACTGATATTATATAGATTAAAAAATAAAGATGTATATTACAATTATTCGACTCTTAAGCCAAGTTTATATAAAATGTAAAACTTTAAAGCTTACTATTTATATGTTATTTATAACTTACTATTATTTTAGAGCAGCGATATTTAGAAATAATTGAACAGATTAATTTATCACATTTATGACCAAATAATTAACAAGAAAAGTCCTATGATATCTGCAAATTTAAAAGATATAAGTTTTCAATTATAAAACTAAATTCTTAAAATCATCCTATTATTAAAAGATGAAAGTTATATGACGATATCAAGAATTTTAAGATATTTTTATTTTTTTAATTTGATTTGAACTTCTATGTTTTTAAGTGTGGGCATGGTTAATTTTTACTAATATTTCCAAAAATGCAAAATATGGCGATACATAATTATTTTTAAATAAATAAATGTAATAAATCCAAAGAAATTGTTGTATCTACGACTGTTATATAAACTCTACTATATTTAACTATTTAAGTAAACATAAAGTAGGTCTTTATGGGAAGAGTAAAAAAAGTAAAAAGTGCCGTAACGTATTATTATTTCACTCTTGCCATAAGCACAATGCAAATGCCAGCGATACATTTTTGGGGTTCTAAACTCGTCTTCCGTAGGAAGAGGCGTCCACCCGAAGATTTTATGTTCACGCGGATATTGCGGATAAGCGGATATGATATATAATCCGCATCCGATCCGCATCCGCACGATTTAAATGATAATTTATCCGCATCCGCAGAAAAATGGCGGAGATGCGGGTAGTCCTCGGTTATCTGCGGATTTGCAGGGCTCTTGTCATATATGCGTAATTTTATATTCTTTTGTTGATAATTTATTGAAATTAAATAGAAAAAGTATTAGGGAAAAATTAAAAAACATTTGTACCACATTTTCAACGATCAGCGTTTTTCACAGCTGGCAACCTTGCTAAGAAAGAAATTGACAGTGTTACTGGGATAACCCATTAGAGAGTATGAAATGCATTCTAACATTTGAATTGACTATATAATTACTGTATTTTGAACAAGTATCAGAGATGCCACTACTGTAGAGAGTACAAAATTTGACGAAAATAATGAAGAAAAAAATAATAATAATAAATAGAGCAACGAGATGGATAAACGTGGATGTCTTTCTGTGTACGCTAAAAAATTTACGTAGTACTGACCATATTACTCCTAAATGTACATAGTTTGAAAACATGGTTCTGAAACCTGGATACAGGAGGCCTCAATTCGGGCTGTCGCGCCAATATTGATGATAATTGTTTATATTGCATTTTTATTTATATTGTATGAAGAATTATCATAACTGAAAATTATAAGTATCAATTTTATGAGAATTAAACAATAAACTAAACTAAACTAACTGTAAATAAAATCATGCTGTATTTATAATTATTTTTTTAAAATTAATTAGGACCTTCTTTGTTAACGATTGGTCTGGAGCTATTTAATACATGATAAATATGAATTGGGATGTAGAAAAAAGGATTCAAATGGGATAAAGTGATTGCTAGTGAGGCCCGTCACAGCAGGACATTGGTTACGGAGGAGGGCCATGGTTAAGTTTACAATAGAGAATAGAGCAAGTTAGTAATGAGATATGAGTTAGTGATGAGAATATATATATATATATATATATATATATATATATATATATATATATATATATATAATAATAATAATAACAATAATAACGATAAGTAAGTAAATTTTGGTATCATTTAAATATTTTGCTAAAGCTTTAATTATTACTATATTGGCATAGCGGTGAATAAGTGGGATGTTTGTAGGCAATACTACGTTGTTTTTTTTATTAAAATTTGATGAAATTTACTTTGAAGATTTTCGTAATTCTAGCAAGATAATATTCAATGATTTAAGTCGGCAATTGTATCTTCGTCCATTTTCAATAATGTTAAATTTGTGTAGATGAGCCGGCAAAGTGTATGGTTTAAGCGCGTTCTTGAAATTGATGTTATCGCTTTTCTTGGAAGACTTATATTTTTAAACCAAGGGTTTTTATTGCTTTTATTATTAATGTTATCCCTTTTGAACTAGATTTGTTAATAAATTCATTTTTCCATGATTTGCGTAATTTGTTAGTGTATAAATTTAATTATTCTGACGTTGAATGAATATAAGTGTTCTCGACTAAACCGTCTACGCATACTTGTTTAGCGTGATTTAGCGCATACTGTTTCATTATAAAGAGTAGTATTATGCCTTCTGATCCAGAATATTTTGATGTTAATATTGTTTTGTACTTGACTACAACTGTAATTAGAGTTAAAATAAATAAATAAATAATTGTAATAAATCGTACGATAGTAAAAATTCTAAACATACCTTATATCTAAAATTATAAATATATATTATTTATTATTTTTGCGGGCACATCAAAAGCGCCTTCACATTAACGCCTTCCATCTAAATAATAATTTATCATAAGATATTAAATGATATACTGACTTAATACGTATAACCCAAAACACATTAGAATATTCTCCTCAAATCTTTAGAGATACTAGAACATTCTTAACCAGTTTTGTAATATCGATGTAAATATTTGTCAGTTTAAAACAGGCTTGATAGGAGGAAACTGTCAATGAAATTTTTATCTAAAGTCAGGGTCAGGGCCGTCTGCAACAGACCGGCCCGCTCCATTCGGATATTCCACATCCGGGCCTAAGATAACTTCTCTCATATTGCACTAAATCTCACAATAGAGTCGCCTTTAATACTGAATATTAGACAACTGACAGCCAGACGGCAATTTATTACTACATGTGGTAGTTGTTAATTTTTTTAATAAGTCGGATGAAGTAATTATGTGATTATTTTGTCTATAATTCTTCAAATTTGACTCACTGTTTTGATATGAATCTTTATCGAATTGTTTGTATTTCTAGTTACATTTTACAGGAAATGATTAAGATTAAAAATATTTTAACGCACATATTTTTAACGTATTTTACTGATTATAGGGTCATATGAAGCGATAAAAAAAAATTGCAAATAAATATGGCTATTAATTTAATGAGTTATGATTAAGTAGCTGAAATACTAAGTTGCTAAGGAGATCACTATAATTTCAAAAACATACTTAATCCTTTAGCCATTATTGCTGTTAGGTGTCAGGCTGTGTGGGAGTTTGAGTTTCTGCTTAAGTTGGTGATTTACTCCATAACTCTTTCCATTATTTCTATCCTCCGTCAAGGCTTTAACGTTCTTCCAAATATATTTATCTTTTTTCAACCGCATTCTTCAGTTCTTCGCTCCATGCTTTCCTCTGCGATTTCTCCTGACTGTTCTCGCTTCCATGACTCTTTTCACTTCCCTGTCATTATTCATCCTATTCACATGTCAAAACCACCGTAACTGTCCTTTTTCAATGGTCTGCTCCACATAATTTCAAAATCTTAATTTTTTCAATTGTTAAATGACTAAAATTCTCTTCTTCAAATGCTATCTCCGAGTCAAAGGTGGAATACTAAACTGGCAATTCTAACTTGGATACAACAGCTCGAAAATCCGTATGCTTAGATCCTCTTTCAGGTTGCATAGCCAAAGAAATTATATTTGCTGCTACGCATAACATGACCCAGTTATTCCAATTTTCGTTTTTTTAATTCAATAATTTCACATAAATGTCTTCCGTCGAACTATTCGCAATACGCGTTGACATTTTTCGTGGAACGACGGATAGCACAAGCTAAAATTGGAGCACAATATACAGCTTCATTGTAAATCAACATATTACATTTTTTTTTTGGCACATTTCATTCTATCTATGGATTAATAGTAAGATTAATCCGGAAGAAGAAGAGCAAAGAGAACATGGATAAAAGGAATTCACCATCTATTTCGTAATTACGTGCTACCTTGTGGTAAGCCTGAAGTGCAGTACCTGGTGGAGGATGGTTTAAGGCCTAAACCTATACCACCTATAATTAGGCTTATCATACGTCCCGGTTTGAAGGTATGGCCTCGGCGTCCCGGCCAGTTTGTCATTTTGTCCCGGGTATTTCGTAAAAATTAAAAAGTGCTATATTACACGTAGTACAAAAGGGCAGCCTCGAAAAATGACAATAAGGTAACTAATTTAAAAAATTGATGTGAAGTGTGAATTTTCACACATTTCAGGATTTTGCAGGTATTTAGTAACTGAATGATGATTATTTGGGATGCCAAAACAAATTTTATATTAAAATATTTTTTTTGTTAATTTTAATTCGCCTAATACCATTATTTAGGTTTCTAAATATGTGCAGTATTTTTTTTATATAGCAAGGGTCATTCAGAATTTTAAAAATTGCGCCTATGGCTTCCATTGGTTGTTATAAGTTCCGCCCCTCTGATTTCGTGTACATTGAAACAGAATTAAATTATAATTTAAACAGTTTCCACTGGTTATTAAATTTACGCTGTTAAAAATTAAATGCAACATTTGCCAAAATATAACTAGATTTTGAAAAAATAATTTAAATAATATAAAAAAAAAAAAAAAACAAAAAATAATATTGTCTCTTCTCGCAGGGTTCGATCCCCTTCGGATCGAGTTACTTGGGCGATAAGGCAGCGTCAAAAGCCACTGCACCAGCATACACGTTCCAGTGGAGCGTGTTACAAAGCTATAACTTGTGTACATTATTAGCCAATAATCACAAAAAATTATTTTTTTTCCAAAAACGTAATCTGATCAAAAATTCCTGTTGTACTATTCCGGTTCACACCAATGTACATTACTTAGAATTTTTTCAGATTTTTAGTTTAAACCATCCGGGCTACAGGGTGTGGGACAAAATTTTTTGGCACAATTTTGAGAAAAATCGCTCCAAAATAATTTATTTTGCAAAAATAAAAATTTAATCGTTAATCCACGTACCAATGGCTTTCATTTGATACCCTACTCAGAATTATAAAAAAATTTTTTTTTTTTTTCGATGAGCACATATTTGTTTATATTTTTAGGGGGATATGTTTTTTAGATGGTTTAGTATTTTTCTTATGTGCGGGTCAAAGAGTTGTATAAGCGTGCCAAATTTCAACTCTCTAGGTTTAGCCGTTTGGCTACAATTTTTACCGAACAGACAGACAGACAGACAGACAGACAGACGATAAAATGACGGTATAAGGGTTTTTTGGTCATACCTACAAAACCCTAAAAACAAAGAATTTGTACAGAAGTTTCACGCTAGTAATAAATATTAATAACATTTAAATAATAAGTTATGTTCAATTAAGAGTAATTAAAAATTATTACTATGTAATCTTTGTTTTTTTGTTAACCACTCCGTTATTTAGCCTTTTCAATCGTAAGTATTTAGCGAAAAAGTCGCTACTTTCTGTTTCGATCAAAATGTGAAAATTATCCCGGATTGAGGAAAAATTATTATAGTAAGTCTACCTATTATATAAATTAGTTCGATTGTGTGTATATACGCATTTACATATGTATGTTCCATGAAAACTAAAGAAAACTCTTTTCGTAGTACCATTGGTCCTCGAAAAATATAATGCAAATCCAATTGCAGTTCTCATTTGCCGATGCGTTCATATTTTTCATATGCTACAATTTTTAGCGTCTAATCCATCATATCTAATCCGCAACATTTTCCAGGACTGATGCGAGAGAAGCAATTCTAATCCGGGAATGTTCCGTATAATCCTGGACGTCTAGTCACTTTATAATATTAACTAAGAGAAAGCCCCGTCGTACAACGGGGTAAAAGTTATTACCAAATTAAAAATAAACTTTTGGTACAATATTAGAACAGTGGTGGCGTTTATTAGTCGTAACAAAATAATTATTGCCCCTACTTTTGAGTTTAATTTGTTAGGTGACATCCCTGAGGAGGTAACGCTATTCAAAAATTCTATTGGATAGTTTTCTGTTCCTGAGGCGTCCTCAGTCGATTGAATCGATGCTAAGATAAGTTAAAGACTCGCCTTTCAAAAGGTTCAGAACCTCTTCGTTGAGGCTTGTAGCACATTCATTTCGGGGGCAAAAGATGGCATGGAATAGATAAGGACATCGGCGGCAGTCAAACTGCTTCCAAATGTAGCCGATACTATTGATCCATTGATGATAAGCTTATCTGGCATTTCAATGATATCCTCTCCTAGACACGCGGGGCTCATAGGTGGCTACCTCTGCCTATTAGGTAATCCGGCACTGGTGAAAAACCATTGGTACTGGAAGATATGCATACGATACCCTAAAAACCGAATTGTGTACAGCTGTAATAAAGGGGTAAACTGATAAAGTCATGTTTAAAACACACCCAGATATTGAAATTAAACTTAATCAAACAAACTTTATTTTCTTGTCCCATTTTCCGATCCTTCTGGGAAATAAAGTGCGGGACAAAAGTTTTTAGACAGAATTTGGGCAAATATAGTAAAAATATTTTTTTGCAAATATAAAATTTTGTTTGCCAATCTACGTGTCAATCGCTTTCATTTGATACCCGACTTATATTTTTATATAATATACCAGTGGTTCTTAACTTCTTTTAGATGACGGCACTCAAATGTAAAATATAAAAAATGCAAGGCGCCTTACTCTCATTTCTCTGTATGACAGCCGAATTAATTCTACGGAGTTCACCGTTCATATACTCACAGCAGGGTGTGGCGAAACCCTGGTAGAAAACCACTGGCGCAGGCAGATAGTCATACAAAACTCTAAAAATCGGATTGTGTTTTTCAGTAAAAAAACGCAAGTAAAAAAAAAAATACGCTATCATTCGGGTACAGATTTCGGAGTAGATAATCAAAATTTCGGAAAACTAATAACAAGGTCGTGTTTAGGAGTTTCGAACACCCCCAGATATTGAATTTCAATTCAATCGAACAAACTTAATTTTTTGTCCCATTAAGATAACATGGGAACTTTTTTTAGTAGCAGGCTCGCCCCCTTTTTGAATTTTCTAGGTTTACGATTTTTCTCATCTTAAGAATATTCCCAGGAAACCGCATGCCAAATTTCAACTTTCTAGGTCACCGGAAAGTACACAAAAAATCTCTGAAAGGACATATGACAGACACCTCAGGAATTTTATATATATAGATAACATTTAAATTTCCATAAAATTAATAAATAATCAGTTTGTAATTTGAACTCCTGTAGATGGCGTCACTACCGAAATACGTATAGAGTAATATTAAACTTATATTTGTGAAACTTACCGAGTGTTTTATTTATTAATTTTATATAAAATATGTTTTACCGAGAATACACGGACTCCTCTGTCAATTATATTTAATTTTCCATTTTACTTTCGCATCAGCCCAATCCGAACTACAAGTACCTGCCTTAAATAAAAATTTAACGGAATAATCGGAAATTTCATAGTTTCCTCTGAACACAGGAAGGCAGATACATGTAATAGTATGATGAGAATGGTGCAGTGTGCAGTGAAAGCATACGAGCAGCTATGTGTTCGATGCTCATATGCAAAGCGTCAATGAATGAATTACAAGTTGTTTCAAGTGGCGTGTATCAGTGTCAGTGTGAATGAAAGTCGTATCTCAGGGAGGTCACACATCACCACGCGTCCTTACACGCATACACTTGCAATTACACACACACACACACACACACGCACACACCTATACATACACACCCCGCGGAAAATGAGACATATGTCTTGAATGTAAATGTCGTCGGCTTTAATTGGCGCGTCCGGTGTCTATAAGGCGTTTTTGCATCAGACGAAAAAATATTTGCGGTACTGCATTGGTATTAAATGCAACTTCTAGATCATTCATAAATACTTCTTATGACCTTCGTGTTTTTAGATACAATAAATGATGTTTTACATGGTATTTCCTGTATTGATTATGCCGAAGAAATTTAATAAATGTCCACCAATATAGTGGTATATAATTAGTTCGGTTTATATAAATTAAAAAATTTAATGTGGTCAACGTAATTAATCCCACCCAAGGGCTGCTATACACCTAACGACCAATCGTAGCGATCTGAAACTGCTCAGTTAAGGCCAGTGGCGGCGTGTTATATTTGTCATTGGGTGGGCCAGTCCAACACCACCTAAAAAACATGTGTTTTATAGGTAGTGTTGGTCAGTCCGTTGTCATAAAATTTAACTTTAAAGTTATTTATTTATTAAAAACCTTTCTCGGATGAGTGATTAGGCCCTAATCATCATTAACTCTCTAAACAAATCATTCAATGCAACGAACTGTAAATTTAATAAAATAAAATATAGACTTAACTATAAAATAAATCATAACAATAAAAAATAAAGGTGACAACGAGTCACCTGAGTCACTGACACCATGTAATTTTTATGTTCAACACCGAAATAACACGATTTCATTAAATATAACTTTTGCTGGTTACTACTTAAAGAGAAATTGGACTCGTCTGTCCTTTTGATTTGCGAATAATACAATAACTCTATGGTTGAAGTTGGGAATTTCTTTAATAACGTTTTTGTGAACAGAACACACAGCCAAAGAATTTAGACGATCTTGCCCCATAGAGTTTCTCAAAAATGTTTTAATTCTTTTCAGCGTGCTGAAACACCTCTCTGACTCAGCTGTTGTTACGGGTGTGGTTATTTTAAGAGGTTTTGAGGCTTCGGAAAAACTGTCAGTAAAATCATTTTCCACAAAAAAACTGAACAGATTGCTTATCTTTAATGTCATTAAATGTATCATTCCGATAGAGTACTGAAAGTTCATTAATTAATTTTTCTTATTAAAATGTGTTGTAGTTTGATGCAAAGTATTTGCTAGTGAAACTGGAAAATTGTTTCTGTAAGTCGAAAACATTTTTGGATCTACTATGGAAAAGCTGCCAAATATTTCAGATTTTTGAAAACGGTCTTTAAGCTGGTTTACAATAATATCACATACTTCTTTTGCACTGACAGATAGTTTTTCATGAAGTTGTTGCTTTTGACGTTTTACAGGGGGAGGGGAAGAATTTCTATTATGCTTCTCAACGTCCTTTCGAATCTCAGACATTGCCTTGTCAAAATGCTTGAATGCATTTGCAACATGAACGCTGTTTGAAGTTTGCTTTTGGATCGTGTTATACATAATGTCAACATGTTTTAAGATATCACAGAAAAAATTCAAAAAGTTCCAGAAATCAAGTTTTTGCTCTAACGTTTTTCCTTAAACTATTTATTAAGAGAAACTTTTAATAAACTGTCGACTTCATTCATTTTGTAAACTATATAATACTAATGTTAAAACAAAACTAAACACTAACTTTTAGACAAACATAAACATTTATGAAATTTCAAATAACGCAAAACGTTTCGTTTACAATATACAGTTAAAACACGGTTGCGGGCAAGACTGAACTGGCCCAAAGCTTATCCATTTAAATGCAAACAACCCACAACTTTCGTTAGGTAGTCGGTTAGGCCTGGGCCAGGCGCTGACGGCCCAGTATTGCCATCTCAATTCTGTATTATTATTTAATATTATTAAGAAATGCCAGACGGCAGACGCTATAGCTATTTCTTATTAATATTAAATAATAACTTTATTTATTTAAATTATATTTATTATTATTCTAAAGATGAAATATTTAAAAAAAAATTCATTCAAAATATTGGTGAGTGCACCCCCCCCCCCGGTCCCTTAATGACGCGCCGCCACTGATTAAGTCAAAAATCCCTATTGTCTACACACGGCATAGGTATATCTGCGTCAATCATCAGTTCTCAGCAGACAATCCTGCGAGAAACATATCGTGGATGGATGATGAAGGGTTAGTGGTTCTGGGACTTATAATGTATACCTTTCGACTTGCAACATAGATCTTTCTCATGTCCATTGCATACTCTATAGTTTTAGACAAAAAATTTATTAATAAAAATTGTTCAGTATTTTAGTCCCAACACATTTAATTTTGAATAAAAAAATCCAGATTTGTTTGAAAAACAGCACAAAATATTTTTTGTATTTATATCTGAAAATAACAGTCAGAAAATTTCATTTTTGCCATGATCAAATTCGAAGGCTTCAACAGCTTCTTGAGGTAATGAAAATCGCTGTCCACGCATTTTTTGTTTGACATTGGGGAACAAATAGTCGTTAGGAGATAAATCAGGTAAATACAGGCAATGAGACTTTAATTCGATGTTATTCTTCTTCAAATAATCAATTGTTTGACGTGCTGTGTGGGAGCTTGAATTGTCATGATGAAGAATTGTTATAATGTTTGTTTTTCCTGATTTTGTTGATAATTTCTGGCAAACAAATTGTTGTATACCATTCAGCGTTAACTGTTTTCCGATCCAGTAAAGGAATGGTTGCGACATGTCCAGTACAACTATAGAAACAAGCGATCATTTTCTTGGAAGTATTTCGTGAATGATCAACTTTTGTGGGTTTCAGTTCATCTTGGAAGACCCAAACAGTGGATTGTTGCTTAGTTTCCGGTTCGTATGAATAAACCAGGTTTCGTCACCTGTAACGATGATGTATACGGATTTTGTAGTGCCGAGATTGATTTTTTTTTAGCATTCCCTTACACCAATCAACACGAGCCTTTTTTTGATCTTCGGTCAAATTATACGGAATCCATCGGGAACAGATCTTTTTTACAGCTAAATGTTCATGCAAAATCGAATGTATTGTAGACTGCGATATGCCAAAGGATGCCTCTATCTCACGGTAAGTCACATGCCGATCTTCTTAAATCATTTTGCGCACAGCATCGATGTTTTTTTGAATCACAACAGATTTTGGTCGCCCTTCACGAGATTCATCACTGACGGACGCACGACCACGACAAAATTCTGCAAACCAATTGTAAACAGTCTTTTCTGATGGTGCTTAATTACCAAAAGTTGAACAAAGCGAATCTATGAATTGTTGTTGAGTTAGGCCTTTACTAAAATCGTAAAAAATTAACGAAAACCTTCACGAGTAATATCCATTTTTTCACAAACTTGTTTTTTTTAACGCTCACTGTCAACAAACTACTATAGTCTATCTCAGAAAGAGCGATAATAATAAAATTTATTATTTGTAAAAAGTTATTGTTTTTTCACACAGAAGCGGCACACAATATATGAATAGTTCGAAACGAAATATTGTTAAGAAACAACCGAGTGTGCCGCACATCTTATATGGGAATACGAACTAGGGTTAAACACAATAGATCATACAAATTTTACCCTAAAATTTTTAAGAAAAATATGGTCACAGGCATGCGTTTAATGATATGATAAATATGGTCACAGGCGTGCGTTTAATGAAATGATGAATAGTAATATAGAAATACACAACACCAATTTAAACGTGTTTAAAATTTGCACGCTACGGGAAACTGCCTGACAAAAAGATTTATTACTATCGCTCTTTCTGAGATAGACTATAGGTCAATTTATAAGCTGCCACTGATTTCACAATAAAAAATGTAAAATTTTACGAATATAGTAATGACACATTTCAATATTGCCATCTAGTGGTCGTTCAATATCTCAATTTGAAACAAACAACGTTTTTGTTACCTCCTCAAATATTGCGTAATATTTTCTGACAAAATACTGGAAAAC
Source organism: Liopterus haemorrhoidalis (assembly GCA_963971575.1). NCBI lineage: Eukaryota > Metazoa > Arthropoda > Insecta > Coleoptera > Dytiscidae > Liopterus > Liopterus haemorrhoidalis. The sequence goes on from OZ020611.1 coordinate 48,421,096, forward strand.
CCAATGAAAAATATAACCTCGTAATGTATAATCGTATAACAATATTTGCCACAAAAATAGATCTCGTATTTCTATAAATAAAGCAACGGTCAATATACTGAATCAAAACACGAGGTGAGCATATATTTCAAGAAGCTGCTATCATTCCAATATTCTAGCGCCCCGATGTCTCCCATAATCGAAGAGATTCACAGTAAGTTGAAGTATCCACTAATGTCACCGCATTGTCACGTGTATCATCGGGTACCTATCGGGTATTTTTATAATCATCAATTTGATCGACTCTTTCAGGCCATACTATTGTTGACTGTATGTGGAAGATCGCTAACGATCTTACTCGACAGCCGCTAATTAGAAGAATTTTAATTTTATTATATATTAGGAACTTGTTTTAATGTTAATGTATTGGGTTTTCGCGAAATGATTTGATCGATATTTTTATTCTATGGATAAGAAAAATTAATTAAATAAACTTTTTTACTTTTTATTGTCTCTTTCATGAGATAAGATATTTTGTGTTCAAATATTTTAAACATATTATTTTTTACGATATAATTGAAAAATATGTTTTACAATTAAAAGAAACTAAAGTAAATGCCCAGAAGGATATGGCCATTTCAAAAGTAACTTTCGATAATGAATATTTTGTGATTCTGTCCTAAAATTAGATTATAAACTCAAATTGTCAAACTTTTTTTTTCAAACAAGATATGCTCTAAATTAGCCATAAATACGAAAAATCCATAACATTATTAGTCATAATTTAGCCAAGAATTTGAAAAACAATTAATTTTGTCAAAAACATACAAACACTCTAGCAATATTTTCCAAAACCGTAATCTGATCAAAAAGTCCTTTCTCATGTTTCCGACTCAGATCAATTTACATTAGTTATAATTTTATTAGATTTTTAGTTTTAAGTTTTAAGTATTAGTTTGGATAAGTATTAATTTTTTGGGGTATGGGTCTAATAAAACTACGTTCTTTTCTTGTCAAATAGTTAAAACATATTTTATTTGCTTACTACCCAGCAAACATTCAACTAACGGCCGAATGCTGGCAAACTGCTTTTATGCTGGTAAATTACTGGCACGAAAAGTAAGTGCAACGCCAGTATTAATAATGTACTTCACATTTGTATTTCGCATTCCGCCTATACGAAGTACTTTACCAGCATTTTATAAGCACTCTTCTTCACTCATACTTTTTACTTAAAACCATCAGAAATAAATCTTGCAACTAATGCGATTATTTTGCACTTTACCGTTGCTGGGCCGGCAACTGATACATCAATGGACCAGTAACGGCCATGGGGACACCGGGGTACTGGCCCATTACTTTCAATGCCGGGGAGTATGTGCTTTACCAGTACTGGCCCGTATAGAAATGTTTGCTGGGTAGTTTCAATTTGGATTCTTGTTTCTTCTCCATATTGAAGTTTGATGGTGTTGAAAAAGTTGTTGAATGACCCCATATCGATAAATTGTATAAATAGATTCTTTGACCGTATTAAATGGTTTGGATAAGTATTAATTTTTTGGGGTATCGGTCTAATAAAACTACGTTCTTTTCTTGTCAAACTTCAATATGGAGAAGAAACAAGAATCAAGATCGAAACTAGTAAGCAAATAAAATATGTTTTAACTATTTGACAAGAAAAGAACGTAGTTTTATTAGACCGATACCCCAAAAAAATAATACTTATCCAAACCATTTAATACGGTCAAAGAATCTACAGGTGTCTCAAAAGAAATTTTATATTTATTTAGCTTACTGCGTGAACGCAACGTATCCGAGGGGCGCGGGGGTTTTGTCAATCGGTAGCCTGGCTCTTGGGAATTCAGTCGCTATGGAGCGTTTCTCGGGATCAGACCGCGCGTTATGCGTGCGAGAGTTTTACAAAAACGGTGATTCGGTGACTGTAGCGCGTAGAAAATTCAGCAGTATTCGAGGTTTTCGCCACTTAAATGATGCGCCAAGCATTCCTCTCATTCGACATTGGGTTAAAAAGTTTGAAGAGACTGGTACAACGCTGGATAAATCAAAATTCGGGCGACCTAGGTCATCAAGAACGGTAGGAAACGTGGAGAATGTTAATCAGTCTGTTCGTGACGACCCGAACCTTTCAATTCGGAGTGCTTTAAATGTGCATAGATCATCATTACATCGCATTATGCACAAAGACCTAAAGCTGCACCCCTACAAAATTCAATTGGTGCAAGAATTAAAGCCCCAAGATGCCAGTCAGAGGCTTAATTTCGTAAATCAGGTGATTGAGGTGAGGTGACATAAACTGGCCTCCACGCAGTCCAGATTTAACTCCTATGGACTTTTTCCTATGGGGTTATCTTAAATCTAAAGTTTACGTCAATAAACCGACTTCACTGGCGCATTTGAAAGAAAATATCCGTCACGAAATGGCAGCCATCCCTGAGTCCACCTGCCGAGACGTCATAAGTAATTTTACTGTTCGATTAAATGAGTGCCGAGAACGCGAGGGTCTACATTTAGACGATATTATTTTTAAGAAATAAATCCCCAAAAAGTGTATTTTAATAATTAATAAACATTTTTTCTATATACGGCTTACTTTTTTTTTTAATCGATCCACTAAATATAAAATTTCTTTTGAGACACCTTTTATTTATACAATTTAAGTATTAGATTTAAGGATTTGCGCAAACTGGCCCTTTTCAAGAAATGTTTGCTCACCGCTGCTCTATAACAACTCTTCTAAAATACAATTATCCGAATTTTTTAATCAATTTGTCAAAAAAATCATCATATAAATCCTGAAATATTCCAAATGTACAATTATGACAATCGTCGGACATAATTTTATTGACAAAAAACAATACAGCCAAGGGCTATGTGTAATAAGGCCTCCACCCTCTCCATAGCGTCAGATATGTGCGTAAACTAGTTTTAGAAACTTCATTCTTAACTTTTTATACTGTGGAATTTTTTAATTTGATTTTTGATGTATGCTTCCTGTCTGAAAAAAAATAAAAAAATAATCAGATCGATATTTTAAATTATAGGTATATACTGAATTATGAATAATTAGTTTGGAAAAAAGGTATTTTTATGTATACTGCCCAGTTTCATCAGCTTTCCTTTAATATTAAGCTTCCCCCTTATTTGATTGATTCTAATAATTGTTGCGCACAGGGCCGCCCCTAGCATTTGCGGGGCCTGGGGCAAACTGGAGTTGCGGGGCCCTAAAACTGGATTTGCGGGGCCCCATCTCTATACATATTGAATAACGATATTTTCTTTATTATTATTAACTATTAACAAAGTACTAATACTTATATTCAATGAAAATATAAATTTTTTCTAACTATTTATAAAACTTGGAATAATATTTTGAATGTATTTTATTATTTTATTACTTGACGGTCGAAGCGCGGGGCCTGGGGCAGGTGCCCCACTTGCGCCCGCCTAGGGGCGGCCCTGGTTGCGCATACGCATTCATGAAAAATATACTTATATAATATATATATAGTAAAGGTTATAGTTACTTTGCTATAATTCTTAGATAATCTTACTACACAATAACATAATGTTAAAACACTTATAATTATTCTAAATATATAAAATTAATGATTTAAAATAGTATTGTAATTGGCCATATATCCCATATCGATGGCATTTTTGCCCCATATGGTGGTATTTATGCCTCACTAAAATAATACATTTGATTTTGACCAAAAATTTTAATATTTTTTTTTTAAATAACAATTAAAAATTACAATTTAATCAAAATTACAATTTATTATTATTTTTCTTACCGACTGCCAACATATATACGGAGTGGTCATACCGATTTTGACTATTTTTAGCATGATGTCTATTGGTCTGTGTGTCTGTCGGTCCATGGAGATGTGTAGAGCAATTTTGGCCAAACGGATTTTTATGAAACTTCATATTTAAGTTTTTGACATCAATGGCACTAGTTGTTCAACTTTTGGTACTAATCGGTCAACTATAAATGTAAGTTTACTCGTGTCGATTTTAAGATTTTTGCGAATATTTCGCAACAAAGAAAATTTTCTGAAACATCTATTCTACAATAATTACTATACAAGTAATAATTATCAACTTTTATTTGAAACATTTTTTGATAGGACTTAATAAATTTTTAAAACTTTTCATATTTTTGCGACATTTTTTCCAAGTATCTATTTTGGCATAAATGTTGTTCTGTGTCCTTGGTAAAATGTTAGTATAAGATTATATATATATTTATATATATTTTATTATAAGATTATATATACAATGCCCGAGCCATATATCCCAAATTTATTGCGGCCTTGTATCCTTTTTCTATGGGATAGATACCCTATATGTTTATTTCGAACGTATACAATATTGAGCATTATTTTTTACTATAATGTGAGGTTAAGTGTCTTCTGATACCTAGTAATGAAACTAATTTTGTTAAAGTTATAGTTACGTCATAAAACCTTAAGACAAAATGTCGTAGCTATTGAAATACAACCACTCATATGATCACCTACCTTTACAATTTCATTTTTCATAAACTATTAACATTGATGATAATTTAACACATTTATTTCAGAACTGTGTTTCTCGTACAAACTGTCAGTACTGAAATGATACAAACACACAGCGTTATGGATATATGCGAAGTGGGGCGTTTATCCCACTGGGGCATCTATACCAACTTTACTCTATATATATATATATATATATATATATATATGTATAAGTTTGAGTTGCGGGAATGAAGAGAGAAGAAATAGATATTGAAGGAAACAGGAGGATAAGATGTGCAGGATGTGCGGGGAGCAGGAAGAAGATATAGAGCACCTCGCGAAGAGGTGTAGAGAGATGACAGTATGGTCGGGGAGCACATTAGATCTGTTGCATGAAGATGGAAGGGAGGAGAGGTGGGCGAGGGAATTAGAGGCAAGAAGGATAGAGATTGAGGAAGTATAACAGGAAGGGGTAAAGGAAGGAAGGAAGAGACCCGGTGGGAAGCAGAAAGGGAGAAATGGAAGGAAGGAAGGGGGCTGAGGTTACTTGGAAATGGGAGGAAGGAAGGGAGATACGAGGAGGGGTGAAGAAATGGTTGGAAGGGAAGAGATTGGAATAAAATAAATTAAAGATGGGTGAGAGAACTGGAAGCAAGAAGGAAGGAGACCGGAGAGGGAAACCAGAATGAGAATAGGAAGAAAGAGAGGGACACTGGAGCAAGAAAAAAGAAATGAGATAAAAAATATTGTAAATTGTATTGTATTGTACGTTATTTATTTTTGATTTTTCTATTTCTATTTGAATGGTTAATACCCTGAACGCCGCAAGGCCTAGGGAATAAAGAATATATTAATAAATTATAAGTTTGAATTATAGTATATATGTTAATTTTGCGGCGAATGTGATAAGCACTTTTTTCAATGCCTGTGAATGCGTTTTAGCAATTTTGCACAACAAATAAAATATTAAAAATAATCGTATATTTCGAGAAATTAGCAGAAGTAAAATTATAATATTACTTTTCCATTAAGTTTGCGGCGGAAAGTACATTTTTCATGCATTTGATAACCAAATTTGATATGCTTTGGCAGCGAAACCGTTCTCTTAATAAAAAAAAAAAAATCAAAAAACTTATAAATGCTTAGTTATAGAGAATTTATGTCTCTTTAATTTAGTATAGATACATTTTCTGAAGTTGTCCCTATACATTACGGGGTTCCACAGGGGTCTATTATTGGACCAATTATATTTGTACTACTTATATATAAACGACCTACCTGCAAACATAACGTCTTCCTAAACAGTTCTATTTGCGGATGATACTACATTTTTAAGTTCATCAAATAGCTTAAAATCAACAACAGATCAGGCTTAAAGTACCATTTCATGGGCTAAGGACTGGTTTACAGCTAACAAATTAAAACTAAATATTTAGAAAACCCAATATTTAATTTTTACAAGTAAAATTTTAACGGAAAATAGCGGATGCAAAATTAAATTCCTTGGTCTATATTTAGATGCAACCTTAAATTGAATGGAGCACATAGCTAAATTGGCAAGTAAATTATCAAAAAGGAAATTTAAAAAAAAAAACTACTTTTTTTTTGCTTGGCGGCACTTCAGGTAATTATCAAAATAGCTTTAATTAAAATAATATTCATTTTTTTAATAAGTATTATGAACTTAATTAAATCTAGCAAAAACTACTTTTATTTACTGGGCGGCAGTTCAGGCTTCTATTAAAAGGGGGCGCCATGCAAGGAAATGTAGCAAAAACTTCTTTTATTTACTGGGCGACACTTCAGGCTTCTATTAAAGGACGCCAAGCAAGGAAATTTAAAAAAACCACCTTTTTTTACTGTGTGGCACTTCAGGCTTCTACTAAAAGGGGGGCGCCATGAAAGGAGATTTAGAAAAAACTACTTTTTTTACTTGGTGGCACTTCAGGCTATTTTAGTTATAACTATTTTAGTTATAACTTTAATTTTTTTCCTTTATAAACATAATGTACATTGTAACTTATGCATATTATGTATGTTCTAACTGTCAATAAATTCTATTCTATTCTATATGTGTAAAGTGAATTTAACCTAAAAATATTACATTTTATACAATTGCAGAAAAAAAATTAATGTGCATTAATGGCATTGAAGCTCTTTTTTCATTCACGTGGTTATTTACCTCGGCTCCCGCCTCGGAAAATACTATCCACAATTCGTGATTAAAATCTCAACTTCACTACCTTGGTATACAATAACTATTTTTGCATGTTTATCGAGTTTTTTTTTTTCCCCCGAAGATCCGGCAAAAAATGTTAGTCGTAAAATATGCCTCCAAAAACAACACCTTAAGGCCTATTAATCGCCCAAGTTTCCAAAACTCGCGCGAAACTTTCTTTCTAAAACTACTTATTTCCTGAACTAATTTGTTTCTTGGGAATATTTGCAGTTCTTTGTTCTAATGTAACTTCTGCATAAATTTTCTTAACAGTTATTGTAAAACTATAATTTAATTTCGATTAAAGGACATTCATTCTCCCGCTCAACAATTATTCTACACTGGTATTATTTAATCATTCTCCTACGCCCAATGATTTATCATTCTTCAAAAATACCAACGAGCTCTAAATACTGTCTGATTTTAATAGGTATCATACATAGTGACCTTCAAGTTTTTAACAGCGGATCCGTTCGATTACTAGCGGAAAAATTGTTGCGAAAAAACTGGAATATGCTTATAAATTAATGCGTGACTGCTTGTCCGCCTCGATGCGTTGCACTTCATTTTTAGCACGCACGTAATTTCGCACTCACGATTTAAAGTAAAGAAATTATTTAAGTTTGCAATGAGTGATATAAAGATATTGTTAAATTATCTGGCCCACCTTGCCTTTCATATGTGAAACACTAATAGTATTAGGCCTTACGCAATACAGACACTGCCCAGCAAACATTCAACCATCGGCCGAATGCCGGCAAACTACTTTATCTGTTGGTAAATTGCTGGCACTAAAAGTTTGTGCAACGCCAGTATTAATAATGTACTTCACATTTGTATTTCGCACTCCTCCTATACGAAGTACTTTACCAGCATTTTATGAGCACTCCTCATTTTTGATATGTTACATTTAACATTTGTTTCACCATCGTTGAATAAATTTATTCAACGAATAAAGTTGACAATATCGCATCATTCTATTGATAGCAACGTTAATTTGTTCATTAATAGTTTAAAACCGATGCGATATTGTCAACTTTATTTGTTAAATAAATTTTTTCAACGATGGTGAAATGTCCAAATGTGTATTTATTTTGCACCTAACCATTAATTTATTTGAATACTGGGTAAGTATAAGGTAAATATACATATGTTACATTTGAAATACTAGAGAGTGGGTATAATATAATCACTGGTCTGTCAGAAATAAATCGTGCAACTAAGGCGATTATTTTGCACTTTACCGTTGCTGGGCCGGCAATTGATAAACCAATGGGCCAGCTAACGGCCACGGGGACTCCGGGATACTGGCCCATTACTTTCAATGCCGGGAAGTATGTGCTTCAACAGTACTGGCCCGTATAAATATGTTTGCAGGGAGTATTGTAACAGTTTGGCTAATAATGGCATCGATACCATTATAAGTCCAAAAAAATATTAGTTTTAAATGGAAAAATGAGATAATTTTTGCAGAAAGAGTAAATTTTTGGGAAAAGTTTGACATAGATATACTGTTTCTACAAAGATTATCTTATTTCCAATATTTATTTGAACTCCTAATGGCGGCGCTGCCACCATTTGCCGGATTGTTACTACGATATACAGTGTTTGTAGTACGAGTATCAGTGTCTTCCTCTTTGTTAAATGCATTAAATAAAATCATTAAACAAATCTAAAACGTGTATTGTATCATCTAAAATGCTCCAACAAGAACAAAAAACTGAAAAATAAATTAAAAAAATATATTTTACTGTAAATTTGGAACTACAGAACCGATTTTAAAAATAATTTCCATTCTGATGAGTGTATACATTCTTGTCCCTTAAGGTAAATCCCAATAGATCACAATACATCATCAATAATACCATAGTGAAGAAGAAGATTTTACCTTAAACCGATTCAAGAATATTAAACGATAAACAGATACAATTGATTTATTACTCTTGCAATTTTGATTCGATGTATGTCAAATATTTTTATTTATTTTATTTATTTTATATTGTTGTCAACAAACCTGTTATTAACTATTTACAAACACAGCATTGGATAGGGTATATACATAAATGATCATAGTATATCATTAAATGTGTAAATTACTTGATTCTACATGATTTATAATAGCCTATATTAAAAAAATTAGCTGTGGCCACCACAGGACCGACCGCCATCATAAAGTACTTATATAAAATACATTCTAGCAGAATAGTAGAAATAACTTGGCCTAATATTTTCTAACAGAGATATTATTTATCATGACCATGGAAACGTTACATATAAATATAAAAAAATTGAGACTTTTAAAAAGTTGGTCGGACTAAAAAAAAATTGAGACAAAAATTCGAAAAATTTTACCAAAATTATTCGAAATTTTTCGTTTTATCAAAAAACGTCTCAAATAAGAGTTATTAATTATTGCTTTTATAGCAACTTTGGTTCAATAAATTTTTTCGAAATATTTTTCTGTTGTGTAATATTCACAAAAATCTTAAAATCGCTCCCATTTTTCCCAAAAAGTAAACTCCCATTTTTAGTCATCCGATTTTTACCAAAAGCTAATCAACTCGTGCCATTGATGGCAGAAGCTTAAATATGAAGTTTCATAAAAATCCTTTCAGCCGAATTTGCTCCGCACGTGTACACAGTCGTCAATCCAACCCTTACAAAATGCGTTTTTGCATATTTTTTGCGTTTTTCCTACTAATTCAGTCTATAAATAATCAAAAATATTTACATTATATTCTCTTGTTTTGAAAGTTATTTTTATTTAATTTCATAAATATGTTGTTCCGCGATGGATTGGAATGAAAAAATATGGTCTGTAAACTCAAAATTTCGAGAAGTACTGGTTCGATACAGTACGTAAATATTCTAGTTAAAACATTGTTACTTACCGAAATTAACACGATTTCGCATCATGCTTCTGTCGACAAGTTGAGAATGACTCATCGCCTATGGACTACTTTTTATAAACACAGTAATGTTGGGTAAATAAATAATACACACAAATAACATTTACCATTTATTTTTGTACTTATACATTGTACGCACATTAAAAGTTATCACAATTAAAACATTCAAACACATTAATCGGAAACAACCTTCATTTTCATCAAAATACGAACGGAGAAATTGCGATTTAACGCTCTTCATAAATTTAATTTTATTTAAGACTTAGTTATGCAGGTCTATTCTCTAAGCAAAATGTTGAAATCTTAACGTCAAAAACTGACGTTAAACACCATTTTAAACATAAATACTATTCGTTAAGCATATTTGTGTTAAGATTGTAATGGAGCGGCGTTAAAATAGCCATTTAACGTTTCACAATAAGCGCTTACCAAAACGGACATTTGGATTACCTAAGACAAATTTATTTAAATTATGAATATGGTTCACACTTCCAAATTTCAAGAAATGATCTAAAAAAAAAAAGGTCCTCGCTTCGGAAATACAAAGTGATGACCTAAAGCAAAGAAGGTCCTCACTTCTAAAATACAAAAGACGACCTAAAAAAAAGATCCTCATCTCTATTTTTAAAATTTTCTAGTGTGTTTGTGTGTTTTTATTTTTATTTCCGTCCTTCTTAGGGCCTCTAAATGCATAACTAAGTCAACATACAAGATATACAGTTTGGCCATAAAGATAGCAACTTTTAATAATCCTCCTTTATTTTTATTCTATTCAATATTTTTAAAATTAAATCCTCTACCTCTAACAATCCTCTACTTATATTATAGTAAAAAATTAAATTTTAATACTAATAATTCTATTTTTATATAGTATTTATTATCTTTACCTGGACATAAAGATTTTTTTTTTTTTTTTATTAATTAAGAAATTAAATTATTATTTTCATTATTATCATTTTTAATATTTTGTATAGTAACATGATGTAACAGACAAAATATGATTAAATTATAGAACTAAGGATATTTGTTTTCCAATATTATTATTAAAATTTGAAAAATTGAAAAATGTTAAAGTTGCAATCTTTATGGCCATCTTTGATAATTTATACAAGAAAAATTACTTATACGGTACTATATTACTGAGATCGTCGTTTTTATAATATTCTAATATTATAAAAATGTACAAGAATGGTAAAGTTAGGATTTGTAAATCCTTAAATAGTTGCCGGCATGAAGTATGAAATAAATGTGGTTAAATAAATTTGTATAATACACGCAACACGTATTACATAGGTGTATGCGGAGAACTCTATCAGGAAGAAATGACACATCGCCAATTTAATCATTAATATTATTGACGATGTATCCAAGCTGTTGACATAACCATTATTTAATCATTCTATTTTCTATTAACTTATCACTTATCAGTATGTCTATCATATTGAAATCCGGACTTTGTGGAACTAATTTCAGTACATTAATATCATTAGCATCGAAAAATATCAAGGCTTTTGTCGATTTTTGTATTGGCACATTGATCTGCTGAAAGACAAACTTTACTTCTATACACATTCTGCACTGATTTTTCTAAATTTTCAGAAATAATTTCCAATACGTTAACAGTAGTATCAATTAATGCCAAATAGCCTGAAACAGGCCATGAAAAACAACCACTAGTCTTGTTATATTAATAATTTAACTATAACTAATTTAATTAATTTATAACTAATATTAGTTATAAATTAGTATTAAGCTATTCCTGTTACAAACTAGAAATAATTTAAGTCAATAAAAGTATTTATGCTATACAGCATAGGTTCTCAAACTGGGGTACGCGTACCCCTGGGGGTACGCGAAGCATCTATTGGGGGTACGCGAGATCATTCCCACTAAAGTTGGTAAGTGTATTTTCATGTATGTTTTTTTCAGTCAAGTCTGCTTTGTTTAACAATTTTCAAATTGTTCCGATTTTTTTTTTACCTTTTTGGGGGTACGCGCCTGGTCTGGAATTGACATAAAGGGTACTCAAAAAAAAAAGTTTGAGAACCTATGCTATACAGTATAAACTTTTAGCCGAAATAATCAAGAGTATTGCAAGACGTTTTTTACAAGCTCATATTTAGACAATATTAGTGTTTTATAGATGTGGTACAAACTTGTAATCTAAATACTCTGCCGTATTGCAAGAATTTTTTTACAAACTGGTATTTAGCAATTCTTTATAAAAAATTGTATGATATCTTATATTACATAGTTTGTATTCCTAGATAATGTAGTCAGAAGAAAACTAACCATAGTTTTCTTTCATTAATGATATTTCACATGCACCAGTATAGAGCTTGCTTTAAATGCTTGTTTATGCTGGTTTATGCTTGTTTTTAACACCTATAATTATTATAATAGTATTGTACATCTTTTATCTCTTAACATATTCAAAATGTTTATAAAATATTTTTAACACAGACATTACACAATGATGAGCCAATCTCTTGGAATTTAATAATTTAACTGAAAAAATTCGAATTCTACTTCGAACATCGAAAAATTACAACACTCTGTAGTTAAAGATAATGTATTATGATGTATTCGATTGTGAGTAGTGTATTACACGTGCTGCAAATGGGTAGTTCTGTTTTGTTGAATATGTGCTTGTGTATGTATAGAATGTGTCCTATCCTGGCTCTTGTAATGAGGACTTGGTCTCTTCCTGTGGTCGTCCATGGGATTGTATCACCTTTTATTTTTCTTAACTAGTTAATTTGCACATATATTTCTTTCCACTTCTTATCCCAGCTTAATTTGATACCTTGTTTGATTTTGGATTTAGAGTCTCCAGCTGGCATTGTAATGTTCTCTGTGGCTGTTGGCTCTGAGATGGACTCCTTGGCTGCTTTGTCTGCTAAATCATTTCCCGCTATGCCGATATGGGAAGGAATCCAGACTATTAGGACTTTGTTATTCCTTTCAATTATCTTGTGGAAATTTACCTGGCATGTATGAATTAGCTGTTCATCGCAGGTGGTTTTTTGGAGGTTAGAGCTTAAGTTTGGTTTTTTAGCGCTTAAGGAGTTGGTTGCTATTGTATAGTTCTTGTCCCACAGGTTTTCTTCATTAACTAATTTCGATGATTTCCATAGACTGAAGACTTCGGCTGTATATATGCTGGTGAGTTGAGGAAGCCGGTATTTGTGAACTGTGTTGTTGTATATGACAGCAGCCACAGTCTTATCATCGATTCTGGATCCGTAAGTGAATATATGAATAGGTTTTTTAAGTTTACTACATATCTCTCTGAATCATTTTCGGTACATTTCTGGGTTAGTTGAGTTTTTTTGATACTGGGTTAGGTTTAAGTGGTATTGGGAGGATTTCATGGTCCATGGAGGTACTGGGTGCTGCTGATGTTTGGTTATGTTGGGGAGGGAGAGATTGAGATTTTTCATTGACGTTTTTAGATATTTTTCTAGAAGAGTTTTGTTAAGGAGTTCAGGATTGATTGGGTTTTTGAGGATGCAGTGAAACGCTGGTATGTCTGGAGTTTTTAGCCAAATATGTCACGTAGTTCAGTTCCAGTCGAGTACGGTGGTATGCAACAGAGAGTAAACCGCTAACATAAAGCAGACTGTGAATAGGGCTGGAGAGCTCCTGCTGCGATTCTAATTGCATTGTTTTCAATTATATCAAGTTTCTTTAGTAATTATTTATTGGCTGAGGTGTATGCAATGCAGTTATAGTCGATTTTTGATCTGATCAGGGTTTTGTAAATATTTAATATATCTTTATCTGCATCCCATTTTGTGTTTCCCAGACTTTTTAAGATGTTTAAACACCACGTCGCCAGGACTGTTTCTCTTTCGATCACCGCAGATAATAATGATGGGAGATCATGGGAGGTAAGTAACCATAGTAATAAGTGAGACATACTCCTATTATTATAACGTTCAGTATGAAGAATATAATAAAGAACCAAATTATTGCTACATTCATCATGAAAGGTAGATTATCTTCATTATCTAACTCATTCATTATCTGCTCTGCATTTCTCATCATCGATGTTGTCACCACTGCTGATTTACTGCTTTTGGCCAAACTAGTTTCTGTGTTATTATTTAGAGCTTTATTTAACAATATTTAGTTTTTTTTTTTATGTAAAAAACAATGTATGTAATTGTTTTATTTAAACAACTTACTATAAATTTAAAGAATTCTTTAAAATACAGGTTATACAAAAAAAAATCCACGGCACAAATATTTCTTTAAATAATTCTTGAATAAACTTGCGGCCATCGACCCTATTATTCTACCCCTATTAGATCTCTGCAGGTACCCTTTACTTTTTCAGATTCTTCTGTTAAAATATTACAGTCCCCGTCACACTACACTCACGACGAAATGTTTTAATTTTATTTTTGTCTGTTTATTTATTGTTTATTTATTTTATATGTTATCTACTGACTTATTCTTACATCGTGATTATTTTTACCTACTTTACAATGAAAAAAAGGACCCCAACACTTAGATAGGCGTATAAGAGGCAGAGAAGGTAAGTTCTCCGTTTCTAGACCGCCGGGCATAGATATGAAAGCCACGTGATCAGTGTGACGTTGCGACCGGTCCTATTATCACTGTATAAACAGGTACTCATTTTAAGTATGAAATACTTGAGGCTGAGTCGACCTCAGAGCTGACTGAACAATTTCAGAAGATACAAATTTGAAGGAGGTTGGGCTATCGAACCTTGTTCCCTGTGCTCCGTAGACAACCGTCTTACCACAGAGCCACGGCAACTCTCAACTTTACAATGACCTTACGTTATTAGATCAGGTATGTTTTTTACACTTTATAACCAGCTCTTCTACTTCATATTCTATTTTTTTTGTGTAGCTATGATGAAGGTATAAAATATTTCGAAACTGATCGGCTAGATCTAGTTGCGTTATTTATGTTCGCAACCCGTACAACCTTTTCAACTCATACCCATTTACGGACACAACCAACTCCACATGTAAAATAGATTCACACTTTTTTACCCTAAAATATTTAAAAATTTAAAATGATATTTGAACGGATAAATATATAAATGATATTAAATTCGTTAATATTCAGATTAACACTCTTTTTAACAGACGGCATTCACATATCTCCAATTACTGTTCGTTTATAATTATAAAATATACTTTATTGATTCTTAATATTTCTTCAATCTTTATCCTTGTTTACTGTAGATTTCTTGATCTTAAAGTAAGACATACACCTATTACCATAATGTATATTAAGAAGAATATACTGAAGTACCAATTTCACTATAAACTCATCATGAGCGGTAAGTAATCGTAGTAAAAAGCGATACATACTCCTATTATCATTAAGTTTATTATGAAGAATATAATGAAGTGCCAAACTGTTGATAAAGTCATCATGAGAGGAAGATTATCTTCAAAATAAAACTCGATCATCATCTGCTCTTAATTTTTCTTCATCGATGTTTTCACCACTACTGATCAACTGTTCACTGCTCTAAATCAGAAAAGATATTATTAGTTTTAGCCTTAAAAAAAGGATTTATTTAAATAGAGGGAAATTTATTGGAGTGTCTAGAAAGTTCGTATAATTTTTGCAAAATTTGTTGATTTTGTTTAACTATGTTCAATTATCAGTCAGTAATGCATTCCCCTCACTACTTCCTCCCAGCAATCAACCAATTTTTTAATTCAACGTCAGTAAAAAGCCTGATATTTTAAAGCCAATCAAATTTTTAGCCAAAAAGTGAGCGGAAAAGAAATAATCAGACGGCGCAAGGTCTGAAGAATGCAGCGGATGCTGAAGAATTTCAAAATCTACCCCTGAATTGGCATTCTTTATGAGATTTATAACGCTTTTCGGATGTTGTTGTACTGCTTGATCATCTCAAATCAACTATTTAGAAGTTTTTGACGAACTGCTCAAGGAATTTGTTAGTTATATACATAGGTGTGATTGCCTTATTTCTATCAAACAGCTTCCAGTTGATTATAATCCCCATACCCCCCCAAACAGAGCATTCTCTAACGAGGATGCAGATTTTGCTTAATACGCGAACTTGATTGCTAGCATTTGTCCACCCACTCTTTTCACTACTTCTTGCTCAAATTAAGACCTTATACATAGCTAGGGATATGCGCTACTGAGAAAGTATCGATATTTGGGTATCGATAATATCGAATAAAAATTATCGATACCGGTATCGTATCGAAAAAATATCGATATTTTTAAGTATCGAAAGGAAAAATTACTACAAAACGTAAAATAAACTGTGAACTTTGATATTGAATATGACAGCAGCCCCAGTCTTATCATCGATTCTGGATCCGTAAGTGAATATATGAATAGGTTTTTTAAGTTTACTACATATCTCTCTGAATAATTTTCGGTACATTTCTGGGTTAGTTGCGTTTTTTTGATACTGGGTTAGGTTTAAGTTGTATTGGGGGGATTTCATGGTCCATGGAGGTACTGGGTGCTGCAGATGTTTGGTTATGTTGGGGAGGGAGAGATTGAGATTTTTCATTGACGTTTTTAGATATTTTTCTAGAAGAGTTTTGTTAAGGAGTTCAGGATTGATTGGGTTTTTGAGGATGTAGTGAAAGGGTGGTATGTCTGGATTTTTAGCCAAACATGTCACGTAGTTCAGTTCCAGTCGAGTACGGTGGTATGCAACAGAGAGTAAACCGCTAACACAAAGTAGACTGTGAATAGGGCTAGAGAGCTCCTGCTGCGATTCTAATTGCATTGTTTTCAATTATATCAAGTTTCTTTAGTAACTATTTATGGCTAAGGTGTTAATTGTTAAAAATAAAGATTCAATAACATAGCAATCTGCATAAACCCTGTGTATTACGCATACTGAAGTACGTCACTGTCACCCGAATTGAGACAATCGTATAGTTTACGGACTGTGGCTCTAAACTAGGCCATTGTCGGAATGAGTTAAGGGTATGTATAACCCCCTCACATTTTAAATTTCTTATACAAAACTAACAATTTCAAATAAAATTAGTAACAAATTATACAAGGCGCGTACCCACGGGGAGGGGGGACTCACGGGCTTGAGCCCCGTTAATTTTCGTTAAGAATACGAGATGTGTAAATTAAGTATCGGACTGATTTATTTTATTTTTTTATTCGAATAGAATTACAATTCAGTATTTACTCTCTCAAAATAACTTCCTTGGGAAGCCACGCAGCGCTGGAGACGGTTCTTCCAATCCTCTCTGCAGTGCTGGAACTCGGATACTGGAACAGCTTTCAGCTGGTCGATTACGGACGTTTGAATGTTTTCGAGTGTCCCAAAATGGTGATTTTTCAATCTTGGGAATAGGAAAAAATCACAAGGACTCAAGTCAGGCGAATAAGGAGTCTGAGGAGCCACAGAAATGTTTTTACTGGCACGATTGAAATTGCTGTGTGACAAGGCGCATTGGCGCAAATTTTTCTTATACCCAATTCATTGGTCAAAATCTGCAATGCAGTTATAGTTGATTTTTGATCTGATCAGGGTTTTGTAAATATTTAATATAATATCTTTATGCATCCCATTTTTCAGGGATGGGGAGTCGACAGAAAAATTATCGACTCCCGACTCTCGACTCCGGAGTCGGTATTTTTGAAAATCGACTCCGACTCCGACTCCGACTCCCGACTCCTTTCACTGGTAAATTGTAAAGTCTATTCCAAATGTTTAAGCGGAACTAAATGGAATTTTTATTTTCTCAAATTATCACGAGTTTACTTTTTAACTATCAAAGTGGGCTTTTGTTAAACAAAATTATACAAAGCTTCATTCAATCCTTAAAAGTTAGTAGATTTCGATATCTAATTCCGCTTAAACCAAGCAAACAGACTATACTTACATTAAATATTTTGGGTTGGGGCGAGCTGTTTTTATAAAATGTCATTTTCATTTCATCTTGACTATTGAGTCATTTTTAATACAAATTTTCAAATACATTAGTTTTAAAAAAAAATTGTTTTGTATTTTATATAAAGTCTGTTCCTTTGGCGGAACTAGATTTTCAATACTAGTTACTTTTACCGTTTGATTGAAGCTTTTGATCATTTTGTTCAGGAAAAGCCAACTTCAATATATAAAAAAATAGCTAATGACAACTTACAAAAATGAAAATTCCAGTTAGTTCCGCTTAATCGTTTGGAACAGACTGTACTTTATTTTTCATAACATGTCACTTTTTTCTTTTGACATATAGATTTTAGCTGCCAACATGAAACATAAAATAATCACAAAGCCCGTTACAACTTGAGAAAATAAAAATCCAGTTTAGTTTCGTTTTAACATAATAAACAAAGTATACAAAAAAAGAAAAATTAGATATTACTAAAAATTAACTAAATTTTAACTGAAAAGAATCAAGGAAACCGGAATTGAATATTTTTAATTTCATTTTCGTTCATGAACATAAAAAAATGTCGTTCCTGTTCCCATTCTTTAACAAATTCTGGTAGTATGGTATTTTGCTTTCGCTTTCGGATTGTTCTCATCCTTGATATTTATCAAGGATGAGAACATTTATCACATATTTATGTAGTCAAAGAGTCGGGAGTCGATAACTTTTTCCGACTCCCGACTCCGACTCCGACTCCGACTCCTCCAAAAAGCTTCGACTCCTCGACTCCCGACTCCGGACTCCGACTCCGACTCCCCATCCCTGCCATTTTTTGTTTCCCAGACTTTTTAGGATGTTTAAACACCACGTCGCCAGCAATGGTTCTCTTCCGATCACGGCAGATAATAATGATGGGAGATCATGGGAGGTAAGTAACCAAAGTAATAAGTGAGACTTACTCCTATTATTATAACGTTCATTATGAAGAATATAATAAATAACCAAATTATTGTTCCATTCATCATGACAGGTAGATTATCTTCATTATCTAACTCATGCATTATCTGCTCTGCATTTCTCATCATCGATGTTGTCACCACTACTGATTTACTGCTTTTGGCCAAACTAGTTTCTGTGTTATTATTTAGAGCTTTATTTAACAATATTCAGTTTTTTTTTTTTTTTATGTAAAAAACAATTTATGTAATTGTTTTATTTAAACAACTTACTATAAATTTAAAGAATTCTTTAAAATACAGGTTATACAAAAAAAAATCCACCGCACAAATATTTCTTTAAATAATCATTGAATAAACTTGCGGCCATCGACCCTATTATTCTACCCCTATTAGATCTCTGCAGGTACCCTTTACTTTTTCAGATTCTTCTGTTAAAATATTACAGTCCCCGTCACACTACACTCACGACGAAATGTTTTAATTTTATTTTTGTCTGTTTATTTATTGTTTATTTATTTTTTAACTTATTTATTTTATATGTTATCTACTGACTTGTTCTTACATCGTGATTATTTTTACCTACTCTCAACTTTACAATGACCTAACGTTATTAGATCAGGTATGTTTTTTACACTTTATAACCAGCTCTTCTACTTCATATTCTATATTTTTTGTGTAGCTATGATGAAGGTATAAAATATTTCGAAACTGATCGGCTAGATCTAGTTGCGTTATTTATGTTCGCAACCCGTACAACCTTTTCAACTCGTACCCATTTACGGACACAACCAACTCCACATGTAAAATAGATTCACACTTTTTTACCCTAAAACATTTAAAAATTTTAAATGATATTTGAACGAATAAATATTTAATTGATATTAAATTCGTTAATATTCAGATTAACACTCTTTTTAACAGACGGCATTCACATATCTCCAATTACTGTTCGTTTATAATTATAAAATATACTTTATTGATTCTTAATATTTCTTCAATCTTTATCCTTGTTTACTGTAGATTTCTTGATCTTAAAGTAAGACATACACCTATTATCATAATGTATATTAAGAAGAATATACTGAAGTACAAATTTGACTATAAAATCATGAGCGGTAAGTAATCGTAGTAAAAAGCGATACATACTACTATTATCATTAAGTTTATTATGAAGAATATAATGAAGTGCCAAACTGTTGATAAAGTCATCATGAGAGGAAGATTGTCTTCAAAATAAAACTCGATCATCATCTGCTCCTAATTTTTCTTCATCGATGTTTTCACCACTACTGATCAACTGTTCATTGCTATAAATCAGAAAAGATATTATTAGTTTTAGCCTTAAAAAAAGGATTTATTTAAATAGAGGGAAATTTATTGGAGTATCTAGAAAGTTCGTATAATTTTTGCAAAATTTGTTGATTTTGTTTAACTATGTTCAATTATCAATCAGTAATGTATTCCCCTCACTACTTCCTCCCAGCAATCAACCATTTTTTTAATTCAACGTCAGTAAAAAGCCTGATATTTTAAAGACAATCAAATTTTTAGCCAAAAAGTGAGCGGAACAGAAATAATCAGACGGCGCAAGGTCTGAAGAATGCAGCGGATGCTGAAGAATTTCAAAATCTACCCCTGAATTGGCATTCTTTATGAGATTTACAACGCTTTTCGGATGTTGTTGTACTGTTTGACGGATGTTGTAAGTTTTTGACGAACTGCTCCAGGAATTTGTTAGTTATATACATAGGGTGATTGCCTTATTTCTATCAAACAGCTTCCAGTTGATTATTATCCCCATTCCCCACCGAACAGAGCATTCTCTAACGAGGATGCAGATTTTGATTAATACGCAAACTTGACTGCTAGCATTTGTCCACCCACTCTTTTTACTACTTCTTGCTCAAATTAAGACCTTATTCATAGCTAGGGATATGCGCTACTGAGAAAGTATCGATATTTGGGTATCGATAATATCGAATAAAAATTATCGATACCGGTATCGTATCGAAAAAATATCGATATTTTTAAGTATCGAAAGGAAAAATTACTACAAAACGTAAAATAAACTGTGAACTTTGTTATTGAATATGAAGCAGCCCCAGTCTTATCATCGATTCTGGATCCGTAAGTGAATATATGAATAGGTTTTTTAAGTTTAATACATATCTCTCTGAATAATTTTCGGTACATTTCTGGGTTAGTTGAGTTTTTTTTGATACTGGGTTAGGTTTAAGTTGTATTGGGGTGATTTCATGGTCCATGGATGTACTGGGTGCTGCAGATGTTTGGTTATGTTGGGGAGGGAGAAATTGAGATTTTTCATTGACGTTTTTAGATATTTTTATAGAGGAGTTTTGTTAAGGAGTTTAGGATTGATTGGGTTTTTGAGGATGTAGTGAAACGCTGGTATGTTTGGAGTTTTAGCCAAATATGTCACGTAGTTCAGTGCCAGTTGAGTACGGCGGTATACAACAGGGGGTAAACCGCTTACACAAAGCGGCGACACAAAGCTGACACAAAGGGCTAGAAAGCTCCTGCTGCGATTCTAATTGCATTGTTTTCAGTTATATCAAGTTTCTTTAGTAACTGTTTATTGGCTGATGTGTATGCAATGCAGCTATAGTCGATTTTTGATCTGATCAGGGTTTTGTAAATATATAATATAATATCTTTATCTGCACCCCATTTTGTGTTTCCCAGACTTTTTAGGATGTTTAAACACCACGTCGCCAGCACTGGTTCTCTTCCGATTACCGCCGATAATAATGATGGGAGATCATGAGAGGTAAGTAACCATAGTAATAATAAATAATATTGTAATAACAATCTAATTGCTTTACAATAATAAATGGATTAAAATAGTATACACGACTGAAAAGTGACAGATGACCTAGGTAACAATAAATTGGACACCTACAAACAACGCCTACTTTGTTTGTGAAAGAAGATTCGTTCTTGGAGGAACTAATACATAAGAGTAGTGATTCTTCTCGAGAATTTCTCGAGAAAAAGTTTTAATTTTCATTTTTTATTTCTCGACAAATGTAAAATTTACTCGATGCCTTTACTTTAGTACTTTAAAGGTGATTATAATTTTAACATGTTTTTATCCTCTACAATATTTTCAACATTAAAAAAAGATGTATATTCTAATAATTATATAATTATTTTTCTCGAGATTTCTCGAGAATTCTCGAGAAAATAAGTTTAATGTCGAGAAATCAGAAACACTTCATAAGAGGCGTTCATGAAGAGACGAGGTAGACAAGGCCATGGAGTCCAGCAAGAGTTCATATACACTCCAGTTTTGCAAGTGAAAGATAGGAAATCCCTTCGTAAAATTATTATCGTTTTCCTAATTCTGCTGTCCTAGATTTTTACTAACTAAACTTAACCTAATTACCTAAATTGATCATATTTACTAGTTTATTACACTATTTTTAATGGGCTTAAATTTGGCGGAAAATAAAGTACTGTATACCTAAAAACTAGGTAATTAGCTTAGGTTTAGTTTAGTAAAAATCTAGAACAGCAGAATTAAGAAAATTAGGAAAACGATAATAGATAATAAACATTTGACGGAGGGATTTCCGATCTTTCACTTGCAAAACTGGTGTGTATATGAACTCCTGCTAAAGCCTATAGGTGTGAGTGATTGTTTAAAATAGAACACTCCACTCTTCTTCATTGCAAGCACCAAGAAAACTCCTTGGTCTATTTTGATAAAATAGGTCCACACTTTGCTTCTTGGTAGTGAAATTTTTAAATAAAATACAAAAATGACTAATAATATTTTATAACCTCAAACGTAGCGGAAAAAGGCGCTAAACGGCAGCAACTTCTAAACCGTTCAACGCATATTTCTTGGCGTACTATGTCCTGCGCCATTCTTCTACCAGTTTTTAAATAAGTACAATTTTTAGAAGTGTTTCTTATTGAAAAAAATTTAATCACAGGAAATATTTATATTTGCATACAGGGGCGGATAGGTACTACTAAACTGGCCAGGACTAATTGCGACATCGGCCCAAGAGTAAAGTAGAAAATTCAAGAAATATCTATTAATAATACTTTTTTTTTTCTTGGTAAATTTGTCTATTAATAACTTTTTCTTTATAAAAATGAATACTTATAAATAATGGATACATAATTCAAATAAAAGGTGCATCACATTTCCACTCTAATTGGTCAGTCCTATATTTTATTTTTAAGTGTACCTACAATAACTTTTCTTTTAGCAATTTACTATTTTCGGCAATATCGTCAATCACGTCATCATAACAAATATTTACTAAAATGTCTCTTTCACTAGCCATCAACATGAATGTTTCTAAATAACTGGCAGATAATGAACTTCTTGATTTATTTTTTATGAACTTTCTTGAAATCTTCCTAATTTGATACAAAATTGTATGATTCTTCATGTAATTGATTTTTGCTGACATTTTCTTTAAAATATTTCAATAGTTCAAAAGTAAAAGTTCAATTGTAAAATGTAAACTTAATATATCACTTTCTTCATTGCTTTTAAAATATGATTCTACTGATTATTTATGTTCCACTTAACTCATGTTTCTCTATGCACTAACCAACATGACAACAATCATGCATGCCTGTTGTGAATGAACTTTTACTTACATCTTCACAAAATGCCAAACATACGGAACAAAATAAAACGAAACAAAATAAAAAATATTGTATTTGAAGGTTGAATTGAGTCAAATTTGAAAAATCTATTAAAATCAAGTCTTTGAGGTTAATTAAAATAATTAAATTCAGTATCTAAATCAGGAAAAACAGTACATATTATATTAACTTAATTTTTTGAGCAACTACGTTCCATTAATATAAATAAATAAATAAATAAATAAATAAATAAATAAATAAATAAATAAATAAATAAATAAATAAATAAATAAATAAATAAATAAATAAATAAATAAATAAATAAATAAATAAATAAATAAATAAATAAATAAATAAATAAATAAATAAATAAATAAATAAATAAATAAATAAATAAATAAATAAATAAATAAATAAATAAATAAATAAATAAATAAATAAATAAATAAATAAATAAATAAATAAATAAATAAATAAATAAATAAATAAATAAATAAATAAATAAATAAATAAATAAATAAATAAATAAATAAATAAATAAATAAATAAATAAATAAATAAATAAATAAATAAATAAATAAATAAATAAATAAATAAATAAATAAATAAATAAATAAATAAATAAATAAATAAATAAATAAATAAATAAATAAATAAATAAATAAATAAATAAATAAATAAATAAATAAATAAATAAATAAATAAATAAATAAATAAATAAATAAATAAATAAATAAATAAATAAATAAATAAATAAATAAATAAATAATTGTTGTACACATTTTCATGTCCCTGAAATAAAGTTTCAGTATTAAATGCAATTATTACCTTATCATCAATTTCTTCACAAAATTTTTCAATTTGATTCTCATTTATGCTCATTAACTTTTCACACTAAATTTTCACGACTTTACTCACCGCCTTTTTCACCACTTTTATTTACATTTTGTTACAGTTCTCAGTTTGATTTCTAATTTCTTCATTTTCTTTTCACGTAATTTTTTTGCACCATCTTAACGCTTCTGCATTGTACTACATTTTTTATTCATTTTCATTTACAACATTTATTAATGTTTGTTGTTAATTTTGTAGCTCACAAATCGATTGTGAATATTAAACTGAGTGAATTTAGTGAAAAGAAATATGTTATTTACAGTATTAAGCGAAACCGAGTAATGCAATAAAAGCGGCAACCTGCCTTTATCAAAATATTTTCACTTCACCACAAGCCAACATTGTTATGTTGGCTCCCTAGTAGGGTTGTACATCGAAGGCAAAACATCGATGTTTAACATCGATGTTAACATCGGCGCTTAATATCGATGTTGAAAAAACATCGAAGGAAAAACATCGATGTATCGGAAACATCGATGTTTTATTAATATTAAAAAAAGCTATTTATTTATATTATATAGGTTTTATTTAATAATGTAAATATAAAATACGAAAAAAGTAACATATAATACACAAAAAGTATTTATTAGATTTTTAAATAGAAATATTCCTTTTTGATAGTATTTAATTTCACATTAACATTATTATACCCAATATAATCATCCTAATTTGTACCTACAGTCTATTCTAAACGATTAGGCGGAACTAACCGCAATTTTCTTTTTTGTAATTTGTCTTTAGCTATTTTTTTATATATTGAATTTGTAGTTTCCTGAACAAAATGATCAAAAGCTTCAATCAATCGGTAAAAGTAACTAGAATTGAAAATCTAGTTCCGCCTAAACCAAAGGAACAAACCTTACTATTTTTACATTTCTAAAATGAAATATTGGATTTTATTACAATACTAATATAGTAATCTTAATGGTAATTTTATATTATTTAACATAAAAATAACACTGTCATACACAATTATTTTTATACTTTTTTAAGCTGAAATAAAGTCTGTTCCTTTGGTTTAGGCGGAACTAGATTTTCAATTCTAGTTACTTTTACCGCTTAATTGAAGCTTTTGATCATTTTGTTCAGGAAAAGCCAACTTCAATATATAAAAAAAATAGCTAATGGCAACTTACAAAAATCCAGGGATTGGAGGAATAACAACTGGGAAAGTGTCAACAAGACTCAAAAAGAAAAAGTGTGTTGACGTCTTTGGTCATTCGCATTGTTTGCAAAAATTAGAAGTTTCTTCTTATTTTTTCGTATTCTGCTAACTGTTAAGAAGAATAAAAACTAACATTATTAGTATTGTTATATCACAATAGATGGCGCTATATATTTTGTGTACTAATTTTAATAAAAATTAAATTTTTAAGATTCCAGCGCCTCTAGCTGTAGTTTCTGAATTTCAAAGTTTAAACATCGACATCGGTAGTAGACATCGATGTTTTATCGATACTATCGCCAGCTGACCATCGATGTTTTCGATACATTGATGTTTTTTTCCCATCCCTACTCCCTAGTCCCTAGTCATCATTTTTATATTACCTTAATATTTATTGTTTCTACATCAAATCAATAATGTTCATTGTTCATTTCTGAATTGATATATTCTGAACAATTGCTATTCAGTTATATGAGAGATATAAATAGATAAATTTTAACGCTTTATTCTCCACATTTTTCAAAAATGTTTTGTCATGCTTTTTATGATCGGCCCAACTGGCCCATTTAGTTATCGGCCCACCAGGCATTTGACCGGTAGCCCGCCGGATGTATCCGCCTCTGTGTGAATAAATAAAAATTTTACGATATTGTATTAACAAAAAAAATAAAAAAAAAAATGATGAGACTATACGATACTGGGTCAAATGTACTGATATCAAGAAAGTATCGGAAAATTAGTATCGATACTAAAAACGCGATATTGAATGACAAATATCGATGCTGGTATCGTATCAATAGTATCGGAACATCCCTATTTATAGCCTGTCACAATCAAATAGATATATAATCATATACAAATCAAATAGAGCCCCTGATTAAACTAAGACAAAAATATGTCGGTAATGACTAGGAATTCACGATTGTGACAAACTGAATAGTGATTATGACAAGAGAGCTACAAAATGTTAATATTCAGTGCCAATTAATTCCTGTTGGTACAAATAATGCCTTAATAAATCAAAGGCACGAACTTATTGGACACACAATAGTATAAGAATAGTTTTCACAAAATTGGTATAGAGTAGGGATGGGAAAAAAACATCGATGTATCGAAAACATCGAAGTCTTTTCTGAAAACATCGATGTTTTTACCATCGATGTTCAGGTGGCGATAGTATCGATAAAACATCGATGTCTACTACCGATGTCGATGTTTAAACTTTGATATTCAGAAACTACCGCTAGAGGCGCTGGAATCTTAAAATTTTTATTTTTATTAAAATTAGTACACAAAATATAAGCGCAATCTATTGTAATATAACAATACTAATAGTGTTAGTTTTTATTCTTCTTAACAGTTAGCAGAATAAGAAGAAAACTTCTAATTTTTGCAAATAATGACAACGACCAACGACACCAACACACTTGTTTTGCTCTTTGAGTTTTGTTGTCGAGCAATTTTTTGTATAAGTGAACGAGGTAAATAAAGTGAAATTAAATAGAAATAATCTATTGTTATGGTACTTGCTAAAAATGCCGCCAAAAAGTATATATTGTATATAGAGTTGTCTACCACATATCCGTCCCTATATAAAATAGCCCCGAAATTTTAAAATGTTGTCGCCACCTCTGTACCGTCAGGAAGTTTATTTTCTAAAGAAGGCTTTACATTATCACAACAGAGAAATGGATTAAAGGGAAAGACACTTTCCCAGTTATTATTCCTACAATCTCTAGAATTGCCATATTGGGAAATGTAAATTTATTAATATAAAATAATTATAAGCTGTTCACTTTTGTAAGAACAAACTAAGTGGAAATTAAGTTTGCAACTGTTTGCACATTTGAAACTGTATGTCATGTTGGCACTACAGAAAAATAATTTGAAAAGTCAGATTATAAATGTCATTTAAAAAAATATCGTTTGTCATATTTCATTTTGAATAGTGACATCTTAAATAGTTTGTAAATATAATACTAACCTAAAATAATACAAATATTACCCCAAACTGTAAAGCCCTTTTTACAATATAACCAAGTTTATAAAAGTCAGTAATACGCTATAAAAATCACTAAAATAACCAGATTTAGTTTGTGAAAGAGAACAGCTTATACAAGCCGTTCACTTTTGTAAGGACAAACTAGATCTGGTTACTTTTATAGTGTATTACTGACTTTAAATGTCAATTAAAAATATTCCCTACGCTGTAAAACAGACTTTAGGTTTATAGGTTATAATCATTATAATTAAGATATCATTTTTCATTATGACATATGTCAAATGGATCGAAATTTTAAAAAAGTGACATTTTTTAATACCAACATGACATAGAGTTTCAAAGGTGCAAACTATTGAAAACAAATTTTCCTCTTAGTTTGTTCTTTTAAATGTGAACAGCTTATAAAGTCTGTTCCAAACGGTTATAAGCAGCGGCGGGGCATTTGAATGTGTCAATCTATTACACAATCTATTTAAAAATCTAATAAATGATTTTTTTCGTATTTTATCTTTACATTATTAAATAAAACCTATACAATGTAAATAAATAGTTTTTTTTTAATATTAATAAAACATCGATGTTTCCGATACATCGATGTTATCCCTTCGATGTTTTTTCAACATCGATAGTAAAACGCCGATGTTAACATCGATGTTCAACATCGATGTTTTGCCTTCGATGTACAACCCTAGTATAGAGCCCCATACTGATAACGGCATTACTTCAGCTAGGCATCACAGAGAACTTATTCTTGTAATTCTTAGTTTAAACATGCATCTATCAACAATCAACCATACTGTTCAAAGCACTATAGTCCGTTCAAATGTTAAAATACAGTATTGTTCTTATGGGAAATGGGAGCAGTGTTGCCAAATATTGTAAAAGTGTAAAATATGGCAAAGAACCCACAAAATTATGCATAATTTTACATTCTTTTGTTGATAATTTATTCAAAGTAAATGGAAAAAGTATCAGGGAATAGTATATTCTGTAACAAGGTTGGAATGAGAAAATTCGATGCGAGTGGAACATTCAGAGCGCGAGCCGCAAGCGAGCGTGAGGAACCACGAGCAACGAATTTTCTCATTCCAACCGAGTCACAGACCATACTTTCTCCACAACCACCAAAAAGAAAAACAAATTAACAAATAATTATTTTAACAAACATTTTATCTTAAAATATAATTTATATTACATAACAAATTAATCAATTAATTAAACTATTTTTTTTATTTACTATTTGTTTAATTTTAATTTAATTTGCCGCACATCGGCCACTTTTTTAGGTTAGAAAGTTATGTTGCATTTATTTAATGTAAACGTTGCATATATCTTAATGTTACCCTACAAAAACAAAAGACAACAAGCATGGAATAGTTATTCCATAACAAGTGATGGAATGAAATACATGCAAAATGCATAAGAAGATAAGTGCTTTAGAATAACATTCCATTAGAATTGTTAAATTCTATAGTGGTCGTGGAGAAAAATGATTAAACATTTGTATCGCATTTACAGCTGACTCGCGCGATTTACAGTTGACAACCTCGGCAAGACAGAAAAGGATAGTGTTATTGTTAACTTATTAGAGAGTATGAAAAAGAACTACTCCATTTGCCCTATACTGCATTCTAATGTTTAAACGGACTATAGCTCATCAGTGTTTGGAGAAAGATCTCAAACTTTATCGCTATCAGTATTTTAATCTATCATTATTCTAAGCGTTGGGATAAATGTGTATGGAAGCAAGAGGATTAGTTTGCAAAATAATATTTCACACACACACACACACGCACGCACGCACGCACGCACGCACGCACGCGCGCACTCAGGCACGCACGCACGCTCGCACGCACGCACGCACGCACGTAAGCCCAATTAAAAATTAAATGCAACATTTACCAAAATATAACTAGAATTTTGACAAAATAATTTAAACAAAATTAAAATGCAAAAAAAAAATGAAAAAATAAAAATTGACGGGATTCGAACACAGTTTCTTACAGTAGTTTCAACTCACTAAGCGTCAACGCTACCACTGTGCTATACAGGATCACTCGTTTACTATGTTAAATAGCGGATTAAATATATTACATATTTTACTTAAAAACACAAAAAATGCGTTATTTTCCGAAAACATAATCTGATCAAAAA
Source organism: Liopterus haemorrhoidalis (assembly GCA_963971575.1). Taxonomy (NCBI): domain Eukaryota; kingdom Metazoa; phylum Arthropoda; class Insecta; order Coleoptera; family Dytiscidae; genus Liopterus; species Liopterus haemorrhoidalis. The sequence goes on from OZ020611.1 coordinate 48,450,408, forward strand.
TTCCTGTTGTACTATTCCGGTTCACACCAATGTACATTACTGAGAATTTTTTCAGATTTTTTAGTTTAAACCATCTGGGCTACAGGGTGCAGGACAAAAAAATTTTTTTTGCAAAATTTTGGCTAAAATGGCCTCAAAATAATTTATTTTGCAAAAATAACATTTTGATCGTTAATCCACGTACCAAGGGCTTTCATTTGATACCCTACACAGAATTGTAAAAAAAAATTTTTTTTTTCGATGAGCATATATTTATTTATATTTTTAGGATTTTTAGATGTTTTAGTATTTTTCCTATGTGCGGGTCAAAGAGTTGTATAAGCATGCCAAATTTCAACTCTCTAGGTTTAGCCGTTTGGCTACAATTTTTACCGAACAGACAGACAGACAGATAGACAAACAGACAGACAGACAGACAGACAGACAGACAGACAGACAGACAGACAGACAGACAGACAGATGACAAAATGACGGTATAAGGGTTTTTTGGTCATACCTACAAAACCCTAAAAAAACTTATTTGTGCGCTCATGAATTTCGTTATAACTTTGGAAAAACTGAATCAATTTTAATAAAACACAGCCTAAAATCTGACCATTTTATGTATCTACAAATGGAAAAAAGTCGTACGAAATTCGAATCAGCAGTTCTCGAAAAATGCGTTAAATATAAACCGAAAACATTGAGTTTGTATCGTGTACCAACTATGCCGATGACAGAACCTATTGTGCTCAAATGTAAAATAATATAAATTAAAAAATATGTTAACATGGACTTAACTAGTAAGAAATACCGCAAAATTTACAAAGCTCACTACTCTTTCGTCATACACTAGATTGCGAGAATTTAAACAGATAGTGCTTTTATATGTGTGTCGCCAAGACAGTACTTGCAATTTTACAGCAGTATATGCAATTCAAAGTTTAAATAACAGATTTCGTTATTTTACAATTTTTTCTTTAACTGTCAACCATAGGAACACTGTCAACAATTGGTGCTCTTACCTTAGATATTTTTATATCGTTCAACAAATTTTGCAAATGTCTAGTTTAGCAACAGTTTACACACGTCTTAAAAACACGACGCACAAGTTAAAAAAAATTTTTTTCACATTGGCGCCTTTTTTAATGTTTTAAACACCATTTATAGTGACCAAAAAAAAGTCATTAGTTAATTGTAATTATATACATAATTTTTTTTTTTTTGGATTTGACAACCACATACATTCTTACAGGTTACTTCGCTGGAAACAAGCATGTCTCTATAATATCTTAGTCTTATTTCACGTAATCTAACATTCCAAAATAAAAACACACATTCCATCATAGAAAGTACAATAAATAATTTAAACGTTAAATTTACTTACAATTTAATGCACTACTGCACTGAATATTGTTTATCTACTATTTTTCAATCTTGGGTTTATTTACTCCCCTTCTCAATTAAATAATCAACTTTGGTGAAATATAAAATAAAGAAAAATAATATAACAGCTGATGAGCAAACAGATTTTTACGGAGGATTGGTTTAATAAAATAGAAATTATAAAATATTAATTACAAGTATCAAAATTATTTTTATTTATTTGTTGTAATTTTTGTACTTATAAACTGAGTGATAACACCAAAATGGTACATGAACAGTCGGGTGTAATATTAATATATACCTATCGACAGAGCAAGTTACAGCGCATATGCGCTCTGGTCGCAATCCTAGTACTAATTTTTAAATTATATTGTTGATTATACTATGTTCTCTACACCTACAACATATCGCGCCCCCGTAAGATATGTGATACATTGATCAAGAATATGAAATTGTTCAGGAGAGAAGAAAGATAATTACCTAATTTAAAATGCCTGGTATTTAATTGATCAGAAAATTCTGTGGTATTGATCAGAAGTATGTGAAAAATAATGATCAGAAAAAATATTGAATGGATCAGAAAAAAAATATTGATTTGTTTAGAAAACATATAGAAAATATCGAAAAATTTCTCAAATATTTTAGAAATAAATTAAAAGAATACAGTCGATTCCGCTTAATTGGGACACATCGGGACTTAGACATTTTGGCCCAATTAAGCGGCTGCCTCAATTAAGCGAATTTCACATAAAATTAAACAATGCATATTTTTCTTTCAATAATTTTATTTTATAAACTCTTGGACAAAACTATAAATTACATATAACCAAAAAATATAAACTTTTAAGAAAAAAAAAAATAATAAATTCCAAAATAAAATAATAAATAGGTACATACAATTTAAATCAATGCAAAAATGCGTCAAGGGTAGTCAGTCTTTTGTTTTTGTAACATTTCACTTCTACAAAATAAGCACAGGTATTCAGTGCGGCTCCCTTCATTTCCTTCCTGCATAAAATAACGCTGTTATATTAAATACTTTGTACATATTTTTTCTTGAGAATATGTGTAACATAATATGTACTGTGATTTTAAATTTACTGTCCCAATTAAGCGGAATGTTGTCCCAATTAAACATGTAAATTTACTGTTGGTTCCTTGGTTTGGTTTCTGTTCTTTGAGATTTGGCCCAAATAAGCGGCTGCCCCAATTAAGCGGCGGCCCAATTAAGCGGAATCGTCTGTATTTCATAAATATGACAAGAAAGCCCTATATTAATGATGTTCAACATAGGGCGATCCGTCTTATTTTTAAACTACCTGCATTAAATTAATTATGTGATTATATTTCCATTATAAATATTTATTTCTTTTTAGGGTTTCGTACGTATTATAACGAAACATTTACTTATGTGTTAGCCTTTCTGACATCTGTGTGTCTTTAAACCAACTGCGGTGGCTTCGTAAAATGTTTATTATTTATAATCGTTTATATAATTCTGCTGTCTAATTTAGGTTTAGATTTTTACTAACTAATTCTAACCTAATTACTTAAATTGATCATATTTACTGTTCGTTTTAGTAATTTTGGAGATTTGTTGAAATCGGCGTGATGATTTTTGTTAGGTTATGTAAAAACGTATTTATATGTCTGACTCATTAAAACAACTCACTAGCTATGAGTTTGGAAAACTATCGACAATCGACATCGTATAACGTATTAAATTTAGAGCTCTGAACGATTGCTCGCGTTACCATATGACAAACTTGTTATTGACAATCAACAGCGAACAACTCATAGCCTATAGTCAGTGGCGGATCTAGCTTTTTGGGGGCCCAGGGGTTAAAATTACCAAGGGACCCTACACATGTTTCAATCAAAAAATTTAAAAAATAAAAGATAGTAATGTTTTAGTTACTGATCGTTCCTTGAGGTCATAAGTGATAAAAATTAATCACGTTGGATATAATTTTTTTATTAGCTGGCGCTTCACTTATGTTGATTTTTAATAAATATTAGTAAAAATTTGTGTTTTTAATTTTTTTGTGTTGCTTTTTAAAGTAATATTTTTGTTTTGATCTTTTCTCTTATAAGCCGTACTTGGTATAGAAACATAATAGGTATATGTCCGAGAAGTTGGGGGCCCTTTGCGGATCTGGGACCCAGGGCTTAAGCCCTATTAGTCCGTATGTAGATCCGCCACTGCCTATAGTCGGCTAATTTAAGAGTTCTAAACGTAGCTTTATTTCAACATACGTATTTCTTTACTACTCAGAATTCAGGTATCATACCAGTTGCTGCGCTATCTTGTAAAATCTGGGGGGTAGAAGATATTTGAGGGGGGCACAATTTTTTTATCGTTATAAATATTAATGAAAATATGATGGTTTTGAATTCGTAAGGGCCGTAAGGGACCCTTTGACTATCACAATTCCATTATTCCCAAAATGAGCTGGGCACTTAGTTTTATCTAAAATATTAAGTTTTCTTCAAGCATATCTGGGAGGAGAGCAGCTGGGGTCAGAACAATTTTTAGAGGGACCAGGCACCCCTGAATACCCGTTGGCGGCACCACTGTATCATACCGTGATAATATATAGCTTAATATCTTTTCAGGTAAATTTCCAATACGTTAGTGAAAACTCCATTAAAATTGGTTAAGTTGTTTTAAGAAAACGTACTGACAAACAGATAGACTGACGTTCCCTTTTATGTATTTTAGAGATATAGTTATGCAAAATATATAAGTAACATACAGAATATTACAAAATAAGCTAAAATAAAGAAACTTGAGAAATGATCGATTTGAAAATATCAAAAATATTTGATAAACTCTATTCACTATACATTTTTCTCGAAAATACGAAGCGTGAGCAAGTTGGGAATAATTTTGATGACCAAAATTTACCCAAAAAATCTAATAGTGGTATTGAATTTTGCGGCACAAACCAGAAGTACAGGATATTAAGAACAACTTTGATTTTTTAAATGGGAACAGATGTCGTTAAGAATTCAATTAAAACACAGGTAGGTTTCACTAATATATTTATTTTCTCAATACGTATTTCGGCTTGCCCACTTTTTGGCAACGGTATACAAATAATTATATGAGACCAGGATATATAGAAGAAAGATCAGAGGAAGATTAAGAAGAACAAGGAAGAACATACAATTGAAACTGTAGCAGGAAGTGCGCTGGAATGATAAAAACTAGGACTAGACAAAATAAAAGAGTGGGAATACATGTTGAAACGTGCACCCCAATAATAATACAGAAATTCTGAGAGCCTGACTCCAGAAAATAGTAAAAATTCTTAAGAATTAAATTAAGGTTTAAGTTGTAAATAACCACCAAATAGACACCAAAAGTCACTTTCCTATACATAATTAACACTGCACTCTAATGAAAACCATGTCCATTTACAGTGTTGCTACTCATGATATACCTTATTCTAGGTATCTTTGGTGATGTCTAGTGATGTCTTTGCAGAGCCACAGTAAGGAAAACTTGCGCTAGGGGCAGAACCGTGTTTTGACGCCCTTGGAAAATAAAAGGTTCTCATCTATCAAAATTCAAGTGATGAACAAAAAAAAAAAGGTCCTCACCTCCCAAAATCCAAGTGACGAGCAAAAAAATTGATGTGAAGTGTGAATTTTCACACATTGCAGGGTTTCACAGGTATATAATAAGTGAAGGCGGCATGCTGAGTGTGTAGGACAAATTTTGCTTTGTAGTAACCACGGCAAAATGAATGATTTTTTTAAAATAATTTATCGTTTGTTAATCTCAGAGCTTTAAAAACAAATTTTATGTTAAAATATTTTTTTGTTAATTTTAATTCGAATACCTAATATCATTATTTTGGTTTCTAAATAAGTGCAGTATTTTTTTTATATAACAAGGTTCATTAAGATTTTGAAAATTGGACCTATGGCTTTCATTGGTTGTCTTAAATCATACGCTCCGCCCCTCTGGCTTCGTATAAATGACACAGAATGAAAATATAATTCCAATTGGTTATAAAATTTACGCTCTTGAAAATTAAATTCAAAATGTGCTAAAATATAACTAGAATTTTAACAAATTAATTTAAACATAATAAATATGAAAAAAAAAACAAAAGATAAAATTGACTTCACAAGCCAGGAACGAACCTGTGTAGTGAATAACGATCCTGTGTGGTTGTTGAGCAACTGAGCCACTAGACCACCAAACACTTATCAACTTAGTGTGCTATAAGAGTATAACATGTATGCATCGTCAACCAAAAAACACAAAAAATGCGTTATTTTCCGAAAACATAATCTGATCAAAAATTCCTGTTGTGCTATTCCGGTTCACACCATTATACATTACTTAGAATTTTTTCACATTTTTAGTTTAAACCATCTGAGCTACAGGGTGTGGGACAAAAATTTTTTTGCACAATTTTGGCAAAAATCGCCTCAAAATAATTTATTTTGCAAAAATTTAATTTTGATCGTTAATCCACGTACTAAGGGCTTTCATTTGATATCCTACTCAGAATTTTAAAAAAATATTTTTTTTTTCGATGAGCACATATTTGTTTATATTTTTATGGGGATATGTTTTTTAAATGTTTTAGTATTTTTCCTATGTGCGGGTCAAAAAGTTGTACAAGCATGCCAATTTTCAACTCTCTAGGTTTAGTCGTTTGGCTACAATTTTTACCGAACAGACAGACAGACAGACAGACAGACAGACAAACAGACAGACAGACGACAAAATGACGGTATAAGGGTTTTTTGGTCATACCTACAAAACCCTAAAAAAGGTCCTCACCTCTCAAATTTCAAATGACGAGCAAAAAAAAAAGGTCTTCGGTCATCACTTTCGCAATGGCACCCCTCAGTCAAGCCCGTCAGCGCCCTTCTCCTTAGTGCGCCCAGGGCCGTCTCCCCCTCCGCCCTCACCCCTTTCTGCGGCTCTGTGTGTTTGTGCATAGCACGTTGCACGTTGCATGTCCATAGCAACCAGCTTTCATTCCGGGCGTATATGGCAACCAACTCCCGCCAGTAATATGTAGCTGCGGCTCTAGAGCTTCCGGATTTTTCTATAAATAATTTTCGAGTCTTTCTAAGTATTCTTAATCTACAGGGTGAGGCAACACTTATGTTTACCTCGATTATTTCCTTAATAAAAAGAGATATAAAAATATTGTTCAAATAACACTTATTTGGGGCAATGGGGGTCAGACGATAACCGTATCATTTTTTTTTTACAATTGTTTTGTAAAAAAGTATTACAATAAATAACTTTTCTTCAAATTACACTACACATATTATTTTACATATTATTATAGACCTTTTTTTTCCTCTATTCAACGGTGTAAAACTTATATAACCTAACATAGCAAAATTTTTGTGAAAATCGCATTTTGTGGCCTTCAAAATGACAACTTATTTATTGGTAAATAATGGAAACAAATGCATGCCAAGCGTTTCAAACCATAAATTTGGAAAATAAGGCTTCTTTTGTTCAAGCTTTTAAAAAACGTATACAAATGTGTTTTGAACAGCAAGGTCATCATTTGGAATATTTAGTACAATAGGTAGATTACTGTTATGAGTCACTAATCACTTAATATTTTTAAGTCCACAAAAAGCCGCTTTTGTAAAAAATTTTGTTATGTAAGGATATAAAATTTTACACCGTTGAAAAGAGAAAAAAAGCTCTATAATATTGTGTTAAATAATATGTGTAGTGTAATTTGAAAAATAGTTATCAACCGCCGTGCCTCTTGCAAAACAAATGAAAAAAAATTGATGTGAAGTGTGAATTTTCACACATTTTAGGGTTTCGCAGGTAGGTATTTAGTAAGTGAATGATGATTATTTGGGATGCCAAAACAAATTTTATGTTAAAATATTTTTTTTTTTTGTAAATTTTAATTCGAATGCTTAATACCATTATTTAGGTTTCTAAATATGTGCAGTATTTCAGCAAGGTTCATTAAGATTTTGAAAATTGCGCCTATGGCTTCCATTGGTTGTTTTAAATCATAACTCCGCCCCTCCGATTTCGTGTATTCAATTTCAACAATTTCCACTAATTATTAAATTTACGCTTTTAAAAATTAAATGCAACATTTGCCCAAATATAACTAGAATTTTGAAAAAATAATTTAAACAAAATAAAAATGAAAAAAAAAACAGAAAAAATAAAATTGACTCAAGATCGAAACCTAGTTTGCAAATTAGAAGACCAGAGTTCTAACCGTTACACCATCAAGGCATGCTGAATGAAATATTTTGCATGGTCAAGCAAAAAACACAAAGAATGCGTTATTTTCCGAAAACATAATCTGATCAAAAATTCCTGTTGTGGTATTCCGGTTCACACCAATGTACACTACTTAGAATTTTTTCAGATTTTTAGTTTAAACCATCTGGGCTACAGGTGTGAGACAAAATTTTTTTTGCACAATTTTCGCGTCAAAGTAATTTATTTTGCAAAAATAAAATTTTGATCGTTAATCCACGTACTAAGGGCTTTCATGTGATACCCTACTCAGAATTTTAAAAAAATATTTTTTTTTCGATGAGCACATATTTGTTTATATTTTTAGGGGGATATGTTTCTTAGATGTTTTAGTACTTTTCCTATGTGCGGGTCAAAAAGTTGTATAAGCATGCCAAATTTCAACTCTCTAGGTTTTGCCGTTTTGCTACAATTTTTACCGAACAGACAGACAGACAGACAGACACACAAACAGACAGACAGACAGACAGACAGACAGACAGACAGACAGACAGACAGACAGACAGACAGACAGACAGACAGACAGACAAACAGACAGACAAACAGACAGACAGACAGACAGACAGACAGACAGACAGACAGACAGACAGACAGACAGACGACAAAATGACGGTATAAGGGTTTTTTGGTCATACCTACAAAACCCTAAAAATGTTTGATGCCACTATAGTCTGACCCCCATTGCCCCAAATAAGTTTTATTTGAACAATATTTTTATAACTCTTTTTATTAAGGAAATAATCAAGATGAACATAAGTGTTGCCTCACCCTGTATATTTCCCCCAGCACAATATTAATTATGTTTAGCAGCAATGAAATACCATTATCTCACATTTCATACTAAATTGGATTTTTAAAGGATGCTCAACTTTCAACGTTGCTAGGTAACGATATTGTTTTTCAAATTACATTTTCCTGAAACTATTTGCATTTAATTAAAATGCGTTTTATGGTATTTCAAATATATGCTACCTTTTCCTGGAAACAAAACCCCCACACATTTTGGGGAAAGTAAATATTTTACTGTCATGGTTTTTATTTTTTGATATCAATTTTTTGCAAATAATTTTCACTCAGTTAAGCGTCTTGTGAAAGGTTTTAGTTTTGGACTCAAATAGTAAAGATGATGAGCATAAAAATAAAAATAAATGAAGACGGAAAAATAATCCATAGTTTGACTTGAGCCCCATTGACCAATGGGTCATCTTGGAAGACCCAAACAGAGGATAGTTGCTTAGTTTCTGGTTCATATGAATAAATCCAAATTTCGTCACCTAAACGATGTTTTATATAGAATTTTGCAGTGCCTAGGTTGAATTTTTTTAGCATTCCCTTACACCAATCAACCCGAGCCTTTTTTGAGCTTCGGTCAAATTATGCGGGAACAGATCTTTTTCATAGCTAAATGTTCATGCAAAATCGAATGTATTGCAGTGTGCGATGTGCCAAAGGATGCCTCTATCTCGCAGTAAGTCACATGCCGATTTTCTTTCAATCATTTTGCCCACAACATTGGTGTTTTTTGAATCACAACCGATTTTGGTCGACCACGACGAAATGCAAATCAATTGTAAACAGTCTTTTCTGATGGTGCTTCAGTACCAAAAGTTGAACTATGCGAATCTATGCATTGTTGTTGAGTTAGGCCTTTACTAAAATCGTAAACAGTCCAAGTAATATCCATTTTTTCACAAACAGGTTTTTTTTTTAATGCTCACTGTTAATAACCCCTCTGTCAATTTATAAGTTGCCACTGATTTCACAATAACAAATGTCAAATTTTACAATAATAGTAATAACACATTTCAATATTACCATCTAGTGGTCGTTTGTAAAAACATGAAATGTAACCCTCGTAGTGTTTGAAGACGAACTTAGATTTGAGTTCTTAAATTCAAAGTTAGTATATAGATAAGAACCGTTAAAACTGAAATATATTAAAGCAGAGGAATAACAAAATAAATAACGTAACCCTCTATTTGGACCGACAGAAATACTAAACCAAAATTCACTCTTGACATCTTACAATTACTAAGCCCTCGCATGTGCAATGCTGTGATATCAATTCCCATAACAGTCTTTCATTTTATAATTGGTGGGTGGATCCCTTATCTCAAATCGTGTAGCGAAAAAAATAAGTGAAAATCGAAAAAAAGAATCCGCAATGCGCCAGAATATCTCATAGCGGCACAGACTGAAGATTAAAATTGCCTCTTGTTGCCCATAATATTTTGGGATGGTGACCTCTAGACGTTATATATTCTTTTTTACTAGAACACATTGTTTTTAAAACTGGTTTGCGGTAGATTTCGTGAATGAAGTGAAGATTTTTTTAACTTATTCACCGCTGGAATTTTAGTTACTGTGTAATGTGATAATAATTCTACATTTTGTTAAGTTTGCAGTTGTTGATTTTTACTAAATTGTGTAACGGAAATGACACTCTGGCGCCAACCTGTAATTTTGCATTTTAAATATAACATAATGTTGATAATATTTATGTTTGTCACTCGGATAAAATCACTGTCACTTGATTTGACGTTTGGCTTCATTCATACAATTCCTCCGTCTGAGGTTCGGTCAAAAGTCGAAGAAAATGAATGCAGTAATTGCATGCAGTAATTTTAATTGCAGTGCAGTAATTTTTAGGGTTTTGTACTCCAAAAAAACGCTTATAACCAGAGCCGCAGTAAGGAAAACTTGCGCTAGGGGCAAAACTTGCGCTGCGGCAAATAAATGTAAGTGATAAGGCAAAAACAAGATTCTCACCGCCCAAAATGTAGATGGTGAACAAAAAAAAGGTCCTCACCTCCCAAAATCCAAGTGAAGAGCAAAAAAAAAAATGTCCTCGCTTTCGCAATGTGGCGCCCTTGTCCTTAGTGCGCTAGGGGCCGTCACCCCCTCCGCTCCCCCCTTACTGCGGCTCTGCTTATAACGTCACTCATGTGTCTGTCTGTACTGTAGAAAATGTCGCGAAACGGATTAACATAGAAAGTTGGCATGCTTATACAACTCTTTGACTCACATATAGGAAAAATACTGAGAGTTCAAAAAACATATCCCGAGATAAATATAAACAATTATGTATTATATAAAAAATAAATATATATTTCATTAATTCTGAGGGGCATATCAAATGAAACCCATATTTTTTATAAATCTTTTTTTTTATGGGATTTTTGCCTAAAATATGTAAAAAACCTTTTGTCCCCCGCCCTATCACTCAGAGGGGTTGATCTAAAAATCTCGATAATGAACATTAATGGGAACCGGTATAGTTCAACAGGAATCAGGATAGTTTTTCGAAAAATGTCGATTTTTGTGTAGTCGATAAAAAAATATATTTTTTATTACTTATTGTATGGTATCGAAAGAAAGCTCTTACAGATTAAGGAACAATAGTAGTTTCTTTTTTTTTTTAACACGATTTTAGTCAAACCTGTGCTAAAAAAGTTCTTGTCCCGCCACCTCTTACCCAATAAGGTTAAACTAAAAATCTAAAAAAAATATAAGTAATATACTCGTATAGTCCGTACCAAATTAGTTTTGAAGATCGCAATAAAATAATAAAAGTTAGTGAACTCATAAAATTACAATAGAAGTGATATAACTAGGCGTGTCAACCCATAGCCGTAGGGATTAGTTTTTCACATTACGCATCTTACTGAAAGTATTAACAAAAACAAGTATGCTTATTTATAGTTAGTACTTAAACGTATGTATGCGCCACTGACCGTTGACTGTTTACAACGTGGTAGTAAACATGAACCCTAGTTCTTTTGTAGTTTAACAATATGATTATAGTTATTCGGGATAATTGTTTTATGCCGATCTTTAAAACTAATTTGGTATGGACTTTATATTGATCTGAGTCGGAAACGTACAAGAGGAGTTTTTGATCCGATTTCGTTTTGAAAAAATATTGCAGTTTTTGTATTTTTAACTAAATTAATTATTATTCTTTTTAATTCATGGCTAAATTATGGCTAATAATGTTATGGATTTTTTGTATTTATGGCTAACATAGTGTGGGTCTTTTTTTGAAATTAAAAATATAATAAAACATATTTAACAGCTGAGGACTGATTTTTGAACACCACACTACTCTAGTAATGAAATACTCAGTAGCAGCCTAAGGGTGGGGGGGGGGGTATGGTTAACCCGGGTCGGGCGATCGCCCTGGGGCGCCAGGCCAGGAGGGTGACGGACGGTCAGGTCTTGTATTTTAAAAGTGAGGACCTTTTTTTTGTTTTTTTGCTCTTTACTTAGATTTGGTAGGTGAGGACCTTTTTTTTCTCTTCACTTGGATTTGGGAGGTGAAGACCTTTTTTTTGCTCCTCACTTGGATTTGGGAGGTGAGGACCTTTTTTTGCTCTTCTCTTGGATCTGGGAGGTGAAGACCTTCTTAATTATTTTTTTATGAGGGCGGCAAAAAAATCTCGCCCGAGGCGCCAGACTTGCTAAGACGGGCTCTGGAAATACTTATAAATCAAATAAGACATTGCTAAAAGTGGAAATTACGTTTTTGAAATTAAAAAAAAAAAAAAATTAAGCCATTTATTAATATATTTCTCATTAATCTAATAAAGACTTGAATACGAAGCAAATGCAGAAAAAATGCTGGGATTTTTGGCAAATTATTTAAATTTTGTTTAAAAAAATTAAATGGAAACTCTTAGTACTCAAATAACGAATAAAAATGATTATCAACGTAATGATTAAATGAGGCTTTGATCAATAAAAAAATAGTTCGTGACAACCTAAGAAAAATTTGGTCCCGCTTAAACGTTTGAAATTAAGATCTGACACGCTCGAATACGCATTCTGGTGGTCAAATATTGTACTAGATACTCCAGTACTGTTTGAACTTATTACATATGTTTAATGTTAAATTTTTGTTAGAATGTCGACAGAAGTTCTTGTGAAGTGAAAAACTATAGTAGCAGAACTATTATAGTGTTTCTGGCTGTCATTCAAGACAGGACAAAGCATATTGACAGCTGAGTATTAAAGCCAACCGCCATATTGCCTTGGATCACAGCGCCGCCATCGGTAATGTCACTTCTCAATAGCCTATATTTGTTTATATTTTTTCGGCTTTTTTTTATTTTTTCTTCTATAGTTTTCTTATATATATGGGTTAAAAAATAGTTTTAAAAACGTGCCAAATTTCAATTTTCTATGTTCAGCCGTTTGACCACAATTTCTAAACAGACAGACGGACTCATGTTATAAGGGTAATTTGTCATGCCTACAAAACCCTAAAAATATACATCATATATAATAATAGCTATCGTCATTCTAAATTTAAACATTTAATTAAGAAGTGCTTTTACTTAAGTAAATATAACTGATGCATAGTCTTCACAATTAATTCTAATAGGGTTACGGTTTTAATGTTATTTACTAAGCAACTATAATTCCGTCTAGTAACTCGTCTAGAAATGTTTTAATTGAAATATTTATAGACTTACGTATGTGTCTGAAATATGCAGACAACCCTCATATTAACAGGAAGAAAAGAGGGACAATTTTTCCTTAACATTTCTAAAAATTAATGTAAGTAATATTATATAAATATATTTTACAGTATTTCTACACTGAGAATTACATAGAAGGGTTACGGTTCCCCGGAAGAACAGTGGCATCAGCTTCACGAAAGAACCATTTAGTGAGAGGTGCAGTATAAGGACTGACATTATATTGCTGGAAAAGAGGGACAGACTCACTCAGTGCTTTACAGGACATAACCCATCCCTACACACAGCCCCCCTTCACAGGTCGAATCCAAGAGCTCATCCACGAACTCCAGCGAGAGCAAAAAACCGTACACTTCATCTGGGGTACACCATCACATGTCGGGATAAATGGAAATGAAGCGGCGGACCAAAAAGCAAGAGAGGACATGAATTTAATCCACTCCGAAGAACACCTCAAAAACTTAAACTATGACTGGAAGAATTATGCAAAAAAGCAAATAATGGAACAGTGGGAAATTGAGTGGCAGCGTACATCAGAAAACAAATTAAGAGAGGTCAAGAACTCTATTAAACCGTGGAAAATACCCGGCTCTAGGAAAGAACAAATACTTATAACCAGGTTAAGAATAGGGCACTGTCAACTAACACACAAGTTCTTGTTTGACAGCACAACAACCGATAGATGCCCTACCTGCCACACAAAAACCTCAGTAAAACATGTTCTCACCGAGTGTCCCCAATATGACGAAGAAAGAAGAAAGTATGCGATGCCCAACAATTTGTGCGAAGCCCTGTGCAACGACCCAGTGCAACTACAGAAGACCCTTAATTTTCTGATAGCCACAAAATTAGACAAATATATTTAAATATTAAGTAAATGTACTCATTATAAAATGTAATCAATGTAAAACTAAAAATTGTAAACCAATGTAACTGTTATAAAGACGCTAATAGCAGTATGCTGATGCGTCTCTAATTATAAATTAAAAAAAAATAAAATAAAAAAAAGAGGGATTTCTACTTTCTGAAATAATACAATATAATAGGTCCCAAGACATGGCCATTGTGGTCCTGGTCATTTTTGTTTCCTTCTAAGAATACTGGACTACCATATGCTGTGACACCTCAAAACTTACGAACTTGGGTACGCTGTCTCGCCTTCCATACAATTTTGAACTGACCTCTCTTCATGTCTCCGGTCATCTCTTCTACGCACACCGTGGGGACACAAACAAAATCAGGATTTTTCGCTAAACACAACTCCATTCCGCCTAAGATGCGGAAAAAGCCGGGAAGTTCAATATTGTATGGAATGCAAGGTAACGCTTACCCAAGGACTTATAGCTAGAGCCCTGCGTGGATACGTTTTTCTTTATCCGCATCCGATCCGCATCCGCATATCCAGGATCCGCATCCGCACATCCAGGATCCGCATCCACAGCCTTTGTGAATATAAATACCCGCATCCGTTCCGAATCCGCAAAAATATCCGCACAATCCGCACAACAACATTTGCTACCAGTTTGGAAATAACTAAGATGTTTCGCCTTATTTTGCATATCGCTGCTCTAAAACACTACTGAAATTTTTTGGATTTTATCACATTACATATTACTGGGTCCTAAAAAATATTTTCTATTTAATGTCGTACTGAGATTATATATATATTAAAACATAAGGATTTTAATTACAATTATTCGACTCTCTCTTAAATCAAGTTTATATAAAATGTAAAACTTTAAACAAGTATGTGTCAGAATTTTAGTTTTTTTAAGATATCTCACAATAATTTTTTTAGAGAAGAGTTTAATTTATCACATTTATGTCCAATCAATAAAAAGAAAAGAACTATAAGACCAGCAAATGATAGAAACTAAATTCTTAAAATCATCTTATTAAAAGATAAAAGTTTTACTACGATTTCAAATAATTTAAAATCTTAATTTTTTAAAATTTAATGATTTTCTTAAATTTTTAAAAGTGGCAAATTTTATTGTTAATTTTTACCAATATTTCCAAAAATGGCAAATAAGGCAAAACATTAAATAATTATTTTTAAATTCATAAACTGGCAATAATTCCAAAGAAATTATTTTTTCTACAACTGTTATATAAAATATAATATATTTAACTATTTAAGTAAGCATAAAGTAGGTCTTAAGAGTATAAAGACCTTAAGAGCAAAAATAAATGTGTGAAAAAAGTGCCGTAACGTGTCTTTATTTCATTCTTACCGTAAGTACAATCCAAATGCCAGCGAATCATTTTTGGGGTTCTAAATACCTCTTTCATGAAAAAAGGTGAACAAACCGAAGATTTCAATTTCAAGCGGATTTGCGGATAAGCGGATATGATATTTTATCCGCATCCGATCCGCATCCCCACGATTGAAATGATAATTTATCCGTATCCACAGAAAAATGGCGGATATTCGCGGATAATCCGCGGATAACCACAGATTTGCAGGACTCTACTTATAGCGCTTACCCGAGAACTGAGATGCCGCGGCTTATGGAAATAGATCCCTTTTAGTATTTCTTAAACGGAATAACTCTACAGCACTGACATAAGTACTGTAAAGAAACAAACAGTCCCTAATCACCCTATCAGTCCATTACACAGATCATTTTTAGGATTTTGTAGGTATGACCAAAAAATCCTTAACCGTCATTTTGTCGTCTGTCTGTCTGTCGGTCTGTCTGTCTGTCTGTCTGTCTGACTGTCTGTCTGTTCGGTAAAAATTGTAGCCAAACCGCTAAACCTAGAGAGTGGAAATTTGGCAAGCTTATACAACTCTTTGACCCGCACATAGGAAAAATAACAAAACATCTAAAAAACATATCCCCCTAAAAATATAAACAAATATATGCTCATCGAAAAAAAAAAATATTTTTTTACAATTCTGTGTAGGGTATCAAATGAAAGCCCTTGATACGTGGATTAACGATCAAAATTTTATTATTGCAAAATAAATTATTTTGACGCAAATTTTGCCAAAATTGTGCAAAAAAAAATTGTCCCACACCCTGTAACCCAGATGGTTCAAACTAAATATCTGAAAAAATTCTAAGTAATGTACATTGGTGTGAACCGGAATAGTACAACAGGAATATTTGATCAGATTATGTTTTCGGAAAATAACGCATTTTTTGTGTTTTTAACTAAAATATGTAAAATATGTAATCCGCTATTCAACACATTAAACAAGTGTACATCCGTAGTCCCGTGGTAACGTTCTCGCTTCGTAAGTTGCAAACTACTGTCCGAATCCCATTAATTTTAAATTTTTCTGTTTTTTTTTTTGCATTTTTATTTTGTTTAAATTATTTTGTCAAAATCTACTATTATATTGTAACGGGTGTTTTTTTTAGAGGTATAGAACTTTAAATTGCAATAAAACAACGATGGATTATTCGATTGACATGAATTTTTTTTTATTCGAAAGATAATCTTGTGGCATTACATTAAATCATACCAACAAGACGGCGCAACATGTCACACAGCTCGTGCCACAATCGATTTATTGAAAGACACGTTTGGTGACCGCCTAATTTCACGTTTTGGACCTGTGAATTGGCCTCCAAGATCTTGTGATTTAACACCGCTGGACTACTTTCTGTGGGGCTATGTAAAGTCATTGGTCTATGCGGATAAGCCACAAACGCTTGACCATTTGGAAGACAACATTCGCCGTGTTATTGCCGATATACGGCCACAAATGTTGGAAAAAGTCATCGAAAATTGGACGTCCAGATTGGACTACATCCGAGCCAGCCGTGGCGGTCATATGCCAGAAATCATATTTAAAATGTAATGCCACAAGATTATCTTTCGAATAAAAAAAAATTCATGTCAATCGAATAATCCATCGTTGTTTTATTGCAATTTAAAGTTCTATACCTCTAAAAAAAACACCTTATTACAAGTGTTGGTATATATGTTCTATTCAACTTCTGGTGTATCTTCATTTTTCCGGTAACGCGGAGAGAGGAAAATGAACCGCCGTCTTATCCGGGTGATATTTTTTTAGTGCTTAGACTTAATTTTATTTCGACAGGGGGTACTGACTAATTTTTATTGATAAAAATAATGCATTTTTTCCTCGAAACCGTGTCGAATCAAAGTCACCATTGATCGGCACGGACAGGTTTTATCAGACGATAATTCAAAAATAAAAATACAAGACGGCCGGTCCAGAATATCTACGGCGAGAATCAAAGTGTTAAATGGTAATAATGATTCAGGATAGCTTTTTGGACAAGCGAGATAATATTTTGAGGTATCAGAAAACATTTTTCAAAGAATCTGGGCCATTATTGAGCATTTTGAGGCAAAAATATGCTTACAAGGTTGCAAAAGGAGACAGCTGTCATTTTTTGCATTTTAAAATGTGACGAGATTTCTCATATTGAACGTGTTTCTTGACAGAAGAATACTAATTACGGATTCAAGGTAAATTAACAATAAAGTTGAAGACATTTGCAAGACGAATTTTCATAAAATAGTGTTAAAAATAGATTTATATATATTAAAAATTTCAGGGTTAATCAAAGTGTTAAGTGGTGATAATGGTTCAATATAGCTTTTTTGACGTGCGAGATAATATTTTGAGGCATCAGAAAACATCTTTCAAAGAATCTGGGCCATTATTGGATCATTTTGAGGCAAAAATATGCTTACAAGATTTCAAAAGGTGACATCTGTCAAATTTTTTGCAATTTAAAATGTGACGAGATTTCACATTTTGAACGTATTTCTTGACAGAAGAAAACTAATTAAACTTACCGATGAGCGACGAGTTTTATAATAGACAAGTGCGACAAAATGCCTTATTATATTAAAACGAAGCGACGAGTAATAACAACGTAGGGGAGAAGACCGGCGTAGCCGGGCTGAGGCCCCTAGTTCTAGTTATATTTTGGCAAATGTTGCATTTAATTTTCCAAAAGCGTAAATTTAATAACCAGTGGGAAGTGTTGAAATTATAATTTAATTCTAGGTTTGAATGTAGACGAGATCAGAGGGGCGGAGTTTATGACTTAAATACCAATGGAAGCCGTAGGTGCAATTTTCAAAATATTAATGAAACTTGCTATATATAAAAAAAAAAATACTGCAAATATTTAGAAACCCAAATATTGGTATCAGGCATTCGAATTAAAATTAATAAAAAAATATTTTAACATAAAATTTGTTTTGGCATCCCAAATAATCATCATTCACTTACTAAATACCTGCGAAACCCTGAAATGTGTGAAAATTCACACTTCACATAAATTTTTTATTTAGATATGTTCGAGAATACTCTTAAATCTAAACTAAACTAGAAAAATTGAAGTGTAATATCATTGAAAAATGGGACGAATTGCTATTTCTAATGGACTTTTGGGGAAACCGGGACTTAAAAGTTTGAAACGGTACTGCCGCTTTGAAAATAGGACGCCTGGTGCACCTTACGTATGATATCCGTAACAAAATCAGCGTTTACGTTTTCGGATATGGATATGTTTTTTCTTTCGGATATCCGATGATACGGATACGGATATCTGGCACATCTTCAGTATGAAATATAGAAACTGTTGAATTATGTTTATTTATATTTTAAAGAAAAAAAGCTTGCATATATTTTCAAAAATGAACGACCTATTGGGCGAACACCCGCTTAATGGCTACGCAAGATTTGGGAACATGGATGATTGACAAATGTTCAACCTGTGTTACTGGTAATGATAAGAAAAGATGCGTTATTTAAATTTACTACTCTCAAATGTTAACAATATTATTTTGGCCCTAAAAAGATTAATTTTGCTATAAATTAGCTGGCGTGCCACTCTGTACATTTGGTTTTTCATAAACGATCTATTGAAGAAATATATATGTATAATTAATTCATTAACATGTAATCAAAATAATTAATAGTTGTCATACGCAAAGAGAAAAATCGTGGCGAAATATTGTCATTCATAACAAGAACTGAATGAAATCTTATCTTGTATTATTATTAAATATAGTCATTATATATTTTTTGTTGCACATATGACCTTAGTGATGTCATGATCTAAGATAAGTCTTTCTTAATATTAACGTAACGTAACTATGTAGTTGGTAACCATTGATACATTTACAAGATTTTTAAAAAATTGTAAGAAACGTTTAACAAAATATCGATACTCGATACCATTTAATTCGATACTCGGTACCCATACCATTAAAAGCTTAAGAATATTAGATAGTACTTAATCTAAAATTTAATTTGCAAATGCTCCATTAAATTATACTTAAAATACATCTATAAATATTATTATGAACTATTCACGATATTTCCTCATTTGAGTAGGCTATGTTAGGGTGGCAGTTTTGTCGATAGGCAATTTTCCCAAATCTGGAGTAGTATGCTGCGGATCTTCTCTCAGTGGGTCGTCCATTTTTACAAATGTGTGCTAGTCTTTCTTCTACCATGTTCTCTTCATATTCAAACCATTTATTTTTATATTCCACAATTTGCGTGCTACTTAAGGCGGACAACCCTATAGTTCTCAATAATTTCTTATACAAAACTAATTCTCTGAAATAAAATTAATAACAATCTATATATCAAAATTTGCTGCGAATTTTTA
Source organism: Liopterus haemorrhoidalis (assembly GCA_963971575.1). Lineage (NCBI taxonomy): Eukaryota > Metazoa > Arthropoda > Insecta > Coleoptera > Dytiscidae > Liopterus > Liopterus haemorrhoidalis. The sequence continues at coordinate 48,470,153 of OZ020611.1, forward strand.
TCTATCTAATAGGCTATTTATAATTGTAGAAAAAACTGTTATGTAATTGTAAATAAGCAAATTGCATTATAGACTCCATGTTGTAAACCAATCGACGCATATTTGCGTACGATGCAGCAAATTGTAGCTAAAGCTTCATTTTACAAATATGTTTCTAGATATTTTGCTCTATTGTGAAAATTATTTATACTTATTGTACTTGGTAATCTATTTTTGCCGCCATCTTTAATCTGCCGCGGTATTCAAAATAGGTGTTACGGGTAAAAATGATTTAATTTTCGTGAAAAATTCGTGTACCAAGTGGCATTCCATTATCATCAAGTATAATATTTTTCGACGAAGGTTCTAAATTATAAGTAATCAAGTCGAAAAAAATATTGACGTATTATTTGAACATTTCTACACAAAACTATCTAAATATAAAAGTTATTCGAAACCCACAAATAGATTTAAAAAATTACAGAACAATATCGCTGATGTCTATTTTTAAGTTATTGAGCGATAATATTTTTACAGTAAATGTTTCTACAATTAAAAATATCCTATTAGATATATAAAAATTTGGTGCAAAATTTGATGTATAGGTTGATACTAATTTTATTTCAAATTGTGTTTTGCATAAGAAACTAGTAACCTCTGGGAGTTATACGCAGCCTTAAATGTCAACGTTCAGGTTCAGTGTGGAATCCAAAGGGGCATCCCCCCCCCCCAACGGTTGCAATAAATCCACCCCGGAGAAATTCTTTTAGCTAGATACTTCATCCCCTCTGCTCATGTAATTAAGAATCTTAGATTAATTTTTCGTGCTAGATATTGTGATATTAAATTCTTTGGCAGTTTTGCTGAATTTATTTAACATTTGATTATTTGAAAAATAAATAATAAGAATATACTGATTTAACACGTACTTTATATTTCTGGTTTTTCCTCTCATTTAAATTTTGTTTGTTGTACACCAGCTCGTATATATTTGAGTCATGTCTGTTAATCATTATATTCTAAAGATGGGCTAGTTAGCCTAAATATGTATCAATACAGTACATTAACAATTTCTGAAACAATAACCGAAAGTTTTTAATATTTTCTTTTTTTATATATTTGAATGAGTGCCTTCAACTAATTCAATTAATATTCTATTATTCCAGCTTCTTTTTCTCATCCTTATACTATTAAATTATCGGCACTGCATAGTTATATATACAGATTAATTAGGGTACCTATGCCTGATGCTGATTATGATAAGGAACTTAATATTATTTTACAAATAGCTCAATCTAATGGTTATAGCCCCACAGTTGTACATGATATTCTTAACCCTCCGTATACACACATGGGTCTGTGGTGTCCGGCCCGTTTCTAGGAATCGATAGGTCCCAAAGGTTAATCCATATTTCGGGAACTTACCACATTAATAAAGATTAATTTTTATCCATCACCCAATGCATGCTCTCTTTCTATAGATCCCAAACTACTCTGCTGAATTTTTTCAGATTTTTTAAACGAGTGGAAGTATGATAAAAAACGGTAGGTCACCGTAGACCCATGTGTGTATAGGGAGGTGTGCAAATTGTAGTGTTTATACGGAGGGTTAATAAAAAGAAAAAGAAACTCCTTCTTAATAAATTTTATAACAATGAACTTTCAAAACCGGTTAAAGTATATAAAAAATAACAAAAAAAAATTGGTCCTGGCAGCATTAAAATATCTACCCTTTTAAAAAATCATGAACTTACAGCCGCATTTCATAATCAGTTCACTCTTAAAAATATTAGAGTCAATAATAAAATTAATCGCAACGATAAGTTGGATAAGAATGGGGTTTATCAAATCAATTGTAATAATTGCGATTTTATTTACATAGGTAAAACCGAACGCAATTTCAATAAACGAATAGGAGAGCACATTAGAGCGGGGAGATTGGACCATAGATAAATCTAATTTAGCTAACATTATGCTTAAACATAAACATACTTTTAGTTTTCACAACATTGATTTTTTACATATACTGCCGAAAGGATTAAAATTGTATTTATTAGAGGTATTTGAAATCAAGAAAGCGATTTCTAAGTCAAGAAATCTGATGAATGGACAAGTTGAGTTTAGATGGCCTCTTCTTAATCCCTTGTAACCCTCACTCTCATATAATTTTACCTTTTAGGTAGGGTTTTCCTAATTATAGCCACATTTGTTCAAATACCCTCTCCTCTCTAATAGTTTGTAATTTTTCTATTTATATGAACGTTTTTCTGTGAACCCTTTATATTTCTGAAGATGGCTTCATAGGCCGAAATACTTATCAGATAAACTTGTTTTATTCTTTGAATCTAACTGAGTGATGAAACTAACTGAGTGAAACTACCTTTTCCGGTTATTCAATATGTTTTAACGAGAGCCTACAACTGAATTTATCGATTTAATGATATTTAAATCTACAATGCATTATTATGCTTGAGAGGTCCATCACTTGAGCAAATTATGAAGTGTACAGATAAAAACGCATTAACAATTTGAATGAATCTAACAATTGTTGTATGTCGAAAGAATCCGTGTTACTTTTGCCAAGTTCGTCACATCTGCAGTAATGTATGCAGGACGTATTCTTGACATTGAATTTTCGGATATGGCAGACACGTGGTACATTAATATCGTGAACTCGGACTCGGCAAGGACTAATCGTTTTCTTTGTTCTTACTTTCAGACGGTTTAAATACCAGAATATACGCTATGGATAACTTTTTTTATGATTTCTGTGAAATATGATTTCATATAATGTATAATTTTCGTCGCTATATGCAGACCAGTTTTGTTTAAAACATTGTTTTCTAAAAAGTGGAATTCTTGTTTTAGAGGTCATAGTAACAAAGATGTTATAAATTAAATTAATTTTAACCCTCAACTGGTACCAGGCGTGCACACAGAAAATTGGTTTGCGCGGGAGGGTCCATTTCGAAAAAATATCTGTAAAATAATACAAATCTTTTACGGAGAGGGTGTAGGCTAGTATTGTAGATTGACATTTTGATTAAAGTTTAATATTTAATAATAACTAGGTGATTTTATCTTCAATTGCTTAGTTTCTATTAAATATTATCTGGAGTACCCGTAGTTCGTACGTTTTTTTTTTTCTACACAGTTTTGATGCAAAATGTACATTAAATGTAAATAATAAGTGAGACATTGCAATTTCAAGTAGAACAGTAGATAATCGTCTCTTTATTTTAAACCGCCTTTTGTATGCATTTTCAATATTAACCCCTTAACGCACATGCCCGAGCGTAACTCGGGTAAGCATTAATACAAAATTAATCATTTTGATTTCCTTATTATAATATTCATGTATACATATAATAAAAAATAATCTATATTCATTTTGACTATCAAAAATAATGTTTTTGCATTGACATAGATCTATATATTAATTATCAATAATAAAAAAAATGTTTTTTTACCCTTGTATCGAAAAAAAAAAACGTGCGTTAAGGGGTTAAGTAAATAAAAAGTGAGATATGTACATCGTTTATAAGTAGTTTTCCACAAAGCTCCCCAAATATATATGTAACTGGCTAGAGTACACCCGCACTGCGTACGGTTTTTGTATTGTATATTTTGCTGTTACGTAAATGATAAGAGAGATACTTCGTTTATAGGTAGCTCTATACCTACGGTGCAGCTATGGAGAGCTCCCCAAAATATATCTTAAAAACTACATTAAACAGAGAGGAATAGTTTCTTTTCTTATATTCAATTTTGCTACTAAGTAAATGATTTCAACCTTAAACTTTCAACAGTTCTTTCTGCCGAAATTGGATGATATTGATGTGGCCAATATGTGGTTTCAACAAGACGGTGCCACATGCCATACAGCCCATGAAACAATTCAATTACTGCATGAGACATTTCCTGGTCGTGTACTCTCTCGTTTCGGTGATCAAATTGGCCCCCTAGATCGTGTGATTTAACACCAGTAGATTTCTTTTTATGGGGTTATTTGAAGTCAAAGGTCTATGTCAACGAGCCCACAACCACCAGTGCATTACAGGAGGAAATTAAACGCTGCATCAACGAAATTGCAAAATGGTCATGGAAAATTTCGAAAAAAGAGTGCGTATCTGCCAGCAAAGTCGTGGAGGCCATTTGCCCGATGTGTTATTCCATAAATAACCCTATCCTATGTAGTTTATGATACAATAAAAAAATAACAATCTAAAGACTAAAAGGGTCTGTATTTTATATTTAAATCAAATCTTGCGTTAATCTTGAGGACACGCATTATAACTTGTTTTACTAATCAAAACCTGTGTAAAATTATAAATGCAGTCCTGTATTTAAAGGATTAATAAATATTATTATTATTCTGGGGTTTGTCAGGTCTTAACAAGCGTCCACTAATCTCAAACTTCAGCAACCTTTTGAGCCGCAACATACTAGAGACTAGTGGAGCTAAATACACACGACTTCATCCCAAACCCTGGCGATATGCAGCCGCGGAAAATTATTATTATTATTATTATTATTATTATTATTATTATTATTATTATTAACTCCCTCACAAATATTCATCTAATTGAAAGAATGTGCTGAACAAAAAATCTTTGTCTTCTAATTATAAATAATTTTTATAACAAACGTTCTTCTAAGCTGACCAAACAGTCAGAGAAGCCACCAGAAATAACTACCCAGAATCTACTACTGATTGTCAACTTAGTTATGATTTGAAAACCTTATGTAAGAAAAGACTAAGAAGACATTGGAACAATTACTGGACTATCCTTACCAACAACAAGCTGAGATCCATAAAACCTACCACTGGCCATTGGAACAACAGGGACAACAGAAGAGAACAAGTTATTTTAACTAGGCTAAGAATAGGACACACGGCAGTCTGCCACAAACATATCTTCGACCACTCAGAACCACCAATATGCGATGTTTGCAAAACCAAAATTACTGTTGAACATTTACTACTCCACTGTCAAAAATATAACACACACAAAATACACAACCAACTCACACCAGCATTGACACTTCTAATACTACTCTCCAATTCCAGTGAAAAGAAAACATAATACAATTCCTAAAAGACGCAAATTTAATAAACCACAAATAAACTTAAAAATCACTCAATACATATGAAAACAACATTCCACATAATTTCTAATAGTCTTAATTAATTATATTAAATATTTATGAATATTATATTTATTTTGTGATTATATTTATTATGTAAAACAAATATTCCGGGGTGCTAATAACCAAGCAGTTGAAGCACCCCTAAATAAATATAATTAAAAAAAAAATCTTCTGTTAAGCAAATAATAAAGGAGATATCTTAAGTTTTTTAATAAACAGTTTTAATCCCAAAACACACTCTAGAATAAAAAATTTGAGATGCCTTATAGCCTATGTTCGACTCCTGGTTTTACTCTATCATCATACCAAATTACGTGAAAATATGTTTAGCCCTTTTTATGTGAATCTTAGACAGACAGACGGACAAAAATGGATGTTTTTGCGGATATTGTCTTATAATGTGTGAAACGTGCAGACTAATGAGGCCGAAAAAAATAAATAACAGATACCTATAGCCCTCAATTTTATTAATAAAGATGATAGATGAATAATTAAGTATTAGTGCATATAGTTTAAAAAAGGGGGCAGGCTCACATTTCATCGGCTCTGAACTCTTTTTTTACTTTTTTTGCCACAAATGTCAAAATTTTAGACCGTAACTCAAAATACAATCTTATTTATTTTACAAGTTTTATATTTTACAAATAGTCACGTTCTTTTCCTTCACTTAAGAGATTATTTTTCCCCAAAGAGGTCATAAACCCAAATGATCAAATGATCCCTCTTGTAGGAACATTAGTCAGTTACCTATAAATCTCCGAACAGTCAACACCAGTGGTCGGCAACCATTTTGTCAATAAGGGTGCAATATGAATACAAATGTTATTGAGGGCGCATAAAAACGTAAAATATGTAAACACTCGTGGTTCGCAAAGTCGTCTAATCTAGCTCTGATCGCTCAAGTCGAATCACCAATAGATGCGATGCGGATATTGGGCTCAGTATGTGTGTGTCTCGATAGCGAGGGCGCATAAAAATCTCACTGAGGGCGCCGTGTTTCCGACCCCTGGTCAACACCATAATAGTCCAAATACAAAATCATTTAACTCTTACGGAGCGGTGCTATTTAAAATGTACCCCACAAAATTTGAATAAAATAATCGTTCTTGAGTTTTATAAATACCTTAAATACTTTATTTACCTATTTATGAAACAATGTAGGTAAATATTTTTTTCATTTTTTATTTTAAACACCTAATATTAATTAATTTATTTTTCATGAATTTTATTGGTTATTTTTAAGTAAAGGCCGGCGTCAACTCGGGTGAATTCCCTGATATTTGCAAAGCAGCTACGCCTAAACACCCGATTCAGAATGAATCTGTACGTAACACAGAACAGACGTGTTAGGTTGTGCGTATACTATGCTTTGCTAGAAATTTAGTTGGTTAGTATGAACAGGATTTTATGAATATTGGACGTATGAAAAAATTGCAATTGAAAATATTGTAATTTCAGCTAAAAAACATTTTTAATATATTCCATAGTAAACCTGAATACAAATTATTAATAAATTATTTATTTTCGATAAAATAAAAATGGGGTACATTTATACCCCACACCGCAACGTAAGGGTTAATAACTCTAGCATTGGCGTTTTTTATTTAAAATTCTGCCGACAAAATAATCCCACTCCTACGAAATCCTGAAACGTGTGATAATTCACACTACCGTTATCAGTTTTTGTTATGACATCTATAGGTTGATGGAACAAGTAATATTAATACTGTGGTCAATCCAATCATCGTCAAACAGTTTCAAACAACATAATCCATCTCAACAATCGCTGAGTGAGTAATAATGTGATTTAGATAAAGAAAGAAGCTCGATGAAGCGATCGAGTGCCAATTTGTCTGAGCTCCGATTACCTCAGCGGACGAGAGAAGGAAGGCGTGACTGCTTTCCTAACACCAGCGAAAATGGTCAAGGTGAAATTCTCCCGGTACAATCAGGCTAAGGACACTGCACTACATGCCTTCCACCTCCCTTTATAATTTATAAAGCTTGTATTATATTAACAAAAATCATTATAAGAACTTAACCCCCAATTGGTAGCAGTGACGTAACAAGGAGGGGGGCACTGGGGCTTGAGCTCCCCCTTAAGGTCCAATGAAATGAAAATATAACAAATTTAAAATAACCGTACAGCAAAATAACTTATGCATTCTACAATATATAAGCTATATTTTATTATCATTCGTATTGAAATTAATAAAAAATGCATAGTCCCAAGTTATTTTTAGGTTTTCGTAGGTATAAACAATAAATTATTTGTTCGTTCGGTAGAAATTGTGGCCGAGCGGCTGGATTTAGAGAATTGAACACACACGAGGTTTGTAAGTTAAGTAATCGGACTGGCAACATAGCGTTTGATCTGGCAACATTTGGGCTACGGGACTTGGAGGGACGGCAGGTAAACACGTGATACGCCTTCAGTACGAGTTTGAACTCGATAGAGTAATTTTGTTGTCCATAGCGATTTTTTTCGTGAAACAGTTTTTTCTAGTGCGTGCTAAAAATGAGTGACATTCATTTCGAGCTACGGTGTGCTATCAGGTTTTGCTTCAGACTTGGGCACAGTGCAACGGAAATTTTTGCAAAACTTTAGCAGGCCTACGGAGACAGTGTTTTGTCAAGGACTTAGGTTTCTTGGTGGTTTAAGGCATTTTCAGAAGGAAGAGAGTTGATTGAAGATGAATCACGCAGCGGAAGGCCTTTATCTTCAAGAACCGATGAAAATGTCGACAGAATCCGGGATATTGTGCGTTCAGATCGTCGGTTGACAGTCAGAATGATCGGGGAAGAGTTGAATTTGACACACTGCCGTTCATCAGATTTTGACCAATGAATAGGGGATGAGAAAAATCCTTGTCACACAGTAATTTCAATAAACGAGTTTTTGGCCAGTAAAAATATTCCTGTGGCTCCTCAGTCTCTTATTCGCCTGACTTGAGTCCTTGTGACTTTTTCTCTTCCCAAGATTAAAAAATCACCTCAAGGGACGTCATTTTGGGACACTCGAAAATATTCAAACGTCCCTAACCGACTAGCTGAAACCTATTCCAGTATCCGAGTTCCAGCACTGCTATTAGGATTGGAAGAACCGTCTCCAGCGCTATGTGGTTTCCCAAGGAAGTTACTTTGAGGGAGACAATATTGAATTGTAATTCTATTCGAATAAAAAAAAAAAATTAAAAATTAGTCCAGTTACTTAATTTACACACCTCGTATGTACCAACACTTCAAAAATATATTCCACTAAAAATATAAAGAAATATGTATTTATCGAAGAAAAAAAGTTTGTAAAATTTTGATGGACATCAAAGTTGCAGACTATCTTGCATTTTTAAATATATTTTTATTCTAAATAAGTTTTTTTCCTTTAACGCTTCAGGTGCCACAAAAAAATTATATTGCCACCAGTTGCCTCCACTCCTCCCGTTCTATAGGTAACAACATAAGTGCACCCCTAACCATGAGTCCTGTATGTGCCACTGACTGGTACAGTCATTTTTAGTCACATAACTGGTATGGTGGGTGTTTGAACACCCTATTATATTTTAGGTAGTTTTGTATTTTTAAACAAATTTAAAGACTTTTATTGCATCAATTTTAACAAGCCTGTGGCCGCAAATGTTAAATCTTTTGTACTTGATTGCCCGCTAAGCAAGTGACATTGACGTCAGCTCAAATCCTGCCTAGGTCAAATAATTTTTGAAAAAATATTTACAAGGTTGCTGTTTAGCCGTTCGCAACCGGCTATAAACTGTAGGTGACTTTCTGTGTACGCTAAAAAATGTACGTACTACTGACTATATTGGATGTCCACAGATTGAAAATTTGGTCCTAAAACCTGGTGGCCTCCTGTTCGAGCTGTCGCGCCAATTATGATCACATTAATTAATTTATTTATACGTTAATAATATATAAAAAGCTGAAAAATCTATTAAAAAAAAAAACCTAAACTTAATAACAAGAAATAGAATATAAAGGTGGAGAAAAGAATAGGTGACAACTGCGCGTGCGTCAAACACACGTGATTTTTTCATTGTACAGTGATTCTAAACAGGTGACCTGATTAGTGTTGTTGTCATCAAACTAGGTTTTGTCATTAAACTAGAAGATATAGGTAGCCCGCTTCGCTCGGCTTCTTCTAACCAAATTCTTACTAACCCAACTTAGCCTAAGATAGTGTTTTGTCATCAAACTAGAAGATAGGTTAACTCTCTCTGCTCGGTTCTAGACTTTTACTAACTAAAACTAACCTAATTACCTTGTTTTTAGGTGCATAGTACTTTATTAACCCCATATTAGCCCAATTAAAATGTATATCATTGTGCAGGCGTTTCTAGACCAGAAACCATTGTTTTAAAGCCACTGATAATACTTGAATTATTTAGTGAAGTTGTTATGTGCTGCGCTGTAGAGAAATTTGTAACTTTGTAGTCACCTATTCTTTACTCCAACTTAATATAAAATTAAGTTTGTGTCAAACTTTTTGTTATATTTCTGTGAGCTAAGGTCCAAGAATATTCCGTGTAACGAAACTTACCTTAAAACTACATTCATTGAGGCAACGCCTCGATGTAGACGATCACCTAGTACAAGAAGAATCAACAAATATCAGTATAGTAGCAATATTAAAAACAAAGACGATAGGATATGCCAACACCCCACTGTACCGTTTTTCAATTTATGTTCCGTTTAAACCTGGTATGGCCAAATCTTTACTAACGCGGGCCTTATTCTGTCCAACAGAATCCTTTGTATGTCAGAAGACATAAGAAAAAGAAGGTCAAAAAGCTCCGACAAACAAGAATAAAGGAAAACGAATCACTTCGATGATGAGCAAAAATAACGGATTAAAATGTTGGAAAAAAAAAGAAATGGCTACACACGCCAGATCTATTCCAAAACATCTATCTATAACAATAATAAATAACCAATTTAAATACTATGTTTATTAACAATTGTAAAGGGTCGCCACTGTGCCCAGTGTTGTGACGGTAAGAGATGAGGGTTGCTATGGTTAGGAGGTTGTTGATTGACCGTTGAGTGACAAAACGTCAAAAAATACAAAACTATTTAACTTTTAGCTTCGAATACATTAAATTTAAATTAACAAAGTTGTTACCAAATGTCGAGGATAGCGTAGTGTAGTTAATTATGTAGTTTGTTCTACCCTTAACAAAATTTTAATAAATATATTTTTTCAATAATCGCTACACACTTTTATTTTAATTCTTAGCCTATCTAATCTATTTATTTATTTATTATTTGAGCCCTTATTTTACATCTAATTGGCATTTATGTGATTTGGCTGTATACCATATTCATATGCCTAGCAAATTATGTAAAAATATTAGGATGTTCTATTAAAATTTTTCATAGGTAATCTAACATCTATATTTGCCAGTTGTTGCAAAAACTCTTAATAAAATCAGTCGATAAAATTCAATTATTAATGTCGTGTATTACATGCTTTATTCCCGCACGGTAGAAAGCATGTAACCCGCTTAAGTTCGCGTGTGTCATTTGTCATGTAAGGATAATGTATAAGGACCATTACTCATTAAATTAAAGAAGTGCATGTGATCGGAAACCAGTTACAACACATAACTTATTCATAATGTAAGTCACATTTGCTTATTCGTCTTTATTAAAAAATGACCTTTCTGATATATTGAACAGATTTATCATTTTTAATAAATTTGTTATTCGACGATTTGTTACATTTGCACGAGGAAATAATCTGAACCAAGATATACAATGGAATGGTTTCACATAAAAAATCAGCAAATAAAATGAATCAATATGCTGGTCCCAACAAACTGCTATGTGATTTCACAAATTTTTAAAGCATTAAAAATTAGCTCTTGTTCAATTTAAGAAAATTAAAATTCCATTTTGCTCCACTTAAAGATTATATTATGTATCTTTTCAACTTTATTTTGGCCTGACAGGGTAAGCAAACATGTCTTTTGCACTCTGCAGATCTCTGAAGATCGGGATGATATTAACCAATTAATAGATGCCCTCAACTTATCCTTTCCCAAAATAGAACTAAGAATATCAACACAACAACCACCCTGGTTATTTGTACCTCCTAAACACAACCTAGAGCTCACTTTATTTCGCAAGAACGAGACACCATCCACAATATACCTCAACAGATTTAGAGAAATTTGTGAATCGTACCCAAGGTTCAACATGATCTACACCGATGGCTTTAAGCTGAATAATGAGACAGGTTCGGCAGTTATATGGGAAGAAGATGCATATAAATATCGCATGCCGTCTTCCGCAGAAATTCATGGTATTCTCAAAGATATAGAGAAAGTAGTAGAAAACAACACAGAACAAAGGAAATACATAATCTGCACTGATTCCTTAAGCTCAATACAAGCAAGGTGCAACCCACACCCGATGTACCAAACAGTAAAGAAAATACAGGACCAAATGCAATCGTTAAAAAACAACAGCTACCAAATCATTCTCCTATGGATACTATCTCATATAGGACTGCGAGAAAACGAACAAGCAGCGAAAGAAGCAATTACCACCCCTGAAATAAATATACCAATTCCAAAATATGATTACACCAAATTCATTAAGAAGAAGAATGGAACGACTATTTGAGGAACACTACCAGCAAACTAAGAAAAATAAAATAAAATGTTGAAAAATGGTCAGCAAGAAAAGACAGAAGAGAACAAGTAGTGCTCATAAGACTACGAATAGGACACTCCAATGTAACAAACAAATACTTACTTCAAAAAACACCAGAAGTAAAATTCGACACTTATGACACATACACTAACAGTAAAGCACATCATAACCGACTGTACAAAATAAAATCATCACAGGCAATTATACAACATACCAAGAGATATTGCACAAGCATTTACACCCTTATCTACAAAGGAATATAACATTATAAATTAACTTAAGGCCATAAATATGTACAAAAATTTGTAAAAAGAACACTGTACCGGGTGTTAAAAACCTAGATGCTGAAGCACGCAGAAAATTGTAATTAAAACAAAAATAGATCAGGAAACTTATCTGCAGGCAGAAATGATGTTGTTCCTGCTCGAAAGACGCTTTCGTTTCACCACATAAGAACCATAAGCTTGATTATATATTTCGGGTACAATTGCCGAAGCTTAGATAGAAGGACGGAGTGTTTCTCTTGCTTTTCGACCTCCTTTAGAGACAAGTTTTCCCTGCTGGCCACGAGAATTCGATTACAAACGTCTCTCCTGTTTCATGGTCGAGCAGGACCGTGTTGCTTGAAGCGATAGAAGAGTTGACATGACATAATTCCAATATATGCAACATCTGGAATTTTCAACAACTCCTCTATCCCATGGAGCATATGGAATGACACGAGTTGTGTCATTTCCGTAGTGTTGTTTCAAGTGGTAGAAGACAACATGCAGAGCAGCATTGTGCCGGTAAATGTAGTGCGTAACAAAATAAAAGAGGCATGCGGATAAAAAATGCGTCAGTGTATTTTGCACGCTTTGTATACGAAATGTCTTCCTGCATGATGTTTTTTCGATATGCGAGCGTGCTTAAAACCGCATCCTGACATGCAAATATACACTTCTGCCTCGGATATTATTTCTGCCAAACGCAGGAAGGCAAAGGTCAAGTTCCGGAACAAAGATTGGTCCCGTATGACTTGGAAGAACGTCGAGTGTAGATGTTTACTCATATGTTCTTCCATGAGCATGCGTTGATCTACCTTCTTAATAGATTCGCTGATAAGCCTGTACTCATCATTTGATAATGGAATACCAGCGAATCTTCGATCTGCGCTAATTCGGTCAATCCAAGATTTTCTATACTGCTCTGCGTGCCGCTTGAAACATGAATTGCGTGAGGGGATCACCGCTTCTTAAAGTGCGGATAGTGGTACCCAAAATAATTCTGCCTTGAAAACTCACTAGGTTTAGCAGAACTCTATCTCCAAGATGATGGGACAGAAAAATGCGGTGAAGGGAGGATTCCTTATGTAGATTACGGTGAATGCTCATGATTTTTCCGGTCTCAATGTCCAAGGACTGTATGTCTTTGACGTTAAGGTTAAAGGTATAGGCAGTAAGCATATTTGAAATATATATATCTTCTTACACTGTTAACACGGTTACTAATATATGTGTATGTATAATTTTATAAAATAAAAATTTACATCTCTAGCAGCAATTATTTCTTTCATTAAATTTGGTAAATAAAATTATTATAACTTAATTTTTGTGTTATTTTCCGCTCAATAGTGTTATAGTTTTTCATTATTCCGTTTAATATAGTTATAGTTGGTATTATATTTTTCATTTTATTCCAAATATCTAAGCGGAACTAAATGTATTTTTTATTTTCTTCAGGGGATCACTTTTAAGTGTTTCCTTTATCATGAAAAGACTTCGCATCTCAGAAGAATAAACTCATCGTTACTAAATTGATAGCTGTTTATGATGTGCATTAATAAGAACTTAAATAAACTTAAAACTTAAAAAAATAAATAAAATGTGTTATTTAAGTGATGGTTTCATAATAGTATTATATAAAATACCTGTAATTGATGTTTTGAACCCATTAACATTTTATATCCCCCTTATCAAATTCAAATGAAAGTATCTTATTATTTTTTTGGACACTCAGTACTCGCGATTCGGCCACCCAGTTAAGTAACAGTATATTGTTCCAAGTTAATCCGTGGCTGTGTGCTAATTCTACTTCGTGACTGCACGATTTTAGCTTTTATTGAAATAGTAACCAAATTTTTCTGGTTTCGTGAGTTTTATTAATTATCTTTTTAGGGATCCGTAGGTATAAGCAAGAAACACTTATACCGTCACTAATATGTTTCGTGTAACACGATTACTTGGAACGTTTCGCGTTTATATTTTAGTTAACGCATCTTCAGCCAGTGTAGTATAGCAGTCACAATATAGTAGTCCAGAAAATGTGTGTTCAAAACAGTGGTTTTGGAGAAAGTTTGAGAGAGATTTGGAAATTGGGGAAGAAATACTGAATTAAAAAGGAATAAATTCTTTGTAGTTTAACTTTCATAAATTTTTCTGTGGGATAAACAATTTCGCAGTTAGATCGTCGCAAAGATGATCAATTTTTCGAATTCAATGTACATTTTGCCGCCAAATTAAAGAAAAAATATTATAGCTTCAATTCTGCCAATTTCTCAAAATATACGATTATTTTTATTTTATTTATTTATTTTTTTTTGCTCGGATGGCTGGTTGCCATCCATATAACGAGTTAAATTGTTTAATTCGACTTATCCATAACTCAAGTTAAAATCATACGAGTATATTCTTTTGACTCGAGTGAAGTATATCGATTTAAAACATTTTACTCGTTCTTTACCAACCGTTCTTTAGCATATGATGTTAACCGGAACAGTTCAACAGGAATTTCTGTGCCTGTCTACGTTTTTAGATTTAAGTAAGACGTTCGACTGCGTGTCACATGAAATTTCAGTATGTTAAGTTTAAAGACATAGATTCAATACCCTTGCCTATTATCTGTTGAGTTCCACAAGGATCTATTTTAGAACCTCTTTTATTTTTTTTTTTTTGTCAATGACTTTTCTTCGTGTATTAAAGACTGCTCCCATTTTATGTACGCTGCTGATACCAAGTTGCTGATCAGATCAAAATCTCAAAACGATCTTTTTTTAAAAAATGATAAGTTAATTCATGATTCGCATATCTGGTTTTCATCAAACAAACTATGCTTGAATTTTGACAAAACAAATGAATTATTAATTACTTCTGAGTTTTCTGAGCATGAGCATTCTGAGTTTACTAATCCAGGATCAGTAAATTTTCTAGGCGTTCATATAGATAGACTCCACGTTGACCTGGAACCATCATTTTCAAAATCTGGAAACTAAGCTATGTAGAACCATATATTTAATTCTAAACCCCGTTGACTGTGTGTCTGTCAATGTTTTAAAAATGATCTACTATACCCTATTTCAATCTCACATCTCTTACGCCATGCTTGCTTGAGAACATAGTCAGCTTGCTTCAGCAAAACGAATTTTTGCCTTACAAAGACGAGTTGTTAGAATCATTTCTGGGACAACTTACAGAGAGGATTGTAAGCATGCTTTAATACCCTTTTCACACTAGAACTTTAAGATCGGATGTTAAAGTGAATGTATATTTAAACGCTAATGTGAAACCGTTTGGCCTCGTCTAAATACAAGCGATGTTTAAGACAGAGATCTGCGTCTTAAACTTCGTCCGCATTGCCAACATAATTTCTATTATAAAAAAATACTGCTTGAATTTGTGCTGTCAACATTTTATATTATCATAAACAAGAATACTGTATTATATCGACGTTATAAGAAGTTTATACTTATTGTTAAAATAAAATTATTTATTTTAATAATGTGTTTAATAAAATACAGAGCTACAATAATTGAGATAAAATGTATCGACTTACATGTTAATACAGGTGTAATATATTCTTTATTGTAGTGTCTTTATTGTAGAATGAAATGAAATATCCATATTTGTTTATAATAATTCAAAATGTGCGTCTGCGCAGACAGTTCAAAACTGGTAATTTCATGACGGTAACTTAAGGACAAAATTACTGTAGCTGATGACAGCACCGGAGATTTAAACATCAAGTGTGAAAGCATACCAATCTTAAACATCGGTGAACTTTAAGTTCACTCGTCTTAAAGATCTAGTGTGAAAAGGGTATCAGAGATTTAAAAATTATGATTTTGCCATCTCTTTATATTTACCAGTGTTTAATTATCGGACACAAAAATAAGGAGCATTATAAAACTGTGCAACAAGTACATACGTATGACACCCGTAATAAAACTAATTTCTATTTAGGTTTGTTGAAAACTAGAAATTGTAACTTCTTTGCAATTAAATTTTTAAATGTATTGCCCGATAATGTTACATCTCTCAGATTAAGTAAATTTCAAAAACATGCTCTGTACGTGTAATTTTTGTCAATAAACATTATTATATGGATTTTTTGGAATCTAATCCGTTTTATTCATTTGAAGAATTTTTAAATTTTAATATAAATAGTGTGAACTGGAACTGTTTTTGTATTTTTTATTTTTTGTATTTTTTTCTATTTTATTCTTATTTTATAATATTTTACATTGCTTGCAAATTCAGTAGTTATAAGTTGCTATTTATATATTGTACCTGACTGACTAAAAACATGCTCTGTACGTGTAATTTTTGTCAATAAACGTTATTATTGTATTATTCTATTCAGATTATTTTATTTGAAATATATAAAACATTTTATTTATTTTTGAAAAAAAAAAACGGTTATTTTTTTAAATTTTCATATAAGCTATTAAATAGAAGTATATAAATTAGCACATGATAAATAATTTTGATCATTTTGATATGAATACCGTAAAAATGTTGCTGTAAAATGTTTACTTGTCACTTACTATTATAAATATCTACGACACCCTGAAATAAATTTTTTCGTCATGTAAAACAAGAAATGTTTATCCAAAAACGAAACAGAGCAGAGTTTTAGTACACAGCCCATGTTGAGAGGCCCACAAACCCCAAAGTGTGCGTGATACAAACCCAAGACCCGCCAAGAAGTAAATTAAGCGATGGAAGCGAACTATCTAAAGGTCGATCTATGCGGTGGTCCTTTTCAATGACACCCTCTCACTTCAACAGATTCAAAACAACATCTCCTTTTCCTTTTTATTTTTTAATTCAAAATTTTAATATCTCACTCTTTCCAATTAGAATCTAGTAACTACATCTTTCTTCATATCGGAAGGATTATGTTTTAAAAATTCTATATTTTTATTCTGCTTATTTAGGATAATGTTATTTCTATTATCATTCTTATTTTGTTTAATTTTAATTTGTTACTGCAAAAGCAAACTTATCCCATAATTTATTTTTTACTTGGTACATATGTCCTTTAAATCTGGTGATTACATTTCTACTAGTTTGATCTATATACCTTTATTGACAATTATTACAATCAATACTGTATATCTCACACTTCTCTAGACTATTTTCTTTGTCTTAAGTATTACCCAGTACCAGTGGCGCAGTCAAGCCCCCTCCCCCCTAGGGCCAGCAGAATTGGCACAATTTTTATACAATACTAGCAGATTACACGGCGCAGCTCGGGGAGTTAAAGATAAAATTTGTTAACCACAACAGTAATTAATTTTTAAATTACTTCATTGTAAACAATATTGGCAATTTTTTTTTTTTTTTGTATAAACATTTTTTAAGATTGCCTATTATTGTTCAAGTGAAAATACATCACTTTCCAAATATGCTCCAACGAATTATATGAAGGGGAGCGTTGATCTTTTTCCCCCTGACACACAGACTAAAAAATTCGTACGTGTTTGGTTTTATTTTGTAGATAAATGTGAATATCAATATCCACAAACAACAGTGGCGTATTCATGGGGAGGGGAACTGGGCCCTTGAGGTCCAATTAAATGAAAATTTAACATAATGGTACAGCAAAATAACGTATGCATTTTACAATATATAATCTATATTTTATTATGATTAGTGTTGAAATTAATAGAAAATGCATATTTACATGTTATTTTTAGGTTTTCGTAGGTATAATCAAGAAATCCTTATTCCGTCACATGAGTCTGTTCGTACGGTAGAAATTGTGGCCAAGCGGCTGATTTAGAGAACTCAACATAAGTACGAGAAATATTGAGACTTCAAAAATATATCCCGCGAAAAATATAAACAAACATGTATTTATCGAAGAAAAAAGATTAGTAAAATTTTGAGGGATATCAAATGAAAATTTTTGATACATGGATTAACAATTGCTTTTTTTTATTAACAAATAATGGAATTATTATTTTATATAAACATCAATATCCAACGGCAAGGGTGTCGAACTGATTTGGTTCGCGGTCTATTTTTGATACAAAATTTCATACAAAATTTAACTTTAAATATCCCGAAGGGTTTCTTGAAAATTTTTTTATAAACAGGAAAGGAGAAGAGAGTATATTTTACATTTTTAAATATATTTTTCCCCTAAATAAACTCAAGTGTTCTTCATTAAAGCTTCAGGGGCCACAAGAAATTAGGTTGAGGGCCGTATGCGGCCCGCATGCCATCTAAATTTGATTCGGCTCACCCCAAGATAAAATCCTGGCTGCGCCACTGTCCAGTATATTTTTTAATTTTAATTTTAATCAGTCAGCCAGTCAATAACATGTAGTCGACTTCAAAGCTGAATACGACAAGTGATTGAGTTCAGTAAAACTACTGAGTAAAAGTCAGTACAGTGATACAGTGAGTCAGTTAAGTGAATATCTGGATTAGTATGGACTACACAGTGATAAACCGATAAAAGTTAACTGGTTAGAAGTGTAGTAACTAGTGTTGTCGATTATTTTATGTAACTGTATTGTAAGATAATTAACGTGTCAGTTCATTATTTAAGTATTTTAATAAATAAAAAAATCACAACAAAATGTGTATCGTAAAATTTTCAGGATCATTTAGATGGGCAGTAGGGTTTCTGGACTCGACTCGACTGGACTCGGACTCGTCGAATATTAGGGTAATTACTCGGACTCGGGAATCGACTCTAATGCTCGACGAGTCCACGTTTTTAAAATTAAGTAAAAACCAGTAAATTCAAAAGGTGCTTTCTAGAAATGTGTTGATAAATTTCTAGATTTATGTTTTATTTATTGTTTTGAATTATACACATTGCTACGGACATTAACGGAGACTCATCTTCACTAATCAAATCAAATCTTTGCTAATCAAATTGGTCTACATTTGTTTAAACCACTTGAACGTTATCAACTTATTAAATTCAACTTATTGTTTTTACACAATATTCGATGTATATACAATTAACAGCTGTGTCAGCTTAGAGTCCCTTAATTCGTTAGTATTTCTCAAATCAACAACATCAACATCAACAACAGATGCAATATCATCATTCCTTTCTGAAATATCGGGTTCCATGGAATCTAGAGAATACTGCTTGGCCACATTATTAGATCTTTCAAAAGCTTTTGATTGTGTCACCCATGAAATACTATTAGAAAAGTTAACCTTATATGGATTTGACGAGAACAGTAGCAAGTTGATTACATCCTACTTAGAAAATAGGACACAGGGATCAATCCTCGGTCCTCTCCTCTTCTTGATTTATATCAATGACTTCCCCTCCTACATTGGTGGAACCAGTATTTTATACGCCGATGACACAACGTTGATTGCAAGATCGCCATCACTTGTTGATGTTACCACTATTAATAACATCGCAATGCAGAGAGCTAAGTACTGGTTCGACACTAATCGACTCTCCCTAAACCTCAACAAGACCCAACAAATTCTTTTAACACTAAAACCAAACAATTTTGATAATCCGAAATCCGTGAACTTATTTGGGGTTCTAATTGATCCCAAACTCACTTGGGATCAGCATGTCAGTGTTTTAGCAAAAAAATTGTGTTCTACAATATATTTGTTAAAAAACCTGACATCCATTGTAAGTACCGACGTTCTGAGAATGGCATACTATGCATTATTCCATTCCCAAATGACATATGGCATTACAGCATGGGGTCATTCGGCAGCAGCTAACAGAATTTTTAGTTTACAACGACGCGCAATCAGAGTAATTACACGTTCACCCTACAGAGCTGATTGTCGCAATAATTTTATTTCTTTAGATATAATGACTTTTCCATCCGCGGTCATGCACCATTCCCTAATTTCGACCCATAAAAAAATATGCAGTTTTCAAACTCATGCGGAAATACACCAATACAACACAAGAGGCAGGTCGAATTTATACCCAGGTTTTCTGAGACTTACTAAATCTCGTAATTGTGAGAACTTCTATGGAGTCAAACTACTTAATAAGTTACCAGTGGAACTCAGAAGTTTGGGTTATAACGAATTCAAAAAAAGGATGAAGCAGTTTTTTACTGAACATCCATTTTACTCCACAGAAGAACTATTTAAATATAAGTTTTAAAAATGTAATAAAAATCTTGAAATCATATAATAATTGTATAATTAAATGTATATGTCTTGACTGACTTAAAACAGATTTAATGTAACTAAGTCAATAAATATATTATTATTATTATTATTATTATTATAAATATTTCTACCTTAAGATAAAAAGCAATTAAATTGTTATATCTAGTTTTAAAATTTAAGTTTTGAAAATAAATAAATTGATTAATAAATAAATTTCAGCCACAACCACAAATTTTGTATTTTATTTTTTGTTACAAAAACTTCACCTTTGAGAATCATTATTGAGCTCCAAAATATTAAACGTTTTCACTTATTAATTTCAGTTTAGATTTAAATCCGTACTCGACTCGGACTCGATGAGTCTTAAAAACTCGAGTTTCCAGAAACCCTAATGGGCAGTTCTAGACGCAAATAGCCATTGTTACTTTGCGCCCAAAATAACTAACTAACTGCAATCTCCAGGACTTCCGGTTCCGCTAAACTTTTTCATGGTTGATCTATTTTCTTAATATGTAAAGTTTTCTCAGCTGTTGCTAAAGCTTTTTTGATTCATCGACCACGTAACAATAAATAGGATGTAGATTGAAAAACGCAGAACTTATTTTATCTGCCCTTATGCGCCACCTACACGTTAGAAACTTATTATTATTATTTGCTTTTGTTGATTTTATATCTAAAAATTTCAGTTGCTTATTTGTTATACCTTTTGCAAATGCAAATATGGGATATACATTGACTGTTTATGTGCTAATCAAATAAAACTTTTGCTGTTTTCTTTGTCCCTCTAACACTTTTAAATGTAAACAATCTCTCGCTTATTTTGCTACTTTATCTTTCTTTAACTCAATGGATAAGGAAGATGAACTATCTCTCTTCCTACTTTATTTTTGGAATTTAACCATCCTTTTTCCATCCATTGAACCCATATTATCTATCTCTGTTTATTTTTTTAACGATCATGTTCAGTTTCTTTGTTCATCTCTACATATTTTGTGTTTTGTCCTTTTCGGTCAACTTGACTCCTGAATGATGCTGTCTTTATCTTGCCTGTTGCATATGAAGTTAACAGGTGGAATTCCTGCTGGTTCATGTTAAGTTCAACCAAGACAAAATTCACAAGGAATCTACGCACGATATTGTGCTACGATTTTTGACCTGACTAAACATCGTTAGTTTAATGTGAAATTAAATGCTTTTGTTTATTAGGGTGGTTAAACTGATAACAGCAAACATTTCAAATGGATTTTTTATTGACCTGCCTAAATAAATATAGAGAAATTTAATATTTTCTCTGGAATTTGAACAGGTTTTAACAGCTGTGTTTTAACTTGTGAAATATTGGGATAAGTTGAATTGACAAATTGTGACTGTTAATTTTCAGAAATTACAAATCAGTCAAATTTAATAATATAATAATCAGTACCTTACTGATTATTATATTATCTATAAAATCATTTTAAACCTTTTAAATCATTTTAATTTCAAAAATAAGTGTGTGCAATATTATTTTCAATATTACGCGACAGAAAAAAATCAGCTTAGGCTGAGAAAAAAATTACGTTTGTCTTTAGTTTAGCATATAGATTTAACGTTCCAAATATATTCAAACGTTTAATCGGAACTAGATTTTGAAACCTAGTAAATTTAATCGATTGATTGGGGATTTTGGCCACTACAAAATGGCCAATTAAGCTTTATAAATCATACTTAGATTATATATTTGTAGGTTAGGATAACATTTATTAAATGACATTTTGATTTTTTTGACACTTTTAATACAAATATCTAGTTTCTTAAATTTGTGTGTCTTCCAAATTTAAAAAATGTATGATGTATTTTATTTTTTATAATAAATGTTACTTAATAATAAATGCTAACACGAAACATGAAACAACCTAGGCAAGATCTGTTTTCGTGATAATTTAAAAAAACGAAACTCCCGTTTAGTTCCGTATAAACCAAAGAAATGAACTTATGCTCACATAATATTTGACACTACAAAACTATTGAACAAATATAAATTATGTTTTAAACAGTTAGTTTTCCTTAAAAATAAATCTTGTTATCAAATATCTTTGAAATTATTTTGCAATGGTCCAATATTAATGCGGACACCGTTATTTTGGACGTTTGCCATTGCTGATAGTACTAGGCTAGAATAGTTCAATATAATGAGTATCAGTATCAAAAAGATATAATACTTCATGAGTATATAAAATATATTCGGACGTTTCGGAAACTGCTCAACAATCTGTTTCGGTCTTCAGCGATCACGAAAAGGGATAAACATTTCAATTTACTTCGAGTTTTTATACCGGGTATTGTAAGAGTGGGACCAGGTTATAGGTGTGTTGCAATTGGTTGGGTGGTTGGGATCAGCTATGAGTAGGGACGGGACTACCTGCGGAGGATTAACGACCGGATTAAGGTTGTTTGTCACATTATTGTGCGGTAATGAGTTGTTTGTTACCGAATTAGTGACTTGAGAATTAGAAGGATTGTTTTGAATAATGAAAAGCCAGAGTTGAGGAAATTCTATGCTAGCTTGGCTGACAGCATCTCCAAAGTTTTCGATCAAAGCAGACTCTTTCAATTTTCTTTAAAAGTTTTGAACTTGTTTTCCTCATACATTAAGGGTTTAGCATCTTTCCATTGGAAATGTTGTTCATTTTCCCCAGTATGTTCAGCCAGTTTGGAACTGTAAATACCGCCCTGCTGAACTTTTTTCATATGCTCGTTTACCCTAACATGTAGAGGTCTGCAAGTCTCGCCAATATATTGTTTTCCGCACTGGCAGGGAATAGAGTAGACACAGTTTTTGTTTAGGACAGATTTGGGTTTCGTACATGATAGGATAGATCTTAAAATCGATGTGAAGGCTATTTGGATATTATGCTTCTTTAGTATCTTTTTTAGTATCCAATTTTCTCAGATACTCCTTTATAATAGGGCATAGAGATATATCTCACTTCGTCAGTTCTAGGTGCGTCATTTTTCTTATGATTAATAGCATAAGTAATAATTTTATGACTGTAGCCATTATCCTGTAAGGTGGAACGGATGTTCTTCAATTCAACTTTTAACAGCCTCTTAGAGGAACAAATTAATTTAGCTCAATTAACTAGACTCAGTGCAACAGCTTTCATAGTGCTATTATGATGGAATGAGTTGAAATTAAGATATAGACCTGTGTGTGTTGGTTTTCTGTAGACCGTGGTTGCTAGAACCCCCTTGCCATTTCTGATTATCAAAACATCTAGGAAAGGCAGTTGATTGCTAACTTCCAGTTCAACAGTAAACTTAATGTTACGGTGTACTGAATTCAGGTATTGATGGAATTCGTGGAGTTTATCTTTACCATGTGGCCATATGATAAAAGTACCATCGACGTATCTTAACCATTTATTCGGTTCGTACTTGGCTTCCCTTATGGCTTTCACTTCAAAATGTTCCATGTATATATTAGCAATCATAGGTGACAGTGGTGAACCCATAACCATGCCATCCTTTTGTTTGTAATAATCGGTTTCCATTTGAAAATATGTAGTTTTCACACAAAGTGTTAATAACTCCATAATGCAGTCAACTGAATTATGTGTTCTAGTAGATAACGTCTGATCACACTCTAGCCTTTCTCGAACAACTGCTAGAGCTTCATCCACAGGCACATTAGTAAATAGACTCTCAACGTCAAAGCTTACCAGTTTACTCATGACGTTTTAGCTGTAAATTCTTTATAACACTAACAAAATGCTCCGAGTCTTTTACAAAGCTCTCACTCTTGCCGGCTAGAGGTGTTATTATAATATATAATGTTTAAAGAAAGTAAAGGTAAAAAGAATATAAGATGTATTAAGGGAATATTAAATTTAAATTAAATAGTTCAACTCAGAGAATACCCGAATTCTTTTAAACAATTACAATTAAGCGAAAACTTTAAAATTATATGGAGAAAAATTCCTAAAACTATCAATGCTAAGAACTATGTATCTAATTATAATAGCAGCCGCAGCAAGGGAAGTACAGGGGCAGAGGGATAGGCGAAGAAAGGAAAGAGGGACAGTATTAGATAAAAAAGTGCTTTATGAATCTTGAATAATTTTATGAATGTTACTTGTGAAACACTCCCAATTTCAAATTCATAGAACAATTGTTGCCACTTACTTATTCGCAGAAAGTCATAAGAAAAGTGTCCCTAGTAGTGAAATATGGATGACACTTAATCGGAGTAATGATGCTGAGCATAGCACATGTCCACTACTTTAAATTAATGTCTTTTAGTCACAAAACTCTCACATATATTCTCCTCTTAACTATTCTGGAATTTAGCGTGTTGCCAACATTAACAACTAGCTGAATTAATTCACTTCTTACTTAAATACCATAAATGCTCTAATTTCATAAATAATAATAAATATTTCAAGGGTGACACCTGTTGGCAAAAAGGTGAAACATAATTCACCTTTAAATATGTTATTGGAATTTAGTTATTCTTAACAATTTTAAACTAATTCATAAACTCTTGTTTTTTTATGATTAACTGAATGCTGGACTGGAACAGAACTGCATTTATAACAACTAAGTGATAAAACTAAAAAGCTTAAAAAAGGATAAAATTAATATTATTATTTTATTTATTTTACATCGGCCTATTTCTGCAACGAGGTTAATCGACGATGCCAGGGGACGAGGTCCTACACCTGAATGAGGGGCGAATGATTGTGAAAATGGGAGAAATGTTAACGTATTATTCTCGCGCGAATTATATCACCAACGGGGAATTGAACTAGCAACCTTACAATTTAGACTGTTGTAACCAGTCAAAACTGCATGATTTAATGAGCTTGGCCGCTCCGTTGGCAATAAAAAGCTTATTAGCAAATATGTAAATATTTAATGGCGGGAAAAGTCTGCGAGTCTCAGGGAATTTGTCTGGGTGTAGTGGCAGCACTGTAAAATTTCTATGCGCGTGCATCGATCGATCCGGCAGTCAGGCTCCAGCCACTATGGAGGCTCCAATTGCTCCTACCACCGATTGCGAAGTTCGTGGTGTTATTCGATTTTTGACGGAAAAAAACAAAAAGCTACTGAAATTCATCGCGAGTTGTGTAGTGTTTATGCATATTCTGTTGCAATGGAAAATTTAATATGGGAAAGCTCTATGATGCAAGTCGAAAAAGAGCATACGCTATATAAAAAATCATAAAAAAAAAATTTAACAAATGAAAATCGAGTTCATGTGTGTAAGCTCCACCTACAACGTCATGATTAAAACTATTATTTGAATTATTTTAGTTTTTTAAGTATCAAAGAGGAATAAATAATTTATATTAGTGGAATACTTATAAAACAAATAACACACTGTTAATAGCGAGAAATACGTTTCTGAAATTGATAAAAATGAAGCTATCAATGAAGTTATCAATAACTTTCTTATTAATTTAACGTAGATTTAAATATGAAGTAAATGCAGAAAAACTACTGCAATTTTTTAATTAAAATTTTCTTGTGACGAAATTTACGTAGATTATTTAAATTTAGTTTAAAAAAATTAAATAAAAGATTAAATAAGTACTCAAATAACGAATAAAAATGATTATTAAAAAATTTTTGATTTTGAAGTAATAAAAATATTGTCTTCCAGTATTCTGTTGGCTTCTTCTTCTTCTTTTCTTCTTCTTCTTCTTCTTCTTCATAATTTTCTTCTTCTTCTTCTTCCTCTTCTTCTTCTTCTTCTTCTTCCTCTGGTGCCCTGTTCGCTTATCGAAAGCTAGCGATCATTCTGGCTAACATAGTTTTATTGACAGCAGCACATAATAATAGATCTACTGAGGATTTCCCGTACCACAATAGTAAATTTTTTAGCCACGAAGTACTTCTTTTACCTGGCCTTCTACTAGCTTCAATTTCACCCTGCATAATAAGCTGGAGAAGCTGATATTCATTTTAAAACTTCAACATCTTTTTGCATCCTCCTCTTGGCTTCTTACACTTATTAACACCAATAAAACCCTGAAATCTGTGAAAATTCACACTTCACATCAATTTTTTTGTGTCATGTTAAAAGAAAATAAATGTATGAATTCATTTTAAGAGATCTTGTATGGTAAACGTTTACCTGTCAACCAGTTTTCACTGTAATTTCTATATATTTTTGTTATATATTTAATAATTATGAAACTTAACCGTTACTTTGATAGAATATTAATCAGAAATTAAGTAATAGCAAGTTATATTTGTTTACCTGCAAAGGTATGCAGTGATGTCATATATTTTCGACAAACTTCTTGGAAGAATTTTATTTTTGGTTACTACATTATTAAACAATAAACTTGCAAATAAGTATTTTGGTATTTTAGTATCTTATAGTTTAATGACACTAGATTCAAAGACAAACTTTTTAAACCTTTTCATATGTTATTAACCTGATTAATCTATTCCTGGCATATTAAATGTTTTAAGTGGCAATAAAAGAAAATTAGCAGGGACGAGCACAAATAGGTTGGACATAAATCATCTCCAAAATCGAAACAGATGAACTTTCGAACAATCGAACAGTATCACCGATATACAGGTGTAACACAAAAGTGGAAGTGTCGAAAAGATCTAGCAACAATGAAGTTTCTTTACATACGAAGAGAGCTTTACGTACCTACTTAAGTACTAATATTTTTCAATCAAATGAACTTATAAAAAAACAGTGGCGAAGGGAGACCTCCGCTAGACTTGCCCTCCCATCAAAATAATAATTATAAAAAAAAAAAATAAAAAAAAAAATAAAAAAAAAAGATTTAGGTGAACAAGCGCGCGATTTACTGCACTTCAAAAATAGGTTTTTTGGATTGCCTGGACCATGAAACGTGGTCATCAGTCAAAATCTCGACATCGAAAATTAAGGTTGAGAGAGTAAAAATAATAAAAACAATGAACTCATATGTATATCTTGCTAATAGAAGTTATTTTAACTTTACTTATTTTCACCCGATATACCTATACATCTCTAATTAGATATGTCGACCTATATAGTTCAGAAACATGGTGCTGACGAAGAAAGCTTAAAGACTAGTTAATTATTTAGTTCGTAAAAATTTTTGGCTCACAGAAGCAATGTCTAATTGCGCCTAACACAGCCCATCTAAATGACTAGATTATATACTAAAAGGAATAAATAAAACAATAAATAAATAAATAAAATCTTATACACATACTCAATAAAAGAAATCTTGACTTAAATTAGAATAAAAGTCTGTTCAAAAAACTGAACAGATGCAGGGTGATGGATAGGAGGCTGTAAAGTGACCCTCTCCCCCAAGAGCTAAACAAATATGTGTTTTTACTGTTTTTAATTCATACATGTCAATTTTAGATCTTATGAGCTTTTTTTTTGGTTTAGTCTTCGCACGTATTTCATCACTTGTATTTTAGAAACGAGGATCTTATTTTTTAGGGCAGCACTTGTATTTTGAAAGCAAGGACTTTTTTAACTGTGGACCACAAACATCGAGAAAAAATGTTTTTTTTTTGCGAAATGGCCCTATAATTAATATTAATGAAATTTTGTGTTCGCGGACCACCACTGACTCGCGGACAACCAGTGGTCCGCGGACCACATTTTGAGAAACACTGATTTAAGTCCATACAAAACATGATTTGTCCAAATTTAATAAATCGCTTTTTCATATTTTTGCTGATTAAAATTATAATGACCTATATGGAACCTTAAAACTAAGTGAGTCCAAAAATTAGGTTCCCAACTTATTGCAAACAGAGTTATAATGATTTTGTAAATATCTCAAAATTATATTACTGTGACAAATCACGTTTTGAATGTTACTTCCTCAAGTATTATCAAAATTTGGCATTTAACAAATAGAGTCATGACTTAACATATGTTATTGAGACAAATGCAGATTGCAACATGATGAAAACGCCATCCAGTGTCCAGTGTCGACTATTATTGATAGGTAGGAATAATATGGTGATGTAGACGTTTGTAGAAGACCTGTTGACATTGTAACATGTCTTGCCTACTGACAATATTCCGTTGTCATAATAGTAAACAAATAAAAGTATAAAAATATCGACAAGTGGAAGTGGCAGTGAGGAGTATTTTTGAACACACTGTACCATTCCTGGAAGTCGTTCATTCATAACAAGAGAACGACGGTCTGCTGGATAAGGATGGCGAAAACAAGAGAATGCTGGTGTGAGAGAGATGGGAGAAACACAAGAAATATCACACACAGCTACATGATGGACCAATACGAATAGTCGAGCTCTTAACATGGGTAAGAAAACCATAGGCGTCGATAGAAAGAATGGTGAAGCTTGTGGAGCACTTACGTAGCAAACATTAGTCAAAACACATCATTAGTAAGTTGTAATGGAACCCGTTTTTCACTCACAAGAATGAGGAACATAGAATTAACCAAAAAATGCCGAGATCAAAATGTCTAGAAAATTTCAATAATAATATAGTCCATTTATCTATCGTGTCATGCTCTTACTTGAACCTACCTAAGACCTTATCACACTAGGGTTAATATTAACGTCAAGACTTGAAAAAATAAAGTTTTTGCATTCGAATCGAAGTCATTTGTGTGTAATAATATGAAAATAAACCAAGGTTTTAAAGACTAGGCAAATGGAACATGGTTCAAGTCCTGTGTCTTTCTATTCAGGTTATTAAAAAGCGTTTGTGCCAACTGGTCTGTTCTCTCTCTCTCAGTTGATGTATCTTTGTTGTTTGTTTACGTTGAGGTTAGTTTATTGTATAATTGTTATTTTTGAATAAATTATTTAAAAAAATTATTTTGAAAAAAGAATTAATTAATTTAGTGAAACTGAACAAATAAACTTTTCAAAGTAAAACTGTCAACTATCATAATAACACGACGTACGCATGCGCAAAGAAAGTATTTCCAAGTCTTAAGTAATATTCAAATACCTTGCGACAAGACCTAAGGACGTAAATCCTGAAAAAAAAGAACTATAAAAGTAAAACTTAGATAGCGTTCTAGAGTGATACGTCGTCAGTAAATTTTTTTCTGTGGCACAAAATGCTAATTTCCAGCTTGTACTAATTTAGTCTTAGGATAATAAATTTAATTAAATATTATCTCTTCAAGTCGAACTTATGCTATCATTTCAGTTTCATAAAGTGTGCTGTGTTTTAAACATCAATTTCCGTTTGTATAATAACTTTATGAACTACTGTAATAAAAAAGTGGCTAAATGAAAATTATAAACTAAAACACTTAATTTGGCTGATAATGTTTCACTAGTAACCAAAATTTAAAAAAATGTGCTAAAAAATAAATATAACTAGGTATTTGCACGAATCTGTATCCACGAGTACCTTGTACGAACTATTTTTTATAACCTGAGCTCTCCTGAATTCGAACTGTTTCCGTTGGCAAGTGATGGTTCGATTTAATAGTCTATATCAGGGGTGGGCAAATCTTTTGGCCGTCGGGCCACATTGCGGATGAAAATTTGACCGCTGAACACATTGCGGATAAAAATATTGATCGCGGGCCAAAAAAAAAAAAAAAATTATAATTTTAAATATTGTTTTTGTTATCTCATCTACATTTAGATAAGAATTAAATTTGTCAACGAAGGAACAGTCCTACGTGGCAAAGCTCCTCGTCATGCTACAAATAAGATGCCCCACTTTTTACGAAAGGAACAAGGGTATGAGGGTTCTTAATTGGCCAACAAATAGTCTTGATATGAGTCGAAATTAAAACGTGGCCTATTTCGAAGAAGAAACAACAGAACTACAGACAAAACAAGAGACATTAAGGAAATTGAATTAACAACCGGAATATCCCGTAGAATAAGAGTATAAAACATTTCCAAAGGATTATTTACAAAGTATTAAAAAGTTAAAAATTTAAATGTTCATTAAAACTCTTTAGACTCTTCAGAATTAAGTATGAAGATTTTTAACTTAAAGAAATTAAAATGGGAGCTCCTCAAGAAAGTGTGCTACGACTGTTCCTTTACCTACTGTACATCAGTGACTACCCGTTAGAAACTAACACTGCAGCAACTTGTTGTTAATGCTGAGATATTACCAATAGGCAATAGCAATAAGAAATTGACAGAAAACATAGAACAGCCAACTACATATTTGGACAATGCGATGGCAAATCAAACTTAAAGAATCTAAATCAAATGATATCCAATAGGATCGTCCCTTTGTGGAACTCTTTACCTGCTACTTCTGTAAATGTAACAAGTATTAATTCGTTCAAAAACAAAATTGATGTGTCGTTGTGTTAACCGTCTGTATTTTTGATTTGTACAATTTTTTCATACATTAAGGGCCGGGTTCTGAAAGCTTAGTTAACTATAACCAAGAGGTCAGAAAATTGTTGCTATGGTTACTTATGGGATTGTTATATTATAACCGAATTTAGATAAATGGTTAAACTCGGCTGAGGTTTCAGCAACTGGCCCTGATTATTTATATATTCTGTAATATATTTATTCTGGGCTTGATCGGCCTTTGCTGCCTGCCCATTGTTGTACTTAATAATTATGATAATAATATTAATTTCGCTAATAGACATTTTAAACATAACTATTTATTAACAGAGTATAATGCTGTCTGTCGTAATCTTCTTTGTCTAATTTTCAGCTCTGACGTTAGTATACGAATAGCTCATCCAATGATATATCATTCTAAATTAAAACCCGCATAAATTAAGAATAGAATCAATAACGTAAAGAAAATGATGAGTTTCCTTTTCTATTCTTTTTCGTAAATGATTTTAAACTGTTAATTTAACAATTACTAATACACCAAGACACAAAAAATACCCAAATTATTTTGACATAGGTATATTTTATATTTCGAATAGACGAGTTTTGTTACTAAGCGAGTATAGTTACCGAAATTGAGGGAACTCCTACTGATATAAACAACAGAATACGTAGGGCAAGATTTGCCTTTAGTTTACTGAACAATCTCTGGTGTCCGACTATTATCTCTCGAAATACCAAACAGCGTATATTTAACAACAATATAAACTCAATCCTTTTGTACGCATATACAATAAGACTTATCGAATAACAGAAACGATGACCAACAAATTACAAATATTTATTAATAAATATTTTCGAATTATAACAGGCACTCACTGGCCAGATACAATCACTAATAAAGATCTATGGCAGCTCACAGAATAAACAGAGATTTGACACGAAATCAAGAAGGGCAAATAGAAGTGGATTGGTCACACCATCAGGCGAGAAACGGACACTGCAATACATGCGTTGGACTGGAACCCGTAAGACAAAAGGAGCGTTGGAAGACCCAAACTAACTTAGCGATTGTCAATAGAGAAAGAATGGGAATGTGTATGGGAAAATCTAGAACCAGCTTAAATGATTAGCGCCAAATCAAATCCAATGGAAACACTTCAATGAAGCCTTTTGATCCATCTAAGAATTATAGGACCCAATTTATCACCGTTGGTTCAGCAATTCTTCCAATATGCAGTTTTTATTGAATTGTTTTTGGCTTATAAAACCCATATTTTAAACCTCCTAAATAAAACACATATTTAACAATACTATATATGTATATTATATATGTACAGAAACACCTATAGGAGTTGTTTTACGGTGTCTGAAACATATTTTACTCCATTATTATTTAGTTTTTTGTGCTTCCTGCAAAGTTTTTTTTTTTCCACATAGATATTGTGGAACCAACGACGATATATTTTAGGTTTGTTCCAACAGCAAATTCACAGCAGTTCAAAACGTGAATCAGAAATGTTTAGAATATATGTTCGAACGTATAGTTCTAGAATCATCTTAATTAGTATTAGAACGAGTTGCGAGAACTGTTGAGAATTTGGTTTGTTTATCCTAACCTATAAAATCACGAAATCAAAACAACATCTGTTAAAAAACATTGTGAAGAAATGGAACTAATGGAAGGATTGGATTACATATGGAAATCCTTTTTGTGGAAAATGTCTTTCATTGACGACCTTTTCCTCGTGGTTTGGCCATTTTATTATGTTTTTAGACTTGTTGCTCTTTCCAAACTGCTTTTGGAAATATCAAACCTATCCGCTACATCTTGGAAATTGCAGTCTAATGACCAATATACCAGAGAAATATAAGAAGTTGATCCTGAGCACTAATTTTACCATTTTGGCCAGAATTGTACTTATAGTATTCACATGCTTCAAAACTTGCTGCTAGTGATTCAATAACATTTCTACTAACCCGAAAAGGTTAAAAAAAAAAAAAACTGTTCACTGTATTGAGGCACTATCGTTCTTAGGTCATTTTCATTGTTTTGTCTTATTTAAACAATAACATCATTCAAGAATTCTCCATCACATTACTTTCGCTTTAAAATTCTGACAAATCAGAAAAATCACTGTCGTCTTCCATTACTACTACTAATTTAATCAAACAAACAAAAACAAATAAGTGAGGTTAGATAACACGTTAAACTGATTTAGAATTAAAAATTCTTGTAAGATCCTGGAACTTTAAGAACGATTAAGAATCAGTTCGGAACATAATTCACTCGTTCTTGGAACACTACACTATAAGTTCTGCATTTTTAAATCGACTTTTTGGAACGCTAACATCGTTTTGCGCAAACTCAGTAAAGTTCTGAACGGTTCTAAACTTTTGTTGGAACAAACCTTTTATCTTTACGTACAAGAAGCTATATTGTAAACAACAATTTACTTAAAGTTAACTTATAGTTTAAGTAAATTGAAAGTTAACTTATAGTTAAATTTCAAATCATGATTAGTTAACCAAGAAGTTAACCATGAATTAAAAAACCGGTTGTAAGAATTAAATATATAATTAGTATTTTAGGATAGAATAAAATGGCTTGTTAGTCTAATAATATTAGTTTGTAATATACAGTGCTGAAGAGTGATTCAATAAAAAGTTGGAAAAAAATAACTTAAAGCGTTATTAAATTTATAAATGAAATTTTGTTATCCTCCGTCCATGGGCTGCAGAGTTATTGGTACCTCTAGAATGGCCAAAGGCTCGCCGCCAAAGTGTTTTCTCCGCACCTTATTACCTCCGTATTTTCGACGTGCCTGCGCCAGTGCCTGCCTTAGCGATGTACCTGTGGCCATTCTTGAGCGCCGCTAAATAAGACGAACGTCACGACTACGGATGAACGGACCGACACCGCTTTTAAAACCTTGATGAGTCTTAACCCACCCCAATACATTCACATAATCATAGCTTCCTAATAGTACGTCTGACTTTGCTTATTTAGTAATTTCAAATAAAATAACAAGGCTTGACGAAAACAGATCACTGACACTTATTAGAGGTGTTGTGAAATGTCAAATAAAAGAGAGCTTACCTTAACGTTTTTGCGGGCAAATTTACAACAGCAAAAAATTAATGTGAAATGAAAATTTTCACACATTTCAGGATTTCGTAGTTATCTAATAAAGTAAGAGAGATCCCGAATGCAGAAGGTATCTACCAGGGCTACCTTTCAAGTTTTTACAAAAACTAAGAAAGACATTTTTTTTCTGGAACAAACTGTTTTATTGCTTTTCAAAATATTCGCCTTTAAGATTTTTACACTTTTGCATGCGTTAAACCGATTCTCGAAACATTTTTTCCACTCTGAGGTAACTTAAAAACATGGTCTTCGAAGGATTCAGCAGCTTTTCAAGGTGATGAAAATCGCTGTCCAAGCATTTTTTGTTTGACATTGGGGAACAAAAAGAAGTTGTTAGGGGATAAATCAGGTGAATGCGGGCAATGAGACATTCTTTTTCAAATAATCAATCAACGATGTGTTGTGTGGGAGCTTGCATTGTCATGATGAAGAATGATGCGACGTTTTTGATTGTTTTTCCTGATTTTGTCGATGGCTTTTGTTAAACAAATTGTTGTATACCATTCAGTATTAACTGTTCTCCGATACTCTAAAACAGACAGTCCCAAACTGTGGTAAGCGTATCGGTACCGGTACGCGATAATTTTGAGAGGTGAGGACTTTTTTTTGCTCATCACTTTCGTTTTGAGAGGTGTGAACCTTTTTTTGCTCATCACTTGGGTTTTGAAAGGTGATGCCCTTTTTTTGCTCATCACTTGAGTTTTGAGGGGTGAGGACCTTTTTTTTATTTGCCAAGGGCACCAAAAAAATTGGCTACGGTTCTGACTGGTACGCCACCATATTATCTACTACATACCTGTACATCTTAAAAAGATTGGAAACCTCTGCTCTAAAGGAATGATTGCGACATGTCCATTATAACCATAGAAACAAC
This sequence comes from Liopterus haemorrhoidalis, assembly GCA_963971575.1. Classification (NCBI taxonomy): domain Eukaryota; kingdom Metazoa; phylum Arthropoda; class Insecta; order Coleoptera; family Dytiscidae; genus Liopterus; species Liopterus haemorrhoidalis. The sequence continues at coordinate 48,504,627 of OZ020611.1, forward strand.
CAATCATTTTCTTGGAAGTACTTCGTGAACGAACAACTTTTGTGGGTTTCGGTTCATCTTGGAAGACCCAAACAGTGAATTGTTGCTTAGTTTCCGGTTCATATGAATAAATCCAAGTTTCGTCACCTGTAACGATGTTGTATACGGATTTTGCATTGCCTAGGTTGAATTTTTTTAGCATTTCCTTACACCAATCAACACGAGCCTTGCTTGAGCTTCGGTCAAATTATGCGGAATCCATCGGGAATAGATCTTTTTCACAGCTAAATGTTCATGCAAAATCGAATGTATTGCACTCTGCAATATGCCAATGGATGTCTCTATCTCACATACCGATTTTCTTCAATCATTTTGCGCACAGCATCGATGTTTTTTTGAATCACAACCGATTTTGGTCGACCTTCACGATATTCATCACTGAGGGTCGCACGACCGCGACGAAATTCTGCAAACCAAGTGTAAACAGTTTTTTCTGATGGTGCTTCATTACCAACAGTTGAACGAAACGAATCTGTGCATTGTTGTTGAGTTAGACCTTTACTAAAATCGTAAAAAATCATCCAACGAAAACCTTCACGAGTAATATAAATTTTTTCACAAACTGTTTTTTTTTTAACGCCCACTGTCAACCAACTACTCGGTCAATTTATAAACTGCCACTGATTTCACAATAACAAATGCCAAATGTTACGAACATAGTAATGACAGATTTCAATATTGCCATCTAGTGGACGTTTGTAAAAACATAAAAAGTAATCCTCGTGTTTATGTGGTGGATTATGAATTTTTCGTGGAAGGGACGATTTTTTTTTATTTATTTATTTATTTATTATTATTTTTTTTATTTTTTGGCTCACAGTCGTATGTATGTATTAGGTTGATGACTTTTTTACTTTTTTTCTCAAAAATTATTTCCTGTAGCACGAATGGATGAACTTTTGCATATTAATGACTAAAATGACGTTTATTCCACTGAATTATTGAAAAAGGTCACGCACAAACCACTTTGAAATGTTATGTAGGCCATTTTAGCATTTTATATAATTGTATTAACAATATCATCATCATCATTAATCAGCCTTTCTTGTCCACTGCTGAACGTAGGCCTCCCCAAGCTTTTTCCATTCGGAACGATATGTGCTACTGATTTCCAGTTTCCCGCAACTCTCTTTACGTCATCCGTCCACCTAGTTGGGGGTCTTCCTCTTCTTCTGTTGGTATCTCTGGGTCTCCAATCTAGGATCTTCTTTGTCCATCTGTTATCTTGAAGTCTAGCCAGATGTCCAGCCCAATTCCATTTAAGACGAGCAATTCTTTCGATGACGTCACATACTTTTGTCTGTTCTCGAATCCACTGATTTGTTTTCCGATCAGCTAGACTAATTCCAAGTATTGATCTCTCCATCGATCTTTGGGCAAATCTTAATTTTTCAGCTGAATTAGCTGTTAATGTCAGAGTTTCCGATCCGTATGTTAGAACAGGTAGTACGCATTGGTTGAAAACTTTTTTCTTCAAGCAATTTGGCAAGTTGCTAGTGAAAACATCTCTCAACTTGCCAAAAGCCGCCCACCCTAGACCGATGCGGCGTTTCATTTCACGGGTTTGATTGTCCCGGCCAATGCTAATGTCATGCCCTAGATATTTGTAGCTGGCTACCTGTTCTATCTGTTTGCCACCGAGGTATAGATGGTCACTCATACTAGGTTCGTCATCAATTGCGTCTTAGAGAAGTTTACTTTCAGTCCAATTTTTTCAGTTTCCCTTTTCAGTTCTTCCAGCATGTACGCCATGTCTGATTTTTTAACAATATATATATAAAAATTAACAATTTATATATATATATATATATAATTTTTAATAAATATATGACGAGTATAACATAAGAATTTTATTTAATAACTATATATATATATATATATATATATATATATATATATATATATATATATATATATATATATATATATAAAATATAAGTAATCAAAACTACTTTTGCAATAATTTATGTACCAGAAAATTGTACCTATAGATATATTTTTCCAGAAAATCATAGAACGCTGTGCGCCGCAGAAATTATTAAAGATGTCTAAAATTAACGGTTTCCTGATCAGTATATTGAGTTATTGTCCTAATTTATAAGTTTGTAAAAATATCACATAAAATGGAGGATAGCCGTCATGTGTGCTGTTTTAAAATTCTTGTTATGTTCACATCAGGTTTTAAAACAAGCCTATATTTGATATAATCAGCGCGAAGTAATTAAATCAGCCTTATTGTATTTATAATTTAAACGTGACAGTAAATTCCAAATCTTTTTGGTTATGTTGGAATTTTGATGGGCTGCTTCATTTATCTTTGATCATAATTAAAAAATTTACGAAAAATTGCTAGTTCACGCTAACAAAATCTTGCGTCCTTTTAGGTTTGGGATCTTCGTTAAAATTCAGTTAAGAGCATGAAATCATCAGGATGAACAAATTAGAAAATACGTGCTTTACAAATTATGTATAAGGTATATTTCCGGTTTTTAGGTGTTTTTAAACGCTGTACAATTTCAACAGACTGCTCGTTCGGGCTCGCATGATATAGATGCAGATTTCACAGTACAATAAAGACTTAAACGCACGTTGTCATGGCAACATAAAAAAAATTAATAAAACGTCATTAAAATTGAAAAGTTAGCGATCCGATGATTTACACAGGACAAATTCAGTAAAGCGGGAAATTTAAAAAAGTTACAACTAGGGCATGGGCGTAGTAACTTTGTTAGCCTCAGTGATTTTATTATTATTATTTTTAATATGAAGAAGATATTTCTTGAACAGGTATTGAAATAATCAAGGCAAATAATACGCTTGCGTTATTTGTACGACATAAATTCAGTACAAAGAGAAATCTGAACGAGTTAAAAGTATATTAATTTTTAAAAATTATGCAAAAAAATTATTTGGTTAAAAGGATTTAAATATCACAATATATCTTAATAAAACTAAAGTTTCTTAAATAAATATTTATTGAACATATAATATATATCAAAATATTGTATAACATGTCATATAGGTAACCAGTGTAATAATGTATCTAGTTACAAGTATCTAGATCAGTGATTCCCAAAGGGTGTGTCGGGGCACATTAATGTGCAGCAAAATTTTCCAAGTGTGCCCTAATATCTTTAAAAAAAAAAACTATCGTCGTTTTTATTTTAAAATTATTGTCCGAATATACGTACAATACCATTAATAAGAATAAAGTACAGTAAGGATTATTTTATGACGAATTGAAATTGACATATCATTTTTTCCCCTGAATACAGCGGCGTCTGTATTCAAATTTCTTCTTCTATGACTACGTAGGGGTCGGGAAATTTTTCTTCTTTGGAAAATGTGCCACGAGAGTAAAAAGATTTGGAATCACTGATCTAGATACAAATTATATACTTTTTGAAATATGTATCTGTATCTGTATCTAGATATTTAAATTTAAGTATCTTGTATCTTTATTTCAGATACTTTGATCGTTACTTTATTTTTATACCATGATACCAAACTGATGTAACAGTTTAATTATAAATTGCAATTTTAAATATTTTATTTTTACTATAAACAAAATGCAGAAAATAATTGAAATTCTGGCGTTCACAAATTAAATTTATATTGAATGTAAAAAAAAAAAATTGCACTCGTTTTTCGAAGCTTTTGAACGGCCGTAAAAATAGTAGGTATTTAGGTACCACAATAGTAGGTACAACACTTAAGGAAAATGGGTCATTATTAATGAAATCTAAGTTTTTGATTAACTATTGATGCTATTTTGATAAGCAATATAAAAAAATTATAACCACACAAGTGGTTTGGGAGTGGACCGTGGTTTTGTGAAGCATTTTTAAGACAAATTAAGGCCCTTCAAAAGTATTCAGTGATTGAAAATAAACTTTGACATTTTTTTTTTTTTTTTGAGGCATTTTCTCTTGAGGCTTGGCTCTAGTCTTCCTCACCCAAGGGTCGGCAATACTAGCGTGGATATTAAGTTCATTTCCTAATTGAAATCAGTAACATAAGTAGGTGTGTTTCCTAAAGGACGTAAAACTGAATAAATTATTAAACGTTCATATAATTTTAATTTGTAAGCGTGAGAATGTCAACTGAAATTTTGTTTATAAATTAAATTTGTATGGAATGAGAAAAAAATAATAATCACATATTTCTTATCAGTATTTTTTATTAGTGATCAAAAATGATCGTGACATTACACGAATTGCACTTCAATTAGGACTAAAATATGATTTAAAGGAACATCCTCTTAACAAGAACATAGCTGCGTATCTATAAGACTAACATTAGTCTTATAGATACGCAGCTCATACGTTAGCACATATGGCTAACATAATACGTACGTTATTTAGTATAAATTTATTCCGTAGAATAGTGTTTTAATTTTTTGAGACGTCACGGTCATAATAGCCTGTATAATACTGATTAACATGCACTGTTTGTTTGGTAAAAAATATGGTATTTTCATTTTTCAATGTTTTTTCAAAAGTATGTAGCTGTATCTAGATACAAACATTTTTGGCATGTATCTGTATCCAGGTATTTTTTTAAATGTATGTAATACAACACTGTAGATAACCTAAAATATACGTAACTCTAAAAAAAACTAATTCTCCCTTAAAATTTATGCCAATAATATAAATAAACGTCTGAATATGTATATCAATTATTGTAATAATAATAAAATATGACCTATATGAAGACCACAATGATATTAATTCATTCAAATGTACGACGCTGAATAACTATCAACGAGGACTAAAAACTTCACTTATATTTGTTTTGAAAAAAGCTAAACATAATAACCAATAAAGTCACTAAATAAAAGTACATACTGATGTTTACATTCACATTTTTTTTAAACTTTTTTACTTTATAAAAGAGCCCCAAACTCTGTGTGCCCAAGGGCCCTTGCATGGCCTAAGACGGCCCTCATTATAAGTTATCCTTTTGACAAGGCTTTTGTAATTACACAAAACCAATTCTAAGCAAGGATAATTTTTATGTACAATTTAGGAATTCTGTCTAACTTATGTTTCATCTTCATAAAAACTAAATATAAATTAATGCGTCTGGAGAATCATAGCCAACGATCTATAATTATTCAGTGTTAAGCAGATTTCTATGAGTTGATCCTGTAAAAAGTGTATAGAATTAGACCTCCTGTTCTGCGGAATGCTCAGTTTTTCAGTGGAATGTGATGTCGCATGTGAAATGGGCTAGTGGCAGAGACTAGTGACTAGCGCACACCGGATGAGCCTGGCTGCGTTCCGGCCAACACTATAAATAGATGAGAATGTAACGAATGTACTTGCTCTTCGCGAACTTGCCCGCGTATTCGCGCCTCACCGTACCATCGCTTGTCAATGTATTATCTTTCATGGACTAGCACCTCGCACCATCAACACTGCAATTAACACTTTCCTACACAGTTAAAATATAGAAATCACTTTTGTACGTATGATAATGTATCTGTCAGCAACTAGAACCAATTGTTATTTGAATGCCCAATTCATTTTTGTTCTCATAACATAATCATACAAAATTTAATTATACAAAAAATTTCCTTCCCTACGAATATTCTGACTCTTCTTGCTAATAACTCTCTAGATATTTATGAAATTATTATTAACTATACACTATATCAAAAAGACTGATAGTAATAACATTTATTATTTGTAAAAAGTTATTGTTTTATCAAACAGAAGCGGCAAAACAAAAGCGACAAAATATGAATAGTTCGAAACGATATATTGTTAAAAACAACCGAGGGTGCCGCACATATTATATGGGAATACAAACTAGGGTTAAACACAATAGACCATAAAAATTTGACCCTAAATTTTGAGGAAAAATATGGTCACAGGGGTGTGTTTAATGATATGATAAATATGGTAACAGGCGTGCCTTTAATAAAATGATAAATAGTAATATAGAAATACACAAAACCAATTTAAACGTGTTTAAAATGTGCACGCCACTGGTAACTGCCTGACAAAATGATTTATTACTATCAGCCTTTTTCAGATAGAGTATACATATATTAAATCAGAAAATATCAAATTATAATTTTAAAAATCTTCATCTCTTCCTTTCTTATCTGGTTACGAGGGTTACCTTTTATGTTTTTACAAACGACCACTAGATGGCAATATTGAAATGTGTCATTACTATATTCGTAAAATTTGACATTTGTTATAGTGAAATCAGTGGCAGCAAATTGACCGAGTAGTTTGATGACAGAGAGCGTTAAAAAAAAACAGTTTGTGAAAAAATGGATATTACTCGTGAAGGTTTTCGTTGGATGATTTTTTACGATTTTAGTAAAGGTCTAACTCAACAACAATGTATAGATTCGTGTCGTTCAACTTTTGGTAATTAAGCACTTTCAGAAAAGATTGTTTACAATTAGCATTTGTTTGCAGAATTTCGTCGTGGTCGTGTGTCCGTCAGTGATGAATCTCGTGAAGGTTGACCAAAATTGGTTGTGATTCAAAATAACATCGTTGCTGTGCGCAAAATGATTGAAGAAGATCGGCATGTGACTTACCGTAAGATAGAGGCATCCATAAGCATATCGCAGACTGCAATACATTCGATTTTGCATGAACATTTAGCTGTGAAAAAGATCTGTTCCCGATGGATTCCGCATAATTTGACCGAAACTCAGAAAAAGGCTCGTGTTGATTGTTGTAAGGGAATACTAAAAATATTCAACCTAGGCACTGCAAAAGCCGTATACAAATTCGTTACAGGTGATGAAACTTGGATTTATTCATATGAACCGGAAACTAAGCAACAATCCACTGTTTGGGTCTTCCAAGATGAACCGAAACCCACGAAAGTTTCAACCAAAATTTAATTTTAAAAATCTTTTAATTTTCACGAGTTTATGTGAAAAAACTTTTGTCACTCACCCTCTTTCCCAGGTATTCCCGAAATAATTATTATTGAAATTAAAATTACTATTGGAGTAATCAGATAAATTCGTACTCATATATGGCAGCCAGGTTACTTTAAAAAGCAAATTTATAAGGTGTTGCAGTTATTATTAATCTCCTTAAAGATTTTCAAGATTATGTAATTCATTTATTGAGAAGAAAAATGGATATAAAATGTTAATAAAATTAAGATAAAAGATCAAAAATATATATACAAAATATATTATTTTGTATATTATGTATAGAAATGTGTATATTCTTCATATACATGAATATATATACATATTTCGTAGTATTTTGTATTTACTAAATCTGATTAATGCTCAATATGGCCAGAGCGCGGCGCCACTTGTCGTGTTCCATTCTTGTAACTAACTGGGTGCAGCGTTGTTCTGTGCTTACCTTAAATAATATCAAATTGACCATTAAAAGCTTAAATGAACTATATGCAATGATTATTCTGAAAATTGTTATTGAAAAGAGAATTTTATAGGGTTGCCAACTTTATCTATGTCCTTAAAGTTCGTGGCACCAAGCGACCAAAATAATTAGACGAATATTCAAAAGTTTTTATTTACATATTAAAAATCCTATTACACAATTGAAAACGAAAACTAAAAATATGGAGAAATACGTACATTTATATATTGCAATAAACAATATAGAAACTAAAATACTTTTTTATACTCATTAAGTAAAACACTCTTCTCATGGTTTAGCAGTTTTCGGAGATATTTCGTTTTATACCCAAAACTGAGAAGTTCGTTAAAAGATCGCGGTTTTTAAACGACTGAAAACATAAAAAAAAAAATCGGGAACATCTAAAAGCAGTTCGAAAAATGCCTACAAAATATGTTTTCATAAGTAAAAAGGCGGGTCCGGACAATTCATCGCAGAAAATTCATCCTGGAAAATTCATCGTGGAAAATTCATCGCCAGAAACTTCATCGCGGGAAACATTCATCGCAGGGAAAGTTCATCGCGAGAAAATTCATCGCAAGAAAATTCATCGCAGGGAAAGTTCATCGCGAGAAAATTCATCGCAAGAAAATTCATCGCAGGCAGGATTCATCGCGACGAAAATTCATCGCAGGGAAATTACAAACGCTAAGGTCGTACGTACGTGCGCATTGCTGGGAACGAAATTTATTGATGAAAAATTATTAGGTAAACTCCAACTAGGTAGGGTTGGTGTTTTTGGACCAAATTAGATCCAATCCATCTTCTGAGAGTAGAGTCGAAATTTTTTGATCAAATTAGGTTCAATCCAACTTACTTACGCGTTAAGCGTGTTTGTCGCGAGTATTGAATGAAAATAGAATAAAGGCTTATCAAATTTTTAATCCAAATTTATGTGAAAATTTGCGTTCTCCTTGAACATTTTAAGAGTTTCTGAAGTAATCGACTTTCACCGAAATAGGTAAATACAGCTTTGTGGAAAACATAGAAGACCACTATGCCAAATATTAAAACTAAACAATATTTTGTTTATGTAAAGTATTTTTGTTGATATTATTTGTCTATCTTATTTATGTCTCTTATATGTAATAACAATTACCAATTAAATGATTTCAATTTCAATCGAATTCGCTAACTGTAAGAATTAAAATAACCCGATATTTATCTTAATTTCCCTGCGATGAATATTCCCTGCGATGAATTTTCCCAGCGATGAATTTTTCTGCGATGAACTTTCTTGCGATGAATTTTCCCAGCGATGAATTTTCTTGCGATGAATTTTCCCGCGATGAATTTTCTGCGATGAATTATCTCGCGATGAATTTTCTGCGATGAATTTTCCGTAAATCGTAAAAAGGATGCTGCCATCGATGCGTAGCCAGACAGTAAACAAATAAGTTTACTCAGTAAATAATTAAAATAGGTACAATTATTTTTTTCGCCCTTTTGTCATTCCAAAAGGGTGATAGATCTGGGATAGACAATTATCGCCCTATTAGCCTGCTCCCACAGATATATAAACTACTAAGGAAAGTTATTTCTAATCGTTTAGCAATGAAACTCGATTTCTATCAACCTGTAGAGCAGACTGGATTTTGGAGAGACTTTAGTTGAACACCTACAAACAATTCACCACCTTATAGAAAAGAGTGCAAAATATGACACACATCTTCATTTAGCTTTCGTTGAATACCAAAAACTATTTAATTCAGTAGAAATATGTGCTCTAAATAACGCCAGAATTGATTCAAGACACTTAAATCTTTTAAAAACCATCTATAACGCACCGTCCAAATAAATATTGATGAAGATATTATCACTGATAAAATCCCTATCAGTAAAGAGGTACGCCAAGGTGACACAATATCTCCCAGACTATTCACTATCACTATGAAGGATATCTTCAACATGTTAGACTGGAGTGAAAAGGATATATACATTTATGGAGTATACTTGCATCACCTTCGCTTCGCCGACGATAGTCATCTATAGCTGTCGACATTTCATATATAATCACTATGCTAAATTGGATTTGCTTCAGTAAATTCCTCCAAAATCAAGATAATGAGTAAGGTGGTCAGCCAGATTACTATTGAAATTAGCCCCCCAGAAATCATATATAACTGCGTATACCTAGGCCACCTACGTTCGGTAAAAATAACCAAACAACAGAAATATTACGAGGAATTAAGTGGGCCGTATTTGATTAATTTAAATTATTCAGACATATACTGAAGGACTCAGAGATTCCCATATCACTGAAAACCAAAGTTAACGATTCGTGCATTCTGCCTACTGCTTCTTACGGACTGGAAGCAATAACGTTGCCAATTAAAAGTGCTAAAAGACTGAGGGAAGACAGTGCTGACTGACTAATAACACAAAGAGCAATGGAATGTGTCATACTTGGTATAAATTTGGGAAAGAGAAGCAGAAATTCTGAAATTAAGAGAGATAACAAAATTACAGAAGTAATACACCGCATTGCGAACCTCAAATGCAGCTGGACAGGACACATAGCAAGGCAGGACTCAATTAGCAGAATAAGGTAGTCTATTGGTTCCTGCACCTAAACAAAACAAGCTAGGGAAGATTAAAATAAACGCCGACGATATAAAAAGCACCATCCGGAACCAATGTCATAGAAAGGCAAATATACATGGAATAAAATGAAGGAAGCAGTAGATGAATAACATGATCTGTATCTGAAGGTATTGTTGTATACATTGTTTGTATATAATAAAATTGATTTTGTTTAATTTTAGGAAACTTTTCAAAAGACCTAATGAAATTAAAGAAATATGTCACAATGGTGGAGAATAAACCATGTTTTGGAAATCTCGTTTTGTGTCTTTATGGTAGTTCTTCGACCAGTGTTTTCCAATCTTATTGTCTACACGATGCCCTTAGTATTTCTAGGGGGGAAATGACTCCCAGGGGGATAAATAATAATAAATTATATAAAAAGATGAGCCTAATGCTTCGTTCAGAAACTCCAAATTAGAGATTTGAATTAACGTGAAATTAGTACTTAACCTCTTCTTGCACGAATATTTTTTTCAAAATTTAAAATATATTAAAAAAATCTAAACACACTAGTTTTTATTAAAGAAAATATAAAAAATACAAAAAATTTAAATTTAACTTATTTTTGACCAATATTTGATGTAAAAACCAAACGTACACATATATGGCCATAGAGCGAATATCAATACGAATATCTTCTATGCATGGAAATTTTCCATGCATTCTGGGCACAAAGGCTCTTTGCACTTCTTACATGCATATCTTGTACGTTTTGAACAATTTTTTTCATGGCACCGTGGTGGATTTTTATATACTTTTTTCTCTGGATAGTGTCCAATTCCATCAGTTCGAATTTCTGGTACAACTTTGGTCCATGCTTTTCGTTTTTTTAGGAGAGTGCTCATTAGATGGTATTCCTCTTCTAGGTCTGTTACTATTTAATTGTATCAAAGTATTTGCAACGGAGGCTTTAAATTCCAAAAGAGGTATTTTAGAACTTTTCGATGCTCTATACAAAACCCAAGCATTTACGATTAGCAGCACCCTCAAGCGTAAGATATATGAACTCATATGCAAAATGGCATCATATGTGGCCATCGAGCAATAAATATATTAGTTAATTTTTAATTAGATCTTGGTTTTTAAAATGTACACATATGTGCCAAAATGCAAGAAGAGGTTAACATAAAATTTGTAAAGTGTGTTCCTTTGATTTAGGCGGAACTAGATTTTCAATTCTAGTTACCGATTAATTTAAGCTTTTGATCATTTTCTTCAAGAAAAGTCAACTTCAATATATAAAAAAATAGCTAATGACAACTTACAAAAATGAAAATTCCAGTTAGTTCCGCCTAATCATTTGGAATAGACTGTACGTAGAAATTAAGTAGTGTTCACAATATAAATTAAGACAGTGACAGAAATTTCTATCGATTTCTACTTTATCGATTGATATTTGACAGCTGTTTATATTTAATAATGAGTTTTTGAGTGTTGCATAGTTCTGAAAAGAATTAAAATAGGAGAAAATTTTATATTTATGCTCATAACAACATATTTGTTATAACATTTATGTGGAGAGAAATAAAAAAATATGGTCATAGAAATTTGTAGGTTGACAAGTGCTTACTGCGCATGCGTCAACTATAAATTACCGTAAGGGTTTGGAGTCTACAAACTTCTAATTTTAATTTATAAGTATAAGTATTAATTTAGAAGGTTGTGATCGATAACGTACAGTTACGTATAACAAACATTTACGTTAATTGTAAGTACTAATTTCGAGGTTCTGAACGCAGCATAACACTGCAAGGTAGAAAGGCTTCAGGATTAAGTATAAGTATAAAAAAAAAGAAGAAAAAAAATAATATACTGAATACTACTTAATGATTTATTTACAATCATGTTCAGGTAGTGGAAACTAAATTTTTGAAAGCCGTGAAAGGACTTGAATGTATTCGAAAAATCTCGAAAGAATGCTCTCTTCCAGAATTGGCAAGCAGGTCCTTTTGTATAAGACAGAAGGAATGTGAGACCAAAGAAGGCCCAGGAAGATATAAGTGACAGAAGAACTATATATTGTAATCCATGAAAGATTAAGATTCTATTAAATTACAATAATAATAAAAAAAATCATCGGTTTGATCATTAATTTGTTTATTATATTTAGAATTGGTATCATGTCCTGCTTTTATAAACCGATCGAAACGTAATAAAAGTATATGAGTTATCAGTTAGGTACATTAAAATGTGAATCTGTTAATGAGTGGCCAATGTTGTAGAACAGCTGATTGTCATAAGTGTGATCGTGGTTGGCAAGGCAAGGGTAGGAGCGGTCGTTCGGTGTTTCCCACGAGGAGCGACAAGGACAGAGCAACTTGTAGAATGTGCTCATGGTCACGAGGGCGGAGGGACCGCCAGACATACCACACAAACCAATACCATCAGTAGGACATGGACTTGCATCAAGTGAACACTTACGCCAACATCTCCACGCTACCACCACATCATCGTCTTACGTATTTGCACTGGAGATCAGACTCAATCTCACGTTTGTACAGGGCATAATTTGATTTTGAAATAGTAAATAATTTATATATATTTTTGTTATATTACAGTTTAAAATCGTCCCAATCAAGATACATTTAGCTAACCAAGAAGGCTCGGGTTCTAGTCCTGGTCATGCAAGAATGTTTGTATATATTTTAAAAATTACTAATAATTTATCTAAAATTAAAATAAATACATACTGGTTAGTGGCCATCAGTTGCTAAGACCAAAAATTAAAAGAAAAAGAAGATACATTTAGAGTTTCATCTATCTCTATGCGAAAATTGATGAAAATTGTCACTTTAATTAGTTTGGTTTTAAATATTATATTGGTAATAAATTTCTCCATGATAAGTTTATGTGGGACATATACTTTTACTTCTTTTGATGATTTTTCAATCAATAGAATTTCACTTGATAACAAAAAATTAGCTGTGGCCACCACAGGACCGGCCGCCATCATAAAGTACTTATTTAATTTATGCTGCTTTATCAAAAAAGTGTCTCAAATAATAGTTGTTAGTTATTGCTTTTATAATAACTTTTGTTAAATACATTTTTTCGAAATATTTTTCTGTTATGAAATATGCGGAAAAATCTTAAAATCGACATGAGTAAACTTCCATTTCTAGTCAACCGATTTTTACCAAAAGTTGATCAACTCGTGCCATTGATGTCAAAAGCTTAAATATGAAGTATCATAAAAATCGTCAAATTTGTTCTGCACGCGTACACAGACCGACAGACGGATGGACGGACGGACCGACAGACCGACAGACCGACAGACCGACAGACCGACAGACCGACAGACCGACAGACCGACAGACATCATGCTAAAAATAGTCAAAACGTTATGTAGGGACTTCAATTCGTGGAGATCCATCGAAATCTCGAAATGTCAAAATCGGTATGATCACAATACCTCCCTTATATATGTTGACGGTTGGTAAAAACTAAATTTATTACTTTCAGCATTTATAAAAATGATATTAATGAAATTTTTATTCATACTAAAAATTGTTCAAGACATGATGTAATTTTTGGACTAGTATTGATAGAGTGCAATCTATAACATATAGCCGTACCAAATTATTTTTGAAGATCGCAATAAAATAATAAAAGTTATAGAACTCATAAAATTACAGTAGAAGTGATATAACTAGGCGTGTCAACCCATAGCCGTAGGAATTAGTTTTTCACATTACGCACTTAATCTTAAAAGATTAACAAAAACAAGTATACTTATTTATACTTATTTATAAAATATGTGTAAACATTCTCTGTGATGTAAAAAACACCAATAAAGATTATTATTATTATATTTATTATTATTATTATTATTATGGGGTTTGTCAGGTCTTGACAAGCGTCCACTAATCTCAAACTTCAGCAATTCATGCCAACATATTTAATAAATATATTTTATTATGGATTAATACAATCAGTTCTTTTTTATGGGATTATTGGTTACGGTGGTGCTAGTAGTACATACACCGGCGGTGAAAGGCAGGGGCGACAGGGGCACAGACCCAGGGCGCCAGCTCTTAGAGGCGCCAAAACAAACGCTTAAATATACATATTCTAAGTTTTAATTAAGTTTTCTCTTTTTATATAGAATTAAAATTATAAATTTTCATTTCTATATTAATCTTGTACATGTTAAATATAAAATTGAGTTTAAAGATGTGCACATATATTGATTATATAATAATATTCAATCTTCTTTTGGACTGTATTAACTTTCATACACATCTGAAAACATTTATAACTGAATTTGATGGCACATTTAGATATACAATGGCACATTGACTTAATTTGTTCCTGACTGCGGCTCGAATCTTAAAAATTATGTATCTCTAAACCCAATTTTCCATTATATCTTATGAGAAATCAATTATTCCTTCGCAGAAATCCAATATATTACAGTCTGCGATATGCCAAAGGATGCCTCTATCTCACGGTAAGTCACATGCCGATCTTCTTCAATCATTTTACGCACAGCATCGATGTTTTTTTGAATCACAACCGATTTCATCGAGATTCATCACTGACGGATGCACGACCACGACGATTTTCAGCAAACCAATTGCAAACAGTCTTTTCTGATGGTGCTTCAATACCAAAATTTGAACCAAGCAAATCTATGCATTGTTGTTGAGTTAGGCCGTTACTAAAATCATAAAAAATCATCCAAGGAAAACCTTCACGAGTAATATCCATTTTTTCACAAACTTGTTTTTTTAAACGCTCACTGTCACCCAAACAGTGGATTCTTGCTTAGTTTCTGGTTCATATGAATAAATCCAATAAATTGATGTTGTATACGGATTTTTCAGTACCTAGGTTGATTTTTTTTAGCGTTCCCTTACACCAATCAACATAAGCCTTTTTTGAGCTTCGGTTTCCAATTATTCCAAATCCATCGGGAACAGATCTTTTTCACAGCTAAATGTTCATGCAAAATCGAATGTATTGCAGTCTGCCATATGCCAAAGGATGCCTCTATTTCACGGTAAGTCACATGCCGATCTTCTTCAATCTTTTTGCGCACAGCATCGATGTTTTTTTTTAAATCACAACCGATTTTGGTCGACCTTCACGAGATTGATCACTGACGGATGCACGACCACGACGAAATTATGCAAACCAATTGTAAACAGTCTTTTCTGATGGTGCTTCATTACCAAAAGTTGAACGAAGCGTATCTATGCATTGTTGTTGAGTTAGGCCTTTACTAAAATCGTAAAAAATCTTCCAACGAAAACCTTCACGAGTAATATTTATGTTTCCACAAACTTGTTTTTTTTTAACGCTGACTGTCAACAAACTACTCGGTCAATTTATAAGCTGCCACTGATTTCACAATAACAAATGTCAAATTTTACGAATATAGTAATGACACATTTCAATATTGCCATCTAGTGGTCGTTTGTAAAAACATAAAATGTAACCTCGTATTATTTATTTATTTATTTGGAAATAAATTTTATTACGTTACTACTAATTAGGAGGTTGCCAAAATAATTAAGATATCAAGGTGGTCCACGGTTGTTAAAAGGTAAAAAACCACTGGTATAGTGTACGACTAATCCGTGACCGTGCCTGACGCGTGTCGGTGCTCAGAGAATTCAGTCTTAGTGGCACAGTACCATCAGCTTGTACAGCGCGTGCATGGCGACCGGTGACCAGCGGCACTCTCCTAACAGACACGGTACACGGTACCGGTACCGTTAATAGAGAAGCCTAGACAGACCTAGTGCCAGACAACAGACAGCTATGTACCGTAAATTACATAAAAGGGATACACGCTTCATTTCGTTTACTATACATCGAATAGTTTTATGGAAAGTGAAATGAATAGAAAATATATTTTTATTACAGTAAATAGCACGTTTGTCAATAAATAATAAGGGAAATTAAAGATGGAGATATTTTAACATTTTGAAAATTTGACGGATAATTTGAAGTAAATATGGTAACTGGATCAAGTATTAAAAAATAATACTCTAATATTTTTAACAAGCATATAATGAAGGCTGTATTGCATGAGGATGAAGTTTACCGCCGCGCCGAAACGAAGGTTGTAATCATACGAGTGTATTATAGCCATCATATACGAGGCAAATATAATATTGTCACTACAACTATATAATTTAATAATTAAAATATTAAATTTAATTTTAAAACACAGAAATTCTGAAAGTCAATTGTTAAACTTCGGAACCTTCGTCATCAAGATGGCTACCGAACCATCAGCTGATTGTAACCTACAACCAGCGCCGGCGTTAGAGTTTTTGCCGCCACAGGTAAGATTTTTTTTTTGCCCCAGTGATAAAAGTAATAAACACATTGTTACACAAGCATTCAATAATTTGGCGCTTTTCCATATTTTGTGCTACAGGCGAATGCTCCACCTGTCCGTAACGCCGGCGTCGCGTACAACAATGTTTAAAATACTACTCCCTCCGTTCCAAAATAGTATCCGATTTAGGAATTTTATTTGTTTCAAAATAAATATCCAATTTCATTAAAAAAAATGCAGAGGGATATATAACGTATATTTTCACAACTAAACTAAATGTGAGGAGCTTGTAATCGTTGCCTCCTCTATGAAGCAAGGCCAATTCCATACACTTCTGCAGTGTAATGAAACAATTGTCTAGTTTTTCCGCGGTTATTTCATCCCATGTTTTATGCACGGCGGCAATGAGTTTATCAATACTGGACAGGGACTCTTTGTGTTGTAATTATTGATTGGCGTGAAAGAAACCTAAATCGAGGACTAATTTAATTTCATTATTTGAATAATCCATTAAAAAACTAAAATCGGACACTTATTTTATTTTTTATTGTTTTATTTATTCTAACTTATAAATAATATTCTAACTATAAATATGGACTGTGTGAAGAGCAAATTGCCATCGTTGCTGAGCGCCAAAAATTTTAACTAATTAACTAACTTATAAATAATAACTTGCAGTGTCAAAAGACGTTCTTTGGCCTCAGATGAGCACGCATGCGCGTCCCTTTTTTACTAGAGGTCGACACATAATGAATTTATTATTTGATGATCGTATATAAAAAAAAAGTTAAGTAGTTACTTTATTGGCGCATAGTATTTCTGGCTATTGTTTAATCAAGAAATATCGGAGCTAGTGTCTGAAAAATATAAATTTTAAGCTTTGGCTATTTTAAGTTTCTAAGTTCTAGGGTTCGAATACCGTTCAGGCATGGAATTTGCATTAAGAAAAATTATAATTATCCTGGCTAATTTCATCAATAACAAAGGACATAAACGTGAAATAAAAAAAAAAAAATAAATAAATATATAAAATAAAACAACTAGCTTGCATAATAAGGTGAGGGACTGTTAAGATTTCATTCTTTCAAATAATAAAGATTAAAGTTTCAGGTAATTAAAATCAAGTCAACAAAACCAAAATATAGAGCAACTATTGTTCTAATATACAAACATAAATTATAGGTTGAGGCTGCATAATAATGCGGTGATATCATGGCGTCAAGCTTTCAGATAATATAAAATAATTATTCTGAAGCAGTTCTTTTCTGGCTATGATTGAATAAAGATGTTTAAAGCCTATGTATGAGTTTTATTTAATAATCTCCAAAAACCCTTTATTTCAACAGGGACAATAATTTTTAGCATATTTTTACCCTAAATGATGTCAAAATAAAAAGATTTTTAAAAGTTCTGAAAACTCATCTTGTAGGCATTTTTGAAGATAGTTCTTTCATAATTGCCAGATTTTTATATCTTATCATTTGCAATCGAAGTCAAATTTCCCTGCTGCTAAAATTGCTGTTTTCACAATCACCATACTAGGAATGAAGATAGGTGTCCGGGTATCCGCTATCCGACCAGTTAATATTGTACCCGGTTCTCATATTTTTATTACCCGCTAGCAATTATCTACTCATTATCCGTTAACTATTAACGGATAGCAAATAATTAACGCATAATTATGATGTTTTGAGTATTTCGTCTTATCTATGAGAATGTTGTTGTAAAAAAAAAATCCCATCCTATCTCTTGTTTGGAAAAATTAAAAGATGCAGTGCATAATTAACGGATAGCGGGGTAATAGCCTGGTAATGGTATTGGGTACCTTGTTCCAGAAATTTTTAATTCTCGACATTCCTACACCATACTCATTTGATTTGGCTCTACCTGGCTTATTTTTGTGATTAAAGTGAAAAATTTGCTTACTAAACTGTTTTCAAATAACTAAATATTTAGGATAAATAATAATAAAGATAAAGATATAGCATAAAAATAAAAAGTTAACAATACTTTGGCCATGTCAAGACAAAATAATATGTACCCAGTAAACACTGAATCCTTCCGTTAAATTATTTATTAATTTTGCCATTACGTTAAATAAGGCCTATATTAGTTAAAAATCAGCTGTGGCCACCACAGGACCATCGTAAAGTACTTATATAAAATACATTCTAGCAGCAGAGTAGAAATAACTTTGCCTAATATTTTCTAACAGAGATATTATTTATCACGACCATGGAAACGTTACATATAAGTATGAAAAAATTGAGACTTTTTACAGTACTTTGAAATTTTACAGTAATTATTCGAAATTTTTCGTTTTATCAAAAATAATAAAATTTATTAATTATTGCTTTTATAGCAACTTTTGTTCAATAATTTTTAGTTATGAAATATGCACAAAAATCTTAAAATTGACACGAGTAAACTCCCCTTTTTAGTCAACCGATTTTGACCAAAAGTTGACCAACTCGTGCCATTGATAGCAGAAGCTTTAATATGAAGTTTCATAAAAATCCTTTCAGCCGAATTTGCTCTGCACGTGTACACAGACAGACGGACAGACGGTCAGAGAGACGGACAGACGGACAGACAGACGAACAGACAGACAGACGGACAGACGGACAGACAGACCGACAGACATCATGCTAAAAATAGTCAAAACGTTATGTAGGGACCTCAATTCGTGGAGATCCATCGAAATCTCGAAATGTCAAAATCGGTATGATCACAATACCTCCCTTATATATGTTGACGGTCGGTAAAAATATATATTGTTACGTCAAGTATTACGAAATTAGTCCGAATATATATTTTTTTCGACATATTTTATTCAGAACTATACAAATTTACAAATCCGTTTTATTAGAAATGACATCATGTATAGGCGCTTAACAAATTTCTGTTTAAATCTCATAGTTTTTTCATCTATTGACAAAATAATGTTTATACATTTTTCTTATATTTACAAATTAATATTTAAATATTGAATATGTCAAATTTACCAAGATTCTTTCCGTTTCCGCAATGATGGCACGCAGCAATAATGTAAGCAATGTTCTGCTGGCCACTTGTTTCAATCACATGTTTGAAATTCTCTTTCATTTCCCAGCCATCTTATTGTTGTTATTCTATCCGTCAAGTGTATCTTTGTGTTTTACCGAGCCGTGGAGTGCAGACCCCCCGAGGTCAATGTGTTTGTGAATAGGCCACTTCGCTCTCCTGTCCTGAACCTCTCTCAAGCAATTTGCTGGCCAGCGATTCCAGGAAAAGTTAACACAACCACGGACCATTTAGGTTTTTGAACATCTCTTCAAGATCTATACTAATGTCTGTAACGGTGATTTATATTTTGGACAAAACTGGGTGTTTCTTAACATTTTCCCAAGGAATCTAATGGTTCTTACCGGACATTGGGACACATAGATCCGATCTATATGAATGTCACCTGTTAACTGATGGCGAACTAACAGATTGCCATTTTCTCTAATATAGTTGACAATTTGGCAACACATTTAAAAAAGATACCTCTTACGAGTAAATGAAACAATGAGCATAACAAAAAATCAGAAACCCTACAATATAATTTATTTGCTTTTATAGTATGTCCAAAATGAAATGGCCACCCTCAATTATTGATTCCAATAATGACTGATAGTATAACCATTATACCTGCTGCGTTTATGGTTCTGTTAATAACAGTTGCCAGGACCGTAATAATTATTTAAAATAAACGTGTTTTCTTATATGCTATTTAGAATGAAATGTATATACTCACATGATATTCTTTCACATTTTTATCAGGCTTAGGACTGACTATATTTGAATTATAATATAGACATGTTTAAAAATCGTTTTGTTTTAAAGTCTTTATAGTCTATATCAATGTTTGTCAACCAAAAACTCACCGCGGACCCAGTGGCGGATTAAGCCTTCGCCGGGCCCAAGACATTTTTGATTTACGGGCCCTCAACCAAGTGAAGAGAAAAAAAAAGATCCTCACCTCCTAAATCCAAGTGAAGAGCAAAAAAAAGGTCCTCACCTCCCAAATCGAAGTGAAGAGCAAAAAAAAAACTTCCTCACCCAAATCGGGCCCTTGAAAATTACGGGCCCAAGACAATTGTCTTTTTTGTCTCTGCGAAAGTCCGCCAATGCGCGGACCAGTAAACTACATAATTTTCTAACGCGGACCACTAATAATAATTATTGGTTCATTTTTTGCAAGAATATAAATATATTAATGTGCTACTAAATATATTTATTTTATTTTTAGAATATCAGAGAAAGGTTAAAGAAAATAAACAAATTATAAATTATTTACATAAAAAAATGTACATAAAAAATAACAAAATAACTACAAAAAAGCACATACAAAAATTTTCGCGGACCACTAAAAATTTGCTGCGGACCACCGGCGAACCACTTGTTGAGAAACACTGGTCTATATTAAATACTTAAAATGCACAAAAAAAAATCAATCTTTTTTTGCAACAAAAATAAATCCTAGCAACTTCAAATAATTAGACATATGGCTAACTTTGTATAGAAATTCTATTCCGTCTTCTTCTAACTTTTTTATTAAAAGATGCACAGTCGGCACTATATTTTTCGAATAAAAGTCGTATATTTTATTTATTATTGTTTTAGACATAAAACTATCTATTTTCTTAAAAAGTTGTAAATCCGGTAGTTTTCGCTGCGGATTTTTGCCACGAACAATGATAGGTTGAATTTTTCTGTATGGAACACTAGTTTATTCCGCAGTTCTAAGTATAGGTTTGTCATTATCTTCCGAAACTAACTTTTTATAAACGTTCAGTACCAGAACTTTGCAATCTTCTGACAAATGACATTTTTCTTTAGTAGCTACACATTTTCGCATTCCAAGTCAACGTCCACATTTTCACTACAGAAATTAGGATTTTTTTCAAAATCAAATGGTCGCGAAAGAGCCATGTTGTCAATGTATGCACGCTATAAACGTTGAAAATTAACTAACAAACAAGTATAACAACCCCTAAAATTTACAAACAATAGTTATATTATTTTTCTTTGAATTTTTCAACATGCCAGAAAACATTACCTTTCTTTTCATATTTCATATATATATTCACTGTTGGAATTTTAAATTTTCACATACCAACGTCAAACATGAAATAGCCCAAGTAAGGTCCCTTCTAGTGACAACCTAAAAGAACGAAATTCCCATTTAGTTCCGCCTAAACGTTTGGAATAACCTGTAAATGAGAATTTTTTATTAAGAATGACACAAAAATTAAAATACAATGAAAAGGACATTTTATAATGACAATCAATTTAATCTAGAATTTGCAATGTGAGTATGATTTAAGCTTAAACAAAATGTCCAAAAGTCCGAATTAATAGATAAAAATGACTAGATTTGAAAATCTAGTTCCACCTAAACGTTTGGAATATCTTAAAGTTACTTTTAACGATTGAATTAAACGTTTGATCATTTTGTTGAATTTGTAATTTTTTTAGCAAAAGCCAACTTCAATCGTTAAGAAGTGAGCTAGTGACAACTTGAGAAAATTAAAATTCCATTTAGTTCCGCTTAAACTTTAGGAATAGCCTATAATTAAAAATATAGCCGGGATTTACATAATACGTTTCATGAGCATTAATAAAAATTAATCGAAATATAAACAAAAATATATTAACTGATCCACACATATGCAGAGAAAGATACCCCAAAGTATTATATTACTTTGCATATGATCTTCGCCTGAAAATAATTTCTTATACATGGTACATTTTTAATATGAGGGTGACTATGTTATTTTAGTAATGGGATATAAAGTAAGCACTTAAAATCAATTTTAAATATATTCCAAATGCGTACCTAAACATCTAAAACAAAGTCAACTGTGTGCAACAGTAAAGAATCGTTCATGAAGAAATTCACACTACCTTTTGGAATATTGTTGTGTGTATTATAAAATCTGAATAAATTAACTATCAAATAGTATATCATTACATATTAAATTCTGTATGTAAGATAGAAACGGCGCGCACCCAGGGGAGAGCTCACAGGATTGAACCCCCAAGCACTTAAAAAACTGTTTTCAAGGTACACCTTTGTCTTGTAACTGAGCGTGAGCTCTACCCAAGAAAAGATTTTGGCTTCTGCGACCTTTAAGAAAAAATTTAGCTTTTAAATTAGCTTCTAGAAATATAGAGAGGCAATCTGATTTATTTAGTTTCATTGAAATTATAACTAATTTTTTTAAATGAAGAAAGCGAAAATGGAAATATGAAAACGGGATAATGTTAATTATTGGAAATTATTTCGGATTACAAACAATAATCGAGAATAAGAAAACGTACGCAATAATGATAAATAATTCCCCTAATATCTGCCTCGTCGATAAACGCCTTCAAAAATAGGATCAGCCACCTATTCCCATGTAATAGAATTAATTAATTAGCAATTTTCTTCTTTTGATTATTTTGTTCTTTCGGTTATTTTCAATATTATTTATAGTATTATGTTATATGTCAATAACTGTTATCTCTAATAATTGTGTATAAATTTGTATTATACAAGGTGTCTCAAACGAAATTTTATATTTAGTGGATCGATTAAAAAAAAAGTAAGCCGTATATAGAAAAAATGTTTATTAATTATTAAAATACACTTTTTGGGGATTTATTTCTTAAAAATAATATCGTCTAAATGTAGACCCTCGCGTTCTCGGCACTCATTTAATCGAACAGTAAAATTACTTATGACGTCTCGGCAGGTGGACTCAGGGATGGCTGCCATTTCGTGACGGATATTTTCTTTCAAATGCGCCAGTGAAGTCGGTTTATTGGCGTAAACTTTAAATTTAAGATAACCCCTTAGGAAAAAGTCAATAGGGGTTAAATCTGGACTGCGTGGAGGCCAATTTATGTCACCTCTCCGGGAGATCAATTTGCCTGAGAAAATTTCACGAACACGTGGCAGAGACATATTGGACGTGTGTGAAGTTGCTCCGTCCTGTTGGAACCATGTTCTTTGGTTATATCCAGGAGAGTTTTGCAGTTCAGGCACCAAGAAGTTGTCTAACATCTCCACATAACGCTCTGAATTCACTGTAACTTCACGCCCCCTTTCGTCTTCAAAAAAGTAAGGGCCGATAATTCCTCGCGCCGACATCGCAGCCCATACGGTCACTTTAGGCGAATGTAGGGATTTCTGATGTTTGCGTTTCGGATTCGTTGCACTCCAGTAGCGGCACTTCTGCTTATTTACGTGGCCATTAAGATGAAAATGAGCTTCATCCGAAAACAAAATGCTGGTAAACGTTGAAAATCGCTCAATCACCTGATTTACGAAATTAAGCCTCTGACTGGCATCTTGGGGCTTTAATTCTTGCACCAATTGAATTTTGTAGGGGTGCAGCTTTAGGTCTTTGTGCATAATGCGATGTAATGATGATCTATGCACATTTAAAGCACTTGCGCGCTTCCGAATTGAAAGATTCGGGTCGTCACGAACAGACTGATTAACATTCTCCACGTTTTCTACCGTTCTTGATGACCTAGGTCGCCCGGATTTTGATTTATCCAGCGTTGTACCAGTCTCTTCAAACTTTTTAACCCAATGTCGAATGAGAGGAATGCTTGGCGCATCATTTAAGTGGCGAAAACCTCGAATACTGCAGAATTTTCTACGCGCTACAGTCGCCGAATCACCGTTTTTGTAAAAATCTCGGACGCATAACGCGCGGTCTGCTCCCGAGAAACGCTCCATAGCGACTGAATTCCCAAGAGCTAGGCTACCGATTGACGTAACCCCCGCGCCCCTCGGATACGTTGCGTTCACGCAGTAAGCTAAATAAATATAAAATTTCTTTTGAGACACCTTGTATATTATTTTCTAGTTTGTAAGTATAATTATGTAATTGTTTTTTTTTTTTTTTTTTCTTTGAGCATAGCTAGCCTATGGCTTCCGGTCTACTTTTTGTAATGATAATAAAATAAATAATAATGCCACAAAGTGACTGACTTTATGGATAATTTTCCCACAACTAATTTTAATTATTTTAAATTCATCTCCAACATTTATCAAATAATATAGTCGTAACGAGTACTTTAGACGAGTAAAGAAAATTGCGCCGTAATTGAAGTAAAATTCGTCTCTTTTAAAATGTATGAGGATCTTTGACTAATTTAGAAATTTAAACAATTTAAAATTTTCCAGTTTTATTTTCCATATTATAAACAATTAAGAATCAATTTTTAACAACAGCCTAATGAATTTGGAACCATATATACTAAGATACTATAACCAAATATACTAACAAAATGTGCATTTTTATGCTCTTTCTGCTTATATTTTTTATTTTGACCACCGACCCATTTTTTCCCATGTTAATTTCTAATACATTAACTATTTCAATTTTGAAATAGTTATTGTTTCTGAAAAGTTGTTTGTTATTCGCGGTAACCTTCTGACAGTTACGTAACCTATTCATAGCAAGTCAATCGTGTTTGTAGATTATATCAAAAACTCCAAGTCAGAGCATGCGCGTTGTTAGTTTCGTTAATTTTAATTAATAAACTAATTTTCATTTGATATCGTACATTCAGAGACGTACCGAGCTTTGATTGCAGGATGTCAAATGAAAGCTCTTGAATTATAGATTAAAGAATTAAAGAAAAACAATGTTAAAAACATATACATTGTTATGGTGCGACAGCATTAATTTTCAAGATACCTTCGAAATTCTGAAATTAGAATTCTATAATTGCATCTTTCGATCCTCGTGCTGTGGGTATGGTTGGAAAAAAGTGCTTCTCCGTAACGATATCTAACTCCTAAGTACATTTTAAAATTCTTAGCGCAAATGAATGCGTGTCTTCTGTTATCTGATGGACAGTTAAAATAATTTCAACTATAAATAGAAAAGAAAAGTCATTGTTTTCAAATGCGTCCTTTAATAGTACAGCTATGTACGATAACAAGCTTCTCCACTACAAATATGCCTTGGTAAAAAACTTGTTAATGGTATAAATCCAAAATTAAATTTTCTCGAAGTTGTTTCTCTTCCAATAGTTTACAGCAACATTTAAAACATTGAAATAAATGTCATGGGATTAGACCATTCGTGGTTAAAAACTTGCATCGGGTATATAACTCGAAAAGAAAATTCAACATTAACAATGCAAGTCATGATACTCAAGTACAAACGTTAAATTACAAAACTATTTGCCATATTTAGCGGTACAATACGATAAACTTCTGTGATTTTTACTGTGGAATACCTTCGCCGATCCCATTACAAATAATTTATTGTTGTATGTATTCTGTTTATTGCAAAAAATATCCAACCAATGTGTTGTAATGTACACGATTACGAGAAAATATACCACAAACTCGTTTATTAAAGCTTTTTACTACCAAATACTACCAAAACAATCATTTCTCTATAAAAAATACTATCAAATTAGCTCTATATACATGAAAATGATTATACACTGTAAATATTCAACAAATCAGTTATTATTTCAACAAATGTATTAATTAATCTATTTATTTTACGCATTGCTAAGCTAATACTTAAAGTATTGAAACAGTAATACAGAAATTGCTTTTTAAAGCAAATATTAAGTTTAGCATAATTTAAAAAATTATCCATACCTTAGTTACAAATTTTGCCGTCTAGACTGGTGGTGCTAGCTACTGGAGAAGGCAACCAATACCTGTAGTACAGTAGTACCGAAACGCTGGAGGCTCCCATATATAAAGGATATATTTTGGCGTAGTTCTATATGTTGAATTGTGTTTTAGACTTATACCAGGCGCGCACATAATAGGGGGATCTTAGAGTCCGGACCCTCCCCCACGAACGAAACAACCATATACTTATTCAATAAAAACTAAGCAACTGAAAATAAAAATCGCCTTTTTTACTAATAAAAATCAGAACTATTATCGAATTACATAAGCTCATCCCTCTTGGTAAAAAAATAAATAAATAAATATTTGTATTAGTTTACGGAGTTTTTTTTTTTTTTTTTTCGAAATGAGCCACTCCTGTCCTTTTTTTGTGTGTGCGCCTATCTGATATGAATTAATCTTTTTTATTGGGCACAACCCAATCCAATCAATTTGAAATTGTAATTCAAACAAATAAAATAAAATAAATAAATAAAAATATAAACAATAATTATTTATTTTTATTTCGATAACTGTGCGATGGATAATGTTTTTTCTTTTCTACCAAGTCCGAAATACCAGGTTCAATAATTTTACAGGTTCATTCTTAAATTATGCTCAACATTCAGCTTATTTCGCTGTTTATTTTTTCGGTAAAGTAACATGGAAAAAGTTCTCTCGCACAAATGTATATTTCGAAATGAACATATACATAATGAACTATTAGTGCCATGTATAAACAATTTTATTAAAAGAGGGCAGGGGCTTTGTCGAAGCTACAGCCGCAGGTCTTTTGAGCGTAGAATACGTCGCCTGGCTGTTGGGTGGGTTTTATAAATACCTAATCAAGTTTTCTCACAAATATTATTCCAGGTACCGACAGATCTCGCGTAGACGAAATAAATGAAACTTCGAGGTACGTGCAATCAGGTCTGGTTGCAGTAGACTTTTGGACCTTCCTCTCAATTCGCTATTATACTGTTGCTAGCTTTTATAGTTTTGCAATTATTGAAGGAAGTCTGGTGTACATTTTTTTGACACACGGATTTTTAGCAAAGGAACCAGTACTGAAACAAAACGATAGGCGTATACCTGTCAAGAAGGTAACTCAAAAAACCATAAGAAATATTTGTGGAAGTGCATTGATATACAATAAAATACGATTACCTCAAGACATTTACGTATTCAACGAAAATAGTGATTAGTGTTTTCTAAGGATAAGTGATAATTAAAAAGAAAAGTAGACAATAATGTAAATTTAATATATAGGCTAGCCAGTCACTGTGGTCTAACGGACAGAGTTGGTGGCGCTCTGATTGCTAGGCCACGGGGGCTCGGGTTAGAATCCCGGTGATGGCATGCATATTTGTGTGTTTGTAGTTTTAAGGATGTATTGTACCAAGAAAATTGAAATAATAAAATTGATACTCTATTGAGAAGTGGCACGCTTACGCAAATACGCAATACGCAAGATGGTTTCCAATTGACGTAGACGTAGAACGTCGAATGTAGAACGTAGATTTTGTTGCTTTGGTTTCCAATAAACTTTGAAAATCGTATCAAAACTCTTTAGGTTAACCTCTTTATAAAAGAAGTTTCTTAAAAAGTGTCGAATAACATGTATTCGTCAAATAATATGAACGACGATTTAGCAATGCTAGCAATTTTTATTGTTACTATTATGCAAATTATTCGCAAACGTCGTAAACACAGAATATCTAAAGCACAATGGTAGTTTAGACCAATTTTGGAACCAGGTACGCCACATTGATGTCAGCCGCCTTTGTGCAAACATACATAAGACCGGCTTTTCTAGAATCGAACGCAATGTCGCCCGTGCGCAAGCTTTCATAAGATCGCCCTCTACTAGTTCAATAAAATCGACCCCAAATTCCGCCCATTAGTTGCGTCGCCGGTGTGTAGCGCACACGCTGTGACCCTGTACGCCGAAAAGTTTCCACATTTCATTTATCTATTATATATTAAACAATATATATTCATTATTAAACAATAATCTAACCATGGTAATTATTTATTTCTCTTATTTCAATACCGTGAACCCAACAAATGTTGATTCTATCTATCTACATACGACATATTGAGGATGTTTTGTCATGTTCTATCATTCTTTCCTATTGGCCGAACGTTAAAACGTAGACGTGAAATATAAAAATATGAATTATTACTGTATTTTTCATTGTTAAATTGTTATTATTATTTCTTTCTATAAATTAGTAAAATTATTACATATTGCATTCGTACACATTAACATTAAATAAACTCTATTAAATTTTTTTGTAACCACACATAACTGTTCCTACAGTTAGGTGGTAAGAAAAATATCTCCCTTTATCCTTGGGGGTATTTTTCTTCTTTATTTATTGTACAATAAAATTATTTATAATGTACATATACTATATAAGCTAGATGTATAAGATTTGTATGTTTTGTAAACTTTTGTATTTAATTATTGATACAATAAATTTATTATTATTATAAAAATTTATTATTATTAATATTCTACGTGAAGTAGAATTCTACGTCTACGTCAATTGGAAACCATCCTTTACTGATGATCAAATTATTGTACTGAATACTGCAGTACAGTCTGAACTTATTACCTATACTTTAGTGTTGATTTTTTTTGACAGTGTCGACAGAAGTTGTGAAATATCTATAAAACCAGAACAAGTTGTAGTGTTTTTAGCTGTCATTCAAGAAAGACAGGCATCTTAGTTGTTTTATTTTTCGTAAGAAAAATTAAGGAAAAGTTAATATCAAGTCTGTTGGCATACGCAGAGGGGGGAGATTAAGGGGATAAATCCCCTCCAAAAATTCGAAAAGAACCAAAATTATAATTACCGCATTTTTAGATTGCTCGCTTTTCTGATTTCTGAAAGCTGATTTAGAGACTTTCACTTCTCTCTAAATCAGCTCTGATGAAGAATTAAGCTAATTCGAAACTTGTCAGCTGATTTAGTTGTTTTAATTGCTGTCCGAAACCCGTATAACTCCCTACCAGATTGCTCTAGGATTGTCAAATTAATTGTTCTCATATTAATCTTAAATGAAAAATGTATTACGTATTATTATTTAAAAAAAATTATTATCGAATTACATAATTCTAATTTTAAATTTTTTATCTCGAACTCCTAAAAATTTTCATATCTACCGGGCTCTGCGGATCACAGTTTCGGAATCACTGCTGTGTACAATCAAACTTCATATATTTCCCGTTCAATGTCGCTACTATCCAGTTTACGTTGACGTTTCTAAAACTTAACCTCAAATATTTTATTTCTTTGAAGTGAAGTTAAATCGTTTTAAGGGAAAATGTCTGAAAGAAAAGTACTAAATGTAAGTATTTTATACATATTCTACGTCTACAAGGAATTATTAATATGTTATTTTTATTTTTAGAAATACTATCCACCAGATTTTGATCCTTCTAAAATTCCTCGTATGAAATTACCTAAAAATCGACAATATACAGTACGTTTGATGGCTCCTTTTAATATGAGATGTAAAACTTGTGGGGAATATATTTATAAAGGGAAAAAATTCAATGCTCGTAAGGAGGATGCTGAAAATCAGGACTACTTGGGTATTCGTATCTATCGATTCTACATTAAAGTAAGTAGATAAGTTATATTTTAAAATTTGAGATTATACATTTATACATAAGTTATGATACTGCTTGGTTGTCGCTATAATTTTAATTTAATTTAAAAACATTTTCATAACAAAACTATTTGATGATAATATACTGCTCCAAAAAATTTACACACCACGCATTGATATTAAATAATCTCGATTATTATATAAAGGCAACATAAATTTATTATTGATATTTTATGAGGGGAATTTAGTTTTGAATTTTAATAACTTATTTATTTATTTATTTATTTTTCCCGTTCCTCGGGAGCCTGGACCCAAAATCTTCTTTGTGCGTGCTTGTTTCGTAATAATAAAAATGTATTTTGTAATATGCACCAAATTTAATAAATAAATAAATAAAATATTTTATTATTCTAATATCATTGATTAGCTTTATTTTTCTGAAATGCATTTTCTCATTACGGTATCTTGTTACAAAATTAATAATCTTAGTTCGAATAATAACTTGTATATATATATATATATATATATATATATCGTTCATCGAATAATATACAAAACTGTGTTTTCAACAAACGTTGACTAATTATGGGATGAATTTTTCAGTGATATTTTCAGTCAAAGTAACACAGCGCAAAATTTGGTGTGGAATGGTCAACGACAAATTGTCTGTCGTATGCATCTAACTCACCAGCTCCTACAAAAAGTCTGTCGTCTGCCTTGATTCAGTGAATTTTAGTCGGTCACTGACTGTCTGTCGTATGCGCTAGACTTAAAAGTCTGATCATTGGTACCGACCTATGAGCAGATTTTGTGCGGTCGGTTCTTGATTAGTAATTTATTTATTATTATTTTATATTTATTATTATAAGCAATGGCGTACGCAGACAAATATATCAAGGGGAAGATTTTCCACAACCGGAATTTATACGTAACGATAGGGCGCGCATTTTTGTTTTTTCGAATTTTCGGGAGGGAATTTATCCCTCTAATCCCCTTTGCGGACGCCACTGATCATAACGCATTATGATAGTGGTCCCCAAACTACAGCCAGCAAGAAGATTACATTTTTCGGGGGGTGTTTTAATTGATTGAACAAAAAAATGCAAGTATTTATTACTCGTCCCCTTACTTCCTTCAGATTTTCTACCAGGTCCAATCCACTTCCATTTGGATTTTTTAATTTCTTGTTTTCTTTATGTTTGCTTTATGAGCTTCCACACATCTTTATTGGCTATGGTGTTTATAAGAAT
The DNA here is from genome assembly GCA_963971575.1 of Liopterus haemorrhoidalis. Taxonomy (NCBI): domain Eukaryota; kingdom Metazoa; phylum Arthropoda; class Insecta; order Coleoptera; family Dytiscidae; genus Liopterus; species Liopterus haemorrhoidalis. The sequence continues at coordinate 48,535,494 of OZ020611.1, forward strand.
GAACAATTCTGCGTTCAAAAAAGAAAAAAAAAAAAAATTAAAATCAAACAATTTAAATGATTAATGACTAATTAGTTATGAGCTGGATACATCTTTTTTTTGTTGTAGTGCACAAGGTGTCTTCAGGAAATTTCTTTCAAAACCGATCCTAGAAATTGTGATTATGAAATTGAAGCTGGAGCAACCCGAAATTTTATGGCTTTAAAATTAGCTGAAGAACAAGCACAGAGGGAGGAAGATGAATTGAAAGAAGAAGAGGCGAATAATCCAATGAAATTGTTAGAAAATCGAACAATTCAGTCTAAAAATGAAATTGAATTACTTGAATCACTGGAAGAACTGAAGGATTTAAATAAACGACACCAGACTGTTGATTATGAGACAATGTTACAACAGTACGATACTAGATTGTCTGCTCAGGAAATTGAAGAAAGATTGAAGCAAAGGGATGAAGATTATATCAAGTAAGTTTTACTATAATATGAACAAAAAAAAGTCGTCTAGTAAGCCTTGAATTTTATTTTTTTAAATGTTTTGTTGGCAATTCTGTACTGTTTATCGTTTGTGAGCATTTTCTTTCGTTTCCATGATAATATGGTAATATTTAGTTATTTTCTACATATAAATTATAATATACGAGGTATCTAAATTAAGTAACCGGACTGGCAACATAGCGTTTGATCTGGCAACATTTGGGACGCGGGATTTGGAGGGGCGGCAGGTGAACATGTGATACGCCTTCAGTACGAGCTTGATTTCGCTAGAGTAATTCTGTTGTCCGTAGTTATTTTTTTCGTGAAACAGTTTTTTCTAGTACGTTCTAAAAATGAGTGAAATTCAACTCTTCCCCGATCATTCTGACGTCAACCGACGATCCGAACGCACAAGATCCCGGAGTTTGTCGACATTTTTATCGTTCTTGAAGATGAAGGCCTTTCGCTGTGTGATTCATCTGCAATCAACTCTCTTCCTTCTGAAAATGCCTTAAACCACCAAAAAACCTGGTTCCTTGACAAAACACTGTCTCCGTAGGCCTGCTGAAGTTTGGGGTTCTCCGTACACTGCATGGGGACTGAGCGTCCCCATTAGATTTTTGCGCCAATTAGATTATTATATATATATTTTTTTTTTGTCGTTATAAGTAAATTTTCTGTTTTCTCCTCATTTAAATTGCTTGTGATCATAATTTGTACTTTTTAATAATTATAATACAAATATAAGCTGTTCACTTTTGTAAGAACACACTAGATCTGGTTATTTTGGTTACTTTTATGGTGTGTTACTGACTTTAAATGTCAATTAAAAATATTCCTTACGCTGTAGAATCGACTTTAGGTTGATAAGGTTATGATAATTATAATTAGGATATAATTTTTCATTATGACATATGTCAAATGGATCGACATTTTAAAAAAGTGAAATTTTTTAATACTATCATGACATACAGCTTCAAAGGTGCAAACTATTGAAAACAAAATTCCCTCTTAGTTTGTTCTTACAAAAGTAAACAGCATATATATATATAATAAGCTGTTCACTTTTGTAAGAACACACTATGGTCTATTTCAAAGTAGAAAAATGTGTGTAAGAAGATAGGAGCTGTTTGTCCTTGTTTCGGATTGGTTTAGATCGTCATCCCTATTACACTGTAAAAATATTGTTTTTAGTCCAAATTGACAGATGTTCAGTGTCGTACATTGGAAATATATTTTATTTATATTATTTAATTTTTCTCATATATTTTGTTATTATTTACATATTTAGACTTTTATTTATATTCTTGGCGTAGATTTTATGGAGAAAATTCTCCATGTAATTTGTTTTGACGCAGTTATATATTTTTTAGGTTATCTGACATATAAATATTTTTTGACACTTGACAATTAACATATCAAGAGAGAAGACTAATGTGAGGCTAATAGACAGCCCAGCTGATTGTGCCCAAAGAAGAAGTTATTGATATAATTTTTAGATCTTCATATATACATATATTTTTAATTTTTATTTACAATAATTATTTAAATAAGAAACTTTTGCTCTGAAGATATATTGTTTGTTTTATTGCTTTGTTTAAACTCTTTTAGCCAAATCTCTCTTTTTATATATAGTACATAATTTTTAAAATTAATATTTTTTTAACTTTTTCAAATTTCTCATTAAACTGAATTTATGCCATATAAATAACGTAAGTGTACTATCTGCCCTGTTTATTTCAATATATTATTAACCTTTTATATATATATTTAAAAAAAAATCACTTGCTAACCCAGTTACTACGCCCATGCCCTAGTTGTAACTTATTTTAAATTTCCCGCTATACTGTATTTGATCAGTGTAAATCGTACTCGGTTCGCAGCGCTATCTACTTTTTTCTACTTTGAAATAGACCATAGATCTGGTTATTTTGGTTACTTTTATGGTGTGTTACTGACTTTAAATGTCAATTAAAAATATTCCTTACGCTGTAAAACCGACTTTAGGTTGATAAGATTATGATCATTATAATTAAGATACAGTCTGTTTCAAACGGTTAGGCGGAACTAGATTTGGCAATCTAGTTACTTTCATCGTTTAAATCATACTTTTCGACCGTTTTGTTTAAGCTTTGTAAATCATACTTACAATAAACATTTTTTGGTTAAGGTTAATATCATTTTAAAATGTCATTTTCTTTATATTATGATTTTTTGTGTCATTCTTAATACAAATTTCCCATTTATTTATTTTTTTGTCATTAAAATACGTAAAAAAATGACATATGTCATTCGTTTCCATGGTTTCATTGTTGGAATTTTAAATTTTGACATTTCAACGTGAAAAATAAAATCATCCAAGCAAGGTCCCATCTCGTGACAACCTAAAAGAACGAAATTCCCATTTAGTTCCGCTTAACCGTTTGGAACAGACTGTATCATTTTTCATTATGACATATGTCAAATGGATCGACATTTTAAACACGTGACATTTTTTAATACCAACATGACATACAGCTTCAAAGGTGCAAACTATTGAAAACAAAATTCCCTCTTAGTTTGTTCTTACAAAAGTGAACAGCTTATATTTTTATTATCTGTCTCATTTTGTAATACGAAACTAAAAGGGAAACTTCATTTTTTATGTTGTATATTTAAAATATCATCTTAGGGTGGTAATTCTGAAGTGACACCTTTCAAATATTTGACATGTCCATCACAATATTGACATGTCAATTTGTTATCTGACATATGTAGTTTTTGGTTGAATATAACCTCGATATAATAAAACTTAACCACAAATTTAAAAGCCAGATTACAAGTTCACATGTTTCCATAAAATTATATTTACACCAAAACAGTCACCAAAGTAACCAGATCTAGTTTCGTATTACAAAATGAGACAGATTATACAAATATAGATCATGTCAGTGTTAAGGCACAACCGTCAAATGGACATTTAAAATTGACAATTATAGGACAAGTATACTCTATTTTTTTAAAGAACGAAGTAGATGGCGCTGCGAACGCGGCCGGTTTCACACTGTATCAAAATAAAGTTTATAATTTAATATTAAATAAATTTTGCGGTAAATACAAATTTGACGTTTCAAAATTAATGTTGTTGTTAAAATGTTAGCAAATGTACCTAGGTACTAAAGACCTTAGCAGATGATGTGCCTTATTTTCAAGGTCTTAATAAAAAAAAATACTGATGGACTTTTTGGTCATAATCTTCTACAAATATTATTTGTTACAGGTCTGTAAAATTTCGCAGTACACAAAAAAGAAAAGTAGTTGTAGAGGAAGAAATTATTGACGATGATTCTGAAGAACCAGCTGAAAAAGAACAAAAACTAAATGAAACTGAAACAGACCCGCTTGTTGAATCCGTATCAAAAGAGGAAGTCCAGTCATCTTCATCTTCATCTACTAGTAAAAATAATACATGGAATCGTAGTGTTGGTGTTATGTCAAGAAAAAATTTAATTGGCTTAGTTAAAATTAAGAAATCTGAAGTTAAAGATCCCAACGAAGTGCCAAAAACTGATACAAATTCGACAGGATCCAAAGAAAAGGATGCTGTGACAAATTCTGTACTACTTGTCAGAAATCTGCAGTACTTGTAGCAGAACCAACGAATGGTTTGTCTTTGTTAGGGGCGTACTCAGGGAGTGACAGTAATGATAGTGATTGATATTGTTTTCTGTTTAGTTAGGTTTGTGTTAATATCAACAAAAAAATATGTGATAACACTAGTTAACACATATTTGTTTTCCTCAAAACAAAACCATATTTTTTAATTAATTTTGAGATACTAAATCGAATTTTATTTTTCAAAAAATTCGGTGTTATCTAGATTTTGAGATATAAAAAAAAAATATGTTAAGTGTGAATTTTCTCACATTTCAGGGTTTTTGTAGTTATTTAATAAGTGTCAGAAGTCAACAGAATGCTGGATGTCTAGGACATTTTTTTTTTTATATTCAAAATCAACAGTTTTTATGGTGATCATTATTATTATTCGTTATTTGAGTGTTAAGATCTTCCATTTAATTTTTTTTAAACTATATTCTTTATTCTCTAAGCCTTGCGGCGTTCAGGATATTAGCCATTAGCCATTACGAATAGAAATAGAAAAATCAAAAATAAAATAACGTACAAGTATTTAAAATTATTTTTGCCAAAATCATAACGAAATTTACAAAATAATATATGCCACTGTGTATAAAAACTGCTTAATATTTATTTTTTTAAAAAATCACTATACCGATCTATTTTAATAAGCGTTTCAAGATTATTCTTAAAAATCCAATAACTTACAATAATTTTTTTTATTTTCCAAAGTAATATTATCATGATTTTTAATGGGTTTATTGTTGTTTTGAATCCTGTGATGCCGGGATCAATTAAACGCCGGAAAAAAACGCCTTGCATTAAAAAAAAAAAAAAAACAATTATAGAATTTATTCTGAAATGTGAATATGCATGTAATATATTTTTCAGACTTTGGCTTCAGACTTTAGGACCTGTTCTCGGTCTGGAGTCACCAGGGAAATTAATAAGTCAAAATGAACATAATAAAATTTCTTATTTTTTATTTATTCGCTATCAAGATGAATAAATCTATCTGGAGTGAAATGAAGCAAAACTGTTTGTTGATAGACAGATGACAGATTAACATGCGACACTTTAACATGGACAGATTAACATGCGACAGATGAACATAGACACATTTAAACACACGACAAATGAACACCGTGACATATTATCATAGCGACAGATTAACATAAGTCAATTGAACACACGACATTTGATCTCACATTTCATTTTTATTTTTTATTTACCCTAGCATATAAGTTCAGCGGTTGGCCAATGGTTGTTCAACAGTTGGCCAATGGTTGTTCATCGGTTGGTCATCATTTAGTCAGCGATTGGTCAACGGTTGGTCAGCGACAGAATACAGATTTGCAGATTTATTTATATAGATTTTCAAAATCAGATAATTATGAGAGAAATTATGTTTCGTAATTGAGATTTTTTTATATTTTTGTTTTGATCTATGAGATAACTTGGTATATATTGAACTTTTTGGTTATTTTAAACAATCTTATACTTTGGTATATCTCGATGTCGGTAGGTAAAAAAATGATTTCGTTCTAATAAGTTTGTTTATTAGTGAAGCGATTATAGGTACATTAGAACAAAAAAATAAAAATGAAATGTGAGATCGAATGTCGTGTGTTCAATTGACTTACGTTCATATGTCACTATGATAATATGTCGCAGTGTTCATTTGTCATGTGTTAAAATGTGTCTATGTTCATCTGTCGTATGTTAATCTGTCGCATCTTAATCTGTCTCGTGTTTAAGTGTCGCATATTATTCTGTCGTATGTTAAAATGTCGTGGAACCATCCCGACCACGTGGTTTTCATACAGTGTCGTAAGTCGAGAAAACAACACTTTCTGCTCTATTTTACATTAAGGATTATTACTAACATCTGAAAAATTATAAAATCTCTTAGTACTTATAATAAATAAATCTGATTAATACGCCTTATTTGGACTAAAACTGTTTTAAACAACTATTAAAATAATTTATTTTGTGTAAACTCTAATTGTAAAGTCCTGCGTGTTGATACAGTTTTGACAAAACAAATTTTCACAAGCACATCGTGATGCAAAATATCTAGAGTAGACTTCTAAAACCTATTTAATTTTATGTACCTATAGAATAAAGATATATGTATATTGTGTTCACTTTTTTTAGGACAAACCAGATCTAGGTATTTTGGTTACTTTTATAGTGTATCACTGATTTTAAATGTCATTAAAAAAATTCTTACACTATAAAACAGACTTGAGATTTGTTGGTTATCATTTTTCATCATGATATATGTTGAATGTAATGACACATTAAGAAAGTAACATTTTTTATCATTTGTTAATGCCAACGTGACATACAATTTCAAAGGTGCAACCTATTCAAATCAAAATTTCCTTTTAGTTTGTTTTTACAAAAGTGAACACAGTAATTTGTAAGTTTTACTTCTGTTTTTACTGTACAAATTACTATTTTTGTATATATGGTTTTAATAAAGAATAAAATTATATTAAAATACAAACATTATTTTTAATTTCAGAATATATCCTACAATCTATAGTCCCTAGATAAATGCTACATTTAGTTGTCAAAATCTAGTTCCGCTTAAGCCTGTAACGAATCGTTTAGACCGCCGGAGCAATGACTAGAACTTTCACAAACCACCCGTCCCGAGAACTTCTTTAAATGCATTCTAGCATTTTTTAGGGATTTTAAAGGGTACATTACAGTCAATATTTGTGAGAATTCAGACAATTGAAAATTAAAAATTTTACGTTTACAACACGTAACTTTAAAACATTTTGAATAAAACAATTCTTGACCGTATTTTATAGATAAATATATAGGTATTTTTTGCATACCCTGTAAAAATTGTGAAGCCAAATATGTTGGTCAGAGTAAACGGTATTTAAAAACAAGACTAAAAGAACACGAGAACAACATTAGTAAAAATAAAATTAACAATAACAAAAGTAACAACTCTATTGTAGAACATGCCAACAATCTAAAACATCAATTTGACTTTCCTAATACAACAATCCTGAATGTTGAACAAAATTTAACTAAAAGATTATTATTAGAAATGATTTATATTAAAAAAGACAGTTGTAATATTAATGCTAAAACTGACATAGATAATTTAAGCAAAATTTATTATCTATATATATAAAATCGTAACTAAGCTACCTACTCATAATCAACGCCCAGCCCAAACCACTGAACCTACAATCATGAAATTCGGCGAGTATATTCCCTCCATGACGTAAGCACCCACTAAGAACGGATTTTTCGAAACTCATCCTCTAAGTGGGTGAAAAGGGGGTTAAAAGGGGTAAAATATGGCTTCACGGTTTCCTTAATATCTCTTAGGTCCAATAAGATATCGACTTGGTTTTTGCTTACAAAGATTACTCATGTAAATATTAAAAAACTTATTTCAGGATTTTGTTCTAATTGACCCCTAAAGGGGTGAGTCTACAATCAGGGTGAATTATAGAACCCTTCGCATCTTCTGTGTTTTTTGTGTTATAACATTCCTTTTTGGCATATAGGTATCTTTTTAGAAAATTTAGAAAGTGTTTTGACCGTTTTTTTAAATTTCACCCCTAAAGGGGTAAATTGGTATATTTTATTCGATAGAATTTCGTCTAGATAAAGAAACATAAAATTCGGGGAGTATATTCCTTTTATGACTTAAGAACCCCCTAAGAAATAATTTTTTGAAATACGGCCTCTCAGGGGTTAAAAGGGGTGAAATGTGTTTTCACGGATTCCTCAGTATCTTTTAGGTCAAGAATATATCGCCTTGCTTTTGCTTACAAAGACTACCCACATAAATGTTGAAAAACTTATTTTTCAGGATTTTGTACTAATCATCCCCTAAAGGTGTGAATCTACAATCAGGGTGAATTATGGAACCCTTCGCATCTTCTGTGTTTGTTGTGTTATAACATTTCTTTTAGGCATATAGGTGTCTTTTGAAAATATTTAAGTGTATTGACCTTTTTTTTTAAATTTCACCCCTAAACGGGTAATTTGGTATTTTATATTCGATAGAATGTCGTCTAGACAGAGAAACATAAAATTCGGGGAGTATATCCTTTTTATGACTTAACAACCCCCTAAGAAATGATTTATGGAAATTCAACCCCTAAGGGGTGAAATGGGGTAAAATGTGTTTTCACGGATTCCTCCATATCTCACAGGTCCAATTATATATCGCCTTCATATTTGCTTCTAAATATTATCCATATAAATGTTGCAAAACTTATTTCAGGATTTTGTCCTATTCATCCCCTAAAAGGGTGAATCTACAATCAGGGAGAATTATAGAACCCGACGTATTTCCTGTGTTTGTTGAGTTATTAAATTCCTATTTGGCATATAGATGTCTTTTTAAAATATCTCGATGGTTTTGATAGTTTTTCAAAATTTCACCCCTAAAGAGGTAAAAAGATATTTTTTATTTGATAGAACATCCCTTGGACATAGATACATGATGTTCGCAAAGTATATTCCCTCCATGAGGTAAGCATACACTAAGACGGGATTTTTCGAAATTCAACCCCTAAAGGGTGAAATATAATTTCAAGGATTCTTAAATATCTCTACAGACCAATAAGATATCGTCTTGGTTTTTCTTACAAAGATTATCCATAAAAATATTGAAAAACTTATTTCAGGATTTGGTTCTAACCCATCCCTAAAGTGGTGAATTTCCGAACAGGGTTAATTATACAACCCATCATATTCCCTGTCTTTGTTGAGTTATAAAATTCCTTTTGGCATATAGGTGTCTTCAAAATATCTTGAAATGGTATTGACAGTTTTTAAAATTTCACCCTTAAGGGGTAAATGGGAATTTTGTATTCGATTGAACATCCCTTGCACATAGATAAATAAAATTCGTGAAGTATATTCCCTCCATGACGTAAGCAGCCACTAAGACGGGATTTTTCGAAATTCCACCCCTAAGAAGTGAAAAGGGGTGAAATGTGATTTCAAAGATTCCTCAATACCTCTTAGGACCAATAAGATATCGTCTTGGATTTTGCTTACAAAGATTACCCATACGAAAAACTTATTTCAGGATGTTGGCCGAATCAACCCCTATAGGGGTCTCTCCCTATAGGGGGGTGAATTATACAACCCTTCGTATTTCCTGTGTTTATTGAGTTATAACAATCCTTTTTTGGCATATCGGTGTCTTTTTAAAATATCTCGAAATGGTTTTGACAGTTTTTAAAAATTTCACCCCTATAATTTTAACTCTAATTTTTATAAATATCTTTGCAAGTAAGTGTAATAATGTTTAATTTTATATTTTATTTATTATTAATTTTATATTTACCTTTTGTAATTTATTTTAACATACATGTACTTATTTTTAAGCTTTGAGAATGGTTCAGATAGAACCGAAACTAGTTAGCAAGTAAATAAATCTTTTTAAATATTTGACTAAATTTGCTTGTAATTATCGACCGAAACCCAAAAAATTTTATCTTTAAAACATTTTATTTATGGTTCATTGTTCAATGTTATTATCTAATAACTTTGACAATTCCTTGAACAATCTTTTTACCCTTCTTCCTAGATTCAGATAAAAAAATAACGCAAATAATTGTTGTAAAATGTGTTTTCCTCAGTGTTTGATTGGTAACACTGAATCCCCTGTTCGACAACATTTTTTATTACTTTAACCCTCAAATTCCTAACACCGCCTAGATGTGAACAAAAATCTCCTTGAATAATAAACCATAAATAAAATATTTTTAAGTTACGTGTTGAAAACGTAAAATTTCTAATTTTCAATTGTCTGAATTCTCACAAATACCGACTATAATGTACCCTTTAAAATCCCTAAAAAATGCTAGAATGCATTCAAAGAAATTCTCGGGACGGGTGGTTTGTGAAAGTTTTAATCATTGTTCCGGCGGTCTAAACGATTCGATACAGGTTTAAGCGGAACTAAATTTTGACAACTAGTAATTTTTATCGGTTAAATGAAGATTTTTGTTTAGTAAAAGCCAACTTCAAACCTAAAAAAAATAGCTCATGACAACTTAAGAAAATTAAAATACCATTTGGTTCCGCTTAAAGGTTTGGAATAGCCTATAGTATTTTAATATGATTGACAGACGAAAATATTATAACTTTTTTATGTTGCAATACTCTAGTGCTCCAATTTTTTTCCTTGGCCAAATAAATATTCTATGCTAATGTAGTGTCACTAATGCTAAATTTGCATTCAAATTTAACCTAAAGTGTAATTTATTACCTGTAGACCTATAACCGGTAATCCCGCCCTGAGTCGATTCTGGGCAGGTAGTGCCAAAAGGGTTTATATATGCCAAAAGGTTTATAAGGGTGAAAGAAGAACAATATATTTTTTTTATTTTTGTATATTTACTAGTCAAGTATTACAATCCCGTTAGTTCTGTAAATGTTTTTTTTTTTTTTTTTTTTTTTGATGTGCAACGAAAGGCGAACATCCGTAATACGTCGCTTGCACTCAACTGATTGTTTTTAGCAAAAATACGTGTAATTTTACTTAATCGGCTTTTTTTAGTGTTTCTTATGCAGTCTTATGCCCATATTCACCTGATTTATCCCCTAACGACTGTTTTTAGTTTCCGAATATCAAACAAAAAATACGTGGACAGCGATTTTCATCACCTAAAGAAGCTGTTGAAGCCTTCGAAAACCATGTTTTTAAGATACCAACTTCAGAGTGGAAAAAAATGTTTCGAAAATTGGTTTGAACGCATGCAGAACTGTATAAATCTTAAAAGCAAATATTTTGAAAATAAAACGGTTTGTTCTAAAAAAATATTTTTCTTTCTTAGTTTAAAACTTAAAAGGCCCTCGTATGTAACGTAAATATGTCCTAAACATAAATCAGAACTTATGCCGATATCTGGAGTACAATCTTAAAAATGTTGGATTGATTTAAATCAGTGGTGCGCAAACCGTGGGTCGGGACCCCCAGAGGGGTCGCGAGAATAATTTTCGGAGTCGCCAAATTCAAAGAAATTTATATGACAATAAAAAATGTTTCTTCAATAAGTATCAGGTACCAGTAAAATAGTGAAATGAAATTTTATTCTTTATTAAAATAGAACCATATATTTTCACGAAAACAACTGTCCGTATTAATACCTAATCAGAGCATACTAATACTAGCCTTTACTAACATCAGCGCGTAGATGCGATTCTGAACTGAACTGAACTATGGTGTTAAAACTTTTATAGAATTTTTATGATTTAAATTAAAGGAAGATTTAAATTAAATCTAAACGTAAGCGAAGTTATAATAAATTTGTTTTATTTTCTGACTGGTCCGAATCCCATTACATTCAACTATAATTTTTATGATGGTTTAAAAGTTTAGTGCGCTATTTTAAAAAGGCGGCATTTTGATCAATGACGTCACTGGTACTCTTTTAAAAACACCCTGTAAGTGCAAATCCCAGAAAGAATTTCGTAGTCCTTAAGCGGTTAACCGCTTAAGGATTACGCCCGAGTATGCTCGGGCGACTATTATGTGCGAAAATTCCCACACCCCAGATAACTCGGGCAAGCTTTACCTGCAGAAAATATCACTCCCGAATGGCCTCCCAAATTTGATCACTGAAAGTGCCAAAATTATACTTAACGCTGATGACACTACCGTCCTGACAAGACATACATGTGGTCAGAAATACAGAACTGGAAATGGTGAGAATTAAAGATTAGTTCACTTCAAACCAACTTTCCCTTAACCGCGTAAGGACTACGCCCAAGTATGCTTTGGCGGCTAGTATGTACGAAAATTCCAACACCCGAGATAACTCGGGCAAGCTTTACCTGCAGAAAACATAACTTCTGAATGGCCTCCCAAATTTGAATACTGAAGGTTCCAAAATTATACTTAACGCCGATTACACTACCGTCCTGACAAGACATACATGTGGTCAGAAATACAGAACTGGAAATGGTGAGAATTAAAGATTAGTTCACTTCAACCAACTTTCCCTTAACCGCTTAAGGACTACGCCCGAGTATGCTCGGGCGGCTAGTATGTACGAAAATTCCCACACCCGAGATAACTCGGGCAATCTTTACCTGCCGAAAATATCACTCCCAAATGGCCTCCCAAATTTGCTTACTGAAAGTGCCAAAATTATACTAAACGCCGATGACACTACCGTCCTGACAAGACATACATGTGGTCAGAAATACAGAACTGGAAATGGTGAGGATTAAAGATTAGTTCACTTCAAACAAACTTTCCCTTAACCGCTTAAGGACTACATCCGAGTATGCACGGGCGGCTTTATGTGCAAAAATTCCCACACCCGAGATAACTCGGGCAAGTTTTACCTGCAGAAAAGATCACTCCCGAATGGCCTCCCAAATTTGCTTACTGAAAGTGCCAAAATTATACTTAACACCAATGACACTACCGTCCTGACAAGACATACATATGGTCAGAAATACAGAACTGGAAATGGTGAGAATTAAAGATTAGTTTACTTCAAACCAACTTTCCCTTAACCGCTTAAGGACTACGCCCGAGTACGCTCGGGCGGCTGTTATGTGCGAAAATTCCCACACCCGAGATAACTCGGGCAAGCTTTACCTGCAGAAAATATCACTCCCGAATGGCCTTTCAAATTTGCTTACTGAAAGTGACAAAATTATACTTAACGCCGATGACACTACCGTCCTGACAAGACATACATGTGGTCAGAAATACAGAACTGGAAATGGTGAGAATTAAAGATTAGTTCACTTCAAACCAACTTTCCCCTAACCGCTTAAGGACAACGCCCGAGTATGCATGGGCGGCTATTATGTGCGAAAATTCCCACACCCGAGATAACTCGGGCAAGTTTTACCTGCAGAAAAGATCACTCCCGAATGGCCTCCCAAATTTGCTTACTGTAAGTGCCAAAATTATACTTAACAACGATGACACTACCGTCCTGACAAGACATACATGTAGTCAGAAATACAGAACAAGGAATGGTGAGAATTAAATATATGTTCACTTCAAACCAACTTTCCCTTAACCGCTTAAGGACTACGCCCGAGTATGCTCCGGCGGCTATTATGTGCGAAAATTCCCACATCCGAGATAACTCGGGCAAGCTTTACCTGCAGAAAATATCACTCCCAAATGGCCTCCCAAACTTGATTACTGAAAGTGCCAAAATTATACTTAACGCCAATGACACTACCGTCCTGACACGACATACATGTGGTCAGAAATACTGAACTGGAAATGGTGAGAATTAAAGATTAGTTCACTTCAAACCAACTTTCACTTAACCGCTTAAGGACTACGTCCGAGTATGCTTGGGCGGCTAGTATGTACGAAAATTCCAACACCCGAGATAACTCGGGCAAGCTTTACCTGCAGAAAACATAACTTCTGAATGGCCTCCAAAACTTGATTACTGAAGGTGCCAAAATTATACTTAACGCCGATTACACTACCGTCCTGACAAGACATACATGTGGTCAGAAATACAGAACTGGAAATGGTGAGAATTAAAGATTAGTTCACTTCAAACCAACTTTCCCTTAACCGCTTAAGGACTACGCCCGAGTATGCTCGGGCGGCTATTATGTGCGAAAATTCCCACACCCGAGATAACTCGGGCAAGCTTTACCTGCAGAAAAGATCACTCCCGAATGGCTTCCCAAATTTGCTTACTGAAAGTGCCAAAATTATACATAACGCCGATGACACTACCGTCCTGACAAGACATACATGTGGTCAGAAATACAGAACTGGAAATGGTGAGAATTAAAGACTAGTTCACTTCAAACCAACTTTCCCTTATCCGCTTAAGGACTACGCCCAAGTATGCTTGGGCGGCTAGTATGTACGAACATTCCCACACCCGAGATAACTCGGGCAAGCTTTACCTGCAGAAAACATAACTTCAGAATGGCCTCCCAAATTTGATTACTGAAATTGCCAAAATTATACTTAACGCCGATTACACTACCGTCCTGACAAGACATACATGTGGTCAGAAATACAGAACTGGAAATGGTGAGAATTAAAGATTAGTTCACTTCAACCAACTTTCCCTTAACCGCTTAAGGACTACATCCGAGTATGCACGGGCGGCTATTATGTGCGAAAATTCCCACACCCGAGATAACTCGGGCAAGTTTAACCTACAGAAAAGATCACTCCCGAATGGCCTCCCAAATTTGCTTACTGAAAGTGCCAAAATTATACTTAACACCGATGACACTACCGTCCTGACAAGACATACATGTAGTCAGAAATACAGAACAAGAAATGGTGAGAATTAAATATAAGTTCACTTCAAACCAACTTTCCCTTAACCGCTTAAGGACTACGCCCGAGTATGCTCCGGCGGCTATTATGTGCGAAAATTCCCACATCCGAGATAACTCGGGCAAGCTTTACCTGCAGAAAATATCACTCCCGAACGGCCTCCCAAAATTGATCACTGAAAGTGCCAAAATTATACTTAACGCCGATTACACTACCGTCCTGACAAGACATACATGTGGTCAGAAATACAGAACTGGAAATGGTGAGAATTAAAGATAAGTTCACTTCAAACCAACTTTCCCTTAACCGCTTAAGGACTACGCCCGTGTATGCTCGGGCGGCTATTATGTGCGAAAATTCCCACACCCGAGATAACTCGGGCAAGCTTTACCTGCAGAAAAGATCACTCCCGAATGGCCTCCCAAATTTGATTACTGAAAGTGCCAAAATTATACCTTACGCCGATGACACTACCGTCCTGACAAGACATACATGTAGTCAGAAATACAGAACAAGAAATGGTGAGAATTAATTATAAGTTCACTTCAAACCAACTTTCCCTTAGCCGCTTAAGGACTACGCCCAAGTATGCTTGGGCGGCTATTATATGCGAAAATTCCCACACCCGAGATAACTCGGGCAAGCTTTACCTGCAGAAAACATAACTTCAGAATGGCCTCCCAAATTTGATTACTGAAAGTGCCAAAATTATACTTAACGCCGATTACACTACCGTCCTGACAAGACATACATGTGGTCAGAAATACAGAACTGGAAATGGTGAGAATTAAAGATTAGTTCACTTCAACCAACTTTCCCTTAACCGCTTAAGGACTACGCACGAGTATGCTCGGGCGGCTATTATGTGCGAAAATTCCCACACCCGAGATAACTCGGTTAGCTTTACCTGCAGAAAATATCACTCCCGAATTGCCTCCCAAATTTGATCACTGAAAGTGCCAAAATTATACTTAACGCCGATTACACTACCGTCCTGACAAGACATACATGTGGTCAGAACTACAGAACTGGAAATGGTGAGGATTAAAGATTAGTTCACTTCAAACCAACTTTCCCTTAACCGCTTAAGGACTGCATCCGAGTATGCACGGGCGGCTATTATGTGCGAAAATTCCCACACCCGAGATAACTCGGGCAAGTTTTACCTGCAGAAAAGATCACTCCCGAATGGCCTCCCAAATTTGCTTACTGAAAGTGCCAAAATTATACTTAACGCCGATGACACTACCGTCCTGACAAGACATACATGTGGTCAGAAATATAGAACTGAAAATGGTGAGAATTATAGATTAGTTTACTTCAAACCAACTTTCCCTTAACCGCTTAAGGACTACGCCCGAGTATGCTCGGGCGGCTGTTATGTTCAAAAATTCCCACACCCGAGATAACTCGGGCAAGCTTTACCTGCAGAAAATATCACTCCCGAATGGCCTCCCAAATTTGCTTACAGAAAGTGACAAAATTATACTTAACGCCGATGACACTACCGTCCTGACAAGACATACATGTGGTCAGAAATACATAACTGGAAATAGTGAGGATTAAAGATTAGTTCACTTCAAACCAACTTTCCCTTAACCGCTTAAGGACTACGCCCGAGTATGCACGGGCGGCTATTATGTGCGAAAATTCCCACACCCGAGATAACTCGGGCAAGTTTTTCCTGCAGAAAAGATCACTCCCGAATGGCCTCCCAAATTTGATTAGTGAAAATGCCAAAATTATACTTAACGCCGATTACACTACCGTCCTGACAAGACATACATGTGGTCAGAAATACAGAACTGGAAATGGTGAGAATTAAAGATTAGTTCACTTCAAACCAACTTTCCCTTAACCGCTTAAGGACTACGCCTGAGTATGCTCGGGCGGCTTTAATGTGAGAAAATTCCCACACCCGAGATAACTCGGGCAAGCTTTACCTGCATAAAAGATCACTCCCGAATGGCCTCCCAAATTTGCTTACTGAAAGTGACAAAATTATACTTAACGTCGATGACACTACCTTCCTGACAAGACATACATGTGGTCAGAAATACAGAACTGGAAATGGTGAGAATTATAGATAAGTTCACTTCAAACCAACTTTCCCTTAACCACTTATGGACTACGCCCGAGTATGCTCGGGCGGCTATTATGTGCAAAAATGCCCTCAACCGAGATAAATCGGGCAAGCCTTACCTGCAGAAAATATAACTCCCGAATGGCCTCCCAAATTCGATTACTGAAAGTGCCAAAATTATACCTTACGCCGATGACACAACCGTCCTGACAAGACATACATGTAGTCAGAAATACAGATCAAGAAATGGTGAGAATTAAAGATTAGTTCACTTCAAACCAACTTTCCCTTAATCGCTTAAGGACTACGCCCGAGTATGCTCCGGCGGCTATTATGTGCGAAGATTCCCACACCCGAGATAACTCGGGCAAGCTTTACCTGCAGAAAATATCACTCCCAAATGGCCTCCCAAACTTGATTACTGAAAGTGCCAAAATTATACTTAACGCCGATTACACTACCGTCCTGACAAGACATACATGTGGTAAGAAATACAGAACTGGAAATGGTGAGAATTAAAGATTAGTTCACTTCAAACCAACTTTCCCTTAACCGCTTAAGGACTACGCCCGAGTATGCTCGGGCGGCTATTATGTGCGAAAATTCACACACCCGAGATAACTCGGGCAATCTTTACCTGCAGAAAAGATCACTCCCGAATGGCTTCCCAAATTTGATTACTGAAAGTGCCAAAATTATACCTTACGCCGTTGACACTACCGTCCTGACAAGACATACATGTGGTCAGAAATACAGAACAAGAAATGGTGAGATTTAAAGATTAGTTCACTTCAAACCAACTTTCCCTTAACCGCTTAAGGACTACGCCCGAGTATGCTCGGGCGGCTATTATGTGCGAAAATTCACACACCCGAGATAACTCGGGCAATCTTTACCTGCAGAAAAGATCACTCCCGAATGGCCTCCTTAATTTGCCTACTGAAAGTGCCAAAATTACACTTAACGCCGATGACACTACTGTCCTGACAAGACATACATGTGGTCAGAAATACAGAACTGGAAATGGTAAGAATTAAAGATCAGTTCACTTCAAACCAACTTTCCCTTAACCGCTTAAGGATTACGCCCGAGTATGCTCGGGCGGCTATTATGTGCGAAAATTCCCACACCCAAGATAACTCGGGCAAGCTTTACCTGCAGAAAATATCACTCCCGAATGGCCTCCTAAATTTGCTTACTGAAAGTGCCAAAATTACACTTAACGCCGATGACACTACCGGCCTGACAAGACATACATGTGTTAAGAAATACAGAACTGGAAATGGTGAGAATTAAAGATTAGTTCACTTCAAACCAACTTTCCCTTAACCGCTTAAGGATTACGCCCGAGTATGCTTGGGCGGCTATTATGTGCGAAAATTCCAACACCCGAGATAACTCGGGCAAGCTTCACCTGCAGAAAATATCACTCCCGAATGGCCTCCCAAATTTGATCACTGAAAGTGCCAGAATTATACTTTACGCCGATTACACTACCGTCCTGACAAGACATACATGTGGTCAGAAATACAGAACTGGAAATGGTGAGAATTAAAGATTAGTTCACTTCAAACCAACTTTCCCTTAACCGCTTAAGGACTACGCGCGAGTATGCTCCGGCGGCTATTATGTGCGAAAATTCCCACACCCGAGATAACACGGGCAAGCTTTACCTGCAGAAAAGTTCACTCCCGAATGGCCTCCCTAATTTGATTACTAAAAGTGCCAAAATTATACTTAACGCCGATGACACTACCATCCAGACAAGACATACATGTGGTAAGAAATACAGAACTGGAAATGGTGAGAATTAAAGATTAGTTCACTTCAAACCAACTTTCACTTAACCGCTTAAGGATTACGCCCGAGTATGTTCGAGCGGCTATTATGTTTGAAAATTCCCACACGCGAGATAACTCGGGCAAGCTTTACCTGCAGAAAAGATCCCTCCCGAAAAGCCTCCCAAATTTGCTTACTGAAAGTGCCAAAATTATACTTAACGCCGATTACACTACCGTCCTGACAAGACATACATGTGGTCAGAAATACAGAACTGGAAATGGTGAGAATTAAAGATTAGTTCACTTCAAACCAACTTTCCCTTAACCGCTTAAGGACTACGCCCGAGTATGCGCGGGCGGCTATAATGTGCGAAAATTCACACACCCGAGATAACTCGGGCAAGCTTATCCTGCAGAAAAGATCACTCCCGAATGGCCTCCCAAATTTGCTTACTGAAAGTGCCAAATTATACTTAACGCCGATTACACTACCGTCCTGACAAGACATTAATGTGGTCAGAAATACAGAACTGGAAATAGTGAGAATTAAAGATTAGTTTACTTCAAACCAACTTTCCTTAACCGCTTAAGGACTACGCCCGAGTATGCTCGGGCGGCTATTATGTGCGAAAATGCCCACACCCGAGATAACTCAGGCAAGCTTTACCTGCAGAAAAGATCACTCCCGAATGGCCTCCCAAATTTGCTTACTGAATGTGCCAAATTATACTTAACGCCGATTTCACTACCGTCCTGACAAGACATTAATGTGGTCAGAAATACAGAACTGGAAATAGTGAGTATTAAAGATTAGTTTACTTCAAACCAACTTTCCTTAACCGCTTAAGGACTACGCCCGAGTATGCGCGGGCGGCTATAATGTGCGAAAATTCCCACACCCGAGATAACTCGGGCAAGCTTATCCTGCAGAAAAGATCACTCCCGAATGGCCTCCCAAATTTGCTTACTGAAAGTGCCAAATTATACTTAACGCCGATTACACTACCGTCCTGACAAGACATTAATGTGGTCAGAAATACAGAACTGGAAATAGTGAGAATTAAAGATTAGTTTACTTCAAACCAACTTTCCTTAACCGCTTAAGGACTACGCGCGAGTATGCTCCGGCGGCTATTATGTGCGAAAATTCCCACACCCGAGATAACTCGGGCAAGCTTAACCTGCAGAAAAGATCACTCCCGAATGGCCTCCCAAATTTGATTACTGAAAGTGCCAAAATTATACCTTACGCCGTTGACACTACCGTCCTGACAAGACATACATGTGGACAGAAATACAGAACAAGAAATGGTGAGATTTAAAGATTAGTTCACTTCAAACCAACTTTCCCTTAACCGCTTAAGGATTACGCCCGAGTATGCTCGGGCGGCTATTATGTGCGAAAATTCCAACACCCGAGATAACTCGGGCAAGCTTTACCTGCAGAAAATATCACTCCCGAATAGCCTCCTAAATTTGATTACTGAAAGTGCCAAAATTATACCTTACGCCGATGACACTACCGTCCTGACAAGACATACATGTGGTCAGAAATACAGAACTGGAAATGGTGAGATTTAAAGATTTGTTCACTTCAAACCAACTTTCCCTTAACCGCTTAAGGATTACGCCCGAGTATGCTCGGGCGGCTATTATGTGCGAAAATTCCAACACCCGAGATAACTCGGGCAAGCTTAACCTGCAGAAAATATCACTCCCGAATGGCCTCCCAAATTTGATCACTGCAAGTGCCAAAAAAATGCTTTACGCCGATTACACTACCGTCCTGACAAGACATACATGTGGTCAGAAATACAGAACTAGAAATGGTGAGAATTAAAGATAAGTTCACTTCAAACCAACTTTCCCTTAACCGCTTATGGACTACGCGCGAGTATGCTCCGGCGGCTATTATGTGCGAAAATTCCCACACCCGAGATAACACGGGCAAGCTTAACCTGCAGAAAAGATCACTCCCGAATGGCCTCCCAAATTTGATTACTAAAAGTGCCAAAATTATACTTAACGCCGATGACACTACCATCCAGACAAGACATACATGTGGTCAGAAATACAGAACTGGAAATGGTGAGAATTAAAGATCAGTTCATATCAAACCAACTTTCCCTTAACCGCTTAAGGATTACGCCCGAGTATGCTCGGGCGGCTATTATGTGCGAAAATTCCAACACCCGAGATAACTCGGGCAAGCTTTACCTGCAGAAAATATCACTCCCGAATGGCCTCCCAAATTTGATCACTGCAAGTGCCAAAAAAATGCTTTACGCCGATTACACTACCGTCCTGACAAGACATACATGTGGTCAGAAATACAGAACTAGAAATGGTGAGAATTAAATATAAGTTCACTTCAAACCAACATTCCCTTAACCGCTTATGGACTACGCGCGAGTATGCTCCGGCGGCTATTATGTGCGAAAATTCCCACACCCGAGATATTTCGGGCAAGCTTTTCCTGCAGAAAAGATCACTCCCGAATGGCCTCCCAAATTTGATTACTGAAAGTGCCAAAATTATACCTTACGCCGTTGACACTACCGTCGTGACAAGACATACATGTGGTCAGAAATACAGAACAAGAAATGGTGAGATTTAAAGATTAGTTCACTTCAAACCAACTTTCCCTTAACCTCTTAAGGACTACGCCCGAGTATGCTCGGGCGGCTATTATGTGCGAAAATTCACACACCCGAGATAACTCGGGCAATCTTTACCGGCAGAAAAGATCACTCCCGAATGGCCTCCCAAATTTGCTTACTGAAAGTGCCAAAATTACACTTAACGCCGATGACACTACTGTCCTGACAAGACATACATGTGGTCAGAAATACAGAACTGGAAATGGTAAGAATTAAAGATCAGTTCATTTCAAACCAACTTTCCCTTAACCGCTTAAGGATTACGCCCGAGTATGCTCGGGCGGCTATTATGTGCGAAAATTCCCACACCCAAGATAACTCGGGCAAGCTTTACCTGCAGAAAATATCACTCCCGAATGGCCTCCCAAATTTGATCACTGCAAGTGTCAAGAAAATACTTTACGCCGATTACACTACCGTCCTGACAAGACATACATGTGGTCAGAAATACAGAACTATAAATCGTGAGAATTAAAGGTTAGTTCACTTCAAACCAACTTTCCCTTAACCGCTTAAGGACTACGCCCGAATATGCTCGGGCGGCTATTATGTGCGAAAATTCCCACACCCGAGATAACGCGGGCAAGTTTTACCTGCAGAAAATGTCACACACGAATGGCCTCCCAAATTTGCTTACTGAAAGTGCCAAAATTATACTTAACGCCGATGACACTACCATCAAGACAAGACATACATGTGGTCAGAAATACAGAACTGGAAATTGTGAGAATTAAAGATTAGTTCACTTCAAACCAACTTTCCCTTAACCGCTTAAGGATTACGCCCGAGTATGTTCGGGCGGCTTTTATGTGCGGAAATTCCCACACCCGAGATAACTCGGGCAAGCTTTTCCTGCAGAAAAGATCACTCCCGAATGGCCTCCCAAATTTGTTTACTGAAAGTGCCAAAATTATACCTTACGCCGTTGACACTACCGTCCTGACAAGACATACATGTGGTCAGAAATACAGAACAAGAAATGGTGAGATTTAAAGATTAGTTCACTTCAAACCAACTTTCCCTTAACCGCTTAAGGACTACGCCCGAGTATGCTCGGGCGGCTATTATGTGCGAAAATTCACACACTCGAGATAACTCGGGCAATCTTTACCGGCAGAAAAGATCACTCCCGAATGGCCTCCCAAATTTGCTTACTGAAAGTGCCAAAATTACACTTAACGCCGATGACACTACTGTCCTGACAAGACATACATGTGGTCAGAAATACAGAACTGGAAATGGTAAGAATTAAAGATCAGTTCACTTCAAACCAACTTTCCCTTAACCGCTTAAGGATTACGCCCGAGTATGCTCGGGCGGCTATTATGTGCGAAAATTCCCACACCCAAGATAACTCGGGCAAGCTTTACCTGCAGAAAATATCACTCCCGAATGGCCTCCCAAATTTGATCACTGCAAGTGTCAAAAAAATACTTTACGCCGATTACACTACCGTCCTGACAAGACATACATGTGGTCAGAAATACAGAACTATAAATCGTGAGAATTAAAGGTTAGTTCTCTTCAAACCAACTTTCCCTTAACCGCTTAAGGATTACGCCCGAGTATGTTCGGGCGGCTATTATGTGCGAAAATTCCCACACCCGAGATAACACGGGCAAGCTTTACCTGCAGAAAAGATCACTCTCGAATGGCCTCCTAAATTTCGTTATTAAAAGTTCCAAAATTATACTTAACGCCGATGACACTACCATCAAGACAAGACATACATGTGGTCAGAAGTACAGAACTGGAAATGGTGAGAATTAAAGATTAGTTCACTTCAAACCAACTTTCCCTCAACCGCTTAAGGATTACGCCCGAGTATGTTCGGGCGGCTATTATGATCGGAAATTCCCACACCCGAGATAACTCGGGCAAGCTTTACCTGCAGAAAAGATCACTTTCGAATGGCCTCCCAAATTTGCTTACTGAAAGTGCCAAAATTATACTTAACGCCGATGACACTACCGTCCTGACAAGACATACATGTGGTCAGAAATACAGAACTGGAAATGGTGAGAATTAAAGATTAGTTCACTTCAAACCAACTTTCCCTTAACTGCTTAAGGATTACGCCCGAGTATGCTCGGGCGGCTATTATGTGCGAAAATTCCAACATCCGAGATAACTCGGGCAAGCTTTACCTGCAGAAAATATCACTCCCGAATGGCCTCCTTAATTTGATTACTGAAAGTGCCAAAATTATACCTTACGCCGATGACACTACCGTCCTGACAAGACATACATGTGGTCAGAAATACAGAACTGGAAATGGTGAGAATTAAAGATCAGTTCACTTCAAACCAACTTTCCCTTAACCGCTTAAGGATTACGCCCGAGTATGCTCGGGCGGCTATTATGTGCGAAAATTCCAACACCCGAGATAACTCGGGCAAGCTTTACCTGCAGAAAATAACACTCCCGAATGGCCTCTCAAATTTGATCACTGCAAGTGCCAAAAAAATGCTTTACGCCGATTACACTACCGTCCTGACAAGACATACATGTGGTCAGAAATACAGAACAAGAAATGGTGAGATTTAAAGATTAGTTCACTTCAAACCAACTTTCCCTTAACCGCTTATGGACTACGCGCGAGTATGCTCCGGCGGCTATTATGTGCGAAAATTCCCACACCCGAGATAACTCGGGCAAGCTTTTCCTGCAGAAAAGATCACTCCCGAATGGCCTCCTAAATTTCATTATTAAAAGTGCCAAAATTATACTTAACGCCGATGACACTACCATCAAGACAAGACATACATGTGGTCAGAAATACAGAACTGGAAATGGTGAGAATTAAAGATTAGTTCACTTCAAACCAACTTTCCCTTAACCGCTTAAGGATTACGCCCGAGTATGTTCGGGCGGCTATTATGTGCGGAAATTCCCACACCCGAGATAACTCGGGCAAGCTTTACCTGCAGAAAAGATCACTTTTGAATGGCCTCCCAAATTTGCTTACTGAAAGTGCCAAAATTATACTTAACGCCGATGACACTACCGTCCTGACAAGACATACATGTGGTCAGAAATACAGAACTGGAAATGGTGAGAATTAAAGATCAGTTCACTTCAAACCAACTTTCCCTTAACCGCTTAAGGATTACGCCCGAGTATGCTCGGGCGGCTATTATGTGCGAAAATTCCAACACCCGAGATAACTCGGGCAAGCTTTACCTGCAGAAAATATCACTCCCGAATGGCCTCCCAAATTTAATCACTGCAAGTGCCAAAATTATACTTTACGCCGATTACACTACCGTCTTGACAAGACATACATGTGGTCAGAAATACAGAACTAGAAATGGTGAGAATTAAAGATAAGTTCACTTCAAACCAACTTTTCCTTAACCGCTTAAGGACTACGCGCGAGTATGCTCCGGCGGCTATTATGTGCGAAAATTCCCACACCCGAGATAACTCGGGCAATCTTTACCTGCAGAAAAGATTACTCCCGAATGGCCTCCCAAATTTAATCACTGCAAGTGCCAAAATTATACTTTACGCCGATTACACTACCGTCTTGACAAGACATACATGTGGTCAGAAATACAGAACTAGAAATGTTGAGAATTAAAAATAAGTTCACTTCAAACCAACTTTCCCTTAACCGCTTAAGGACTACGCGCGAGTATGCTCCGGCGGCTATTATGTGCGAAAATTCCCACACCCGAGATAACTCGGGCAAGCTTTACCTGCAGAAAAGATCACTCCCGCATGGCCTCCTAAATTTCATTATTAAAAGTGCCAAAATTATACTTAACGCCGATGACACTACCATCCAGACAAGACATACATGTGGTCAGAACAACAGAACTGGAAATGGTGAGAATTAAAGATTAGTTCACTTCAAACCAACTTTCCCTTAACCGCTTAAGGATTACGCCTGAGTATGTTCGGGCGGCTATTATGTGCGAAAATTCCCACACCCGGGATAACTCGGGCAAGCTTTACCTGCAGAAAAGATCACTCCCGAATGGCCTCCCAAATTTGCTTACTGAAAGTGCCGAAATTATACTTAACGCCGATGACACTACCGTCCTGACAAGACATAGATGTGGTCAGAAATGCAGAACTGGAAATGGTGAGAATTTAAGATTAGTTCACTTCAAACCAACTTTCCCTTAACCGCTTAAGGACTACGCCCGAGTACGCTCGGGCGGCTATTATGTGCGAAAATGCCCACACCCGAGATAACTCGGGCAAGCTTTACCTGCAGAAAATATCACTCCCGAATGGCCTCCCAAATTTAATCACTGCAAGTGCCAAAATTATACTTTACGCCGATTACACTACCGTCTTGACAAGACATACATGTGGTCAGAAATACAGAACTAGAAATGGTGAGAATTAAAGATAAGTTCACTTCAAACCAACTTTTCCTTAACCGCTTAAGGACTACGCGCGAGTATGCTCCGGCGGCTATTATGTGCGAAAATTCCCACACCCGAGATAACTCGGGCAATCTTTACCTGCAGAAAAGATTACTCCCGAATGGCCTCCCAAATTTAATCACTGCAAGTGCCAAAATTATACTTTACGCCGATTACACTACCGTCTTGACAAGACATACATGTGGTCAGAAATACAGAACTAGAAATGTTGAGAATTAAAAATAAGTTCACTTCAAACCAACTTTCCCTTAACCGCTTAAGGACTACGCGCGAGTATGCTCCGGCGGCTATTATGTGCGAAAATTCCCACACCCGAGATAACTCGGGCAAGCTTTACCTGCAGAAAAGATCACTCCCGCATGGCCTCCTAAATTTCATTATTAAAAGTGCCAAAATTATACTTAACGCCGATGACACTACCATCCAGACAAGACATACATGTGGTCAGAACAACAGAACTGGAAATGGTGAGAATTAAAGATTAGTTCACTTCAAACCAACTTTCCCTTAACCGCTTAAGGATTACGCCTGAGTATGTTCGGGCGGCTATTATGTGCGAAAATTCCCACACCCGGGATAACTCGGGCAAGCTTTACCTGCAGAAAAGATCACTCCCGAATGGCCTCCCAAATTTGCTTACTGAAAGTGCCGAAATTATACTTAACGCCGATGACACTACCGTCCTGACAAGACATAGATGTGGTCAGAAATGCAGAACTGGAAATGGTGAGAATTTAAGATTAGTTCACTTCAAACCAACTTTCCCTTAACCGCTTAAGGACTACGCCCGAGTACGCTCGGGCGGCTATTATGTGCGAAAATGCCCACACCCGAGATAACTCGGGCAAGCTTTACCTGCAGAAAATATCACTCCCGAATGGCCTCCTAAATTTTATTACTGAAAGTGCCAAAATTATACCTTACGCCGATGACACTACCGTCCTGACAAGACATACATGTGGTCAGAAATACAGAACTGGAAATGGTGAGAATTAAAGATTAGTTCACTTCAAACCAACTTTCCCTTAACCGCTTAAGGACTAAATTAGTCCTAATCTAAGAAAATATAACGTAGATCAGCACATATATTGATGTTAATTCGCCCTTATACAGAGAGCGTAATGCCTTAAGAAAATTTTGAGTTGGTGTGTATGATGTCAATCAACTCTAAGGCTTAAACTACCTCGAGTGGCCCTTGTGCCACTGTTGATGCAAGTTTCTCTTAAATGAAAATTACAGTTTATTGATAACCTCCCATGTTCAAAATTGAACTTAGCGCAAATAGCCTTTGTCGCTGAGTACCAAAAATTTTAACTAACTAACTCTAAATTGAACTTATATTTACTCTATATACGCCTTTATCTAAGGACTCAGCACTTATGCAAATGTCAATTCGCCCTTATATAGAGGGAGCAGTATCTAACAGTGTACAATTTATTTATGTAGGTAGAAATTGTCCAACATAAGGAGATCTTTTTACTGTCAGATAGGCGGGCACTCCTACCCTCTACAGGCCGTCGTTTTAAACCGGGAGACTTAGTGGCGTTCGTAATATAAACTCTGAACTGAAACTACTAATTTGATTTACGAATCTCAAACAGCAAATAATTTAAAGGGAATTTATAACTTTGAAATTGGCTCAGCTTACGTTGGACCAATTATACAATTATTGTGAGTACAATTTTTTACTTTTGTTACTTTCTGAATATTTATGTATTGTCCCTGAACTGATTTGGATAATACCGAAAGGTGAGAGTGAGAAATGTGAAACGCAATTCCGGGATTTAAACAAGATTTAAACACAGACCCACGACAGGCACTGTATTTATTAAAAAATTAAACAACAGTTACGCTACCTGCAAAATAAAACAAAGCAATACGAGCTACGTAAGCAACAGAAGCAAACAAGCCAAAAATAAACATAAAATACTATATACTCAGACTATCAAACATAGCGGTATGTGGGATAACTGTATGCATAAATTTGGGATGAAGAAGGAACAGAATGAAGAAGGACAGAACATAAATAATGAAATATAATAGAAACATGTTTAACAAATTAAATCTGTAAACCGGTATAATATTTTTGCACCTGTAAAATTTGACACTTGAAACATATTTTATAACACAAATTAACCTAAAAACTTTAAATCATGGGAAGAAATAGTGTAAACCTGTGTTATTTTTTTATTTTTTGAGGTAGGCCAACAGTTCACCGAACAAAAGGCTTCCTCAAATTACAAAATAAAATCGTCCGTTTGAAGGTAAAACTCATTGACAATTTTTTGCAAAACAAGTCTTGGTCCCTAAATACATTAAATAAATTATATAAAGTATTTAGGAACTAAGAACTCATTACGCAGAAAATGGTCACTTAATAGCTTTTACCTTCAAAATAACTATAACACAAGAAAATTTGATATCATAACAAAATTTAACGTTAAGTGTTCGCGCCCCTCCACTAGGATACCTGTTTTAATATTTAAGTGGGGGGTTTTCTTAGCTTATATTTTTTCCTAACATAATATGCAACGAGCTCTGACTTTTAACGGCTCGCCATAGTATCCAACGAACGCTGGCTGTTAGCAGCTCGTGTTACTGTCGACAAGTCTATTACAACCTCGTGTTTCCGCAAACCACCAGTTTTAGGTCTATACAGAAGACGACCCCGTCTTTTATTATTCGCGATTGTCGTGAGGACTTATTTAAGTGTATCAACGCGGCTGTGTGTCCCATCTTTTCTCACTCCAGAGTGGACCAGACTACAGCAGTTCAAAGAGCGCTTTGATACGATTACGCATCAGTACGAGGTAAGTCCATTAACCAGTGTTTATCCCATCCTATCGCCAATATTCTACAATCGCGTAGATTACGCATTATACAGTCCACCCCGCTTATTTTAGTGCTCCTCTGAGCAGGAATCTGGTCAGTGTCCTCATCCGGGATCACTGCTCGATTACGCACTTAACATTAAGCGAGCGGATGATTGAAAAATGACACGATGATTACGAGATTCCGATTCCTTTTAAATTTTATTTATTTATTTATTTTACATCGGCCTATTTCAGCAACGAGGCTAATCACCGATGCCAGGGGGCGAGCTCCTACACCTCTATGAGGGGTGAATGATTGTGAAAATGGGAGTAATGTAAACATATTTTTCTCGAAAGAGGCTCGAACCACTAGTCTAAACCGCACGACTCAATGCGCTCGGCCACTCCGTTGGCCACTCCTTTTAAATTCTATATATATATATATAGTATTTTATTTAACAAGCATATAATGGAAGCTATATTTCACGAGGATTACCACCACCACGAGGGTCGTAGGCGAGGGTTGTAATCATCCGAGTGTAATATAACCATTAATGCGAGTCAAATACAGTATTTTATCCAACGTCAATTGTAAAACCTACGTCAAGATGGCTACCAAACCATCAGCTAATTGTAACATACAATGTTTAAAATACTATTATTTAATCTTTTATTTATTCTAACTCAATTTCAGTAAGCAGAATCTTTAAATCTTCCCTTGTATTCGACTATTTGTAGTCGATTTATCTTTTGTGTCAAAAGGTCTGCAATGACACTAAGACCATTTAACATAAATAAAGAACCTGAAAACCTGAAAACATGCAAATAAATACAGTAGACCAGTATTATATATGTACATTTAAATATTTAATAATAAATGTAAAGAATGAGCCTGTTGCTATCAAACTTATTTACCCATATTCCGTTCAATTTCAGTAAGCAGAATCCTTAAATCTTCCCTTGTATTCGACTATTTGTAGACGATTTATCTTTTGTGTCAAAAGGTCTGCAATGACACTAAGACCATTTAACATAAATAAAGAACCTGAAAACCTGAAAACATGCAAATAAATACAGTAGATCAGTATTATATATGTACATTTATATATTTAATAATAAATGTAAAGAATGAGCCTGTTGCTATCAAACATATTTACCCATATTCTGCTCAATTTCAGTAAGCAGAATCCTTAAATCTTCCCTTGTATTCGACTATTTGTAGTCGATTTATCTTTTGTGTCAAAAGATCTGCAATGACACTAAGTCCATTTAACATAAATAAAGAACCTGAAAACCTGAAAACATGGAAATAAATACAGTAGACCAGTATTGTATATGTACATTTAAATATTTAATAATAAATGTAAAGAATGAGCCTGTTGCTATCAAACTTATGTACCCATATTCTGCTCAATTTCAGTAAGCAGAATCCTAAAATCTTCCCTTGTATTTGACTATTTGTAGTCGACTTATCTTTTGTGTCACAAGGTCTGCAATGACTCTTAGTCCATTTAACATAAATAAAGAACCTGAAAACCTAAAAACATGATGAGTCTGTTGCTATCAGACCAGTTTACCTTTATTCTGCTCAATTTTAGTAAGCAGCATCCTGAAATCTTTCCTTGTATTTGACTATTTGTCTCAAATGGTAGGTCTTTGTCCAGAATTTTATCAGAGGATATTCACCGGATTTCAATGGGAACTTTAAGAACACTTTCTTCTTCAAGGAGCACTCCGCTTCAAAGTTTGGACCCTAACATCTTAATCTTGGATGGTACCGTCCTGGATATATCTATGCTGGAGTTTCCAAATCATTCTCTTTAGTTCCGTAACCATGATAATCAAGCCTTCCTGCTGATATATTGCCATTTTTGCTTCCTTCCATAATTAACTGTAAATGGTATTTATTATTGCGCATTATATAGCCCAAATATTCGAATTTTCATCTTTTTAATTTAGAACATACGCTGCACATTTGTTCTCAACTTGTTGAGGGCTTCTTCGTTATGCGCTCTGTTAGCCTACGAAATGCACAATATTCTTCTGTAAATTACCATTTTAAAGACATCTTAACTCTTCAGTTAGAGTGCAAACCTCTACACCATACAATTCTAGTGGGAAGCTTAATTTGATTAGCAACTGTTCATCCTTCTCATATCTGTGAAACTGTTGACGTTTGAACGATCTAAAACAGACTGAGCAAAAAGTTTAGAGAAATTATATTGAATAAAAAACAATTTTGGTGGATGTGCTATGAAGGAATGTGTATTACTCAGTTACTGTGCAGACGTCAATACTACTGGAAAGATGTAGCATTTCACTTACCGAAGCCTTAATTTGATTGGCAACTGTTCTTCCTTCACATCTCTGCGTAGCTGTTGACATTCGAACGATCTAAAACAGACTGAGCAGAAAGAATATAGAGATTATATTGAATGAAAAATAATTTTGGAAGACGTGCCATGAAAGAATGTGTATCACTGAGCTGGCAAGGTGTATTCTAACCACTGGTCGGCGACAAAATCTAAACGGTCCGCGAAAGTTATGAGATCAACATACGAATAGTAGAACTAGAATAGTAAATTATCAATTTTAATAAGCTCACGTGATCCGACACCGACAAGATATGATTCTACGACATGAGCCCGTCCAAATTCAAGTCGCGTCGTTGTATAAGACAATAAATAAATAAAATAAAAATGAGATAAAAAAGATATTTTCACCAGTTCGCCTAAACAATTAAATATTTTGTCGGTGCGTGAAAATATTTGGGTTGAGAAGCACTGGTATAGAAGTCAACCCTCACACTTCTGGCGAGGTAGAGTTGTATGTCCTAAAACCTTAATAAAGGCATTTGAAATATTTTTCACGTCTGGCTGATATGTTTCCTTTAAGCAAAACATTATCAAATTTTTTTATAGTAAATCCAGAATTTATCTTGGCATCTCAGCATCCGGAACAGACCTAAAATCAAAAAAGCAGATTTTTTAAAAATTGTTTTGTACGTAAAAATTGAACGAAAGCTAATTTGTCTTATTTCCTATATATTTCTACTATATGATAAAAATACAGAAGCAATAGCAGAGCTGTATTAACAATACGATGCCCGCGGTCCTAATAAAAAAATATAATGCCTAGTCAGAGGCGGATTGAAAAGAAAATGTGTAACGACAAATTTTAGTGGCGTCCAGCCCATTGCCGCAATATTGGTACACTGTATCAGAACTAAGCGCGTACCCAGAACTATCTCTTAGGGGGGAGAGCTCGCATATGGAAAAGCTTACAATAAAAATTATAAACCAATCCCATCAGAAGACAGAATTTTAAAAACACATTTGCAAACAAGGGGCAGTACTATAAAAACATATTCGAAGACGGATAAGGGTTGAAATGCAGAAAATCACGTGAGGACGGAGGATAGTAAAAATTCGAAATTTACAAAGTCATTTGAACTAGAAATTTAAAAAATTAATTGATATATGTGCGGTAGAATTAAAAAAATCACGCCTGGTTTGACAAACGACCAGAAAGGTACCCCACAGGGTGAACTGACGTCGAATCTCCATCAAATTAAGGGTGAAGTTTTTTAAATATCACCCATATTCAAAATTGAATTTATATCTTACGTAAATATATACTAACTATGAAAACATAATATATGTCTCAAATACAGTCTTGAAAATAGTGAGTTGGTTTGAAATCCCGTTTGAAATTTCAGTTTATTGATAACCACCCGTTTTCAAAATTGAACTCATATTCAACATAAATATGTCCTAAAGTTAGAAAATATAACATAGGTCAGCACATGCTGAAGTTATTTCGCTCTTATACAGAGAGCGCAATGTCTTAAGCACAGTTTTGAAACTACTGGGTTGGTTTGAATGACGTTTGAAATTTCAGTTCATTGATAACCACCCGTTTTCAAAATTGAACTTATATTCAACATAAATATGTCCTAAAGTTAGAAAATATAACATAGGTCAGCACATGCTGAAAATATTTCGCTCTTATACAGAGATGGCAATGTCTTAAGCACAGTTTTGAAACTACTGGGTTGGTTTGAATGACGTTTGAAAATGTAGTTCATTGATAACCACCCGTTTTCAAAATTGAACTCATATTCAACATAAATATGTCCTAAAGTTAGAAAATATAACAAAGGTCAGCACATGCTGAAGTTATTTCGCTCTTATACAGCGAGCGCAATGTCTTAAGCACAGTTTTGAAACTACTGGGTTGGTTTGAATGACGTTTGAAATTTCAGTTCATTGATAACCACCCGTTTTCAAAATTGAACTTATATTCAACATAAATATGTCCTAAAGTTAGAAAATATAACAAAGGTCAGCACATGCTGAAGTTATTTCGCTCTTATACAGAGAGCGCAATGTCTTAAGCACAGTTTTGAAACTACTGGGTTGGTTTGAATGACGTTTGAAAATGTAGTTCATTGATAACCACCCGTTTTCAAAATTGAACTCATATTCAACATAAATATGACCTAAAGTTAGAAAATATAACATAGGTCAGCACATGCTGAAGTTATTTCGCTCTTATACAGAGAGCGCAATGTCTTAAGCACAGTTTTGAAACTACTGGGTTGGTTTGAATGACGTTTGAAATTTCAGTTCATTGATAACCACCCGTTTTCAAAATTGAACTTATATTCAACATAAATATGTCCTAAAGTTAGAAAATATAACATAGGTCAGCACATGCTGAAGTTATTTCGCTCTTATACAGAGAGCGCAATGTCTTAAGCACAGTTTTGAAACTACTGGGTTGGTTTGAATGACGTTTGAAATTTCAGTTCATTGATAACCACCCGTTTTCAAAATTGAACTTATATTCAACATAAATATGTCCCAAAGTTAGAAAATATAACATAGGTCAGCACATGCTGAAGTTATTTCGCTCTTATACAGAGAGCGCAATGTCTTAAGCACAGTTTTGAAACTACTGGGTTGGTTTGAATGACGTTTGAAAATGTAGTTTATTGATAACCACCCGTTTTCAAAATTGAACTCATATTCAACATAAATATGTCCTAAAGTTAGAAAATATAACATAGGTCAGCACATGCTGAAGTTATTTCGCCCTTATACAGAGAGCGCAATGTCTCAAGTACAGTTTTGAAAATACTGGGTTGGTTTGAATGAAGTTTGAAATTTCGGTTCATTGATAACCACCCATTTTCAAAATTGAACTCATATTCAACATAAATATGTGCTAAAGTTAGAAAATATAACATAGGTCAGCACATGCTGAAGTTATTTCGCCCTTATACAGAGAGCGCAATGTCTCAAGTACAGTTTTGAAAATACTGGGTTGGTTTGAATGACGTTTGAAATTTCAGTTCATTGATAACCACCCATTTTCAAAATTGAACTCATATTCAATATAAATATGTCCTAAAGTTAGAAAATATGACATAGGTCAGCACATGCTAAAGTTATTTCGCCCTTATACAGAGAGCGCAATGTCTCAAGTACAGTTTTGAAAATACTGGGTTGGTTTGAATGACGTTTGAAATTTCAGTTCATTGATAACAACCCATTTTCAAAATTGAACTTATATTCAACATAAATATGTCCTAAAACTAGAAAATAAAACATTGGTCAGCACATGCTGAAGTTATTTCACCCTTATACAGAGAGCGCAATGTCTCAAGTACAGTTTTGAAAATACTGGGTTGGTTTGAATGACGTTTAAAATTTCAGTTCATTGATAACCACCCATTTTCAAAATTGAACTCATATTCAACATAAATATGTCCTAAATTTAGAAAATATAACATGGGTCAGCACACGCTGAAGTTATTTCGCCCTTATACAGAGAGCGCAATGTCTCAAGTACAGTTTTGAAAATACTGGGTTGATTTGAATGACGTTTGAAATTTCAGTTCATTGATAACCACCCATTTTCAAAATTGAACTCATATTCAACATAAATATGTCCTAAATTTAGAAAATATAACATGGGTCAGCACATGCTGAAGTTATTTCGCCCTTATACAGAGAGCGCAATGTCTCAAGTACAGTTTTGAAAATACTGGGTTGGTTTGAATGAAGTTTGAAATTTCAGTTCATTGATAACCACCCATTTTCAAAATTGAACTCATATTCAACATAAATATGTCCTAAAGTTAGAAAATATGACATAGGTCAGCACATGCTAAAGTTATTTCGCCCTTATACAGAGAGCGCAATGTCTCAAGTACAGTTTTGAAAATACTGGGTTGGTTTGAATGACGTTTGAAATTTCAGTTCATTGATAACAACCCATTTTCAAAATTGAACTTATATTCAACATAAATATGTCCTAAAACTAGAAAATAAAACATTGGTCAGCACATGCTGAAGTTATTTCACCCTTATACAGAGAGCGCAATGTCTCAAGTACAGTTTTGAAAATACTGGGTTGGTTTGAATGACGTTTGAAATTTCAGTTCATTGATAACCACCCATTTTCAAAATTGAACTCATATTCAATATAAATATGTCCTAAAGTTAGAAAATATAACATAGGTCAGCACATGCTGAAGTTATTTCGCCCTTATAGAGAGAGCGCAATGTCTCAAGTACAGTTTTGAAAATACTGGGTTGGTTTGAATGACGTTTAAAATTTCAGTTCATTGATAACCACCCATTTTCAAAATTGAACTCATATTCAACATAAATATGTCCTAAATTTAGAAAATATAACATGGGTCAGCACACGCTGAAGTTATTTCGCCCTTATACAGAGAGCGCAATGTCTCAAGTACAGTTTTGAAAATACTGGGTTGGTTTGAATGACGTTTAAAATTTCAGTTCATTGATAACCACCCATTTTCAAAATTGAACTCATATTCAATATAAATATGTCCTAAATTTAGAAAATATAACATGGGTCAGCACACGCTGAAGTTATTTCGCCCTTATACAGAGAGCGCAATGTCTCAAGTACAGTTTTGAAAATACTGGGTTGATTTGAATGACGTTTGAAATTTCAGTTCATTGATAACCACCCATTTTCAAAATTGAACTCATATTCAACATAAATATGTCCTAAATTTAGAAAATATAACATGGGTCAGCACATGCTGAAGTTATTTCGCCCTTATACAGAGAGCGCAATGTCTCAAGTACAGTTTTGAAAATACTGGGTTGGTTTGAATGAAGTTTGAAATTTCAGTTCATTGATAACCACCCATTTTCAAAATTGAACTCATATTCAACATAAATATGTCCTAAAGTTAGAAAATATGACATAGGTCAGCACATGCTAAAGTTATTTCGCCCTTATACAGAGAGCGCAATGTCTCAAGTACAGTTTTGAAAATACTGGGTTGGTTTGAATGACGTTTGAAATTTCAGTTCATTGATAACAACCCATTTTCAAAATTGAACTTATATTCAACATAAATATGTCCTAAAACTAGAAAATAAAACATTGGTCAGCACATGCTGAAGTTATTTCACCCTTATACAGAGAGCGCAATGTCTCAAGTACAGTTTTGAAAATACTGGGTTGGTTTGAATGACGTTTGAAATTTCAGTTCATTGATAACCACCCATTTTCAAAATTGAACTCATATTCAATATAAATATGTCCTAAAGTTAGAAAATATAACATAGGTCAGCACATGCTGAAGTTATTTCGCCCTTATAGAGAGAGCGCAATGTCTCAAGTACATTTTTGAAAATACTGGGTTGGTTTGAATGACGTTTGAAATTTCAGTTCATTGATAACCACCCATTTTCAAAATTGAACTCATATTCAACATAAATATGTGCTAAAGTTAGAAAATATAACATAGGTCAGCACATGCTGAAGTTATTTCGCCCTTATACAGAGAGCGCAATGTCTCAAGTACAGTTTTGAAAATACTGGGTTGGTTTGAATGACGTTTGAAATTTCAGTTCATTGATAACCACCCATTTTCAAAATTGAACTCATATTCAATATAAATATGTCCTAAAGTTAGAAAATATAACATAGGTCAACACATGCTGAAGTTATTTCGCCCTTATAGAGAGAGCGCAATGTCTCAAGTACATTTTTGAAAATACTGGGTTGGTTTGAATGACGTTTAAAATTTCAGTTCATTGATAACCACCCATTTTCAAAATTGAACTCATATTCAACATAAATATGTCCTAAATTTAGAAAATATAACATGGGTCAGCACACGCTGAAGTTATTTCGCCCTTATACAGAGAGCGCAATGTCTCAAGTACAGTTTTGAAAATACTGGGTTGATTTGAATGACGTTTGAAATTTCAGTTCATTGATAACCACCCATTTTCAAAATTGAACTCATATTCAACATAAATATTTCCTAAATTTAGAAAATATAACATGGGTCAGCACATGCTGAAGTTATTTCGCCCTTATACAGAGAGCGCAATGTCTCAAGTACAGTTTTGAAAATACTGGGTTGATTTGAATGACGTTTGAAATTTCAGTTCATTGATAACCACCCATTTTCAAAATTGAACTCATATTCAACATAAATATGTCCTAAATTTAGAAAATATAACATGGGTCAGCACATGCTGAAGTTATTTCGCCCTTATACAGAGAGCGCAATGTCTCAAGTACAGTTTTGAAAATACTGGGTTGGTTTGAATGAAGTTTGAAATTTCAGTTCATTGATAACCACCCATTTTCAAAATTGAACTCATATTCAACATAAATATGTCCTAAAGTTAGAAAATATGACATAGGTCAGCACATGCTAAAGTTATTTCGCCCTTATACAGAGAGCGCAATGTCTCAAGTACAGTTTTGAAAATACTGGGTTGGTTTGAATGACGTTTAAAATTTCAGTTCATTGATAACCACCCATTTTCAAAATTGAACTCATATTCAACATAAATATGTCCTAAATTTAGAAAATATAACATGGGTCAGCACATGCTGAAGTTATTTCGCCCTTATACAGAGAGCGCTATGTCTCAAGTACAGTTTTGAAAATACTGGGTTGGTTTGAATGACGTTTGAAATTTCAGTTCATTGATAACCACCCATTTTCAAAATTGAACTCATATTCAACATAAATATGTCCTAAATTTAGAAAATATAACATGGGTCAGCACATGCTGAAGTTATTTCGCCCTTATACAGAGAGCGCAATGTCTCAAGTACAGTTTTGAAAATACTGGGTTGGTTTGAATGACGTTTGAAATTTCATTTCATTGATAACCACCCATTTTCAAAATTGAACTAATATTCAACATAAACATGTCCTAAAACTAGAAAATATAACATGGGTCAGCACATGCTGAAGTTATTTCGCCCTTATACAGAGAGCGCAATGTCTCAAGTACAGTTTTGAAAATACTGGGTTGGTTTGAATGAAGTTTGAAATTTCAGTTCATTGATAACCACCCATTTTCAAAATTGAACTCATATTCAACATAAATATGTCCTAAAGTTAGAAAATATGACATAGGTCAGCACATGCTAAAGTTATTTCGCCCTTATACAGAGAGCGCAATGTCTCAAGTACAGTTTTGAAAATACTGGGTTGGTTTGAATGACGTTTGAAATTTCAGTTCATTGATAACCACCCATTTTCAAAATTGAACTAATATTCAACATAAATATGTCCTAAAACTAAAAAATATAACATGGGTCAGCACATGCTGAAGTTATTTCGCCCTTATACAGAGAGCGCAATGTCTCAAGTACAGTTTTGAAAATACTGGGTTGGTTTGAATGAAGTTTGAAATTTCAGTTCATTGATAACCACCCATTTTCAAAATTGAACTCATATTCAACATAAATATGTCCTAAAGTTAGAAAATATGACATAGGTCAGCACATGCTAAAGTTATTTCGCCCTTATACAGAGAGCACAATGTCTCAAGTACAGTTTTGAAAATACTGGGTTGGTTTGAATGACGTTTGAAATTTCAGTTCATTGATAACCACCCATTTTCAAAACTGAACTAATATTCAACATAAATATGTCCTAAAACTAGAAAATATAACATGGGTCAGCACATGCTGAAGTTATTTCGCCCTTATACAGAGAGCGCAATGTCTCAAGTACAGTTTTGAAAATACTGGGTTGGTTTGAAGGACGTTTGAAATTTCAGTTCATTGATAACCACCCATTTTCAAAATTGAACTCATATTCAACATAAATATGTCCTAAAACTAGAAAATATAACATGCGTCAGCACATGCTGAAGTTATTTCGCCCTTATACAGAGAGCGCAAGGTTTCAAGTACAGTTTTGAAAATACTGGGTTGGTTTGAATGAAGTTTGAAATTTCAGTTCATTGATAACCACCCATTTTCAAAATTGAACTCATATTCAACATAAATATGTCCTAAAGTTAGAAAATATGACATAGGTCAGCACATGCTGAAGTTATTTCGCCCTTATAGAGAGAGCGCAATGTCTCAAGTACAGTTTTGAAAATACTGGGTTGGTTTGAATGACGTTTAAAATTTCAGTTCATTGATAACCACCCATTTTCAAAATTGAACTCATATTCAACATAAATATGTCCTAAATTTAGAAAATATAACATGGGTCTGCACATGCTGAAGTTATTTCGCCCTTATACAGAGAGCGCAATGTCTCAAGTACAGTTTTGAAAATACTGGGTTGGTTTGAATGAAGTTTGAAATTTCAGTTCATTGATAACCACCCATTTTCAAAATTGAACTCATATTCAACATAAATATGTCCTAAAGTTAGAAAATATGACATAGGTCAGCACATGCTAAAATTATTTCGCCCTTATACAGAGAGCTCAATGTCTCAAGTACAGTTTTGAAAATACTAGGTTGGTTTGAATGACGTTTGAAATTTCAGTTCATTGATAACCACCCATTTTCACAATTGAACTAATATTCAACATAAATATGTCCTAAAACTAGAAAATATAACATGGGTCAGCACATGCTGAAGTTATTTCGCCCTTATACAGAGAGCGCAATGTCTCAAGTACAGTTTTGAAAATACTGGGTTGGTTTGAATGAAGTTTGAAATTTCAGTTCATTGATAACCACCCATTTTCAAAATTGAACTCATATTCAACATAAATATGTCCTAAAGTTAGAAAATATGACATAGGTCAGCCCATGCTAAAGTTATTTCGCCCTTATACAGAGAGCGCAATGTCTCAAGTACAGTTTTGAAAATACTGGGTTGGTTTGAATGACGTTTGAAATTTCAGTTCATTGATAACCACCCATTTTCAAAACTGAACTAATATTCAACATAAATATGTCCTAAAACTAGAAAATATAACATGGGTCAGCACATGCTGAAGTTATTTCGCCCTTATACAGAGAGCGCAATGTCTCAAGTACAGTTTTGAAAATACTGGGTTGGTTTGAAGGACGTTTGAAATTTCAGTTCATTGATAACCACCCATTTTCAAAATTGAACTCATATTCAACATAAATATGTCCTAAAACTAGAAAATATAACATGCGTCAGCACATGCTGAAGTTATTTCGCCCTTATACAGAGAGCGCAAGGTTTCAAGTACAGTTTTGAAAATACTGGGTTGGTTTGAATGAAGTTTGAAATTTCAGTTCATTGATAACCACCCATTTTCAAAATTGAACTCATATTCAACATAAATATGTCCTAAAGTTAGAAAATATGACATAGGTCAGCACATGCTGAAGTTATTTCGCCCTTATACAGAGAGCGCAATGTCTCAAGTACAGTTTTGAAAATACTGGGTTAGTTTGAATGACAGTAGGTATTTTTTAAATAAAAGTTGCAGTTAATTGATAACCGCTCATTTTCAAAATGAGAACTATTATATAACAGAAATGTGTCCTTAACTAAGATAACATAACATAGATCAGCACATGCTGACGTCAATTCACCTATATACAGAGAGCTCAGTATCTTAAGCTTTATTTTGAAAATTTAAATTTTGTCTGCAAGACGTCAAACCACTCTAAGGTTGTTCCTGCACCCCGTAGTCAAAGGTTGTATTCTGAATATTTATGAACATACCGGAAGGTGAGAATGAGAAATGTGAAATGAGAGTCCGGGATTTAAACCAGATTTAAACACGGATCCACGGCAGACACTATATTTGCAATATTATTTATCGATATATTTTATTTTTTTGAAAAAAAATATAAATCGGTTTTTTGAGGGATAGTACCTATTATTTTTTCTTTGCAATCCCATCGGAAACATCACGAGCTTAAGCCCCTCTCTCCCAAATCTTAAATAACACGTTTTTAAGGGACACATTTAAGAAAAAAAAACTTTTTAGAAAAAAAAATAAATAAATTGGCTTCTGAGCCTCCCAAAGAAAAAATATTGGTTTCTGAGACCCCTCCATTTCAAGGTGTGTGCCTTTAATTCCAATATTTCGCTTTAGTTGAGGTGTACTATAAAGGGTAGTTTTAGTTTGCCCCCCAAGACACAAAAAATGCTAGCCTCAAAAGAATGCGCGACTCTAAATTGAAATTCAAAACTCAAAATAATCTAGAAATTATTTATTGACTACTAATTTTGTTTGTGTAGGTGACGTCTACGTTATGCCTCAGGAATAGAATAGTTGGGGAAAATGTAGTAAAGTAGACCTATACTTTTTCTGTCCTAAACTTTTACTTACTAAACCTAACCTAACTACTTAGTTTTTAGGTGCATACTACTTTATTTTTCCGAAACATTAACCCAGTTAAAATTGTATATTATTGTGCAATAATATTTTATATAATCTCAATTTATTATTTCTGTTTTTGTTAAATATCCCCGACCACGTATGTATAAGTCTACTTTACTATATTTAGCCAAAGGAAATTTTTTGCTCAAATCGGAACTGACAACACTAAAATATATTGCCCTTTGGAGTTTTTTTCTTAATTCTAACATGCAAATTTACTGTATGCCTCTCTAGTGCTATAATAAAAATGCCTATTATATCCAGTCTTGGTAAATTAGGAGCACTTACGCTACACCTAAGCTGGTTAGGTGTCTTTGGTCTCCGATGTTGTCCTAGCGAATCCTGGCCTGCTTCCAATCCATTGTCCTCCGATATCTGCAAATATGTATACTATATTTAATAATCATACAAAATTAATACCCTACATCAAATTAAAAAATATAGATTTTTAAAAAAATTTCGTTACTATTTTTTTATTAATTACTCAATTTTTAAATTTTTGACCCACCTTTCCATAGCGATTTCACGTGCTATAGTCTGTTTCTTTAGTTTAAATGAAGTTTTTGATCATTTTGTTTAACAAAAGCCCACTTAAGTTGTTACAAGCTCGTGACAACTTACAAAAGTATAAATTCCATTAGTTTCGCTTAAACGTTTGGAATAGCCAAATATTCAAGGATCAAAGCAAAATATTCGGTATTTCAAATACCAAATATCAAGTAACATACAAGTATTTGAAATAACCAATACTATTAGTCATCACTGATAAAAAGTGTTAGAAATGTTTTAAATGTATTTGAATTACTAGAAGTATTTTAGATATTAGGGAAATATTTGAAATACTAGGTAATATTTGAAATAATTGGGAAATATTTGAATTATGTATTAGGAAATAGTTGAAATACTAGGAAAATATTTGAAATACTTGGAAATATTTGAAATACTAAGAAATAATTGAAATACTAAAAATTATTTGAAATATTAGGAAATATTTGAAATACTAAGAATTATTTGAAATATGTACCAAAGAAATATTTGAAATACTAATGAAATATATGAAATATTTGGAAATATTTGAAATATTAGAAAAATATATGAAATACTAGGAAGTATTTGAAATATGTATTAGGGAAATATTTGAAATAATAGGGAAATATTTCAAAATCGTAGGGAAATATTTGAAAGACTAGAAAATACTTAAAGTATTTCAGATACTGACATTTTCAGACAGTAAATATCAAATACAAATACCACGGAGAAAGTATTTGCAAATCCAAATACCAAGAGCAATTTTTTTAAAGTAATTGCAATACTTTTTCAAATACTTTATTTGAAATATTCCCAGCTATGCTATAGATATGTATATAATACTAGCTGAGTAAACGTGCTTCGCTACGGTATATTGACGGTCTGCCATCATCGTGCAATTATTATAAGTCATGGTTCTTTATAGATTACATTGCTTACTCTCAAGTGTAGATTCACCCCGTTAGAGGCTCATTAGTGTAAAATTTTCAGTTTGTTTCTAAACATGTGCACGGGTAACTTTTATAAGCAAAAACCTAGTCGATATCTCATCTGTCCTAAGAGATATCGAGGAATCCGTGAAAAAACATTTTACTCCTTTTCACCACATAGGGGTCGAAAAATCCTTTCTTAGTGGGTTCTTACGTCATAC
Organism: Liopterus haemorrhoidalis; assembly: GCA_963971575.1. Lineage (NCBI taxonomy): Eukaryota > Metazoa > Arthropoda > Insecta > Coleoptera > Dytiscidae > Liopterus > Liopterus haemorrhoidalis. Next base: position 48,577,932 of record OZ020611.1, read on the forward strand.
CGAGAAATGTACTCTTGGAATATCTTATTTCTAATAAAATATACTAATTTACCCATTAGGAATGAAATTTAAAGTCAGAACACAATCTAAAGATTTTAAAAAGTCACCTATATGCCAGAAAGGAATGTTATAACTCAAGAAGCACAGGAGATATAAAGGGTTGGATGCTTACGTTATGGAAGGAATATGTTCCCGGAATTCCATGTATCTAATCAAAAATATACCTATTTACCCCTTTATAGATAAAGTTTAGAAGACTCTCTAAAGATTAGAAAAAAAAATATGTTTGCCAAAAAGGAATGTTATAACTCAACAAACAAATAAATTACGAAACATTATATAAGTTGCCCTGATTTAATGTAGATTCGCCGCGATAAGTGTTGATTGCAGCAAAATCCTAAATTACATTTTTATACATGCGTACGGGTAACCATAGTATGTAAAAAGCAAGTCGTTATTTCATCAAGAGATTTAAGAAATCCGTTTTCACCACCTAGGGGTCGAATTTCGAGAAATCTCTTCTTAGTGGTTGCCTACGTCATGGAATAAATATAGTCCCCGAATTTCAATTGTCTACTAAAAAATACCAATGTATCGATGTAATTTAGGGAAATATAAAAAATTCAATTTAGGGGTGAAATATAAAAAAATAAAAAAAATGGTCAAAATGAAATAATCTTGAAACTAATGATATTAAAATGACACTTACATGCGAAAAAGTACAACATAGTTATAGTACAACAAAGACAGAAGCTACAAAGGGTTCTATAATTCACAGAATCTAGAATCGCCCCTTTAGGGATTGATAATTAGAGCAAAATCCTGAATTTAATTTTTAAATACATATACGGATAACATTGTAAGCAAAATCCAAATCAATATACCATTGGACCTAAGAGATAATGAAGAATCCGAGGAAAAACATTTTATCACTTTTCATCCCCTAGGGGTCGATTTTCGAAAAATTCCATATAAGCAGGTGCTAGCGACATGGAGGGAATATATTTTCTGAATTTCATATCTCTATGTCAAGGGACGTTCTTTCGAATAAAAATTACCAATTTACCCCTGTAGGGATGAAATTTTAAAAACTTTCAAAACGCTTTCTAAATATTTTAAATAGAAAATTATGTAACAAAATGGAATGTTATAACTCGGGAAATACAAAGGTTTCTATAATTCACCCCAAATGTAGATTTACCACTTTAGGGGTTGATTAGGGCAAAATCCTGAATTACTGTTTCAAAAATTTGTATGGCTAACCTTTGTAATCAAAAACCAAGTCAATATCTCATTGGTCCTAAGGTATATTGAGGAATCCTTCAAATCACATTTCACCCCTTAGGGCTCTTAATCTCTTAGTGGGTGCTTACATCACGGAAGGAATATATTTCCCGAATTTCATGTCTCTATATCCAAGGGAAGTACTATCAAATATAAATACCCATTTACCCCCCCCCCCCCCCATTTACATTAAGAGGTGAAATTTTAAAAGACTGTCAAAACTATTTCGAGATATTTGAAAAAGAAACCGGTGGGCCAAAAAGGAATGTTATAACTTAATAAACACAGGAAATACGACGGGTTGTATAATTCACCCCGATCAATGGCGTAGCTATTGGGGGGGGAGGGGGACTAATGACCTGGGCGCCGGCATTCAGGGGCGCCGGCATTCAGGGGCGCCGAATTGATGTCAGGGGGGCGCCAAGATTAAACTTAAAGACTTGAAATTTAGAAGTGAGGACCTTTTTTTTTTTTAGGTCTTCCCTTAAAATTTAGAGGAGAGGAACTTTTTTTTTAGGTCTTCACTTGAAATTTAGAAGAGAGGACCTTTTTTTGGGGCCCTGATTTACCTGCTTGTCCCCGGGCGCAGGAATACCACACTGACCCCGATTATAGATTTATTGGGGTTGATTGGGAATGAATCCAGAAAGAAAATTTTCGGCATTTGTATGGTTAATCTTTATAAGCAAAAGCCAAGTCGATATCTTATTGGTACTAAGAGATATTAAGGAATCCTTGATATCACATTTCAGCCCTTAGGGGTTGAATTTCGAAAAATACCGTCTTAGTGGGTACTTACGTCATACAGGGAATATACTTTATGAATTTCATGTATCTTGTCCAGAGGACGATCTATCGAGTAAAAAATACCCATTTACCCCTTTAGGGGTGAACTTTTTAAAAACTGTCAAAACCATTTCGAGATATTTTAAAAAGACACTGATATGCCAAAAAGGAATGTTATAACTCAATAAACACAGGAAATACGAATGGTTGTATAATTCACCCCGATTGTAGATTCACCCCTATTGGGCTTGATTCGTACAAAATTCTGAAATAAGTTTTTAGGCATTACAAAGATTTGCTTACAAAGATTACCCTTTGTAAGCAAAATCCAAGACTATATTTTATTGGTCCTAAGAGGTATTGAGGAATCCTTGAAATCACATTTCAACCCTTTTCACTTCTTAGGGGTGGAATTTCGAAAAATCCCGTTTTAGTGGGTGCTTACGTCATGGAGGGAATATAATTCAGGAATTTTATTTATCTATGTCCAAGGGATGTTCAATCGAATACAAAATTCCCATTTACCCCTTAAGGGTGAATTTTTAAAAACTGTCAATACCATTTCGAGATATTTTGAAGACACCTATATGCCAAAAGGAATTTTATAACTCAACAAACACAGGGAATATGACGGGTTGTATAATTTACCCTGTTCGGAAATTCACCACAGAGGTTGATTAGAACAAAATCCTGAAATAAGTTTTTCAACAATTATATGGGTAATCTTTGTAAGTAAAAATCAACACGATATATTATTGGTCCGTAGAGATATTTACGAATCCTTGAAATTACATTTCACCCCTTAGAGGTTGAATTTCGGAAAATCCCGTCTTAGTGTATGCTTACTTCATGGAGGGAATATACTTTGCGAATATCATGTACCTATGTCCAAGGGATGTTCTATCAAATAAAAAATATCCTTTTACCCCTTTAGGGGTGAAATTTTGAAAAACTGATAAAACTATTTCGAGATATTTGAAAAATACATCTATATGCCAAATAGAAATTTAATAACTCAACAAATACAGGAAATACGTCGGGTTCTATAATTCTCCCTGATTGTTTTTTTCACAACTTTTAGGGGATGATTAGGACAAAATCCTGAAATAAGTTTTTCAACATTTATATGGATAATATTTATAAGCAAAAACGAAGGCGATATATTATTGAACCTGTGAGATATTGAGGAATCTGTGAAAACACATTTTACCCCATTTCACCCCTTAGGGGTTGAATTTCCAAAAATTATTTCATAAAAGTCATAAAAAGGATAAAAGTCATAAAAGGGATATACTACCCGAATTTTATGTTTCTCTGTCTAGACGACATTGTATCGAATATAAAATACCAAGTTACCCCTTTAGGGGTGAAATTTAAAAAAACGGTCAAAACACTTTTCAAATATTTTAAAAAGACACCTATATGCCTAAAAGAAATGTTATAACACAACAAACACAGAAGATGCGAAAGGTTCTATAATTCACCCTTATCGTAAATTCACCCCTTTAGGGGTTGATTAGTACAAAATCCTGAAAAATAAGTTTTTTAACATTTATGTGGGTAGTCTTTGTATGCAAAAGTAAGGCGATATATTATTGACCTAAAAGATACTGAGGAATCCGTGAAAACACATTTCACCCCTTTACACCCCTGAGCGGTCGAATTTCTAAAAATAATTTCTTAGGGGGTCCTTAAGTCATAAAAGGGATATACTCCCCGAATGTTATGTTTCTCTGTCTAGACGACATCCTATCGAATAAAAAATACCAATTTACCCCTTTAGGGGTGCAATTTAAAAAAACGGTTAAAACACTTTCTAAATATTTTAAAAATACACCTATATGCCAAAAAGGAATGTTATAAGACAATAAACACAGAAGATGCGAAGGTTTCTATAATTCACCCTGATTGTAGGTTCACCCCTTTAGGGGTTGATTAGGACAAAATCCTGAAATAAGTTTTTTAATATTTACATGTGTAATCTTTTTAAGCAAAAACCAAGTCTGTATCTTATTGGACCTAAGATATATTAAGGAAACCGTGAAGCCACATTTTACCCCTTCTAACCCCCTTTTCACCCACTTAGAGGATGAGTTTCGAAAAATCCGTTCTTAGTGGGTGCTTACGTCATGGAGGGAATATACTCGCCGATTGTCATGATTGTAGGTCCAGTGGTTTGGGCTGGGCGTTGATTATGAGTAGGTAGCTTAGTTACGATTTTATATATATAGATAATATATGAATAAGAACTACATTAATTAAGAATTAAAATTATTAGCAAAGTAAATTTTAAATAAATTGTTCGTCTTCAAAATTGTTTCAAATTATTTAAAACTGTCTTTATCAAAATATTATTAATTAACATAATTACCTAACTAACTAAATCCGTTAATCCCAAAAATTTATATTTTCTCAAAGTGAAGTGAACATTAAGTTATTTTTAAAAACTATGCATAAATTATTTTCAAAATAATCTAAAAATTAAAAACTTTTAAAAATATATTTTCATAAATTAAAGAAATAAAAAAACAAATAAATAAAAAATAATAATAATAAAATAAAATAAAAAGTGTTGGATTACTAATACTGGAAATTACAGTGGCGTAGGCCTGTAGGGTTTAATAGGGTTATGACTCCACCCCATGAAATGAATTTTCGGGGGTTTGACCACAAAAAAAACTTATAATATCACTCATGAGTCTATCTACTTGTACGGTAGAAATTGTAGCCAAACAGCTTAGAAATTTTAAATTTGGCTGGTTTATACAAATTTTTGAGCCACATATAGGAAAAATATTAAGATTTCAAAAAATATCTATAAACTCTGTATTTTATTTTGTATTTTGTATTTATATTCCACCAGCCATGCGGCCTAACCAATTCGAAAATATTTTTGGATTTTTTGAATCTTTGCCTTTTTTAAACGATAATAATTTTATTATTATTGGTGACTTTAATATACCCGAGTTAATTTCAAATCAAAATTCAAGAAATTCAAAGCTATTTCGTAACTTAATAACGTTTTTTAGTTTGACGCAATATAATAATGTTATTAATAAAGATAACCATGTTCTTGATTTGGTATTATCAAATGTTGATTGTTTAGTCTCACGCGAAACATCGTTAATATTCAGTAGAGAATATAATTCTCATCCCACTCTCAACATTCTAATAAATACCAAATTAAATGAAAAAAATGAAAAAACTAATACTAAACGTTGTGTTACTTCCCGTATGTTTAACTTTAAAAAAGCTAATTTTATAAAACTTTATAATTTAATTAGTAATTATGATTGGAGTCAGCTTAAATCATTCGACAATGTTGATATTGCAGTTGAATTTTTGTACTCGGCTTTATACAACATTTTTGATAAATGTATCCCTCCTAAACCTAGTTATAACACGACCTCTCCCCCTTGGTTCACTCGTCAAATCAGGTTAGATTTAAGTAAGAAAAATCATTTTTACAAAATGCATAAAAAATATCAAAACAATACATTTTTCTTACAAAAATACAAACAATTTCGTTCCAAACTTAAAACAGATATAAAAATTTCATATAATAACTATATTAAATCCTGTGAATCTTCAATTATATCAGACCCAAAAAAATTTTGGACGTTTGTCAATTCTAAAAAATCAAATTCATCAAACCCCAGCATTATGTCTTTTAATAATGAAAACTTTTCTACTATTCCGAGTATAGCAAATGGATTTGTAAATTTTTTTCAAAGTGTCTTTTCCTCCGTCTGTTCATCACCTACCTCTACGTATTCTAATAGCAATACTCTTCTTAAGAATGTCTCTAATACTTTAGTCTCTCTATCATATATTTCTACTGATGATATAGAAAACGCTATTAAAAAAACCATGAAAAATAACTTATCATGCGGTCCAGACCTTATCCCAAATTTAATAATCAGAGACTGTGCCACACCTTTTTCAGAAGCACTCTTCCACATTTTTAATTTATCTATAAAAACCAGTACTTTTCCTTCTAAATGGAAACTGGGACGTGTCACTCCTATACACAAATCTGGTGATAAAAGTCTTATAAAAAACTATAGACCTGTGACCGTTCTCCCAAATTTTAGTAAAATCTTCGAATCCATTATACAAGGTGTCTCAAAAGAAATTTTATATTTATTTAGCTTACTGCGTGAACGCAACGTATCCGAGGGGCGCGGGGGTTATGTCAATCGGTAGACTGGCTCTTGGGAATTGAGTCGCTATGGAGCGTTTCTCGGGAGCAGACCGCGCGTTATGCGTGCGAGAGTTTAACAAAAACGGTGATTCGGCGACTGTAGCGCGTAGAAAATCTGCAGTATTCGAGGTTTTCGCCACTTTCTGGAATGCGAGGAAATGAATGAGAGGAATGCGCCAAGCATTCCTCTCATTCGAAATTGGGTTAAAAAGTTTGAAGAGACTGGTACAACGCTGGATAAATCAAAATCCGGGCGACCTAGGTCATCAAGAACGGTAGAAAACGTGGAGAATGTTAATCAGTCTGTTCGTGACGACCCGAACCTTTCAATTCGGAAGCGCGCAAGTGCTTAAAATGTGCATAGATCATCATTACATCGCATTATGCACAAAGACCTAAAGCTGCACCCCTACAAAATTCAATTGGTGCAAGAATTAAAGCCCCAAGATGCCAGTCAGAGGCTTAATTTCGTAAATCAGGTGATTGAGCGATTTTCAACGTTTACCAACATTTTGTTTTCGGATGAAGCTCATTTTCATCTTAATGGCTACGTAAATAAGCAGAACTGCCGCTACTGGAGTGCAACGAATCCGAAACGCAAACATCAGAAACCCCTACATTCGCCTAAAGTGACCGTATGGGCTGCGATGTCGGCGCGAGGAATTATCGGCCCTTACTTTTTTGAAGACGAAAGGGGGCGTGCAGTTACAGTGAATTCAGAGCGTTATGTGGAGATGTTAGACAACTTCTTGGTACCTGAACTGCAAAACTTTCCTGGCTATAACCAAAGAACATGGTTCCAACAGGACGGAGCAACTTCACACACGCCCAATATGTCTCTGTGTTCGTGAAATTTTCTCAGGCAAATTGATCTCCCGGAGAGGTGACATAAATTGGCCTCCACGCAGTCCAGATTTAACCCCTATGGACTTTTTGCTATGGGGTTATCTTAAACCTAAAGTTTACGCCAATAAACCGACTTCACTGGCGCATTTGAAAGAAAATATCCGTCACGAAATGGCAGCCATCCCTGAGTCCACCTGCCGAGACGTCATAAGTAATTTTACTGTTCGATTAAATGAGTGCCGAGAACGCGAGGGTCTACATTTAGACGATATTATTTTTAAGAAATAAATCCCCAAAAAGTGTATTTTAATAATTAATAAACATTTTTTCTATATACGGCTTACTTTTTTTTTTAATCGATCCACTAAATATAAAATTTCTGTTGAGACACCTTATATATAAAAATATCTACTTCAATATAAAAAATAAACTATCCTTTTCACAACATGGCTTTATGCAACACTGATCCACATCGAGCAACCTTTGTTATTTCACGCATTACGTTTCGTCTGCTCTGGATAGAAATAATCAGGTAGACGTTGTATATACCGATTTTTCCAAAGCTTTTGATACAATTGATCCCCAAATTATCATTGAAAAACTTAAAATTTTTGGACTGTCACCATCACTGGTAGCGTTATTGTCGTCGTATCTTCTAGATCGCAATCTATCTGTTTCCTATTGTGGTCATACAACCTCACCTTTTAAAGTCACTTCCGGAGTCCCACAAGGATCAAATTTAGGCCTTCTTCTTTTTTTAATATTTATAGATGACATTAATAATGTAATAGTCAGTGAAAGATTAGTTTTTGCCGACGATCTCAAAATTTTCCGCACTATCTCTTCAAATAATGATTGCCACATTCTTCAAAACGGCCTGGAAAATATCTCTAATTGGTGCACCTTAAACAAACTTAACCTCAATCTTTCTAAATGCAAAATTCTGACATTTACACGAAAATGTAACCCCACTATTTTCTCCTATTCGATACTCAATCAGTTGCTTACTCGTTGCGAAAGTACCCGGGATCTGGGCATCGAGTTTGATAGTAGAATTACTTTCAACTCGCATATAGATACGATTTGTTCTTCGTCCTATAAAATGCTAGGATTTATTATCAGGAATTCACGCACTTTTTCAAACATAAACGTTATCTTCACACTTTATTATGCATTCATTCGCTCTAAAATTGAATATTGTTCAATAGTATGGGATCCCATTTATGAGATTAAAAGAAGGCCATTGAAAAAGTGCAACATAAATTTTTAAAGTTCATCTACTTTAAAGTTATGGGATCCTACCCCCCTTTCGATCTCTCGTATAGTACCCTTCTTCATATTTTTTCCACCAAATCTTTAAGTGAGCGTCGTGAGTTAAGCTCCACAAACTATCTTAAAAAATTAGCATCAAATCTAATTGACGATCCACTTTCCTTTCAACAATTAAATTTCCACATCCCATCTTTCCGTACAAGGTATTCCTCACTTTTTTATCTTCCCCAGGCACATACCAATCTATTCCTCAAATCCCCATTGAACAGGATGTGTTCATATTACGAGCAGAATACAAAAATTGAACTGTTCTAATAATTCTAATAATTCTAATAATTTTCATATAAAGTTCTATAAATTTATTCATTTTTGTGTATTATGATTTTTAATTTTTAATAGTTTTTAATTTTTAAGTCTTAATATTGTTAATTATGTTCCTGTCCAATTTTGGCTATGCTGTTGGGATAGATGTATTAAATAAATAAATAAATAAATAAAAAGACATCCCGGGATAAAATAAACAAATATGTATTTAATAAAAAATAAAATAATTTAATAAAAGATTTTAGACCGTAACTCAAAAGTACCATATATTTGTTATCTTAAGCTAAAAGTATATAAATATACCAAATTTCCAACAAAATTCATTTTTTATATTTGGTCAAAAAAATTTCGACTGCAATTTTAGCCAAATTATAGTTCTAAGCTAATTTTTAAGTAAGGATTATGAAAAAAATATGAAAGAAATATTTAAAAGATTCATGTTTTCTTAGATTTTGAGTTAGAGCCGCTCTTGGTAAGTTATTTGCCTATAATTCCAAAACTTTTGCCCAAACTTGAAAATGGACCACATTTTGTTGATCTATGGCCAAAAATACATTTTTTTTTTTGATTTTTGGACATTTTCAAGGAATTTGGATTACTGCTTACACAAAACTTAATAATTGGCTTATTAAAGCCTGATTTTTTTTAGACTAAAAAATGAAGGAGAATTTTTAAAATTCTAACCGCAAATTTCTATCCCTAACCAATTTTTAGTTAAGATTTATCAAAATATTTTTAAAAAAATAAAAAAAATTCAAAAATTTAGTTTCAAAATATGGTTATAAGTCAATTAGGATATCAAGATCTCAAAACTTTCAACCGCAGGTCTTTATCGTATTTCATTTTTTAGAAACGTCCATGCGATGATGAAAATTTCTATAAATCACGCCATATTAAAATTTGTTTTAGTACTATAATTTGGCATAATATTGAAATACGCAAAACTAATAAGGCCTCAAATTTCTTCTGGATTAAATAAATTACGAGGAATTCCAAATTTCTCTAACCATTTTTGGAGTTGTAATTTTTTTAATTCATAATTTTCATAAATAATTTAAATTAAGTATGCCATTAAAAAAATGTCACAATCTCAAAATGCATTAAACAATTAAAGTCCCAATTTTTCCTAGACTAAATAAGCTATGGATAATCTAAAACTTTCAATCGCAGGTCGCTATCTCTAACCGTTTTTGAAATTTGCTTCAATTCTTACCTCAGATCGTTTTCTCTAATCGTTTTTTGAGTTGCATTTTTTTAATTCAGAATTTTCAAAACGTTATACTATAAAAAAAAATGTCGTAATCTCAAAACGCGTTAAATAGAATATTGACAAAATAATTTAAACAAAATAAAAATGGAAAAAAAAAACAAACAATAAAATTGTCTCCTCAGCAAGCGAGCAAGCTAACCATTAGACCAGGATACGCCTTTTAGTATAGTATGTTACAAAACTATAACTTTTGCACATCGACAACCAAAAAACACAAAAAATGTGTTATTTTCCGAAAACATAATCTGATCAAAAATTCCTGTTGCACTATTACAGTTCACACCAATGTACATTACTTAGAATTATTTCAGATTTTTAGTTTAAACCAGCTGGGCTACAGAGTATGGGACATTTTTTTTTTGCACAATTTTGGCAAAAATATATTATTTTGCAAAAATAAAATGTTGATCGTTAATCCACGTACTAAGGGCTTTCATTTGATACCCTACTCAGAATTTAAAAAAAATATATTTTTTTCGATGAGCACATATTTGTTTATATTTTTAGGGGGATATATTTTTTAGATATTTCAGTATGTTTCCTATGTGCGGGTCAGAGAGTTGTATAAGTATGCAAAATTTCAACTCTCTAGGTTTAATCGTTTGGCTACAATTTTTACCGAACAGACAGACAGACAGACAGACAGACGACAAAATAACGGTATAAGGGTTTTTTGGTCATACCTACAAAACCCTAAAAAGGATATATTTCAAATCTCCTATTTGGCCCGCGGTCTTATTAAAATTGCACATGCTTAATATAAATTAAAGAATGAACAAAAAAAAAATACCAAAAAGAAGGTAGTACGAATTCACGTGATGGTAAAAAAGGAGGACGAATTGAAGTGATGACAAAAACAAAATGACGGTTTCATGGGAGGGGGGGGGGGTCATAACCCCCCTGTATCCTATCTACCTACGACGCTCTGCGCATTATTGTTTTTTCGATTGCTTTTGATTGTATGTTTATTGTTCGAAAATAATAATGCGCACGCGCGTCAGAATCCAACCTGTCGGGGATTTCATCCGAGGACTCAGCTTTTGAGTAATTTTCGCGAAAACAAAATGTATAAAATACAGAGTCTGACGTTGGACGCAGACGACGTCTTCTCAAGTTCATATCTGCGCCGGCCATCGGCGCATACTCATTAGCGATTCGCGTGTTTTCAGTCAGTGCTTACATCTCAGAGTGAAACGTTCGATCTACGTTCGCGAAACTTTTAAAAAATATTTCAAATTTTTCATTTATATTAAGTGAAATATTAGACGATAATAATAGTTAAATAATATTTTAATAATAAAATAAATAATTTATTATTTTTTTTTTTTAATTTAATTTAAACAGTGGCAATATTTAAACAAAACAGTTTAGAATTAAATAATGTTTTCAAAAAAATTAAAATAAATACATTTTTCTTTATACTTGCCACATTTTTTTTTTTAAATTTAATTCACATTGATTGAAATATTTGAGCAATAATATTTATAATTAAAAAATATTTTTGAACAAAATAAAAAAATTAAAATAAATTTTTAAATGAAAAAAAAAAATAATAATTTTTTTTTTTTTTTATACTCAAAAGTGCTTTAAACATAGTTTTATTAAATATATGTATTTAAATTAAATGAATTTTTGTGCCAGGATGTCTGGAAAGTGACAAAGAATGTTATTCTTTTTATTTCTGCGCCATAAAAATTGTTATTCATAAAATTTTGTGAATAAAATAAAATTTAGTACCAAAAGGATACTTGGAAAGTACCAAAAGGATATTGGGAACTCATCAAATGGATATCTAATTTTAAGGTAAGAATTTTTTGTAAATTTAAGAAAATGCCTTTTTACATGTTTAAATATATTTTCAAAAATATTTTATTATTATTTTAATACCATCGTTCGTGGATTCAATCTATTAAAAGTTGGACAAGTTCACGCGTACTTTTGATTTCTTTAACGATTATGATTACGATTCTGATTGGATGTAGTTTGGATCGTAATCCAACATTTTTATTTTATTTAGATTTTTTTTTTTTTATTTAAGAAAATGCTTTTTTGCATTTTTCAATATATTTTCAAAAATATTTTATGTTTATTTATATTGGTATCGTTCGCGGATTCAATCCATGACAAGTTGGCCAAGGAGGCGCGTGTTCATTATTTCTTTTGGGATTGTGATTACGATTCTAATTGGATGTAGTTTGGAAAGTATAATGTGCACCCGCATCTTTGTCCACCTTCTTTTATTTAGAATTTATTATTTTATTGAAAAAAAGGCATTTTTTACATTTTTCAATTATTTTTACATATTTAAAAAAATATGTTATATATAATTTTTAAGAATTACGTAACTTTGACTTTGAAAGAACATTCATTTTTGGGATTAACGGATTTAGTTACTTAGGTAATTAATAATTAATGATATTTTGATAAGGACACTTTTAAACAACTTGAAACAATTTTAAAGGAAGATAATTTTGTTTAAAATTTACTTTGCTAATTTTAATTCTTATTAATTTAGTTCTTAAGGTGCGTACTGACTTGAGCATTAGTACGCGCACGGATTTTCGTGCGGGTAAAAAAATTTGCACACACAACTTTCTAATTTGTGCGCGTAAAATCTCGCTCCGCGTATTTCAATTATATCCAGGCACATATTTATTTAAAGTAAGTAGTGTCAACGATGGCGGAAAGAAATGTTGTTGGCTTAACAAGTGTAGCGTACATAAGTCGCATTCAGCAGACTCATCGGTGTCTTACCGGTAGAAACTTACCGGTGAATTTGACTAAATGCACAATTTTTGAGAGCGTTGTCGAACGGCGTATATGAAAACTACAATATCTAAACAATGACAGATTGTAATGACAGTAAATTTTGAATGTAAGCTTTTACAGTAATTTTAAAAGTACATGTGCTTTATATACGTCTCCTCAACATCTAAGTAAACTAACTTAACACTCAATTCCATAATTTTTTAGTTGCTTTGTGCTCGATTCTTTGTTAATACAGATATAACTGTCAAAATATCCACCGGTGAGCAGCTAATCAAATGAAAACCGGTTAATAAAATGTCGACCGGTGAGTAAGTACGGTAACTCACCGGTAGATCAACGTATGTATACAGGACAAAATTTATCAACCAGTAACTCACTGGTGGTGAGTCTGCCGAATGCGGCCAACTTGGTAAAAAAAAGAAAAAACAAAACAAACGTGGTGGATAACACAACTATATAGAAGTAGGGAAATATACAATGGTTCAAGTTTGTTAGCAGAACTACAAATGCAAGAGGTTAGTGGACAATTTCAAAATGTTGTTCGATGTCAGCGGCAGATTTTGAACTACTCGTTAATAAAGTTGGTCACAAAATTGGGAAGAAAGACAAGATTTATAAAGGCTGTTCCCGTGAAAGAACGATTAGCCATAACCCTACGTTTTTTGATCGTGCGCGCACAAATGCTTAGTTGAGTACGAGGTACAATTTGTGTGCGCGTACTGTAATCCTCCCACGAATGCTATCCGTAGCTTGTCGGTCCCACCGATAAGATCAAAGAACTTGTGCGCTCAGTGTGTACGGGTTTATGCAGTCATATAATTGTGCGCATAAATTTAAGTAAACACCAGTAAATATTCAACATGGAATGGAGGAAAAAGGTATTGCATGCTGGTAAACGAATCCCCAGTTGCAAAAAACGTAGGGTTATGGCTAATCGTTTTTTCGCGGGAACAGCCCTTATAAATCTTGTCTTTCTCCCAATTTTGTGACCAACTTTATTAACGAGTAGTTCAAATTTGGCGCTAACATTCGAACAAATTTTGGAAATTGTCCACTAACCTCTTGCATTTGCAGTTCTGCTAGCAAACTTGAACTATTGTATATTTTCCTGCTTCTATATAGTTGTGTCATCCACCACCTTTTGTTCAGCAGACGCACCAGTGAGTTACCGGTTGGTAAATTTTTTCTTGTATGCATACGTTGATCTACCGGTGAGTTACCGTACTTAATCACCGGTATCCATTTTATTAACCGGATTTAATTAATGATTAGTTGCTCACCGGTGGATATTTTGACAGTTATATCTGTGGTAACAAAGAATCAAGCACAAAACATTTAAAAAATTATGGAATTGAGTGTTAAGTCAGTTTACTTAGATATTGTGGAGACGTATATAAAACACATGTACTCTTAAAATTACCGTAAAAGCTTACATTCCAAATTTATTGTCATTACAATCTGTCATTGTTTAGATATTGTAGTTTTCATATACGCCGTTCGACAACGCTGCCAAAAAATGTGCTTTTAGTCAAATTCACCGGTAAGTTTGTACCGGTAAGTCACCGATGAGTCTGCTGAATGCGACCTATGTACGCTGCTTTTGTTAAGACAACATTACTTTCCGCCATCGTTGACACTACTTACTTTAAATAAATATGTGCGTGGATATAACTGAAAAACGCGGAGCGAGATTTTACACGCACAAATTAGAAAGTTGTGTGTGCAAATTTTTTTACCCGCACGAAAATCCGTGCGCGTATAAATGCTCAAGTCAGTACGCATCTTTATATTGGAAAATTTATAGACATATACTTTACTTGTAGTTTTTAAGGTTTAGGAAGTAGTAGGGTTTAGTAGTAAAGCTTAGTAGTATGGGTAATTCTTTGCTTTACAAATACAAAGGTGCGTGCAATAAATTTAAATCCTCTGTTTTAATATTTGTTGTTTGCAGAGTCTGAAGGACAATGGATTGGAAACAGGGCAGGTTTAACTCGGACAACATCGAAGACCAAAGACAGCCGTGAATATTTCCTATGAATGTGTTCTGAGGTACACACAACCAGCTTAGGTAAAGCTTAAAATCGAATTTTTGAGTCTTGAATCTTTGAGGAGGGCACAAGCTAATGATTTTTCTGATAGACTGCAAAAAATAAATAATAGGTAATAAATCTCAAAAAGATTTTTTTGTTTGTTTCATCATTAAAAATATCTATAATTTTTGTTTCCAAATATGGTGCCTGTCTTGGCTCTGTGTTAAAATCTAGTTTAAGTCCCGGTCTCGCGTTTTACATTTCTCACTCTCACCTTCCGGTATTGTCCAAATCAGTTCAGGGACAGTTCATAAATATTCAGAATACGTCCTTTGACTATGGAGTGCAGGGACACTACTCATGGGTGCTTAAGCTGAGGATGGATTGACGTCAGGCAAACCAACCCAGAATTTTCAAAAATTGTACTTAAGATACTGTGCTTTCTGTATAAGCACGAATTAATGTCGGCATAAGCGCTGGTCTATGTTATGTTTTTTTTAGTTTAGGATATGTTTAAATTAGATATAAGTTCAATCTTGAAAATGGGGTTAGTAAAGAAACAAACACATAATTTTCAAAATTGTATTTAAAATACTACCCCTTCTGTATAAGGACGAATTGTCATTGGCTTAAGTGCTGATTTATGTTATGTTTTCTCAAAGACGTACATATATACAGTAAATATAAGTCCAATTTTGAAAACGAATGTTTATCAGTAATCTGCTGTTGTCAATTAAGAAAAACCTGACGTTAGCACAAAGGCTGCTCAAGGCAGTTTTACCCATAGAGTGGATTGACATACAAATCAACCCAATATTTATGCCAAGGTTACCTGGATGTAAAAGGCGTTTTTATTGTACACTAAAGTTAGTTAGTTAGTTAAAATTTTTGGCGCCCAGAAACAAAGGCTATTTGCGCCTATTGTACACTAAAGAAGCATACAGTTAAGTGCATGTTAGAATTAAGAAAGAAATTCTCTAGGACAATATTTTCTAAATTTGATGTAGCATATTAATTTTATTTGTTTTTTAATATATTATTGTTATTTGCAGAGTCCGGAGGACAATGAATTGGAAGCAGGGCAGGATTCACTCGGACAACATCGAAGACCAAAGACAGCTGTGGATGTTTCCTAAGAATGTGTTCTTAGGTACACCTAACCAGCTTAGGTGTAGCGTAAGTGCTCTTAATTAACCAAGGCTGACTGGATGTAAGAGGCATTTTTATTATACTCTAGAAAGGCATACAGTAAATTTGCGTGTTAGAATTAAGAACTTCCCGGAACAATATTTTTTAGAATTGTCCGGCTCAGATTTGAGCAAAAACAAATTTTATTTCTGGGGCATAACGTAGATTTCATCCATATTAAATATTAAAAATAAAATTTCAGAACAGATATATAATTCCTAGATTATTTTGAACTTTTGAAATTGAATTTAGAGTCACGTATTACCTTGAAGGTAGCATTTTTTGTATCTTGGGAGGAAGCTTAATCTACCCCTAAAAAAACAACCCATCTGAAGCAAAATACTGAAATAAGAGTCGCACACACTTACTTAGGCATAGGGGGAATCAGAAGCTAATATATTTTTGGGCTCAAAAACCATTTTCTTTTTCTTGGGGTTTAGAAGCTATTTTAGGGGAAGGGGGTGCTCAAGTTGAATTAAAAGCAAATTCTGTTCCATATTTACTTTAAAACGCGTTTTTTTAAATTTTGGGGGAGGGAAGCTCAATACCCCATAAAGATTAATATAGAAATATATATATATATATATATATATATATATATATATATATATATATATATATATATATATATATATATATATATATATATATAAGGAAATAAAAATTCTTGATTACTCGTCAAAAGTTTATTATAAAATATTAAGAGACGTTTCGACTGGTAAATCCAGTCATCCTCAGTCTATAAATAAAAATTACAATTGTAAAATACAAAAAATAGTAAACAACGAAAAGTATTTTTTAACAAAACAAAAATAAGTAAAATTGAAAATTGATAAATTAGTGTAAATTGAAAATAATTTAAACATATTAATTGAAAATTAGCAAAATGGCGTGAGGCGCCATTTTGTGAAACTAAATTTATTACAGAGATTTAAGAAAATACAAACATTAATCAAAATTAAGCAAATAATTATAAAAAGTTATATAAAATAAGTGTTCTTAACTAGACAGCTTCTTACCTAGAGTACGTTGTCAATATTTAAAAAAAAAGTATATTCTTATAAAAAAATATACGGAAATGAAATTGAAAAATCCATCCCAAACACATACAGAGTAGACAGGCAGTGTAGAACAGGACGGCTCGAGATTGTCTGGTCGTTTGTGATATTACTCATAGACACCTAGACGTCACAATATATTAAGTAGGTGAACGTAATATGACAAGTAGATAAGCGCACAGCTGATTTTAAGGCCAAAGTTTAAAATATGATTTATTTAAACCAATCGTGTCAGTTTTTTTATTAACACATTTATCTTTAGCTGTGTGTATGCACAACATCTCCGATATCATTCTTTTGTGAAAATGGGCTTCTTTATCTAAGATCTTGACATTTTCAAAGTCAAAAATATGACCAGTAGTGTTAGAATGAACCGCTAATGCTGTACAATTAGGTTTGACCCTAACGTCGCTTTTGTGTTGGCATATACGTTTTTTTAATATTTGTTGAGTAGTCCCTATATAAGTTTTACTGCATTCTCCACATGGTATTTCATATACAACATTAGAATTTTCAAGACTAGGGATGTTAGATTTAAGTTCGGAAAAATTACGATTATTGTTGTTATCAGAGCTGAAGGCTAAATTAACGTCAAATTTCTTGAAAATGTTTTTATAATTAACAAACTCAGTGTTATGATACGGAAAACTAATGTACTGGTTGTTGTTTACATTTATATTATCAGGATTGCTGTTAAAAGCTGACCATGTTCTTTTTCTGATACATCTCACAATGAGATGGGTGGGGTAATTATTGGCAATAAAGGCTTTTTTAATGTTTTTTAGGTTATCAGATCTAAAATTAGGATGGGCTAACTTGATGGCTCTATCTATAGTGTTATTCAGGGCGTTAATTTTCAATGATAAGGAGTGGTTTGATAAGTAGTTAAGGTATCTCCAGCTATGAGTATTTTTTTGATACCAATTAGTAACTATTAGATTGTCATCCGATCTTATCAAAGAAACATCCATAAATGCAATACTATTATTCTCTTCTTTCTCACAAGTGAAATTTAAACGTGGATGGAAAGAGTTGAAAACCTCAAGCAACGTGTTGAGTGAGTTTTTATGATAAATTAAAATGATATCGTCTACATATCTGTAATAGATAACTGGGGTTTCTGGTAATTTATTTACCAGTCGAAACGTCTCTTAATATTTTATAATAAACTTTTGACGAGTAATCAAGAATTTTTATTTCCTCCTACATTTTTCGTCAAGAACAACAATCCAACTATATATATATATATATTCAAAATTAGAAACATAATAAATCATTTTACAAATATAGTGCATGCCTCGGGTCAAGAGTAATCAAGAATTTTTATTTCCTCCTACATTTTTCGTCAAGAACAACAATCCAACTATATATATATATATATATATATATATATATATATATATATATATATATATATATATATATATATATATATATATATATATATATATAATATATATATATAATTGAATATATATATATATATATATATATATATATATATATATATATATATATATATATATATTCAAAATTAGAAACATAATAAATCATTTTACAAATATAGTGCATGCCTCGGGTCTATGTTTAAATCTAGTTTAAATCCCAGACTCGCATTTCACATTTTTCACTCCCCGTTATTGTCCAAATCAGTTCAAGATCAGGTCATAAATATGAGAGATGAGATTCAGAATAAGACCTTTGACTACTGGGTGCAGGGATACTTTACATGGGTGATTTAGCTGAAGACGGATTGACGACAGACAAACCAATCCAAAATTTTCAAAAATTGTACTTAAGATACTTTGCCCTATCAGCATAAGATATCAGCATAAGTGCTGATCTATGTAATATTTTCTTAGTTAATGATATATTTACGTTACATAAAAATGCAATCTTGAAAATGACCGGTTATTAACAGACAGCAATTTTCATTTAAGAAAGTCCTGACGTTGTCGCAAGGGCCGTTCGAGACAGTTTTCTTCTTGTGGATTGACGTCTTTCAGACCAACCCAGTATTTTCAAGATTTTAATTGACATATTGCGCTCTCTGTATATGGGCGAATTAACAACAGCATGTGCTGACCTATGTTATATTTTCTAAGTTATGGATATTTTAACGTATCATATAAGTTCAACTTTGAAAATGGGCGGTTATCAATAAAGTGAAATTATCATTTAAAAAAGACCTGATGGTGATCCAAGGGTCGCTCGAGGTAGGTTAAGCCTAAGAGTGGATTCACATCATACAAACCAACTCAAATTTTTCAAAATTGTACTTATTGCACTGTGGGCTCTGTATAAGAGCGACCTGACATCAGCTTCAGTGATGTTATGTTTTTTTAGTTTAAGATGTAATTAAATTAGAGATACCTAAGATTTTACACCCTATGTATGAGGGTGAAGGGACATCAGCATAATTAATGATCTGTGTTAAGTATTATTAGTTCAGGATATATTTACAATACTCGTAAGCTCTCTCTCATTGCGCTCTCTGTATATGAGTTCAATTTTGAAAATCGGTGTTTATCAATAAACTAAAATTTAATACGTCACTAAAACAAACCCAGCAGTTTCAAGATTGTACTTGAGATTATGAGACACTATGTGTTGGACCTATGTTATATTTTCTAAGTTAAGGATATATTTACGTTACATATAAGTTCAAATTTGAAAATGGGCGGTTATCAATTATCTTTAATTTCTTACGTCATTCGAACCAACCCAGCAATTTCAAAATTGTACTTGAGACATTGCGCTCCCTGTGTAAGAACGAATTAACATCAGCATGTGCTGACCTATGTTATATTTTCTAAGTCTTCGTGGGTATCAATTAACTTTAATATCTTACGTCATTCGAACCAACCCAGCTATTTCAAAATTGTACTTGAGACATTGCGCTCTCTGTGTAAGAGCGAATTAACATCAGCATGTGCTGACCTATGTTATATTTACTAAGTTATTGATATATTCACGTTACATATAAGTTCAATTTGGAAAATGGGCGGTTATCAATTAACTGTAATTTCTTACGTCATTCGAACCAACCCAGCTATTTCAAAATTGTACTTGAGACACTGCGCTCTCTGTTTAAGAGCGAATTATCATCAGCATGTTCTGACCTATGTTATATTTTCTAAGTTATTGATATATTTACGTTACATATAAGTTCAATTTTGAAAACGGGTGGTTATCAATTAACTTTAATTTCTTACGTCATTCGAACCAACCCAGCTATTTCAAAATTGTACTTGAGACACGGCGCTCTCTGTGTGAGAGCGAATTATCATCAGTATGTGCTGACCTATGTTATATTTTCTAAGTTATTGATATATTTACGTTACATATAAGTTCAATTTGGAAAATGGGTGGTTATCAATTAACTTTAATTTCTTACGTCATTCGAACCAACCCAGCTATTTCAAAATTGTACTTGAGACACTGCGCTCTCTGTGTGAGAGCGAATTATCATCAGCATGTGCTGACCTATGTTATATTTTTTAAGTTATTGATATATTTACGTTACATATAAGTTCAATTTGGAAAATGGGTGGTTATCAATTAACTTTAATTTCTTACGTCATTCGAACCAACCCAGCTATTTCAAAATTGTACTTGAGTCACTGCGCTCTCTGTTTAAGAGCGAATTAACATCAGCATGTGCTGACCTATGTTATATTTTCTAAGTTATTGATATATTTACGTTACATATAAGTTCAATTTTGAAAACGGGTGGTTATCAATTAACTTTAATTTCTTACGTCATTCGAACCAACCCAGCTATTTCAAAATTGTACTTGAGACACTGCGCTCTCTGTGTGAGAGCGAATTATCATCAGTATGTGCTAACCTATGTTATATTTTCTAAGTTATTGATATATTTACGTTACATATAAGTTCAATTTGGAAAATGGGTGGTTATCAATTAACTTTAATTTCTTACGTCATTCGAACCAACCCAGCTATTTCAAAATTGTACTTGAGACAATGCGCTCTCTGTGTGAGAGCGAATTATCATCAGTATGTGCTGACCTATGTTATATTTTCTAAGTTATTGATATATTTACGTTACATATAAGTTCAATTTGGAAAATGGGTGGTTATCAATTAACTTTAATTTCTTACGTCATTCGAACCAACCCAGCTATTTCAAAATTGTACTTGAGACACTGCGCTCTCTGTGTGAGAGCGAATTCTCATCAGTATGTGCTGACCTATGTTATATTTTCTAAGTTATTGATATATTTACGTTACATATAAGTTCAATTTGGAAAATGGGTGGTTATCAATTAACTTTAATTTCTTACGTCATTCGAACCAACCCAGCTATTTCAAAATTGTACTTGAGACACTGCGCTCTCTGTGTGAGAGCGAATTATCATCAGTATGTGATGACCTATGTTATATTTTCTAAGTTATTGATATATTTACGTTACATATAAGTTCAATTTGGAAAATGGGTGGTTATCAATTAACTTTAATTTCTTACGTCATTCGAACCAACCCAGCTATTTCAAAATTGTTTTTGAGACACTGCGCTCTCTGTGTGAGAGCGAATTAACATCAGTATGTGCTGACCTATGTTATATTTTCTAAGTTATTGTTATATTTACGTTACATATAAGTTCAATTTGGAAAATGGGTGGTTATCAATTAATTTAAATTTCTTACGTCATTCGAACCAACCCAGCTATTTCAAAATTGTACTTGAGACACTGCGCTCTCTGTGTGAGAGCGAATTAACATCAGCATGTGCTGACCTATGTTATATTTTCTAAGTTATTGATATATTTACGTTACATATAAGTTCAATTTGGAAAATGGGTGGGTATCAATTAACTTTAATTTCTTACGTCATTCGAACCAACCCAGCTATTTCAAAATTGTACTTCAGACACTGCGCTCTCTGTGTGAGAGCGAATTAACATCAGCATGTGCTGACCTATGTTATATTTTCTAAGTTATTGATATATTTACGTTACATATAAGTTCAATTTGGAAAATGGGTGGGTATCAATTAGCTTTGATTTCTTACGTCATTCGAACCAACCCAGCTATTTCAAAATTGTACTTGAGACACTGCGCTCTCTGTGTAAAAGCGAATTAATATCGGCATTTGCTGACCTATGTTATATTTTCTAAGTTATTGATATATTTACGTTACATATAAGTTCAATTTTGAAAATGTGTGGTTATCAATTAACTTTAATTTCTTACGTCATTCGAACCAACCCAGCTATTTCAAAATTGTACTTGAGACACTGCGCTCTCTGTGTAAAAGCGAATTAACATCAGCATGTGCTGACCTATGTTATATTTTCTATTTTAAGGATATATTTACCTTACTTATAAGTTCAATTTTGAAAATGGGTGGTTATCAAGTAACTTTAATTTCTTACGTCATTCGAACCAACCCAGCTATTTCAAAATTGTACTTGAGACACTGCGCTCTCTGTTTAATAGCGAATTAACAACAGCATGTGCTGACCTATGTTATATTTTCTAAGTTATTGATATATTTACGTTACATATAAGTTCAATTTTGAAAACGGGTGGTTATCAATTAACTTTAATTTCTTACGTCATTCGAACCAACCCAGCTATTTCAAAATTGTACTTGAGACACTGCGCTCTCTGTTTAAGAGCGAATTAACATCAGCATGTGCTGACCTATGTTATATTTTCTATTTTAAGGATATATTTACCTTACTTATAAGTTCAATTTTGAAAATGGGTGGTTATCAAGTAACTTTAATTTCTTACGTCATTCGAACCAACCCAGCTATTTCAAAATTGTACTTGAGACACTGCGCTCTCTGTTTAATAGCGAATTAACAACAGCATGTGCTGACCTATGTTATATTTTCTAAGTTATTGATATATTTACGTTACATATAAGTTCAATTTTGAAAACGGGTGGTTATCAATTAACTTTAATTTCTTACGTCATTCGAACCAACCCAGCTATTTCAAAATTGTACTTGAGACACTGCGCTCTCTGTTTAAGAGCGAATTAACATCAGCATGTGCTGACCTATGTTATATTTTCTGAGTTATTGATATATTTACGTTACATATAAGTTCAATTTAAAAAATGGGTGGTTATCAATTAACTTTAATTTCTTACGTCATTCGAACCAACCCAGCTATTTCAAAATTGTACTTGAGACACTGCGCTCTCTGTGTAAGATCGAATTAACATCAGCATGTGCTGACCTATGTTATATTTTCTGAGTTATTGATATATTTACGTTACATATAAGTTCAATTTGGAAAATGGGTGGTTATCAATTAACTTTAATTTCTTACGTCATTCGAACCAACCCAGCTATTTCAAAATTGTACTTGAGATACTGCGCTCTCTGTGTAAGAGCGAATTAACATCAGCTTGTGCTGACCTATGTTATATTTTCTGAGTTATTGATATATTTACGTTACATATAAGTTCAAATTGAAAAATGGGTGGTTATCAATTAACTTTAATTTCTTACGTCATTCGAACCAACCCAGCTATTTCAAAATTGTACTTGAGACACTGCGCTCTCTGTGTAAGAGCGAATTAACATCAGCATGTGCTGACCTATGTTATATTTTCTAAGTTATTGATATATTTACGTTACATATAAGTTCAATTTTGAAAATGGGTGGGTATCAATAAACTTTGATTTCTTACGTCATTCGAACCAACCCAGCTATTTCAAAATTGTACTTGAGACACTGCGATCTCTTTGTGAGAGCGAATTATCATCAGCATGTTCTGACCTATGTTATATTTTCTAAGTAATTGATATATTTACGTTACATATAAGTTCAATTTTGAAAACGGGTGGTTATCAATTAACTTTAATTTCTTACTTCATTCGAAGCAACCCAGCTATTTCAAAATTGTACTTGATACACTGCGCTCTCTGTGTGAGAGCGAATTATCATCAGTATGTGCTGACCTATGTTATATTTTCTAAGTTATTGATATATTTACGTTACATATAAGTTCAATTTGGAAAATGGGTGGGTATCAATTAACTTTGATTTCTTACGTCGTTCGAACCAACCCAGCTATTTCAAAATTGTACTTGAGACACTGCGCTCTCTGTGTGAGAGCGAATTAACATCAGCATGTGCTGACCTATGTTATATTTTCTAAGTTATTGATATATTTACGTTACATATAAGTTCAATTTTGAAAATGGGTGGGTATCAATTAACTTTGATTTCTTACGTCATTCGAACCAACCCAGCTATTTCAAAATTGTACTTGAGACACTGCGCTCTCTGTGTAAAAGCGAATTAACATCAGCATGTGCTGACCTATGTTATATTTTCTATTTTAAGGATATATTTACCTTACTTATAAGTTCAATTTTGAAAATGGGTGGTTATCAAGTAACTTTAATTTCTTACGTCATTCGAACCAACCCAGCTATTTCAAAATTGTACTTGAGACACTGCGCTCTCTGTTTAATAGCGAATTAACAACAGCATGTGCTGACTTATGTTATATTTTCTAAGTTATTGATATATTTACGTTACATATAAGTTCAATTTTGAAAACGGGTGGTTATCAATTAACTTTAATTTCTTACGTCATTCGAACCAACCCAGCTATTTCAAAATTGTACTTGAGACACTGCGCTCTCTGTTTAAGAGCGAATTAACATCAGCATGTGCTGACCTATGTTATATTTTCTATTTTATGGATATATTTACCTTACTTATAAGTTCAATTTTGAAAATGGGTGGTTATCAAGTAACTTTAATTTCTTACGTCATTCGAACCAACCCAGCTATTTCAAAATTGTACTTGAGACACTGCGCTCTCTGTGTAAGAGCGAATTAACATCAGCATGTGCTGACCTATGTTATATTTTCTAAGTTATTGATATATTTACGTTACATATAAGTTCAATTTTGAAAACGGGTGGTTATCAATTAACTTTAATTTCTTACGTCATTCGAACCAACCCAGCTATTTCAAAATCGTACTTGAGACACTGCGCTCTCTGTTTAAGAGCGAATTAACATCAGCATGTGCTGACCTATGTTATATTTTCTGAGTTATTGATATATTTACGTTACATATAAGTTCAATTTGGAAAATGGGTGGTTATCAATTAACTTTAATTTCTTACGTCATTCGAACCAACCCAGCTATTTCAAAATTGTACTTGAGACACTGCGCTCTCTGTGTAAGAGCGAATTAACATCAGCATGTGCTGACCTATGTTATATTTTCTAAATTATTGATATATTTACGTTACATATAAGTTCAATTTTGAAAATGGGTGGGTATCAATTAACTTTGATTTCTTACGTCATTCGAACCAACCCAGCTATTTCAAAATTGTACTTGAGACACTGCGCTCTCTGTGTGAGAGCGAATTAACATCAGCATGTGCTGACCTATGTTATATTTTCTAAGTTATTGATATATTTACGTTACATATAAGTTCAATTTTGAAAACGGGTGGTTATCAATTAACTTAAATTTCTTACGTCATTCGAACCAACCCAGCTATTTCAAAATTGTACTTGAGATATTGCGCTCTCTGTGTAAGAGCGAATTAGCATCAGCATATGCTGACCCATGTTATATTTTCTATTTTAAGGATATATTTACCTTACTTATAAGTTCAATTTGGAAAATCATTGGTGACCAATAAAGTGAAATCTCATACGTCATTCAAACCATCCCAGAATTTTCAAGATTGTACTTGAGACATTGTGCTATCTGTATAAGAGCCAATTAACATCAGCATATGCTGACCTATGTTATATTTTCTAAATTATTGACATATTTACGTTACATATAAGTTCAATTTTGAAAATGGGCGGTTATCAATAAACTGCAATATTCATTTAAAAAATACCTCACGGTGGCACAAGGGTCGCTCGAGGCATCAAGCTTTAGAGTGGATTAACGTCATACAAACCAACTGAAATTTTTAAATAGTACTTAATGTACTGTGCAGTTATGTAAGGATGAACTGACATCAACATCAGTCTACTTCTAATTTTTGTTTTTTAGTTTAAGATGAATTTAATTTAGAAATACTTAAGATATTGCGCCATCTGTACAAGGGCGATCCGACATCAGCATAAGTTCTGATCTATGTTATGTGTTATTAATTTAGGATATATTTACAGTACTCATAAGTTTTCTTGCTAATTTTGAAAATAGACATTAAATAATATACTTTACCCTTGATTTAAGGGAGATCTGACGTTGGCACAAAGGTCGCTCGAAGCTTTTTTAGCTTAGAGCAGAACAACGCTAGACAAAACAACCCAGAATTTTCAAAATTGGCCATGAGACATTGCGCTCTCTGCAAAAGAGCGAATTTGCACCAGCAGAAATGCTTATCTGTGTTATAGTTTATTAGTTTAGGATATATTGGCGTTTCATAAAGTCTGTTCCCTTGTTTTAGGCGGAATTAGAATTTCAATTATAGTTACTTTTACCGATTGATTGAAGCTTTTGATCATTTTGTTCGGGAAAAGTCAACTTAAATATATAAAAAATAGCTAATGACAACTTATTAAAATGAAAATTTCTTTTAGTTCCGCAAATCCTTTGGAATAGACTGTATGTATGTTCAATCTCGAAAATGAGTGGTTGTTATGCATCTCAACGTAGAATTTTCAAAATTGGTGTTTACAATGCGCCATCTATATAAAGGCAAAATGACGTCAGCATAAGTGCCAATTTATGTTATGTTTTCATAGTTTAGGATACATTTACGTAAGATATAAGTTCAATTTTGAAAATGGGTGATATTAAAGAAACTGCAGCTTGAATTTTTGGGAGATTTGACGACTGTACACCCCTTAGGGTGCCATTTTAGTCGTTTACCATACCAAGCGTGATTTTTTTAATATCATCCCCATCGATATCAATTAATTCTCTGAATTTCTATCTCCCGTTTTGAAGTGACTTGTGGATTTCGAATTTCTTCCTTCCTCGTCCTCACGTGTTTTTCTGAATTTCAACCCTTCCTCGTCTTCGGGTATGTTTTTGTCGATTTGTCCCCTATTTACAAATGCGTGTTAAATTTCTCTCTTGCTTCTCACGGGATTGGTTTATAATTATTATAGTAAGCGTTTACATATGTGCACCCTCCCTCCTAAGAGATAGTTCTGGGTACGCACCTAGATAGTACAAGGTACCAATATTGCGGCAATGGGCTGGACACCACTCAAATTTGTTGGTACACATTTTCCAGTCTGCTTTTTAAACGTGCTAGGGGCATCGTATTGTTATACAGCAGCAATACAGCCGTGCTATTGCTGCTGTATTTTAATCATATAATAGAAATATATAGGAAATAAGTCAAATAAGCTTTTGTTAAATTTTTTACATACAAAATAATTTCTAAAAAATCTGCATTTTGATTTTAGGTCTGTTCCGGATGCCGAGATGCCAAGATCAATTCTGGATTTACTTTAGAGGTATTTGATAAACTTTTGCTTAAATGAAACAGATCAGGAAGACGTGAAAAAAAATTCTTTGCTTAAAACAATGCCTTTATTTAGGTTTTAGGATATATTAGAGCTCTGCCTGCAAAGAGGTGTGAGGGTTGTCTACTAAATCAGTGCTTCTCAACCCAAATATTAGCACGCACCAACAAAATATTTAATTTTATGGGCGAAGCGGTGAAAACATCTTTTTGAATATAATTTTTATTATATTTATTTATTGTTTTATTCAATGACGCGGCTTGAATTCGGACGTGTCAATGTCGTAGAATTATATCTTGTGCGGTGTCTTATAACTTTCGGAACGTTTAGATTTTGACGCCGACCAGCGGTTAAAATATACCTTGTCGGCTGAGTAATACACATTTCTTCATAGCACGTCCACCAAAATTGTTTTTTATTGAATATAATTTCTCTAATATTTTTGTTCAGTCTGTTTTAGATCGTTCAAAGGTCAACAGGTACACAGAGATGAGAAGGAAGAACAGTTGTCAATCAAATTAAGCTTCCCAGTAGAACTGTATGGTGTAGAGGTCTGCATTGTAACTGAAGAGTTAAGATGTCTACAAAATGGAATTTTACAGAAGAATATCGTGCATTTCGTGGACTAGCAAAACGGATAACGAAGAAGTCCTCAACAAGGAAGAACGATGAGAACAACCCTATAAATTCGAATATCTGAAAACTTAAGAGAATGCTTCGGAATCTCTCGCATAGATCTATTCAGAAGGTACCATTCAAGATTAAGATTGCTTTTCTACTTGAAGAAGAAAGTGGTCTTAGAGTTCCCAATGAAAGTCGGTGAATATCCTCTGATAAACTTTTCGACGAGGATTCGACACAAAAAAGAAACCGACTACAAATAGTCGAATACAAAAAAATAGTTAAGTATGCTGCTTACTAAAATTGAGCAGAATATAGGTAAATTGATCTGATAGCAACAGACTTATCCATTACAATTGAAGGAGCAAGTGGATAAAGGTGTTAGGCATTTTCCGTTATCTCTCCGCTTGTCACATCAGTTGAAAGCCTGTTATGAAAGCCACAAATTACTGCATTTTTTCTTCTTTCGCTACTGTGTGATACATTGAAAAACTACTTGAGGTCATTGTACATAACACCTTTATCTACCTGTATCTTCCAAAATATAGATAATTGGAAACTGAGTGTTGTGGTTAGGATAAAAGAGGCTTATACAACCTTATTCCAACGAAAATTTCAAAATTTCAAAAAATGCTACATAACACCATCCACTTTCCCTTTCAATTATTATTAAATATTTATATATTCATATATAAAACTGGTCTACTGTATTTGTTTACGTCTTTTCCGGTTTTTTAGGGCCTCCATTTATGTTATCATGGATTTAGGATTATTTTAGACCTTTTGATACAAAAAATGAAACAGACTATAAATTCAAGAAAAGTTGAATTCAAGAAAAGATTTAAGGATGCTCCTTACTAAAACTGAACAGAATATAGTTAAATTGGTTTCCAGGTCGTTAGTTTCTTTATTTATGTTAACATGGATTTAGTGTCATTACAGACCTTTTGACACAAAAGAGAAATCGACTACAAATAGTTGAATGCAAGAGAAGATTTAAGGATACTGCGTACTGAAATTTAGCAGAATATAGGTAAATAAGACTGATAGCAATAGGCTCATCCTTTACATTTATTATTAAATATTTATATATACATATATAATACTGGCCTACTACATTTATTTCCATGATTTCAGGTTTTAGGTTCTTTATTTATGTTAAATGGTTTAGTGTCATTACAGACATTTTGACACAAAAGAGAAATCGACTATAAATAGTCGAATACAAGGGAAGATTTAAAGATGCTGCTTACTGAAACTGAGCAGAGTATGGGTAAATAAGTTTGATAGCAATAGGCTCATCCTTTCCATTTATTATTATATATTTATATATACATTAATTCTGGTCTAATGTATTTATTTCCATGTTTTTAAGTTTTCAGGTTCTTTATTTATGTTAACATGGATTTAGTGATATTACAGACCTTTTGACACAAAAGAGAAATCGACTACAAATAATCGAATGCAAGAGAAGATGCTGCTTACTGAAATTGAGCAGAATATAGATAAATAAGACTGATAACAATAGGCTCATCCTTTACATTTATTGTTAAATATTTATATATACATATATAATACGGGCCTACTGCATTTATTTCCATGATTTCAGGTTTTATTTATGTTAAATGGTTTAGTGTCATTACAGACCTTTTGATACAAAAGAGAAATCGACTACAAATAGTCGAATACCAGAGAAGATTTAAAAATGCTGCTTACTGAAACTGAGCAGAGTATGGGTAAAAAGTTTGATAGCAACAGGCTCAACCTTTACATTTATTATTATATATTTATATATACATTAATAACACAGGTTTACTGTATTTTTTCAGGTTCTTTATTTATGTTAAATGGATTTAGTGTCATCACTCTCTTGATCGCTGAAGACGGAAACAGATCGTTGTGCAGTTTCCGAAACGTCCGGAAGAATTTTATATACCTCATGATAAAAACCATATTGTACTATTCTAGCTTAGTACTACCAGTAATGGCAAACGTCCAAAATAACAGTGTGTGCATTAATATTGAATTTTTGACACAAAAGAGTAATCAACTGCAAATAGTACAATATAAGGGACGTTTTAAGAAGGCTGCTTACTGAAATTCAGCAGAATGTTGGTAAAGACAAAAACAAAGACAGAAAAATGTGTCTGTCTATCGGTTCAATAAAAATTTTGGCCAAACGGCTAGACCAGAAAAACTAAAATTTGAGATGCGTATACTCGAATTGCTTATGCCACCGTCAATTTCACCGCCAAATCAGATTCATTTCACGGCCATAACCCTACCAGGTCCCTACCGTGTTCCTGCCGTATCCATATCGTGTCCATGTCGTGTCATTGTCTCATCATTGTAATATCATGTAACATATCAAATTTTCATCACTCGTGCCAAAAGTCAAAAAAACCTATATAAATATTTTTTTTATCTAAAAACTAAACGAAAATGATCCTCTATAATCTGCAACCAGATTACAGAGGACTCAATTATATAGGGGGGCCGCAGACAATATTTACATTATTTCGGGGTTCCCATGCCAGAAAAGTTTGAGAAACATTGATTTAAAGGACAACTTGAGTGTTAAGTTGGTTTTACACAGTTCAATTAATTGATCAAGTTTTTTTGTCAATTAATTGAAAACTTAATTGGTAACCTTGAAAATAAAAGGATCGCTTTACACATATCAATTTATTTATCAATTTTTTTGAAACCTTTTACATTACCAATCGTAAAACTTGTTGACATTAAGTCTGTTTCTTTGGTTTAGGCGGAACTAGATTTTCAATTCCAGTTACTTTTACAGTTTTTGATAATTTTGTTTAGCAAAAGCCTACTTCAAACCATAAAAGAAGTGCTCATGACAACTTACAAAAATAAAAATTCCTGTTGGTTCCGCCTATAAAATATTGAAATCTTTGCCGGTCACCATGGCGTAGTGGTTAGTGCACTGACTTCTAGGCCATGAGGGCTCGGGTACGAATCCCGGTTATGGCATGGAATTTTTCAATGAATAAAATGCATCTGGATAACGGCCTCAGTAGCCAAGTCCAAAAATAAAAAAATATAAATAAAAAAAAATAAAAAAATAAAAAAAAATGAGCTGTGACCAAGAACAAAAGAAATAACCCAGATTATGGTGAATTAGAACGTCTGAGGTTCTGTCACATTTTAAAACAAAACATATTTTATATATTTCTAGGTTATGTTACAACTAAACAGTTGACAATAACTAAACAGATAAAAATATAACTAGATTTCCCTAAAAAATTGATGAAAAATAGAACTTGCAATACATTTTTCAATTAATTGTTGAAATTTGAACACTTTACACACATCAATAAGTTGAAGGTCAACTTTTTCAATTAATTGATCAATAAATTGAATCGTGTAAAATCCACTTTACTTAAGGTTGAAATCATTTACTTAACAACAAAAATGAATGAGATTTCTGTGTTTAATGCAGTTTTTAATAAGATATATTGTTAGCTTAGATTGATCTATTAAAATATTTATATACGTATATTCTATACTGCGCGACTTTTTCTTGTGGCTTTTCCTCCTTCCCCACAATTTCATAAGCTATGGGCGTGCGTGCACCTCCTTGCAACTCCCACGCGGCTCTAATGTTCTCAATTATACACATATACATACAGAACAACGTATTAAAAATATATTTATTTTATCAGTACAACACATTATATTTCACTTCATAATTAACAGTACAATACAATAACAATAGACGGTACACAATGATGACAGCAATTCGCTTTGCTCAGCTCAATTACTTACCCCATAAGTGAATAACCAGTGGAACTTTCAGATTCGCCCTCTCTTTCCTGAAACCCACAAAGATTTAATTAGTATCATTTAGAACATCATACCTTGTGGGTTTTAGTTGAGAGGACAAATCTGAAATTTAAATAATTTCACTGAAATACAAATTATCGTTTATGTTAATCGAATAGTTGCGAACTAAATGAAGAAATTATGTTAAAGAACTGGGCCCTGTTGCACCATTCTATTTTGCAACTTTGCACATTGCGAAATATAAGTTTTTACCTGTCACTTTGCATTCATGATGACAATTGTTTTTTTTTTTTTTTATCCATATAAAATCTATAATATAATTCACCAATGTGTGTCTCTGCGAGGGTGCGTACCCGTCTTCTAAAATAAATTTGAAGCGAGATTCTGAAATGTAACGAAATATTCCGAAGCTTACCGAAGTGTATATTGACATATAACGCGTGATAATAATAGTAGTTAATTGATATGTTTACCCAAAAAGAATTAAAATTATTAGTAGCAGAAAAAAATATTATTTTAAAAAATATTTGGTTTTGATAAAAGTAAGTAAGAAAAATGCGACTTTCTTTTCTTTATTATTATTATTATTAATATATTTTTTTTTTATTTTACGATTAACGTTTTAAATTATCTAACGATTTAAATTTTCAAAAATGTAAATATAATAAAGTGAGTAAAACACGCTTCGGTAAAAATGAATAACTAATACCAAAAATTACCGGCCGAGTTTGGTCATTCTTATCAGCGCAACTAGGTGACCACTTATTTGTGTAAATTTAAAAGTGGTTCGTAATATTTAAAATATTTTGGTAAAAGTTACAAATTGATACATTAAATAGTTTGCATCTTTGAAATTGTTTGTCATCTTGGCATTAAAACATGGTAAAACATTTCATTTTCTTAAAATATCATTCCATTTGACAAATGTCATAAAGATAAATGATATCTTAGTTATAATGTTCATAACCAACAAATCTGAAGTAGGTTTTACAGCGTAAGGAATATTTTGAAATGACAAATATACATTTAAAAGTCAGTACTACTATAAAAGTAACCAAAATAACCAGATCTGGTTTGACCTTACAAAAGTGAATGCAATATATTAAAGCGGGCCAACAATTAAATTTTACTGTGTAATAGTTTCTCACTATATATTTCAAACTGATTTGAGATATAGTGTAAGTACGCTTTTTTCCGTGTGTGCTTTTTTTCGTGTGTGTATTTTTCCGTGTGCGCTTTATTCCGTGTGTGTATTTTTTCATGTGCGCTTTTTTCCGTGTGCGTATAAATCCGTGCGCGTTTTTTCCGTGTGAGTATTTTTATATTATATAAGTAATTGAAAAATTTATTTTAATAAATATATTTTAAATTTAATGTCTCAAATCATTTTTAGTTTTAATATTATAAATGTAATACTCTGAGTGAAAATGAATCGTTTTCCCATCTTAAAACGTTAATGAATAAATAATTCGAAATAATACTCATTATTTGTCCAGTTTTTAATAGTGAGCAAAGAGTTGATTCAATTTGAATTGGATGAAGTAGGGCGTATGGCTAGAGAAAGAAGTCTGAGGTGTCGAGCAAGTTCCACATTAAGGTAATGATGTGTTTGTCAACACAGTTGGCAACGGGTGCACTAGTATATAATAATCTTGATTTGACAACCAAAATTAACTTTACATTTTAAAATGAGTTTAGAAAGGAGTGACGCAAAGAAAAAAAAGCAATATTGAAATATAATTAGCATGGGCAAGATAAACGGAAAAAGAAAAATCATTAGGACTAGCCATTTATGATAGAGGGTGGACTCGCTAGGGACTTCTCAAAAGATTTTATAGGTAAGAACAACTGTAATGCCAAATAACAACTCTGTAAATATGTATTCTAGTAGTGAAAACGAAAGAAAATAATAATTCTTATTGGAGGTATACACCAGCTTTTAAATCTTAAAATAGCAGCGCTTGGGAAAGGTCACCAACCTAGCTCAAAATTTAAAAAACCCTTGTATTTTTAAAAACCCGTCAGTCATGCATGCTTCCTAACCAGTTGGATTTACTGCATATAATTATTATTGGGACCACAAATCATCATAACATTTAAAGAACGTTTTCCGTGTCTGTCAACCTAGTTTTTCTCATGTTCATTAAGTGTATGCAATTCAATTAGTGTTATATCAACACACCCCAGACAAACGGAAACACTCCTTTGTAAAAAAAAGAGGGCCAAATTTGTATTTTCAGGCCAACAAACCATATTATGCATAATATTATCTATTGTGGTATTAACGACATTTATTTTTCTACAAACTGTCGATTTGTGGACACTATGCTCAATAGTGACACCAAAACTAGGCTCAATTTCCAAGCCAATGTAAACTTTAAAGTAATTGCTATTTAGCAGTTCAAGCTATATTC
This sequence comes from Liopterus haemorrhoidalis, assembly GCA_963971575.1. NCBI lineage: Eukaryota > Metazoa > Arthropoda > Insecta > Coleoptera > Dytiscidae > Liopterus > Liopterus haemorrhoidalis. The sequence continues at coordinate 48,612,257 of OZ020611.1, forward strand.
ATATTATTTTTATTTTGAATTGAAGGCCTTATTTGTTTTAATACATATTCTACTTGTTGCTTATTCATTCCAAACGCCTCTTTAAATGAAAAATTATCTTCATAATTGAATGTAATTCTTATTTTATAACATGTTCTTTTTCTTGTTCTTTCGACCTCTCCTACGTTGCTTTCGGCACTAGATTGATATAAAAATCTTTAAGATTTTTACTTTAACTGAAGTATAAAAATTGTTAAGTATCAAAACTGTTTGCGATTCTTTTTGCAAAACTTTGCAAAAAATGATAGTATTTTATTTTGTTGGAGCAACAAACGAATATATGCGAAGTGAAAATACTTTATTTGAACTTTACATTTTCAAAATTTTAGATACATGGCAACGCAAAGTTGTTCGCAAAGTGTAAAGTTCAATGTGCAAAGTGCAAAGTAGAATGGTGCAACGGGGTCCTATCCGTTCGTAAAGTCAGTCGGAGCATACATATTAGCTTATTTTTAGTCAATCCGATTGATCCACCGGAGTAATCCGAGCGTTTCCAAGCAATCCGATGATCTGACAGGATTAATGGATTGCTGGTGGTGGGGGTTATCGCGGGTAAATTGAATCTTACAGCCAATTGGAATATGTTGAAAACAACAAAATATACGAAATAAGTGCCATTTGTGATAGAATTCTATTATTAGTATTAAAATCATATTTATAAAAAAAAAGCGGTAGTAGTTGTAATCAATGACAGAAATTTGACAGTTGCAGTTAGCTCCACCGTCACCAAACGTCACTACTTAACTTCAGACAAATATTGCTTACGAAAATGTGAGCAATCCGACTAATTTTGTGAAGTCACCAAACCAATATGAGCAATCTTGTGGATTAAATAAACGTAAATGCCTAATGTTTCTGCGGCCAGCGTACACTCTAATATAGACTATTTCAAACCTTTAAGCGGAACCAAATGGAATTTTAATTTTCTTAAGTTGTCACAAGCTAATTTTTTAATATTTGAAGTTGGATTTTGCTAAATAAAATGATCAAAAGGTTCAATCAAACGTTAACAGTAACTAGAATTCACTAACAGTAACTAAATTTTGTTCCGCTTAAAACAAAGAAACTGGCTATTTGTGTATATTTTCAACCAACGGTTGAATTGAAATAATAAAAATAGAAGAATGATTATCGAACAGAAATAAAGTAAAAAAAAAAAAAACAGTAAAATGGACAAACGTACGTATTGACTGACAAAGGTCTGACATATAAAAGACAGACATGGAAAAAGTCCGACTTTGACAAAAAGCCGATGCAGACAAAACACCGATACTGACGAAAGAGAGACGTAGACAATAGGCCCACAAACAAAGGCAGACTGACAAAAGTATGCCAGATAAAAGGCCGACTGACAAAACATGAAAAAAAGGCCGACGCAAACGAAAAACCGATACTGACAAAAGAGGGATAGAATAGGCCCATTGACAAAAGGTTAACAAACAAACGGCTGACAGACAAAAGCCTGCCAAAAGACTGAAAAAAGTTCGACATGGACCTTTTATGTCGACTTATGGTCGATATAAGGCCGACATTTTCCCTCTGAAGTTAAATACTAATTTTCAGTGTTTTTGCATTTCTATTCTGTCTGCAGAACTCATTGAACATAATACCATTTTTTCCCCAGGTCCCTTGTTTAACTATTAGATTTACAGCGTCAGTAGCTTTATTTTCTACAACATATTTACATTTTAACACAAGATTTTCAAGTTGCCTTGTTTCAGAAATATTAAAATTTGCGTTTCTTGGACGTTTATCGCACAATTATCTGTACAAAATTTTGACAGTTGTATCTGTCTCCCTTTGTTTAACATAACGCTACTAATACCAACATAAAACAAACATCGTAAAACATTATTATCAATCAGAATAGCTATCTACGGGATAAATAGAGTTGGAAATACAGAAAGCAATTTATCCTAGTGAATATCAAGAGGATAATATTAACCCATTGATAGTTATTCTTATAGATAACAGCAAGGTGGAAATACCGGGCCTTAATTTCAGAAAATATTAGTTTTCAGATTAATTTACAAACAAAAATTATTTTATCAATTGTTCCTGATGTAAACAGTTATATTTATATATAAATAAGAGGTCTAAAAGAATAAAAACAACATCACTATGCCACCAATAATTCAAAAGTTATGAACAAGTGAAGCGAAAAAGGTAGTATCGTACCAGATAAAAATTCTCGATGAGGAAAAAAATGAAAAGGATAGTGATAATCATGTTTTTTTAAATCATTTTATCAGGTACCCTTGGGGTATTCCAATGGCCCATGATTTTTCAGTTTTTTAAAATTTACATTACCATGGTTTTTAGACCTGGGGGTAGGGGGCTTATTTATCCCATAAAGGCATTATCATTTGTATTTAAACTAAACAATGATACAAGCTGTCTCAAAAGAAATTTTATATTTAGTGGATCGATTAAAAAAAAAGTAAGCCGTATATAGAAAAAATGTTTATTAATTATTAAAATACACTTTTTGGGGATTTATTTCTTAAAAATAATATCGTCTAAATGTAGACCCTCGCGTTCTCGGCACTCATTTAATCGAACAGTAAAATTACTTATGACGTCTCGGCAGGTGGACTCAGGGATGGCTGCCATTTCGTGACGGATATTTTCTTTCAAATGCGCCAGTGAAGTCGGTTTATTGGCGTAAACTTTAGATTTAAGATAACCCCATAGGAAAAAGTCCATAGGGGTTAAATCTGGACTGCGTGGAGGCCAATTTATGTCACCTCTCCGGGAGATCAATTTGCCTGAGAAAATTTCACGAACACGTGGCAGAGACATATTGGACGTGTGTGAAGTTGCTCCGTCCTGTTGGAACCATGTTCTTTGGTTATAGCCAGGAAAGTTTTGCAGTTCAGGTACCAAGAAGTTGTCTAACATCTCCACATAACGCTCTGAATTCACTGTAACTGCACGCCCCCTTTCGTCTTCAAAACAGTAAGGGTCGATAATTCCTCGCGCCGGCATCGCAGCCCATACGGCCACTTTAGGCGAATGTAGGGGTTTCTGATGTTTGCGTTTCGGATTCGTTTCACTCCAGTAGCGGCAGTTCTGCTTATTTACGTGGCCATTAAGATGAAAATGAGCTTCATCCGAAAACAAAATGTTGGTAAACGTTGAAAATCGCTCAATCACCTGATTTACGAAATTAAGCCTCTGACTGGCATCTTGGGGCTTTAATTCTTGCACCAATTGAATTTTGTAGGGGTGCAGCTTTAGGTCTTTGTGCATAATGCGATGTAATGATGATCTATGCACATTTAAAGCACTTGCGCGCTTCCGAATTGAAAGGTTCGGGTCGTCACGAACAGACTGATTAACATTCTCCACGTTTTCTACCGTTCTTGATGACCTAGGTCGCCCGGATTTTGATTTATCCAGCGTTGTACCAGTCTCTTCAAAGTTTTTAACCCAATGTCGAATGAGAGGAATGCTTGGCGCATCATTTAAGTGGCGAAAACCTCGAATACTGCAGAATTTTCTACGCGCTACAGTCGCCGAATCACCGTTTTTGTAAAACTCTCGCACGCATAACGCGCGGTCTGCTCCCGAGAAACGCTCCATAGCGGCTAAATTCCCAAGAGCCAGGCTACCGATTGACACAACCCCCGCGCCCCTCGGATACGTTGCGTTCACGCAGTAAGCTAAATAAATATAAAATTTCTTTTGAGACACCTGTATTATATATTTAAGTGGCGAATTAATTAAAATTTTGATATTATCTAATTTAAGAGAGCAGCAAGTTGCGGGTATAGTGAAAAGAGAAACAAAATCAGTTTTTCACAAATATTGTGATAAAACAATATAATGCCCGATTTGTCTTCGTCGGCCTCTTGTCTGTCGGCTTTTTGTCCGTGTCGGCCTTTTCTCCAAGTCGACTTATCGTCTATCGGCCTTTTCTTCCATGTCTGCCTTTTGTACGGATATCCCGTTCGAGAACGTATTGCTACCCACCGCTCTTACTGCGTTCTGGAACGATCTTAAGTCCGTTCTACATTATACTTTTTTCAATACTATCCAACTCTGACGACATTCAACTTTTGATACTACAAAATATAGTAGGGGAAAAAAAATACAGCGATACCTTCAATCTTTTATTACTTTGTGATACTCTTTACTGCCAACTTAAAATATTCTAGGTTCAGGTGACAGACAACAGTTTGATTATAGAATTCTAGTAACCAATTTATAAATAGTTTTTAATTGTGCTAAGTTTATATTATAGTATATGTTCTAAATAAACTTCTTATCAACTTAATAAACTTCTAAAAGTTGTAAACAAAAACTAAAAAGTTTTAAGTTTGTACGACTGGGAAGTATACAAATGTCACCCAAAAATTTGACCGGAGGTAGTTCTGAAAATAGTGTAGTTTGTAGTGTAGCATCGAAAGTTAGAAGGAAGTATTGTGTTTCACATTATACTTTTTACGTCAATACTAGGCAAAAAATCTGTAGTACTTCGCAAAAAAGTATAATGTAGAACGGACTTTATGTCTCTCGTCCGTATGTGCTTCTACTACAAATATCAAATTTTAATTTAAAATTAAAGAACACTAATAGCTAAATAAATAACAATCTGCAAATTAAACATATTAAATTATAAATATAAGAAACTCATTTTTTAAAATATTTTAATATATATTTTGTAAAACACATTTAAAGTACGTTTGGTATTCTGTTACAAAAATCCTTTTATATATCTGAATTAGACCTATTACCACAAATTAAATTATTTTCTGTAGCTATCCTTCGTAAATGATGACTAAAATCTAACTGTATAGTTTTAAGAAACTGCATAACAACATCTCGTCTTTGTTCCCGTTCAACATCAACCTCTGTTTCATCGGAAGCATTTTGCAAAGAACCATAAAGTACAGGCGCATTAATTTTCTCATACAACGCAAGGGTACGCGCGTGTTTAACAAATTCCTGAGGATTTTCCTTTAAAGATAATGTATCAAGAATTACATTAGCAAGGTGAGAAAGTGTAGCTTCTTCTAAATAATCATTTTCAATGTATTTATCACCGTATGTTGTGCATGTTGTTGAGTAGTTTTTTGGTTTTAACTTTATTGTGTCTACAGATGTGAATATTTTTTGTAAATCTTCATCGGAAAGTATTTTTTTTGTATTTATACTCTTATGCTTCATGTTACGTGGTGAGTTAGTACAATAAATGATAGTATTGGTTTTTGGTTTTTGTTTAAGTGGAATTATTGTGTAGCTTTCCGAAGGTGACATTGCTGTTATATAATTTTCCCCGCCCCCTGCTGCTAGTTTATTCAAGTTTCTACCTGTCTGATCAAATGTGTAGGTTTGTTTATTCATTGTAATTTTATTGACATAATTATTGTAGTTAGTGCTAGCAACTATGCAACTACGATGATGTTTTGTTTCGTTTCTCCTTTTTTCATTGACTAAATCATAAGGGTTTGTGAAAAAATGTTGTTGGCAAGCTACATTACGTACACTTTTAAGAACCAGCTTGTTCCTCTTATCGAGACTCATGTTAAGGGTTGTGTAGTCATTTTCTGCCATGAAGTTTGGTCGATCTTGTATTGTTTTTTTAGATTTTTGATTTTTCATAGGTTTAGCTGCATTTTTGAGTTCAATTGCTTTTAATGTATTCTCTAAGTTGGTGACGTAATGAGTTTTTTCTTCTAGTAAACAATATGTGCTTTGTAATTCTACCATCTTCATGGAATGTTCTTGACTTAACTAAGGAAAGAAAAATAATCACACAAGTATTTTATAATTTACCCGTTCATTGTTAAAATATCCCAAATTAGTGTTCCCTCTAAGCCTGTAGTTTTTTTTGTTATACTGTTCCCTAGGCGGCGATTATATACATGTGGGAGTGATACATTTAAAATGAAAATTTGGGGATCGTTTGCTAAATTAGCTGGGCGATATGAAAATAACTATGAAAATATGAGTTAAAAAATTCATCTTACGATAACTACATTATGTCCAGCCAGCTCGTTCGCAAGGAGAGTATAGTGGGTGAAAAGCAAAAAAAAAAGAAAAAATAGGAGAAGAGGAAAGAAAAAGAGAAAAGGAAAGAAAAAAATCAGCTGTGGCCACCACAGGACCGACCGCCATTATAAAGTACTTATATAAATTACATTCTAGCAGCAGAGTAGAAATAACTTGACCTATTATTTTCTAACAGAGATATTATTTATCATTATCATGGAAACGTTACATATAAATATGAAAAAATTGAGACTTGGATAATATTTCGAAAAATTTTACAGAAATTATTCGAAATTTTTCGTTTTATCAAAAAACGTCGCAAATAAAAGTTATCTGTTGTGAAATATTCGCAAAAATCTTAAAATCGACACGAGTAAACTTCCATTTTTAGTAAACCGATTTTTACCAAAAGTTGATCAACTTGTGCCATTGATGGCAGAAGATTAAATATGAAGTTTCATAAAAATCCTTTCAGCCGAATTTGCTCTGCACGTGTCCACAGACAGACGGACAGACGGACGGACAGACGGACAGACAGACAGACGGACGGAGAGACAGACCGACAGACATCATGCTAAAAATACTCAAAACGTTATGTAGGGACCTCAATTCGTGGAGATCCATCGAAATCTCGAAACGTCAAAATTGGTATGATCACAATACCTCCCTTATATATGTTGGCGGTCGGTAAAAAAAAAAAGGAAAAATGGTAAAAAAATGATCTTATTCTTATTATTTTTATTATTTCCTGAAATGGTGTTGGATTTTTTATCGTCGATTCATTTTTTGGGATTCTACAAAAATATTTGAATATTTTGAAGGTTGGCGTTGATTGTAAAATATATTTTTTCATGTCATAAAAGTCTCCAAATTTGTTGCAACCTCAAAGTTATTTATTGCATGTAACTTATAATTAAGTAAATTAAATTTTGTATAGTTTATTTTATATCAATATGTAGATTTTTTTTTTTCACTACAAAAATTTGTACAGTAATCCTTCGATCTGTTCTTATTGTACGATTTCGCAACTGCTCGAAACATACCCCACGTGACCTGCGCGAAGAACGCGATTTCTTTGGACCTAATCGCGCACTCAAGTCGAGCGATTCGCAAAGCTCTCGATCGGATCTGCTCCGGGTCGGTTTTTGCCGCGAACACAAAGGAGTTTGGCGAATTTAGTTCGTTTCGTTTAGGCGTTCGAGGTAAGCATGACCGTTTGACACAAAGTTTATAAAGCCTAGAGTAGATAATAAATGTCAGTTAATAAATTACTGTAATTATTTTTCGCTAGCAGTTTAGCCTTTTAACGACTCAAGTTGTTTTATGTGTTGTTATAGACAGTTATTTATAGATTTGGCTGTAAGCTTACAGATTTGCTCAGAATTACACCATTGAGAAAAGTATTAGGTGTGACTGCCTCTAGACAGTTTTCGTGTATCTAGCAAATTTATCCCATCGTGTTCAGTTCTGACAGCTAAACTAAAACACGATTATTTTTATAACTTGCGCATTTTTTTGCTTACACATATATCCTGAAATTAGAGGGAACACTGCCCCAAATAAATTTTCCCCCACGAATATAACATTAATGAAATTTCAGCAAAACTATTAATGTTTATATTTTGTTTTATTACTTAATATTTCTATTTCTCTACGAAGATTTCCAAGAAGAGTATTGTACATGGAAGCACAATATTTGGTAGTGATGGTGTCGCGAAATTTATGGTATAAATTATACAAATGCATATAATATAATGCTCAATATGGTACAAATCTAAATAGAATAAACGGAAAATTGCAGTGTATAAGAATCATTAAAAATCAGCTGTGGCCACCACAGGACCGACCGCCATCATAAAGTTCTTATATAAAATAATGTATTTATTTAGCAGCAGAGTAGAAATAACTTGGCCTAATATTTTCTTGGCGAGATATTATTTATCATGACCATGGAAACGTTACATATAAGTATGAATAAATTGAGACTTGAAAATTGAGAATTGAGTATGAAAAAATTGAAAAATTTTACAAAAATTATTCGAAATTTTTCGTTTTATAAAAAAACGTCTCAAATAAAAGTTATTAATTATTGCTTTTATAGCAACTTTTGTTCAATAAATTTTTTCGAAATATTTTTCTGTTGTGAAATATTCACAAAAATCTTAAAATCGACACGAGTAAACTCCCATTTTTAGTCAACCGATTTTTACCAAAAGTTGATCAACTCGTGCCATTGATAGCAGAAGCTTAAATATAAAGTTTCATAAAAATCTTTTCAGCCGAATTTGCTCTGCACGTGTACACAGACAGACGGACAGACAGACGGACGGACAGACGGACAGACAGACCGACAGACATCATGCTAAAAATAGTCGAAACGTTATGTAGAGACCTCAATTCGTGGAGATCCATCGAAATCTCGAAATGTCAAAATCGGTATGATCACAATACCTCCCTTATATATGTTGGCGGTCGGTAAAAATATGTAATAAGAGACAAAACCAGCATTTAGGCGCCGCTAATAAGAGCTTTCAGCATTTTTATTATAATAATATTTGACAAAATTCAAAATAAAACACAAGCTTAACCTCATTCGTATACGTGTTGAACAGAAATACGACGGGGAATGCTGTTAAAACAAATACGACGAGTGAAACAGAAATACGACGGTAAAGTAGATTTTTTACCATTTGTTAATACCAACATGACATATAATTTCAAAGCTGATAACTATCCAAATTTCCTCTTAGTTTGTTTGTACAAAAGTGAACAGCATATACTTAGGATACACCTTCCAGAAAAGCAATGAAGACCAGCCACGCATAATGGAAATTCACAAAATGAAAAAAGCAACCAAAGCCAGCAAAATACTTTTCGATTTTCCTTCCTGCTTTGGGGTAGTTGCAAATTTTCTGGAACATACGATTTTTACCATATTTCTATGTTTAGGAGAGCCAACGTATAAAATCTACCCCCAGAGATGAAATCACGTTTTGCCGAATTTTCCTTCCTGTTTATGGGTTTAGGGGTAGTTCTATTTTTCCTAGATTTCGTTTTCCCGGTCGATGGTCGCATTGGGAAATTAGCTAATTTTCGGTGAAATCGCGGTTTTAGATATTTTGCAATTATTTTAGGAGTTGAAACAAACAAAACGTACTCTCAGGAATCATGTAAAAATTGTCGCAATAAAATTTTTATAGGAGGCCTCAAAAAGTTTTTGCACTCGGGGCCCGATATATCGATGACCAGCCACGCGGTGGCCTTGAATAAGTTTGAGCTCTACAGGTGGAATCATGGAAATACATTACTATTTCTGAAACTACATACTACATTTTTTTAAAACAGTGTAGAAAAGTGCTGCAAAACTAAGTACTTAAATGAGGAAATTAAAAAGTGGGCCCCTCAAACTGTTAAAACAGATTATCCTCAAATAAGGAATATTTGGGCAATAATAAGAATAAGACAGTCTGAAGATATTCATGAAATTTTACAGTGTAAATAAATATTATCCCAAATTATTACTCTCCATTATTACAGTAGGTACAATGTTTGGAAAGAAGTGTGCTTTATCACTTCTTTCCAAACAAATTTCTGAATCAGCGATAAAGTTAACAGCTGGAAAAAAATTAAATGAACCAGAAATATCCAAATGAGTATAAAAATAAAAAGTTAAAAACATATACAGAGTTTTCATAAATGATTGATAGGCATTTGAATTTTCCGTTAATTCGATTATTTTTAAAGGTTGGTACTTATCAGTGGTGCACATAGGGAAACTAATGACTCATTGACAAAGCAATTTATTAATAACGTACATTTACTATTGTTTATGTGACTAATTTTTGTTTACCAATCAAATGATGTACAAAAGTGGTGATCAAAAGCCTTTTCTAATAATAAATACACTGGAAATGTTAAAAATTGGTCATCTGTCACTGTTAAATAATATCCATAACTATAGGTTAATCTAAACGTTTAAGCGGAAGTAACTGGAATTTTCCTTTTTATATGTTGTCATGAGCTTTCATTTTAAGGTGTTGAGAGGGCTTTTGCTAAACAAAATGATCACAAACCTCACTTAAACGGTAAAAGTTACTAAAATTGAAAATCTAGATCCACTAAATGTCTCAAAATTTTCATTATAGGGAGTGCTTCGGGGATAAAACTAAACTAAAAAAACTTATATATTATCCACTAAAACATATTGAACAGAAAAATATAATTTTTTTGTTCAATGCACATTTTCGGAAGAATGTTTAGGGAGTTACGAGGAGACAACTAAACTTATGAAATATCTCCCTTATTATTGACAGCAGCAGAAACGTACATTACAAAGATTGTTTATAATTAGAATACAAATATTTATTATTCTATAAACTTTTTGATTCAAATATGTAAGAAGTTAGGGACACCCCCTTAAACTAAAATCTTATATAATATCTCACTTATATTATATTATTTACTTTAAATCAAAACTATATATAAGAAAATGTGTTTGGAATGAGGAAACATTTCATTTCAGTTCAAAATTGTTTTTAGTAAGAAGATTCTTTAGGGTTATCTATAAACGAAGTATCTCAATTATTATTTACTTAGTATCAAAAATTTATACTGGTTTTGAATAAAGAAACGGATATTTTCTGTTTTACTTAAATTATTTAAATACAAAAATGTCAATTTTCATTAGTACCTGCAACATACCCTCATTGGTATGTTCTATATGAGCAATGGGCGGCATTTAATATGGGCCTAATGCAGAGGTAGACTGGCTATATAAGTGTTTGGTCCAATCGCCTGGCTGGACTATACAAGGGCGTTATTGAACTGCCTAGTTCGAACCGATTTTTTTTTTGCTCATCACATTGATAATTTAAAAATTCGGCCGGTAAAAATTTCAAATCGCCTGTCCGACATGACAGTCTCAGTCCGCCCCTGAACTAAAGGCGGAAGATTATTAAATACGGCTTTGTTAATATGCTGCACTAATCACAATGCGCGGAAAACTCATGTTCTTTCAATTAAAATTTTATTTCTAATACAATACTTTTCTTGCCTAATAAAATAGTATCGGCATTACTTGTAAAAATTAATTATTTGTGGGATTTATTAATTTTGTTACTATTATTCTAGACACAGTTCACGGCAGTTAGTTGAGAGATAAGCACATAAATTTGTAGTTTTATTTTACTAATTCTGCTGATATTTCATGAATGCTTAGCAAAAAGAATAATTGTAATAACTTTTTTCAATAAAATTATTTGAATTTGTTACAAAACAATTACAAAATATACATACATAGTTTACATACATTGTCATTGAATACATAGCTATCAGATTTTTTTAATTTTACTTAATATTCCTTTTACCTCTGTTAGCTGAGATCTCAGGTGTTTGACGTAACGCTTGAGATTCTCGTTTTCTGTTGTAATTTCATTCTTGTTTTCTTGCGCAATAACAAGCATCTCATCTCGTTCAGACAGCTTCATCTGGTGATCTTGAAGACTAAGTTCAAGGACATTTAACTTACGCTTTAAGGAGATTACTTCTGCGTCACAACTCTGGAAGTTCCCGATAGTAGTTTGGAGTTTTTGTTGATACATCGTGATCTACAAAATATCACAAATGATTTATCGTTCGCTATATTTCGAGTCGTAACCTAGTTTTTAATGTGCCCTGTTGCAAGGATTTAGTTTGGGCTCAGCGCCGTGTAGTGACATTTTGGAACAAACGAGAACATAGGCGAACACAGTTTAATCTTATTCGAGAGATAACATTGCGCGTCAACAAATTTTTGAAGGTTCGAAATTGTGTAGTGCAGTTCCAAGCGCTTGTCTGAATTTGACTTTCGATGTTCTGGGTCGCACGCACGCTACTATGAAGAGGGCAAAAGCGCCTACAGGCGTTGTGTCTAATGTTAGCCGACATTGGATATAACATTTAGCAGTGGTGGAGTTTGGATATGCGATGATGTATCGTCTGCGCCAGCGTTTGCAAAGTGTAAAAATAATGAACATGGGCTGTCGGTAGTAAAATGGCGTCTGATAGTGAAAGTAAGAAAAGTATAAGAAGTTAATTTTTACTTTAAGTAGACTTCATTAATTAAGCAAAAATGTTTATAACCTTCCTTTTTAGCACAACACTCTCGATTAATATGATGACACGTCGTTTGTACGATAGTGATATACGTTTGCAAGTCTATACTTACACTTCTTATGCCCTCTTAGCATGCGGACACTCCTCCTCTGCTGATAGAATTTTTGCATTGCAAAGACGCGCTGTGAGAATCATTGACGGCATTTCTTACAGAACAGACTGTTAAAATCTTTTTTATCATTGCAAATTTATCAAGCTGCAGTACGCAAGTGCACAGAATGAGCAACGTCTGAGCGGCGTTCTACGCCATTGATATTGAATGTTCGTCAACTTTCTACTTTTGACGCCGTTGAACGTTGTCGTAGAACACCTAACTTCAGTTTTTACTGAATGGTAAAGTGTTTGTATGTATAAATAACTTGCATACAACATAAATAACATCACACACAAGTCTTCATCATCCATTATAATTTTAATAAAAGAAAGCGCACGTATAAACACAGATATAGGTTGTCACTTGTCACTTTGACGGCGTTAAAAATTATTGCATTGTGTGCAAGCGAAAATTCAACGGCGTTCTCAACGGCGCAAACGCAACGCCGTCGCAAATGACGCCGTGCTGACGGCGTAGCGCGATCTGCATTCAGTTCCAGGCTTAAAAATACCACTTCGAAAGCGAGCGTCGGTCAGCGCCAAGCCGAACGTACGTTAGCCGTGATGTGTTGTCCATACACGAGGAATTAGATTACGTCCTTGCCCTTTGCACACACAACTCGACGTTTGAATGATTTGTCGATTGAATTATTTAGTGCTACCCGCTACCCGCTACCCGACCCGTTAAGATTGTACCCGGTTCTGCTTTTATATATCAGCTTCCCGTTATATAGCCATAACCCGTTAATTTTCGGGTAATTAACAGGTATCGGGTAGTTAACGGGTATCAGGTAACTAACAGGTAGCGGGTAAATAACGGATAGTGAGTAATAAAAGAATGGCGGATAATTAACGGGTAGCGGATAGTTAACGAGTAATTGTGTGAGGTATTTTGAGTATCTTATGTATCTATGATTATTTTGTTTCCGGTTACAGTAGTAGGGATTAAGTTTGCGTACTCCATAAAGTAACTGCGCTAATTTTTCATTTTCAGACATTAACGAGTAGCGGGTAATTTACGGGTAGCGGGCAATTAACGGTTAGGGGGTAGTAAACGGGTAGCGAGTAATTAACGGGTAGGGGTAGTAAACGGGTAGCGAGTAATTAACGGATAGGGGTAGTAAACGGGTAGCGAGTAATTAACGGGTAGGGGTAGTAAAAGGGTAGCGGATAATTAACGAGTAGCGGGTAATTTACGGTTAGGGGGTAGTAAACGGGTAGCGAGTAATTAACGGGTAGCGAGTAATTAACGGGTAGGGGTAGTAAAAGGGTAGCGGATAATTAACGAGTAGCGGGTAATTTACGGTTAGGGGGTAGTAAACGGGTAGAGAGTAATTAACTGGTAGGGGTAGTAAAAGGGTAGCGGATAATTAACGAGTAGCGGGTAATTTACGGTTAGGGGGTAGTAAACGGGTAGCGAGTAATTAACGGGTAGGGGTAGTAAAAGGATAGCGGATAATTAACGAGTAGCGGGTAATTTACGGTTAGGGGGTAGTAAACGGGTAGCGAGTAATTAACGGGTAGGGGGTAGTAAACGGATAGCGAGTAATTAACGGGTAGGGGGTAGTAAACGGGTAGCGAGTAATTAACGGGTAGGGGTAGTAAAAAGGTAGCGGATAATTAACGAGTAGCGGGTAATTTACGGTTAGGGGGTAGTAAACGGGTAGCGAGTAATTAACGGGTAGGGGTAGTAAAAGGGTAGCGGATAATTAACGAGTAGCGGGTAATTTACGGTTAGGGGGTAGTAAACGGGTAGCCAGTAATTAACGGGTAGGGGTAGTAAAAGGGTAGCGGATAATTAACGAGTAGCGGGTGATTTACGGTTAGGGGGTAGTAAACGGGTAGCGAGTAATTAACGGGTAGGGGGTAGTAAACGGGTAACGGATAATTAACAGGTAATTGTGTGAGATATTTTGATTATTTTATTTTTAGTATTTATAGTTTGCGTATTCCACGCAAGTGTGCTAATTTTTCGATACTAACTTTTCATTTTTGTATATTAATCAGTGTTGGGTACCTGATTCCAAAAATTATTAATTTTTATCATTCTTATTATTTACGTTTTCGATATAGCTGGGAACCAAACATGTTCGTGAAAGAAGATAGTCCGAAACTCTTCGAAAATATGCTGGGTCATCTCCGATTTGGAGATAGATTCAAGAAATCTGAGTTAACACGGGTACGATTAAAGGATTCCCCCAGTTACCATTGGTGCATATAGGGAAACTCTAGTATATTAAAATTAAAATAACTGAATGATTGAAATATGAATATGTCATTACATTATTTTTCACCAACTCTTCAGTATCTTTTTGCTCTTCAAACAGCCTGAGTTTGTATTCAGCAACTTGTTTTTCAAGAGCTATAACTTTTATTTTAAATTCATCCATCATCCGAAGACTAAAATTAAACAATTTCATCAGAAAATTAATCGGTATAATATTTTGAATATTTTTACTTTCCATCGTTCGCAACTTGCAGTTGTTTGTTGATTATTTTCAGATTTGAAATTTCATTTTCTTTCTCCATAAGTTGCCTTAAATTATCACCTTCACCTTCCTGAAAATAAATTCTCGTTTAGTTCACTACGTGTATGAAAAATTAAAAATGTTATTTATTGTATTAGTAATAAATAAGAAAAAATTGACTATAGTCGGATTGCTGATAGGTGACTGTTACATGTATGTTTCAAGTAGTGCATTCATATAATAATCTAGTTACCATTGTTCAGCGATTTTAAAAATGTTTTTTGTTATTTGTGTTAAATGTCAGTGTCTGGTAATAAATATTAATTAAAATACGGCTTGCGGCCAATTATTAAATTCACAAACTTTAATTTTAAATCTGCTGGAATAAACAACAAATTACAATCCAAAATTTACGTATGAGTATACATTTTTCCTTATTTATAATTATAACCTTAAAATTAATAATTTTGTTTGTTTGAGTACTGCTGTAAATTTATTTTCGCGCTCTAATTAGTAAAGATATCTACGAATCTTGCCATTTATTTCTAATGTTTTGTTTTTTATTCAAATAAATTGGAAGGTTAGTTGTCAACTTGCGTCACTATACGTTACTATGGGTATGCAAATAATTATAATGATCTAGACAGAGAAAGCATATAGTATTCAATATCGATACTTGTAGCAACGAACAGTCACTTATCAGCAATCCGACTATATACTAAATATCACTAGTGTCAGGACATAAGGCAACAAGTACGTTTGGAAAATACTATTTGAGATTAATGACATTTACATACTTATTCTTTTTTTTTACAAACGAAATATCTAAAGTTTATTATTATAACATTTCTATCACATTTTCACATAGAATATTATAGGCATAATTCACTTATGTTCTTTTTCTGAGGCAAAATTGTTTCCAAAACTTTTCGAAACTCAATACTGAAAAAAGTGTACTTATCACGTTATGTTCTAGGAGTAACGATATATTTCTACAGATAGATAAATCTCCCTTATTTTTGTGTAACTGTTATGCGCCGATTAGACGACGACGCTCGCGAGTCATTAGCGATCATTTCTCAACCAAAGACGACTTCTTCAAGAAAAAGTGTGACCTAAATCCGGATTTCGAAACTGTTATTCGAAAATCAAATAAACAGTTAACAGCAGTGTACATGTTTACTCAAACAACAACATTTTTATGTCAATAGCCAGTGGCGGCTGAGACAGGGTGGCGCTGGGACAGTGTCCACTTAAACATTTTTCATAAGGAAAATTGAATTTAAAATCGCATTTATACTTTAAAATTGTATTAAACTAGCTAAATATATCTGCATATATTTATTTTTATTTTTTCTAATTCAAATATTTTTCATAAGTGTTCTTCTTCTTCTTTGAACACTATCAGTCAGGTTGACTTCATATGTGTTAGATTTTTAAAATTTAGAACTAGAAAACAATGCTGTGGACACTACCTCGTTGTGTCCCGAGACACAACGTTACCACATGCGATTTCTATTTATGTTATTTATCTACGCAAGCTATAAAAAAGAACTGGAGAGGTCAACAGTGGCGAGTTGTTAGTGTGTATGAGTTAGCTTCATTTGTTTTGATTTGTGATAAGTGCTCAGACGTGAAACTGGATACAGTTCTTAACTTTGAAATTATATTATTTATAAAAAATATCGGTCCTCATAAGCCAAAATTAAATATTTCACAATCGAACGAAAATAGAAATAGAACATTAATAGAAAGTTCAGTAAAAAAACAATGATAAAAACCATTAATGTAATTACAGGGGTCTAAAATGAATTAACGTAATTTTAGCAGGATGCATATTTTGCTAAAACTGACGTACTTCCATGTAATTGAAAAGAAATACTTACATTTCTTCGCATAGTTTCAATAAATCTCGTCTTCTCGGACGCATACGATTCTAATATTTCATTCGCTCTTACAAGCTGGCTCTGCGTTCTCTTCAATTCAGTCCATAACTCTTTTTCAAGTTTAGTTTCTGGTTCCTGGCCTTCAACTAATAAAATAATTCAATACATGTTAAGTATATTAAAAAATGATAGTTTCCGTGCAAACAAATGACAGACTATAGCCATAATACTACAAAATATGTGCAATTTGCAATAGCAGACGTACAAGGGATACGTAATACGTTTTCGGCCTTTGTGATTTAAAGCGCAAAGTAATAGTCCTCGGCAAAGTTTAATTTTGCGTTGTTTTCGCAGAGCGCAAAAGCCTAATTTGTATTGTGATTGTAGAAAAAATATTTTGTTTCAGAATGTATAATGGTGTATTGTTTTGCTCCAAATGGCAACAATTGCAGCCACGTAGATAATTACTGTGCGTGGATGTGGAGATGGTCGTGTCCGTAATGAGTAGAAGTGGAAAGGTTGTACGGGTATCGGATATAAATAAAAACAACTATCTACAGCTGACCAGTTTCGATATTGATAATTATAAATTATTTCATTGTCTGAAAGATGAAAACGAAAAACCTGTTCCTTCAAACCATTTTGAAATAGCAGAAGGACTTATTGTTATATTGCTTGCTGTGGCGCCCGCTCCTGGCCCGGGTAGGGTAGGAGTACACGACGACACACAAGGGTTGACTTTGAAATGTCAAAAATATAAAAGCGCGGTGCGCGGATCGGAGAATGTATTATAATAAAAAATAAGGTCAGGTTCTTGTTGCAAATACGTTGCCAATAAATTAAATAAAAGAGAGAAAAGGTTTTGGGGATCGCTAATATGTTAGGGAAATTTACAGTGTAAAAATAATAATGACAGGTGGTGTAGCGATGCCAGGAATAATAATAATAAAAAATATTATCAAAAAAATAGTTGGAAAAAAGAAATAATTGAAAAAAAAAATTGTACAAAAAAAT
Organism: Liopterus haemorrhoidalis; assembly: GCA_963971575.1. Classification (NCBI taxonomy): domain Eukaryota; kingdom Metazoa; phylum Arthropoda; class Insecta; order Coleoptera; family Dytiscidae; genus Liopterus; species Liopterus haemorrhoidalis. The sequence continues at coordinate 48,629,907 of OZ020611.1, forward strand.
TTAAACAATTATAATTGTTGCGGACTGCAACAATTAACAGCGGTAAGCGCAGCGGTGAAGACGGTCGATTACACTGTAAATTAATCCCACAACAAATTCATAAAAAATCTTGATTCTAAATTTAAAGAAAAACTTATATTAAAAATCTACAAAAAAAGGGATGAATTTAAATGATTTCTCAACGCAAAATGTTGAGAAATGGGTACAGATCTACTAGTAAATTTATAATAAATATATAGGCTTAATTAAACAAATAAAAAATTATTTAAACAGAACGAACAACAGGTAGAAACGGTGATACACGCGTTCGTTCTGAGTTGGAGCGACCGGTGACGTCACTCAATAAAATGACAAAATTTGAAATGAATTTAAAATAGACAGTTTTTATAACTAAAATTTAGGAAATAATAACTTTAACCAAATATAATTTAATAATTAATATACCCTTACATATATTAATTAACAATTAACACAAATCAGGGGATCCTGATTAAATTTAACTGATTTTAAAATCTTACACAAATATAAAAATCAAACCTTGATAGAGAAAATATTAATGAATAAAAAATGAATGATTTCACTAGCAAGGGTCATAACAGCTCTAAACATGTTTTATTTTAAGGAAACAAATGGTTATTTTAAATAAGTCAAAATTAGGTTTAAATTAATACAATAATAAATTATTATTTAATATTATATAAAATGTTATTGTATCGGGTAAAGTATATGGTAAAATATATTTGTATTTTAGGAATAAAATATAGCGAAGTTCTAAACATGTTTTTGTATAAAATGAATATTTATTTAAATTAGATAAAATTGATAACTAAACGGAAATTAAATTTAATTTAGGTTATAAAATGAAAAATACAAGGTGGTACGCCCTAAGCGGGCGCTTCACTTGCTATGATAACGATGATTAAAGTAAATTTTTCAAAATTAACCTGCAGAGTAATTATGTTTTGTAAATATAATGACATATTAAATTATAATAAGAATTTTAATAAATAAATATTAAGTTGTAGATTTGAAGTAAAGCATATACAAACATTACACTTCAAAAATACAAATTCAAAACAAATATATATTAAAACAGTATACCCAAAATATATAAAAAAACGTATAAATAAAAGGAAACAAAATGCAATCGTACATATATAATTAACAAGTGTGTTTATAAAATCTGGGTAACATTGTGACGTCATTTTTTCCTAAGCCCATATGCGTTTATAAAATAAAAAATTAATGAAATAGTGTTTAAAATAATGTAAATTTAGTGTTTGGTGTAAAACAGTGTGCAGAAGTTTTTAAAGAAAACTTACATAGTTCTAAATCTTCCAAAGTACATATTTTTTAATTTCAATACTATAACGCTAGGTTGTTTAACCCCTGAACAATTACGGATTTTTAACAACAAAAAAAAGTTTTTGACTGTATTAACTTGGTTCTTTACCATCCTCTCTGCATGTTTTCTTTTAATATTCTGTTCTTTACATAGAGTCATGTTGTTTTTCGAAAATACATATTATATGACAATATATTAAATGACAAAAAAAAAAAAAAAATGACGAATTTGTATTAAGAATGACACAAAAATCAAAATATAAGGAAGACATTTTAAAATGATATTAACCTTAACCAAAAATTGTTTATTGTAAGTATGATTTACAAAGCTTAAACAAAACGGCCGAAAAGCACGATTTAAACGATGAAAGTAACTAGATTGCAAAATCTAGTTCCGCCTAACCGTTTGGAACAGACTGTACGTTAAAAAATATAACCAAATACACATACAAACAATTGAAAATTTTATGAATAAATCCGTCCTTGTTGACGGGTAATAACCTATATGACGTATTTATTAACATAGTCCTTGATGGTAATGTCTATCATTTGTTTCATTCAAACATTGCCAAAAATTATACGTACAATCTTTCATCCTATCCAAAATATCATAGACGTTCGCACTTAGACTTTCCTTCTCGATCAATTGTAGTTTTAGATTTTCTATTCTTGAAGCGAGTTGTTCGTTTTCCAGATTTAGTTGTTCCATTGTTTCTCTCTGTACTTCTAATTCAGCTTCTTTTTCTGCTATGATGGTTTTCAGTTTCTGATCGGTTTCTACTAATTTTTCTGCAGCATCGTCAGCTCTAGACCATAAGAAAGTGTATTATTCCATATTCTCTTAACCACCTAAGTGAGTAGTTTCCGAAAATGATTCATAATATAGGGATTAGAGTTTGATTTTAAATATATTTCAAAGTTTTTTATTAAAAAATTCAAATGCAAATAATTAGATAAAAGGTTTGTTAAATAAATTCAGCTGACGGAGTTTTTTCGCGCCTCGTACAAAATATAAAGATTAAGGAACAGATCGTTATCAAGAGGACTCTTATCCATATTACAGCCACGGTTAAGAATTTGATCGTACTTGTGACTGACCAAAATAACCTCTACCAAAAGATTGCTTCTACGCAGACATATTATGTGTAGAATATTTTGAATAATTACAAGTTAGGTGCAATCCAGCACTCAGTTAAAAGTTCGAATAAGGATTTTCCTCTTCTCCAATTATCTGGGGAACATGAAATAGAATGCACTAAATAGCGCTGCCGCAAAAATGAATATGTAATGGTATACAAAATGCACATTTATAGTGAAAAAATGCTTCTTCTCAATCCGTCTCCATTTCATTGTATTTTCTGTATTTTGCTCAAAATAGTTTTTTTAAATTTTTTGAATTTGCTGAATTTATTGAACTTATTTTTTAATCTGAGAAGGAATTGATTTCCCATAAGGAATAATGGAAAATTGGGTTTCTATAGTGCGTTCAAAGGTGAGTTTGCAGTATAGCTCTTATAGCAAATGGGAGCGGTGCTCCCAAATGTTGTAAAAGTGTCAAATGTGTTGATTATAATAATATGAAAAACTCGTATGATTTACAAAAATCAACTCTAAAACTCAAAATAACACTCAACAAAAACAAATGGCCATTTGTAGAATACTGCGTCTTCACAGATCAGCGCGTTTTAGAGCTGGCAACGTCGACAAGCAAGAAAAGGATAGCGTCATTGTGTAAACCCATTAGAGAGTATGAAAAAGAACTACTCCATATGCCCTGTACTGCAAACTCACCTTTGAACGCACTATAGATACATACTTTTTAAGATACGAACCGCGGTCAGAAACAAATTAAGTTTGTAAGTCAAGGTGCCATTGTATATCTAAATGTGCAACCAAAATCAGTTATAGATGTTTTCAGATGTGTGAGAAAGTTAATCAAATATATTTCTATGAAAGCTGTTAAAAATATTAGTAACGTTACCAGTAAACAACGTACTGCTGAACGATCATTTTCTAGGTTAAATTATTTAAAAAAATATCTCCGAAACACCGTCTTTAAACAAGTCAGCAGATTGAAAAATGGACTATAATGGAAAATAAAACGTAATTTTATGTGGTACATCTGAGTGTCGGTCATCTGAATTTATAATATATGGATTCTGTTTGCAAACAAGTGCATTATGTTCAATGCCTCATGAAATAAAATTAGTTTCAGTTGGACAGGGGCAGCTAAAAGTTAAAATGCAACTTGCAAGTGCAAGCACATTAGTGTAATTTAATTTTTCTGCGACAAATGTAATGAACAAACTCGCATAGTATCAGTTACTTTTTAACTCAAAATATATTCCCATGCCTTTCTCCTGTCCATAACCAAATCTTTTCCAATCTGGACTTAATATTAACTTCCCCTCCATTTTTCTTAAGAAAAGAAAAAAACTAAGATGCCTATCTTTGTCCTGTCTTGAATGACAGCCAAAAACACTACAATTTGTTCTACTTTTACAGTTTTTCACAATTTCTGTAGACATTGTAAAAAAAATCAACACTAGAACATATGTAATAAGTTCAAACAGTACTACAGGCGCCTAGTACAATATTTGACTACCAGACTGCGTATCCGAGCGTGTCAGTTCTCAATCAACAACAACGTTGGTTTGTACATAACTTGCATGACCTTCGGTAGTTTTTGTATCAGACACTAATAATCAAGAAATAGACCAGACTTTGACCGCGTGAAGCTCATAAATCTTTTAATTCCGCCATGATCAGCTTGAGTAGTGTAAGTTTTTTTTCGTAAGTGTTACATATTTATAAGGTAATTAAACACATTAAAATATCATTAGTAAAAAGGTTACAGAAAAATTTTCGGAAAACAATTTCCCATGTTGTCTGTTGCGACCGCACCTGGGTAGACGCACATGCGCTATGTACGCCGACCCTATACAGTGGCAACAGACACATGTGCGTCATACCCACTTAAATGGTTAAACATCAACAATACGTGGCCTAATTAATTTCATTTCATTACATGCCATCAAGTACGCACTACAAAAATTAACTCTGTTACATTTTATCAACGACACCATCAATAGTTAAACGATAAGCGTCATCACTTCTGATCTCGTATATCATTTTACGTTACCATGTTTAAACAAACATTTTTGGTAATATTTAAAATCTGTTTGAGAATTATTGTACCAAATTATAAATACCTGTAGTACATAATTCAGTTTCTCGTTTCGAATTTATCGTTTGAGAATTATCGTCTCGTGTATCAAAAGATTTTCGTACGATATCTTGTACGATACTGAAAACCAACCAATTTTTATTGTTCGGTCCTAAAATTTTGGATATATTGAACCGATAATGGCGCAGTAGAATGCGCATATTCATGTGAATAACTGTTAATCTATCAAAAATATTTTTGAGGTTATTTACTGTCAACTTTATAGGCTAATCCAAACGTTTAAGTGGAACCAGTTAATTTTTCATTTTCTTAAGTTGTAATGATCTTTCTTTTTAATGATTGAAGTTGACTTTTGCTAAACAAAATCACTTAATCGGTAAAAGTTACTATAACAGAATATAGCTATATTTTTCCTCATTTTTAAAAATAAATTCGAGTTTAAATAAAATCCAAAGTAGAGAATATTTGTATGAAATTTTAACATGCGTTTGGATGTATTCAATGACTTGTTTTCAACATATTTAAGACAAATAGTGACTTAACTAAGGTGACCATTAGACATTCCAGTGCAAGAAAAGAGGACCGGGGGATTTTTTTTTTTTTTAATTTGTTACAATTTTTCCACAAACTTTACAATTTTCATAATTTTGATTTATTTATTCGAATCGAGTGTTATGTATGAAACAAATTCAATGGAATCATAATTAATATAATATGTTTATATTTTCCTTAAATTATTTTATAATGACAATAATCATAGTTTAATAATCAAAAATAATAATAAAAAAGAAATAATATAAAAATTCTCAAAAAAAAATTAAGTGGGAGAACTAAGTTTATTAATTAAATTCAACGAAACTAACAACGCGCATGTTCTGACTTGGAGTTTTTGCTGTAATCTGTAATCACGATTAACTTGCTATGAATAAGTTACGTAATTATCTGGAGGTTACCGCGAATAACTAACATCTTATCAGAAACACTAACCATTTCATCTGTGAACACAAAAACAATATTGCGCTCGCGAATAAAGCTCTTATACCGTATTAGATTATATGGAGGGTTCAGAAGACAATCATTATTAATTAATTCTTAAACTACGTAAGTAATTTTCAGGGAAAATTTTACTTACACTGTTTGGCGTCTGAACCCTCCATATTATACTCGGTATTCGTACCAAGTGTATACTTAAAAAATTAACATGCAAAAACGGTTTTAGAAAGCAAAAGTCGTGGATCGACAGTCAAAATAAAAAATATATCAGTAGAATGAGCATAAAAATGGTCATTTTTTAAGTATAAATGGTTGATTATTTTATAATATCGTCGGCTTACCTGTAAATACTTCTAAGTCTGAGAAGCATAACTTTTCAGAAGAGGCAAAAAACTTGCTACAATCATTATTTTAGAACTCTGTTTTATGAAGTTTTCATGAAATAACAGTAATACAATTTCAGTTACAATGAGAAAAACCTTTTATGATTATTTTATCATTTTTGTATTATTTTACGAAAATAATAAAACAAAAAAATCGAAACAGTCGAAAATTGGACTTTTCGGAAGGTTTTACAACTAAGCCGACGATATGATAAATGAAACTTCTGCAATAATTTAAATGTACATTAATTATAATTGAAATTTATTTACATTATTCTCATACATTTTAAAAATGATGACTTTTATTTAAAATACGGCGGGGTGTTCTTTACTCGCCATAACTGCCAAAAGTAATCGTTACGTCTCTGAGTGTTAAGGAGAAAGCATATTAATGTGTTTTTAGAATTTTAAAATAGGTATTCTACATGAACCCTTTCCATCTAAACAAAGGCTTTATAAAGTTTGCTGTGCTAAATAGTAAAAACAAAACACTATGAAAAATATCATATCACTTCGCTAATAATCAGTATTAAGTTTAGTTAAAGTTGATTTATCATTAGGTATTATTATTTAAAATGGACTATACTTTAAGGGCGGATCCAGTGGGGGTGATGAGGGTAATCGGGGCGATTGGGTGGTGATAAGGGGGTGATGAGGGTGATCGGGATGGGGTATCCCAAAACAATTTTTTGCTGGGTTTTTTTGTTTAAGGGTGCGCAAAACCGTACAGTTTCCTATACAAGACTAACAACCTGAAATAAAATTAGTAACAATCTATGCATCAAAATTTTCAGCGAATTTTTATCTACCTAATAGGATATTTTTAACTGTCAAAAGAACTGTCATGTAATAGGTAAACAACTAGCGTTATAGACGCCATCTTGTAAACCATTCGACGCATATTTGTGTACCATGCGGCAAATTGTAGCTAAAGCTCCATTCTACAAATATGTTTGGAGATAATTTGTTCTATTGTGAAAATTACTTATAGTTATAGTACTTGGTAATTTACTTTTGTCGCCACCTCGAATCTGCCGCGGTTCTCAATGTAGGTGCGGAGGATAAAAATGATTCATTTTATGTAAAGAATGTTTGTACCAAGTGGCATTTTATTATCATCAAGTAAAATATTTTTCGACGAAGGCTCTAAACTATAAACAATCATGTCGAAAAAAATGTTAACGTATTATTTGAACATTTCTACACAAAGCTATATAAATATAAAAATTATTTGAAACCCACAAATATATTTAAAAAATTACAGAACATTGTTGTGTAATACCTATTATTAAGTTGTGTGTCTCGTACAAACTGTCAGTACTGAAATGATACAAACACACAGCGTTATGGATATATGCGAAGTGGGGCGTTTATCCCACTGGGGCATCTATACCAACTTTACTCTATATATGTATATATATATATATGTACAAGTTTGAGTTGCGGGAATGAAGAGAGAAGAAATAGATATTGGAGGAAACAGGAGGATAAGATGTGCAGGATGTTCGGGGAGCAGGAAGAAGATATAGAGCACCTCGCGAAGAGGTGTAGAGAGATGACAGTATGGTCGGGGAGCACATTAGATCTGTTGCACGAAGATGGAAGGGAGGAGAGGTGGGCGAGGGAATTAGAGGCAAGAAGGATAGAGATTGAGGAAGGATAACAGGAAGGGGTAAAGGAAGGAAGGAAGAGACCCGGTGGGAAGCAGAAAGGGAGAAATGGAAGGAAGGAAGGGGGCTGAGGTTACTTGGAAATGGGAGGAAGGAAGGGAGATACGAGGAGGGGTGAAGAAATGGTTGGAAGGGAAGAGATTGGAATAAAATAAATTAAAGATGGGTGAGAGAACTGGAAGCAAGAAGGAAGGAGACCGGAGAGGGAAACCAGAATGAGAATAGGAAGAAAGAGAGGGACACTGGAGCAAGAAAAAAGAAATGAGATAAAAAATATTGTAAATTGTATTGTATTGTACGTTATTTATTTTTGATTTTTCTATTTCTATTTGAATGGTTAATACCCTGAACGCCGCAAGGCCTAGGGAATAAAGAATATATTAATAAATTATAAGTTTGAATTATAGTATATGTGTTAATTTTGCGGCGAATGTGATAAGCACTTTTTTCAATGCCTGTGAATGCGTTTTAGCAATTTTGCACAACAAATAAAATATTAAAAATAATCGTATATTTCGAGAAATTAGCAGAAGTAAAATTATAATATTACTTTTCCATTAAGTTTGCGGCGGAAAGTACATTTTTCATGCATTTGATAACCAAATTTGATATGCTTTGGCAGCGAAACCGTTCTCTTAATAAAAAAAAAAAAAATCAAAAAAACTTATAAATGCTTAGTTATAGAGAATTTATGTCTCTTTAATTTAGTATAGATACATTTTCTGAAGTAGTCCCTATACATTACGGGGTTCCACAGGGGTATATTATTGGACCAATTATATTTGTACTACTTATATATAAACGACCTACCTGCAAACATAACGTCTTCCTAAACAGTTCTATTTGCGGATGATACTACATTTTTAAGTTCATCAAATAGCTTAAAATCAACAACAGATCAGGCTTAAAGTACCATTTCATGGGCTAAGGACTGGTTTACAGCTAACAAATTAAAACTAAATATTGAGAAAACCCAATATTTAATTTTTACAAGTAAAATTTTAACGGAAAATAGCGGATGCAAAATTAAATTCCTTGGTCTATATTTAGATGCAACCTTAAATTGAATGGAGCACATAGCTAAATTGGCAAGTAAATTATCAAAAAGGAAATTAAAAAAAAAAAACTACTTTTTTTTTGCTTGGCGGCACTTCAGGTAATTATCAAAATAGCTTTAATTAAAATAATATTCATTTTTTTAATAAGTATTATGACCTTAATTAAATCTAGCAAAAACTACTTTTATTTACTGGGGGGCAGTTCAGGCTTCTATTAAAAGGGGGCGCCATGCAAGGAAATGTAGCAAAAACTTCTTTTATTTACTGGGCGACACTTCAGGCTTCTATTAAAGGACGCCAAGCAAGGAAATTTAAAAAAACCACCTTTTTTTACTGTGTGGCACTTCAGGCTTCTACTAAAAGGGGGGCGCCATGAAAGGAGATTTAGAAAAAACTACTTTTTTTACTTGGTGGCACTTCAGGCTATTTTAGTTATAACTATTTTAGTTATAACTTTAATTTTTTTCCTTTATAAACATAATGTACATTGTAACTTATGCATATTATGTATGTTCTAACTGTCAATAAATTCTATTCTATTCTATATGTGTAAAGTGAATTTAACCTAAAAATATTACATTTTATACAATTGCAGAAAAAAAATTAATGTGCATTAATGGCATTGAAGCTCTTTTTTCATTCACGTGGTTATTTACCTCGGCTCCCGCCTCGGAAAATACTATTCACAATTCGTGATTAAAATCTCAACTTCACTACCTTGGTATACAAATAACTATTTTTGCATGTTTATCGAGTTTTTTTTTTTTCCCCCGAAGATCCGGCAAAAAATGTTAGTCGTAAAATATGCCTCCAAAAACAACACCTTAAGGCCTATTAATCGCCCAAGTTTCCAAAACTCGCGCGAAACTTTCTTTCTAAAACTACTTATTTCCTGAACTAATTTGTTTCTTGGGAATATTTGCAGTTCTTTGTTCTAATGTAACTTCTGCATAAATTTTCTTAACAGTTATTATAAAACTATAATTTAATTTCGATTAAAGGACATTCATTCTCCCGCTCAACAATTATTCTACACTGGTATTATTTAATCATTCTCCTACGCCCAATGATTTATCATTCTTCAAAAATACCAACGAGCTCTAAATACTGTCTGATTTTAATAGGTATCATACATAGTGACCTTCAAGTTTTTAACAGCGGATCCGTTCGATTACTAGCGGAAAAATTGTTGCGAAAAAACTGGAATATGCTTATAAATTAATGCGTGACTGCTTGTCCGCCTCGATGCGTTGCACTTCATTTTTAGCACGCACGTAATTTCGCACTCACGATTTAAAGTAAAGAAATTATTTAAGTTTGCAATGAGTGATATAAAGATATTGTTAAATTATCTGGCCCACCTTGCCTTTCATATGTGAAACACTAATAGTATTAGGCCTTACGCAATACAGACACTGCCCAGCAAACATTCAACCATCGGCCGAATGCCGGCAAACTACTTTATCTGTTGGTAAATTGCTGGCACTAAAAGTTTGTGCAACGCCAGTATTAATAATGTACTTCACATTTGTATTTCGCACTCCTCCTATACGAAGTACTTTACCAGCATTTTATGAGCACTCCTCATTTTTGATATGTTACATTTAACATTTGTTTCACCATCGTTGAATAAATTTATTCAACGAATAAAGTTGACAATATCGCATCATTCTATTGATAGCAACGTTAATTTGTTCATTAATAGTTTAAAACCGATGCGATATTGTCAACTTTATTTGTTAAATAAATTTTTTCAACGATGGTGAAATGTCCAAATGTGTATTTATTTTGCACCTAACCATTAATTTATTTGAATACTGGGTAAGTATAAGGTAAATATACATATGTTACATTTGAAATACTAGAGAGTGGGTATAATATAATCACTGGTCTGTCAGAAATAAATCGTGCAACTAAGGCGATTATTTTGCACTTTACCGTTGCTGGGCCGGCAATTGATAAACCAATGGGCCAGCTAACGGCCACGGGGACTCCGGGATACTGGCCCATTACTTTCAATGCCGGGAAGTATGTGCTTCAACAGTACTGGCCCGTATAAATATGTTTGCAGGGAGTATTGTAACAGTTTGGCTAATAATGGCATCGATACCATTATAAGTCCAAAAAAATATTAGTTTTAAATGGAAAAATGAGATAATTTTTGCAGAAAGAGTAAATTTTTGGGAAAAGTTTGACATAGATATACTGTTTCTACAAAGATTATCTTATTTCCAATATTTATTTGAACTCCTAATGGCGGCGCTGCCACCATTTGCCGGATTGTTACTACGATATACAGTGTTTGTAGTACGAGTATCAGTGTCTTCCTCTTTGTTAAATGCATTAAATAAAATCATTAAACAAATCTAAAACGTGTATTGTATCATCTAAAATGCTCCAACAAGAACAAAAAACTGAAAAATAAATTAAAAAAATATATTTTACTGTAAATTTGGAACTACAGAACCGATTTTAAAAATAATTTCCATTCTGATGAGTGTATACATTCTTGTCCCTTAAGGTAAATCCCAATAGATCACAATACATCATCAATAATACCATAGTGAAGAAGAAGATTTTACCTTAAACCGATTCAAGAATATTAAACGATAAACAGATACAATTGATTTATTACTCTTGCAATTTTGATTCGATGTATGTCAAATATTTTTATTTATTTTATTTATTTTATATTGTTGTCAACAAACCTGTTATTAACTATTTACAAACACAGCATTGGATAGGGTATATACATAAATGATCATAGTATATCATTAAATGTGTAAATTACTTGATTCTACATGATTTATAATAGCCTATATTAAAAAAATTAGCTGTGGCCACCACAGGACCGACCGCCATCATAAAGTACTTATATAAAATACATTCTAGCAGAATAGTAGAAATAACTTGGCCTAATATTTTCTAACAGAGATATTATTTATCATGACCATGGAAACGTTACATATAAATATAAAAAAATTGAGACTTTTAAAAAGTTGGTCGGACTAAAAAAAAATTGAGACAAAAATTCGAAAAATTTTACCAAAATTATTCGAAATTTTTCGTTTTATCAAAAAACGTCTCAAATAAGAGTTATTAATTATTGCTTTTATAGCAACTTTGGTTCAATAAATTTTTTCGAAATATTTTTCTGTTGTGTAATATTCACAAAAATCTTAAAATCGCTCCCATTTTTCCCAAAAAGTAAACTCCCATTTTTAGTCATCCGATTTTTACCAAAAGCTAATCAACTCGTGCCATTGATGGCAGAAGCTTAAATATGAAGTTTCATAAAAATCCTTTCAGCCGAATTTGCTCCGCACGTGTACACAGTCGTCAATCCAACCCTTACAAAATGCGTTTTTGCATATTTTTTGCGTTTTTCCTACTAATTCAGTCTATAAATAATCAAAAATATTTACATTATATTCTCTTGTTTTGAAAGTTATTTTTATTTAATTTCATAAATATGTTGTTCCGCGATGGATTGGAATGAAAAAATATGGTCTGTAAACTCAAAATTTCGAGAAGTACTGGTTCGATACAGTACGTAAATATTCTAGTTAAAACATTGTTACTTACCGAAATTAACACGATTTCGCATCATGCTTCTGTCGACAAGTTGAGAATGACTCATCGCCTATGGACTACTTTTTATAAACACAGTAATGTTGGGTAAATAAATAATACACACAAATAACATTTACCATTTATTTTTGTACTTATACATTGTACGCACATTAAAAGTTATCACAATTAAAACATTCAAACACATTAATCGGAAACAACCTTCATTTTCATCAAAATACGAACGGAGAAATTGCGATTTAACGCTCTTCATAAATTTAATTTTATTTAAGACTTAGTTATGCAGGTCTATTCTCTAAGCAAAATGTTGAAATCTTAACGTCAAAAACTGACGTTAAACACCATTTTAAACATAAATACTATTCGTTAAGCATATTTGTGTTAAGATTGTAATGGAGCGGCGTTAAAATAGCCATTTAACGTTTCACAATAAGCGCTTACCAAAACGGACATTTGGATTACCTAAGACAAATTTATTTAAATTATGAATATGGTTCACACTTCCAAATTTCAAGAAATGATCTAAAAAAAAAAAGGTCCTCGCTTCGGAAATACAAAGTGATGACCTAAAGCAAAGAAGGTCCTCACTTCTAAAATACAAAAGACGACCTAAAAAAAAGATCCTCATCTCTATTTTTAAAATTTTCTAGTGTGTTTGTGTGTTTTTATTTTTATTTCCCTCCTTCTTAGGGCCTCTAAATGCATAACTAAGTCAACATACGAGATATACAGTTTGGCCATAAAGATAGCAACTTTTAATAATCCTCCTTTATTTTTATTCTATTCAATATTTTTAAAATTAAATCCTCTACCTCTAACAATCCTCTACTTATATTATAGTAAAAAATTAAATTTTAATACTAATAATTCTATTTTTATATAGTATTTATTATCTTTACCTGGACATAAAGATTTTTTTTTTTTTTTATTAATTAAGAAATTAAATTATTATTTTCATTATTATCATTTTTAATATTTTGTATAGTAACATGATGTAACAGACAAAATATGATTAAATTATAGAACTAAGGATATTTGTTTTCCAATATTATTATTAAAATTTGAAAAATTGAAAAATGTTAAAGTTGCAATCTTTATGGCCATCTTTGATAATTTATACAAGAAAAATTACTTATACGGTACTATATTACTGAGATCGTCGTTTTTATAATATTCTAATATTATAAAAATGTACAAGAATGGTAAAGTTAGGATTTGTAAATCCTTAAATAGTTGCCGGCATGAAGTATGAAATAAATGTGGTTAAATAAATTTGTATAATACACGCAACACGTATTACATAGGTGTATGCGGAGAACTCTATCAGGAAGAAATGACACATCGCCAATTTAATCATTAATATTATTGACGATGTATCCAAGCTGTTGACATAACCATTATTTAATCATTCTATTTTCTATTAACTTATCACTTATCAGTATGTCTATCATATTGAAATCCGGACTTTGTGGAACTAATTTCAGTACATTAATATCATTAGCATCGAAAAATATCAAGGCTTTTGTCGATTTTTGTATTGGCACATTGATCTGCTGAAAGACAAACTTTACTTCTATACACATTCTGCACTGATTTTTCTAAATTTTCAGAAATAATTTCCAATACGTTAACAGTAGTATCAATTAATGCCAAATAGCCTGAAACAGGCCATGAAAAACAACCACTAGTCTTGTTATATTAATAATTTAACTATAACTAATTTAATTAATTTATAACTAATATTAGTTATAAATTAGTATTAAGCTATTCCTGTTACAAACTAGAAATAATTTAAGTCAATAAAAGTATTTATGCTATACAGCATAGGTTCTCAAACTGGGGTACGCGTACCCCTGGGGGTACGCGAAGCATCTATTGGGGGTACGCGAGATCATTCCCACTAAAGTTGGTAAGTGTATTTTCATGTATGTTTTTTTCAGTCAAGTCTGCTTTGTTTAACAATTTTCAAATTGTTCCGATTTTTTTTTTACCTTTTTGGGGGTACGCGCCTGGTCTGGAATTGACATAAAGGGTACTCAAAAAAAAAAGTTTGAGAACCTATGCTATACAGTATAAACTTTTAGCCGAAATAATCAAGAGTATTGCAAGACGTTTTTTACAAGCTCATATTTAGACAATATTAGTGTTTTATAGATGTGGTACAAACTTGTAATCTAAATACTCTGCCGTATTGCAAGAATTTTTTTACAAACTGGTATTTAGCAATTCTTTATAAAAAATTGTATGATATCTTATATTACATAGTTTGTATTCCTAGATAATGTAGTCAGAAGAAAACTAACCATAGTTTTCTTTCATTAATGATATTTCACATGCACCAGTATAGAGCTTGCTTTAAATGCTTGTTTATGCTGGTTTATGCTTGTTTTTAACACCTATAATTATTATAATAGTATTGTACATCTTTTATCTCTTAACATATTCAAAATGTTTATAAAATATTTTTAACACAGACATTACACAATGATGAGCCAATCTCTTGGAATTTAATAATTTAACTGAAAAAATTCGAATTCTACTTCGAACATCGAAAAATTACAACACTCTGTAGTTAAAGATAATGTATTATGATGTATTCGATTGTGAGTAGTGTATTACACGTGCTGCAAATGGGTAGTTCTGTTTTGTTGAATATGTGCTTGTGTATGTATAGAATGTGTCCTATCCTGGCTCTTGTAATGAGGACTTGGTCTCTTCCTGTGGTCGTCCATGGGATTGTATCATCTATTATTTTTCTTAACTAGTTAATTTGCACATATATTTCTTTCCACTTCTTATCCCAGCTTAATTTGATACCTTGTTTGATTTTGGATTTAGAGTCTCCAGCTGGCATTGTAATGTTCTCTGTGGCTGTTGGCTCTGAGATGGACTCCTTGGCTGCTTTGTCTGCTAAATCATTTCCCGCTATGCCGATATGGGAAGGAATCCAGACTATTAGGACTTTGTTATTCCTTTCAATTATCTTGTGGAAATTTACCTGGCATGTATGAATTAGCTGTTCATCGCAGGTGGTTTTTTGGAGGTTAGAGCTTAAGTTTGGTTTTTTAGCGCTTAAGGAGTTGGTTGCTATTGTATAGTTCTTGTCCCACAGGTTTTCTTCATTAACTAATTTCGATGATTTCCATAGACTGAAGACTTCGGCTGTATATATGCTGGTGAGTTGAGGAAGCCGGTATTTGTGAACTGTGTTGTTGTATATGACAGCAGCCACAGTCTTATCATCGATTCTGGATCCGTAAGTGAATATATGAATAGGTTTTTTAAGTTTACTACATATCTCTCTGAATCATTTTCGGTACATTTCTGGGTTAGTTGAGTTTTTTTGATACTGGGTTAGGTTTAAGTTGTATTGGGGGGATTTCATGGTCCATGGAGGTACTGGGTGCTGCTGATGTTTGGTTATGTTGGGGAGGGAGAGATTGAGATTTTTCATTGACGTTTTTAGATATTTTTCTAGAAGAGTTTTGTTAAGGAGTTCAGGATTGATTGGGTTTTTGAGGATGCAGTGAAACGCTGGTATGTCTGGAGTTTTTAGCCAAATATGTCACGTAGTTCAGTTCCAGTCGAGTACGGTGGTATGCAACAGAGAGTAAACCGCTAACATAAAGCAGACTGTGAATAGGGCTGGAGAGCTCCTGCTGCGATTCTAATTGCATTGTTTTCAATTATATCAAGTTTCTTTAGTAATTATTTATTGGCTGAGGTGTATGCAATGCAGTTATAGTCGATTTTTGATCTGATCAGGGTTTTGTAAATATTTAATATATCTTTATCTGCATCCCATTTTGTGTTTCCCAGACTTTTTAAGATGTTTAAACACCACGTCGCCAGGACTGTTTCTCTTTCGATCACCGCAGATAATAATGATGGGAGATCATGGGAGGTAAGTAACCATAGTAATAAGTGAGACATACTCCTATTATTATAACGTTCAGTATGAAGAATATAATAAAGAACCAAATTATTGCTACATTCATCATGAAAGGTAGATTATCTTCATTATCTAACTCATTCATTATCTGCTCTGCATTTCTCATCATCGATGTTGTCACCACTGCTGATTTACTGCTTTTGGCCAAACTAGTTTCTGTGTTATTATTTAGAGCTTTATTTAACAATATTTAGTTTTTTTTTTTATGTAAAAAACAATGTATGTAATTGTTTTATTTAAACAACTTACTATAAATTTAAAGAATTCTTTAAAATACAGGTTATACAAAAAAAAATCCACGGCACAAATATTTCTTTAAATAATTCTTGAATAAACTTGCGGCCATCGACCCTATTATTCTACCCCTATTAGATCTCTGCAGGTACCCTTTACTTTTTCAGATTCTTCTGTTAAAATATTACAGTCCCCGTCACACTACACTCACGACGAAATGTTTTAATTTTATTTTTGTCTGTTTATTTATTGTTTATTTATTTTATATGTTATCTACTGACTTATTCTTACATCGTGATTATTTTTACCTACTTTACAATGAAAAAAAGGACCCCAACACTTAGATAGGCGTATAAGAGGCAGAGAAGGTAAGTTCTCCGTTTCTAGACCGCCGGGCATAGATATGAAAGCCACGTGATCAGTGTGACGTTGCGACCGGTCCTATTATCACTGTATAAACAGGTACTCATTTTAAGTATGAAATACTTGAGGCTGAGTCGACCTCAGAGCTGACTGAACAATTTCAGAAGATACAAATTTGAAGGAGGTTGGGCTATCGAACCTTGTTCCCTGTGCTCCGTAGACAACCGTCTTACCACAGAGCCACGGCAACTCTCAACTTTACAATGACCTTACGTTATTAGATCAGGTATGTTTTTTACACTTTATAACCAGCTCTTCTACTTCATATTCTATATTTTTTGTGTAGCTATGATGAAGGTATAAAATATTTCGAAACTGATCGGCTAGATCTAGTTGCGTTATTTATGTTCGCAACCCGTACAACCTTTTCAACTCATACCCATTTACGGACACAACCAACTCCACATGTAAAATAGATTCACACTTTTTTACCCTAAAATATTTAAAAATTTAAAATGATATTTGAACGGATAAATATTTAAATGATATTAAATTCGTTAATATTCAGATTAACACTCTTTTTAACAGACGGCATTCACATATCTCCAATTACTGTTCGTTTATAATTATAAAATATACTTTATTGATTCTTAATATTTCTTCAATCTTTATCCTTGTTTACTGTAGATTTCTTGATCTTAAAGTAAGACATACACCTATTATCATAATGTATATTAAGAAGAATATACTGAAGTACCAATTTCACTATAAACTCATCATGAGCGGTAAGTAATCGTAGTAAAAAGCGATACATACTCCTATTATCATTAAGTTTATTATGAAGAATATAATGAAGTGCCAAACTGTTGATAAAGTCATCATGAGAGGAAGATTATCTTCAAAATAAAACTCGATCATCATCTGCTCTTAATTTTTCTTCATCGATGTTTTCACCACTACTGATCAACTGTTCACTGCTCTAAATCAGAAAAGATATTATTAGTTTTAGCCTTAAAAAAAGGATTTATTTAAATAGAGGGAAATTTATTGGAGTGTCTAGAAAGTTCGTATAATTTTTGCAAAATTTGTTGATTTTGTTTAACTATGTTCAATTATCAGTCAGTAATGCATTCCCCTCACTACTTCCTCCCAGCAATCAACCAATTTTTTAATTCAACGTCAGTAAAAAGCCTGATATTTTAAAGCCAATCAAATTTTTAGCCAAAAAGTGAGCGGAAAAGAAATAATCAGACGGCGCAAGGTCTGAAGAATGCAGCGGATGCTGAAGAATTTCAAAATCTACCCCTGAATTGGCATTCTTTATGAGATTTATAACGCTTTTCGGATGTTGTTGTACTGCTTGATCATCTCAAATCAACTATTTAGAAGTTTTTGACGAACTGCTCAAGGAATTTGTTAGTTATATACATAGGTGTGATTGCCTTATTTCTATCAAACAGCTTCCAGTTGATTATAATCCCCATACCCCCCCAAACAGAGCATTCTCTAACGAGGATGCAGATTTTGCTTAATACGCGAACTTGATTGCTAGCATTTGTCCACCCACTCTTTTCACTACTTCTTGCTCAAATTAAGACCTTATACATAGCTAGGGATATGCGCTACTGAGAAAGTATCGATATTTGGGTATCGATAATATCGAATAAAAATTATCGATACCGGTATCGTATCGAAAAAATATCGATATTTTTAAGTATCGAAAGGAAAAATTACTACAAAACGTAAAATAAACTGTGAACTTTGATATTGAATATGACAGCAGCCCCAGTCTTATCATCGATTCTGGATCCGTAAGTGAATATATGAATAGGTTTTTTAAGTTTACTACATATCTCTCTGAATCATTTTCGGTACATTTCTGGGTTAGTTGCGTTTTTTTGATACTGGGTTAGGTTTAAGTTGTATTGGGGGGATTTCATGGTCCATGGAGGTACTGGGTGCTGCAGATGTTTGGTTATGTTGGGGAGGGAGAGATTGAGATTTTTCATTGACGTTTTTAGATATTTTTCTAGAAGAGTTTTGTTAAGGAGTTCAGGATTGATTGGGTTTTTGAGGATGTAGTGAAAGGGTGGTATGTCTGGATTTTTAGCCAAACATGTCACGTAGTTCAGTTCCAGTCGAGTACGGTGGTATGCAACAGAGAGTAAACCGCTAACACAAAGTAGACTGTGAATAGGGCTAGAGAGCTCCTGCTGCGATTCTAATTGCATTGTTTTCAATTATATCAAGTTTCTTTAGTAACTATTTATGGCTAAGGTGTTAATTGTTAAAAATAAAGATTCAATAACATAGCAATCTGCATAAACCCTGTGTATTACGCATACTGAAGTACGTCACTGTCACCCGAATTGAGACAATCGTATAGTTTACGGACTGTGGCTCTAAACTAGGCCATTGTCGGAATGAGTTAAGGGTATGTATAACCCCCTCACATTTTAAATTTCTTATACAAAACTAACAATTTCAAATAAAATTAGTAACAAATTATACAAGGCGCGTACCCACGGGGAGGGGGGACTCACGGGCTTGAGCCCCGTTAATTTTCGTTAAGAATACGAGATGTGTAAATTAAGTATCGGACTGATTTATTTTATTTTTTTATTCGAATAGAATTACAATTCAGTATTTACTCTCTCAAAATAACTTCCTTGGGAAGCCACGCAGCGCTGGAGACGGTTCTTCCAATCCTCTCTGCAGTGCTGGAACTCGGATACTGGAACAGCTTTCAGCTGGTCGATTACGGACGTTTGAATGTTTTCGAGTGTCCCAAAATGGTGATTTTTCAATCTTGGGAATAGGAAAAAATCACAAGGACTCAAGTCAGGCGAATAAGGAGTCTGAGGAGCCACAGAAATGTTTTTACTGGCACGATTGAAATTGCTGTGTGACAAGGCGCATTGGCGCAAATTTTTCTTATACCCAATTCATTGGTCAAAATCTGCAATGCAGTTATAGTTGATTTTTGATCTGATCAGGGTTTTGTAAATATTTAATATAATATCTTTATGCATCCCATTTTTCAGGGATGGGGAATCGACAGAAAAATTATCGACTCCCGACTCTCGACTCCGGAGTCGGTATTTTTGAAAATCGACTCCGACTCCGACTCCGACTCCCGACTCCTTTCACTGGTAAATTGTAAAGTCTATTCCAAATGTTTAAGCGGAACTAAATGGAATTTTTATTTTCTCAAATTATCACGAGTTTACTTTTTAACTATCAAAGTGGGCTTTTGTTAAACAAAATTATACAAAGCTTCATTCAATCCTTAAAAGTTAGTAGATTTCGATATCTAATTCCGCTTAAACCAAGCAAACAGACTATACTTACATTAAATATTTTGGGTTGGGGCGAGCTGTTTTTATAAAATGTCATTTTCATTTCATCTTGACTATTGAGTCATTTTTAATACAAATTTTCAAATACATTAGTTTTAAAAAAAAATTGTTTTGTATTTTATATAAAGTCTGTTCCTTTGGCGGAACTAGATTTTCAATACTAGTTACTTTTACCGTTTGATTGAAGCTTTTGATCATTTTGTTCAGGAAAAGCCAACTTCAATATATAAAAAAATAGCTAATGACAACTTACAAAAATGAAAATTCCAGTTAGTTCCGCTTAATCGTTTGGAACAGACTGTACTTTATTTTTCATAACATGTCACTTTTTTCTTTTGACATATAGATTTTAGCTGCCAACATGAAACATAAAATAATCACAAAGCCCGTTACAACTTGAGAAAATAAAAATCCAGTTTAGTTTCGTTTTAACATAATAAACAAAGTATACAAAAAAAGAAAAATTAGATATTACTAAAAATTAACTAAATTTTAACTGAAAAGAATCAAGGAAACCGGAATTGAATATTTTTAATTTCATTTTCGTTCATGAACATAAAAAAATGTCGTTCCTGTTCCCATTCTTTAACAAATTCTGGTAGTATGGTATTTTGCTTTCGCTTTCGGATTGTTCTCATCCTTGATATTTATCAAGGATGAGAACATTTATCACATATTTATGTAGTCAAAGAGTCGGGAGTCGATAACTTTTTCCGACTCCCGACTCCGACTCCGACTCCTCCAAAAAGCTTCGACTCCTCGACTCCCGACTCCGGACTCCGACTCCGACTCCCCATCCCTGCCATTTTGTGTTTCCCAGACTTTTTAGGATGTTTAAACACCACGTCGCCAGCAATGGTTCTCTTCCGATCACGGCAGATAATAATGATGGGAGATCATGGGAGGTAAGTAACCAAAGTAATAAGTGAGACTTACTCCTATTATTATAACGTTCATTATGAAGAATATAATAAATAACCAAATTATTGTTCCATTCATCATGACAGGTAGATTATCTTCATTATCTAACTCATGCATTATCTGCTCTGCATTTCTCATCATCGATGTTGTCACCACTACTGATTTACTGCTTTTGGCCAAACTAGTTTCTGTGTTATTATTTAGAGCTTTATTTAACAATATTCAGTTTTTTTTTTTTTTTATGTAAAAAACAATTTATGTAATTGTTTTATTTAAACAACTTACTATAAATTTAAAGAATTCTTTAAAATACAGGTTATACAAAAAAAAATCCACCGCACAAATATTTCTTTAAATAATCATTGAATAAACTTGCGGCCATCGACCCTATTATTCTACCCCTATTAGATCTCTGCAGGTACCCTTTACTTTTTCAGATTCTTCTGTTAAAATATTACAGTCCCCGTCACACTACACTCACGACGAAATGTTTTAATTTTATTTTTGTCTGTTTATTTATTGTTTATTTATTTTTTAACTTATTTATTTTATATGTTATCTACTGACTTGTTCTTACATCGTGATTATTTTTACCTACTCTCAACTTTACAATGACCTAACGTTATTAGATCAGGTATGTTTTTTACACTTTATAACCAGCTCTTCTACTTCATATTCTATATTTTTTGTGTAGCTATGATGAAGGTATAAAATATTTCGAAACTGATCGGCTAGATCTAGTTGCGTTATTTATGTTCGCAACCCGTACAACCTTTTCAACTCGTACCCATTTACGGACACAACCAACTCCACATGTAAAATAGATTCACACTTTTTTACCCTAAAACATTTAAAAATTTTAAATGATATTTGAACGAATAAATATTTAATTGATATTAAATTCGTTAATATTCAGATTAACACTCTTTTTAACAGACGGCATTCACATATCTCCAATTACTGTTCGTTTATAATTATAAAATATACTTTATTGATTCTTAATATATCTTCAATCTTTATCCTTGTTTACTGTAGATTTCTTGATCTTAAAGTAAGACATACACCTATTATCATAATGTATATTAAGAAGAATATACTGAAGTACAAATTTGACTATAAAATCATGAGCGGTAAGTAATCGTAGTAAAAAGCGATACATACTACTATTATCATTAAGTTTATTATGAAGAATATAATGAAGTGCCAAACTGTTGATAAAGTCATCATGAGAGGAAGATTGTCTTCAAAATAAAACTCGATCATCATCTGCTCCTAATTTTTCTTCATCGATGTTTTCACCACTACTGATCAACTAACTTCATTGCTATAAATCAGAAAAGATATTATTAGTTTTAGCCTTAAAAAAAAGGATTTATTTAAATAGAGGGAAATTTATTGGAGTATCTAGAAAGTTCGTATAATTTTTGCAAAATTTGTTGATTTTGTTTAACTATGTTCAATTATCAATCAGTAATGTATTCCCCTCACTACTTCCTCCCAGCAATCAACCATTTTTTTAATTCAACGTCAGTAAAAAGCCTGATATTTTAAAGACAATCAAATTTTTAGCCAAAAAGTGAGCGGAACAGAAATAATCAGACGGCGCAAGGTCTGAAGAATGCAGCGGATGCTGAAGAATTTCAAAATCTACCCCTGAATTGGCATTCTTTATGAGATTTACAACGCTTTTCGGATGTTGTTGTACTGTTTGACGGATGTTGTAAGTTTTTGACGAACTGCTCCAGGAATTTGTTAGTTATATACATAGGGTGATTGCCTTATTTCTATCAAACAGCTTCCAGTTGATTATTATCCCCATTCCCCACCGAACAGAGCATTCTCTAACGAGGATGCAGATTTTGATTAATACGCAAACTTGACTGCTAGCATTTGTCCACCCACTCTTTTTACTACTTCTTGCTCAAATTAAGACCTTATTCATAGCTAGGGATATGCGCTACTGAGAAAGTATCGATATTTGGGTATCGATAATATCGAATAAAAATTATCGATACCGGTATCGTATCGAAAAAATATCGATATTTTTAAGTATCGAAAGGAAAAATTACTACAAAACGTAAAATAAACTGTGAACTTTGTTATTGAATATGAAGCAGCCCCAGTCTTATCATCGATTCTGGATCCGTAAGTGAATATATGAATAGGTTTTTTAAGTTTAATACACATCTCTCTGAATAATTTTCGGTACATTTCTGGGTTAGTTGAGTTTTTTTTGATACTGGGTTAGGTTTAAGTTGTATTGGGGTGATTTCATGGTCCATGGATGTACTGGGTGCTGCAGATGTTTGGTTATGTTGGGGAGGGAGAAATTGAGATTTTTCATTGACGTTTTTAGATATTTTTATAGAGGAGTTTTGTTAAGGAGTTTAGGATTGATTGGGTTTTTGAGGATGTAGTGAAACGCTGGTATGTTTGGAGTTTTAGCCAAATATGTCACGTAGTTCAGTGCCAGTTGAGTACGGCGGTATACAACAGGGGGTAAACCGCTTACACAAAGCGGCGACACAAAGCTGACACAAAGGGCTAGAAAGCTCCTGCTGCGATTCTAATTGCATTGTTTTCAGTTATATCAAGTTTCTTTAGTAACTGTTTATTGGCTGATGTGTATGCAATGCAGCTATAGTCGATTTTTGATCTGATCAGGGTTTTGTAAATATATAATATAATATCTTTATCTGCACCCCATTTTGTGTTTCCCAGACTTTTTAGGATGTTTAAACACCACGTCGCCAGCACTGGTTCTCTTCCGATTACCGCCGATAATAATGATGGGAGATCATGAGAGGTAAGTAACCATAGTAATAATAAATAATATTGTAATAACAATCTAATTGCTTTACAATAATAAATGGATTAAAATAGTATACACGACTGAAAAGTGACAGATGACCTAGGTAACAATAAATTGGACACCTACAAACAACGCCTACTTTGTTTGTGAAAGAAGATTCGTTCTTGGAGGAACTAATACATAAGAGTAGTGATTCTTCTCGAGAATTTCTCGAGAAAAAGTTTTAATTTTCATTTTTTATTTCTCGACAAATGTAAAATTTACTCGATGCCTTTACTTTAGTACTTTAAAGGTGATTATAATTTTAACATGTTTTTATCCTCTACAATATTTTCAACATTAAAAAAAGATGTATATTCTAATAATTATATAATTATTTTTCTCGAGATTTCTCGAGAATTCTCGAGAAAATAAGTTTAATGTCGAGAAATCAGAAACACTTCATAAGAGGCGTTCATGAAGAGACGAGGTAGACAAGGCCATGGAGTCCAGCAAGAGTTCATATACACTCCAGTTTTGCAAGTGAAAGATAGGAAATCCCTTCGTAAAATTATTATCGTTTTCCTAATTCTGCTGTCCTAGATTTTTACTAACTAAACTTAACCTAATTACCTAAATTGATCATATTTACTAGTTTATTACACTATTTTTAATGGGCTTAAATTTGGCGGAAAATAAAGTACTGTATACCTAAAAACTAGGTAATTAGCTTAGGTTTAGTTTAGTAAAAATCTAGAACAGCAGAATTAAGAAAATTAGGAAAACGATAATAGATAATAAACATTTGACGGAGGGATTTCCGATCTTTCACTTGCAAAACTGGTGTGTATATGAACTCCTGCTAAAGCCTATAGGTGTGAGTGATTGTTTAAAATAGAACACTCCACTCTTCTTCATTGCAAGCACCAAGAAAACTCCTTGGTCTATTTTGATAAAATAGGTCCACACTTTGCTTCTTGGTAGTGAAATTTTTAAATAAAATACAAAAATGACTAATAATATTTTATAACCTCAAACGTAGCGGAAAAAGGCGCTAAACGGCAGCAACTTCTAAACCGTTCAACGCATATTTCTTGGCGTACTATGTCCTGCGCCATTCTTCTACCAGTTTTTAAATAAGTACAATTTTTAGAAGTGTTTCTTATTGAAAAAAATTTAATCACAGGAAATATTTATATTTGCATACAGGGGCGGATAGGTACTACTAAACTGGCCAGGACTAATTGCGACATCGGCCCAAGAGTAAAGTAGAAAATTCAAGAAATATCTATTAATAATACTTTTTTTTTTCTTGGTAAATTTGTCTATTAATAACTTTTTCTTTATAAAAATGAATACTTATAAATAATGGATACATAATTCAAATAAAAGGTGCATCACATTTCCACTCTAATTGGTCAGTCCTATATTTTATTTTTAAGTGTACCTACAATAACTTTTCTTTTAGCAATTTACTATTTTCGGCAATATCGTCAATCACGTCATCATAACAAATATTTACTAAAATGTCTCTTTCACTAGCCATCAACATGAATGTTTCTAAATAACTGGCAGATAATGAACTTCTTGATTTATTTTTTATGAACTTTCTTGAAATCTTCCTAATTTGATACAAAATTGTATGATTCTTCATGTAATTGATTTTTGCTGACATTTTCTTTAAAATATTTCAATAGTTCAAAAGTAAAAGTTCAATTGTAAAATGTAAACTTAATATATCACTTTCTTCATTGCTTTTAAAATATGATTCTACTGATTATTTATGTTCCACTTAACTCATGTTTCTCTATGCACTAACCAACATGACAACAATCATGCATGCCTGTTGTGAATGAACTTTTACTTACATCTTCACAAAATGCCAAACATACGGAACAAAATAAAACGAAACAAAATAAAAAATATTGTATTTGAAGGTTGAATTGAGTCAAATTTGAAAAATCTATTAAAATCAAGTCTTTGAGGTTAATTAAAATAATTAAATTCAGTATCTAAATCAGGAAAAACAGTACATATTATATTAACTTAATTTTTTGAGCAACTACGTTCCATTAATATAAATAAATAAATAAATAAATAAATAAATAAATAAATAAATAAATAAATAAATAAATAAATAAATAAATAAATAAATAAATAAATAAATAAATAAATAAATAAATAAATAAATAAATAAATAAATAAATAAATAAATAAATAAATAAATAAATAAATAAATAAATAAATAAATAAATAAATAAATAAATAAATAAATAAATAAATAAATAAATAAATAAATAAATAAATAAATAATTGTTGTACACATTTTCATGTCCCTGAAATAAAGTTTCAGTATTAAATGCAATTATTACCTTATCATCAATTTCTTCACAAAATTTTTCAATTTGATTCTCATTTATGCTCATTAACTTTTCACACTAAATTTTCACGACTTTACTCACCGCCTTTTTCACCACTTTTATTTACATTTTGTTACAGTTCTCAGTTTGATTTCTAATTTCTTCATTTTCTTTTCACGTAATTTTTTTGCACCATCTTAACGCTTCTGCATTGTACTACATTTTTTATTCATTTTCATTTACAACATTTATTAATGTTTGTTGTTAATTTTGTAGCTCACAAATCGATTGTGAATATTAAACTGAGTGAATTTAGTGAAAAGAAATATGTTATTTACAGTATTAAGCGAAACCGAGTAATGCAATAAAAGCGGCAACCTGCCTTTATCAAAATATTTTCACTTCACCACAAGCCAACATTGTTATGTTGGCTCCCTAGTAGGGTTGTACATCGAAGGCAAAACATCGATGTTTAACATCGATGTTAACATCGGCGCTTAATATCGATGTTGAAAAAACATCGAAGGAAAAACATCGATGTATCGGAAACATCGATGTTTTATTAATATTAAAAAAAGCTATTTATTTATATTATATAGGTTTTATTTAATAATGTAAATATAAAATACGAAAAAAGTAACATATAATACACAAAAAGTATTTATTAGATTTTTAAATAGAAATATTCCTTTTTGATAGTATTTAATTTCACATTAACATTATTATACCCAATATAATCATCCTAATTTGTACCTACAGTCTATTCTAAACGATTAGGCGGAACTAACCGCAATTTTCTTTTTTGTAATTTGTCTTTAGCTATTTTTTTATATATTGAATTTGTAGTTTCCTGAACAAAATGATCAAAAGCTTCAATCAATCGGTAAAAGTAACTAGAATTGAAAATCTAGTTCCGCCTAAACCAAAGGAACAAACCTTACTATTTTTACATTTCTAAAATGAAATATTGGATTTTATTACAATACTAATATAGTAATCTTAATGGTAATTTTATATTATTTAACATAAAAATAACACTGTCATACACAATTATTTTTATACTTTTTTAAGCTGAAATAAAGTCTGTTCCTTTGGTTTAGGCGGAACTAGATTTTCAATTCTAGTTACTTTTACCGATTAATTGAAGCTTTTGATCATTTTGTTCAGGAAAAGCCAACTTCAATATATAAAAAAATAGCTAATGGCAACTTACAAAAATCCAGGGATTGGAGGAATAACAACTGGGAAAGTGTCAACAAGACTCAAAAAGAAAAAGTGTGTTGACGTCTTTGGTCGTTCGCATTGTTTGCAAAAATTAGAAGTTTCTTCTTATTTTTTCGTATTCTGCTAACTGTTAAGAAGAATAAAAACTAACACTATTAGTATTGTTATATCACAATAGATGGCGCTTATATTTTGTGTACTAATTTTAATAAAAATTAATGTTTTAAGATTCCAGCGCCTCTAGCTGTAGTTTCTGAATTTCAAAGTTTAAACATCGACATCGGTAGTAGACATCGATGTTTTATCGATACTATCGCCAGCTGACCATCGATGTTTTCGATACATTGATGTTTTTTTCCCATCCCTACTCCCTAGTCTCTAGTCATCATTTTTATATTACCTTAATATTTATTGTTTCTACATCAGATCAATAATGTTCATTGTTCATTTCTGAATTGATATATTCTGAACAATTGCTATTCAGTTATATGAGAGATATAAATAGATCAGTCTTGTGACAACCATGCAAGAGTGCACATCGTAGTGATACAAAGTGACCTTGTGTTTGTGCAAGTATATACATAGTTTTGCCAGTGCCTGCGGCACGTGCCTACCTTCCAGTGTACTTATATTTTTACAAAACTGAATAAAAATTAATAATAAATGTGTTCAGTGTATTTAAAACATCGTTTTAAATGTCAGTGATTAAAGGGGTGGACCCTCTATCCATCCCTTCTGTTTCTAAAAAGAGGACTGCCAAAAAACAACTGCAGCCAAATGTTAAGAAGGCTACCCCCAGTTACATTTACAACGTCCCAACTAGCAACACTTACGACAGCCTCAGCGAAGATGAAGAAGATAGCTCTGAAATTGAATCAGTTCAGGCAACAAATAATACTGTTAAGAAGGTTAGAATTCCACCAATAATAGTATATAGCTACTTTGATAATCATGTTAAGACTATATCTGACCTTGAGAGCCACATGAACGAAGAATTAGAAGTAAAATTTAAAGGCAAAAGACTAATACTAATTACTAATAATTTATTAGATTATAAATATGTTAGGAAAGAATTAGACGAAGCCAAAATTCAATACTCAACAAAGACGCCAGCACCTGAAAGAGAGCTTAAATTAGTCCTGAAAAACATCCCACCAAACATTACGACTAATGAAATAATTGCTGACTTAAAACAAAAAAATCTGCCAGTGTTGAAGGTGGTGCAAATCACCAAAAAAGAAAATAATCAAATAGTACATGTTTACCCGCTCTTCATGGTGACCTTTGAAAAAGGTACGGATATAAGAACAGTGATAGAACATCGAAAAATTTGTTATTGCATTATCCAGTGGCAGAAAATAAAACGAAGTGGAGTCACCCAATGTTATCGATGTCAATCATTTGGACACATCGCCCTGAACTGCACTAAAACCCCACACTGTGTCGTTTGCGGAGAGCAACACCAGGCGAAGGATTGCGTAAATAAGGACAAAACTCCTAAATGTTCTAACTGTGGTGGATCACATACTGCTAGCTTCAGACAGTGCCCAAATCGACCTGCAATTAACACCAGACGCATACCTCCAGCCAACCCCAGACAAACCCTACCTACATCAAGTTCCTTTCCTCCCCTTAGAAATATTCCAACCCAAATGAATACCCAAGTACCAATCTGGCCTTCACATTCTGCCTCAAGGACTCAAAACGATAACTCGCTGTCTGGCATTTCTGAAGTCTTAAGTATGATTAGAAGCCTAATATCTAATTTTAATTTACAAAATGTTATTAGAAACATCAAAACTCTGTTGGCAAGACTAAACGCAGCCCCAGATGGTGTAAGCAAATTAATGATTGTCGTAGATTTTGCAGTTTCGCTATTTGGATAATGCTCAGTAACAAAAAAACTCATCTTAAAGTCATGAACTGGAATGCTCGCTCAATCTCCAACAAACACTTAGAGCTCCAACACGAGCTAGATTCAGAAAAAGTAGATGTTGCAACCATTACAGAAACTCATCTTGATACAAACTTAAATTTAAAAATCCGTGGTTACAGTGTTTATCGGAAAGATAGGGATAATTATGGAGGTGGATCAGCTATTTTAATTAAGAAAAATATCAAACATGAATATTGTCTCCTTACCAACATTAAGCCAGAAATAGATGCAGTATGTTTAAAAGTATTTACAAATAGAGAACCAATTCACATTGTATCAGTGTACATCCCACCTAAAGCTCCCATTACTAGCCAGGACATAACAAATTTGTTAGCAATAGGCAATAAAACAATAATCATTGGGGATCTCAACTGCAAACATGTAGCATGGAATTGCCCTAAAAATAACAAGAACGGAAATATCATTAACAAACTAATTGAACAAAATGTAAACCTGAGAGTAATTGCCACCGATGAACTAACCTATTACCCCTCCAACAATAGAGGAAGACCGAGTGTTCTAGATATAGCAATAACTAAAAGGAACTTAAATACATCAAAGCCTATTACTAAAACTATTCTGAGCTCAGATCATAATCCGGTATTTACAAAAATTGGAGATGTTCCCCAGCAAAATAAAAAGTCTTACTTGTATTAATACAACAAAGCAAACTGGGATATGTACCGAACAGAAATAGAATAACACCTTCCTAGCAATGCTCCCATCAACTCCGTTAATGATATAGACTCTCTCTTAGTTAATTTAACTTCAGTAATCCAGATCGCTGCGACGAACAATATCCCAAAATGTGCAATCACAGCTAACCATATAGAGCTACCAGACGCTGATAGAGCTTTAATAAAACTAAAAAATTATTTCAGAAAGAAATATCAACTAACCAGGAACAACTTACATCGTAAAATGTATAATAAATTAAACAACCTAGTCAAAGAGCAAGTTACGAAGACAAGAAACAACAGTTGGAACACATTTCTTTCTTCATTAGACCCACAACAAGGAAACTTGTGGAAAGTAACTAAGCATTTTACCAAGAAAGCCACACCCATCCCACCAATACAAAATAATGGCACTTATGGCTACTCCGATGAAGAAAAAGCCAATATTATAGCAAACCAATACGAAAAGGTTCATAAACAGAATTTGGATCTTGGAAGTATTCATTTTACAAGAAATATATGTCGTGAAGTAAAGACATTCTTTAACAACAATCCTGTTGATATAAAAGAAGTAAAAATAACATCCCCGAAGGAAGTCTGGACCATAATCCAAAAATTGAAAAACAAAAAATCCCCTGGACACGATAGCATTAATAGCCGCTTACTCAAGCAATTACCACGACATGCAATAATACTTCTCTGTCGCATCATAAATGCAACCATGACCATGTCTCATTTCCCTACTACTTGGAAACATGCCAAGGTAATATCGGTCAAGAAACCTAATAAACCTGCTGACCTTCCATCTAGCTATAGACCGATAAGCTTACTGAGCACTTTGAGTAAGATTGCTGAGAAAACTTATCTCAAAAGGATAAATGACTATCTAGAAGAAAAGAACATCTTAATAGCTGAACAATTTGGTTTTCGGAAAGCGCACTCAACAACAGCCCGAACTAGCTCGACTAGCAGATAATATCACCCACAGTTTCAATACGAACAAATACACAGGGGTGGTAACCGTCGACATAGAAAAGGCTTTTGATACTGTCTGAGTTATTTTTAAATTGATTAAAATGAAATTTCCGGCCTACCTTATTCACCTAATAAATTCGTATGTACACAATAGATTCTTCCATACTAGTATTGGCGAGTGTGAATCAACAAGAAGGTTAATAGCAGCTGGAGTCCCACAGGGATCAATTCTAGGCCCCATTCTGTTTTGTATATATATTAATGATATACCAAAACTAAAAAACGTAAATTACTCTTTATTTGCTGATGACACTGCCATATTTACCCAATCGTGGAGAACGGGCACTATAATAAACAGATTACAAGAAGCTTTATCAAAACTTTTAAAATTCATGTCACGCTGGAAAATTAAGATGAACGAAACAAAAACAGAAGCCATACTCTTCACAAAACGAAGACCGATTGTTAATAAAAATATCTATATTCAGGGATCCAACATCGAATGGTCACCAACAATCAAATATCTAGGACTTCATTTAGATAGAAAACTCAATTATACACATCACTGTAACCATGTATGTCAAAATGCAACATCAAAAATGAGCACTCTGTTCCCACTATTAAATAGAAGATCGAGACTGACCTCAGAAAACAAGATGTTACTCTTCAAAAAGTAAAACAGTAATTAGACCTTCTTTAATATACGCATGTCCAGTCTGGAGTAACACCTGTGACACAAATTATCATAAAATACAGATAATTCAAAACAAATGTCTTCGAATTATCGGAAATTACCCCATGTACAAGAAAGTAATTGAAATACATGAAGAACTCAGTATTGAATATATCAAAGACTACGTATTCAAGAGGACAGAAAATTTCTTTACTAAGTGTCTCGCTAATCACAACCCTTTAATTCAAAAAATAGGAAATTATGAAAAGGACAAACTGCCATTCAAGAAATACAAACACAAATTAACTAAACACATACTATTTTTAAATTAAAATCAATTATTATCATTTAGGTTTTGCTTCTGTTATATAGGTTTTACACTGTATTTACCTATGTTTCTCACTATAATGTAACAATATATAAAATGAATATTATTGTTTAAATCTGTACATGTAAGGAAGTTTAAGTTAATGAGATACTATTATTTCGATACTTAACTATTGACAAATATTGTTAACTAGTTGTAAGCTTTTGTTAAATAAATGGTTTTATAATAAAAAAAAAAAATAAATAGATAAATTTTAACGCTTTATTCTCCACATTTTTCAAAAATGTTTTGTCATGCTTTTTATTATCGGCTCAACTGGCCCATTTAGTTATCGGCCCACCGGGCATTTGACCGGTAGCCCGCCGGATGTATCCGCCTCTGTGTGAATAAATAAAAATTTTACGATATTGTCTTAACAAAAAAAAAAAAAAAAAAATGATGAGACTATACGATACTGGGTCAAATGTACTGATATCAAGAAAGTATCGGAAAATTAGTATCGATACTAAAAACGCGATATTGAATGACAAATATCGATGCTGGTATCGTATCACTAGTATCGGAACATCCCTATTTATAGCCTGTCACAATCAAATAGATATATAATCATATACAAATCAAATAGAGCCCCTGATTAAACTCGAAGACAAAAATATGTCGGTAATGACTAGGAATTCACGATTGTGACAAACTGAATAGTGATTATGACAAGAGAGCTACAAAATGTTAATATTCAGTGCCAATTAATTCCTGTTGGTACAAATAATGCCTTAATAAATCAAAGGCACGAACTTATTGGACACACAATAGTATAAGAATAGTTTTCACAAAATTGGTATAGAGTAGGGATGGGAAAAAAACATCGATGTATCGAAAACATCGATGTCTTTTCTGAAAACATCGATGTTTTTACCATCGATGTTCAGGTGGCGATAGTATCGATAAAACATCGATGTCTACTACCGATGTCGATGTTTAAACTTTGAAATTCAGAAACTACCGCTAGAGGCGCTGGAATCTTAAAATTTTTATTTTTATTAAAATTAGTACACAAAATATAAGCGCAATCTATTGTAATATAACAATACTAATAGTGTTAGTTTTTATTCTTCTTAACAGTTAGCAGAATAAGAAGAAAACTTCTAATTTTTGCAAATAATGACAACGACCAACGACACCAACACACTTGTTTTGCTCTTTGAGTTTTGTTGTCGAGCAATTTTTTGTATAAGTGAACGAGGTAAATAAAGTGAAATTAAATAGAAATAATCTATTGTTATGGTACTTGCTAAAAATGCCGCCAAAAAGTATATATTGTATATAGAGTTGTCTACCACATATCCGTCCCTATATAAAATAGCCCCGAAATTTTAAAATGTTGTCGCCACCTCTGTACCGTCAGGAAGTTTATTTTCTAAAGAAGGCTTTACATTATCACAACAGAGAAATGGATTAAAGGGAAAGACACTTTCCCAGTTATTATTCCTACAATCTCTAGAATTGCCATATTGGGAAATGTAAATTTATTAATATAAAATAATTATAAGCTGTTCACTTTTGTAAGAACAAACTAAGTGGAAATTAAGTTTGCAACTGTTTGCACCTTTGAAACTGTATGTCATGTTGGCACTACAGAAAAATAATTTGAAAAGTCAGATTATAAATGTCATTTAAAAAAATATCGTTTGTCATATTTCATTTTGAATAGTGACATCTTAAATATTTTGTAAATATAATACTAACCTAAAATAAAACAAATATAACCCCAAACTGTAAAGCCCTTTTTACAATATAACCAAGTTTATAAAAGTCAGTAATACGCTATAAAAATCACTAAAATAACCAGATTTAGTTTGTCCTTACAAAAGTGAACGGCTTGTATAAGCTGTTCTCTTTTGTAAGGACAAACTAGATCTGGTTACTTTTATAGTGTATTACTGACTTTAAATGTCAATTAAAAATATTCCCTACGCTGTAAAACAGACTTTAGGTTTATAGGTTATAATCATTATAATTAAGATATCATTTTTCATTATGACATATGTCAAATGGATCGAAATTTTAAAAAAGTGACATTTTTTAATACCAACATGACATAGAGTTTCAAAGGTGCAAACATTGAAAACAAATTTTCCTCTTAGTTTGTTCTTTCAAATGTGAACAGCTTATAAAGTCTGTTCCAAACGGTTATAAGCAGCGGCGGGGCATTTGAATGTGTCAATCTATTACACAATCTATTTAAAAATCTAATAAATGATTTTTTTCGTATTTTATCTTTACATTATTAAATAAAACCTATACAATGTAAATAAATAGTTTTTTTTTTTTAATATTAATAAAACATCGATGTTTCCGATACATCGATGTTATCCCTTCGATGTTTTTTCAACATCGATAGTAAAACGCCGATGTTAACATCGATGTTCAACATCGATGTTTTGCCTTCGATGTACAACCCTAGTATAGAGCCCCATACTGATAACGGCATTACTTCAGCTAGGCATCACAGAGAACTTATTCTTGTAATTCTTAGTTTAAACATGCATCTATCAACAATCAACCATACTGTTCAAAGCACTATAGTCCGTTCAAATGTTAAAATACAGTATTGTTCTTATGGGAAATGGGAGCAGTGTTGCCAAATATTGTAAAAGTGTAAAATATGGCAAAGAACCCACAAAATTATGCATAACTTTACATTCTTTTGTTGATAATTTATTCAAAGTAAATGGAAAAAGTATCAGGGAATAGTATATTCTGTAACAAGGTTGGAATGAGAAAATTCGATGCGAGTGGAACAGTCAGAGCGCGAGCCGCAAGCGAGCGTGAGGAACCACGAGCAACGAATTTTCTCATTCCAACCGAGTCACAGACCATACTTTCTCCACAACCACCAAAAAGAAAAACAAATTAACAAATAATTATTTTAACAAACATTTTATCTTAAAATATAATTTATATTACATAACAAATTAATCAATTAATTAAACTATTTTTTTTTATTTACTATTTGTTTAATTTTAATTTAATTTGCCGCACATCGGCCACTATTTTAGGTTAGAAAGTTATGTTGCATTTATTTAATGTAAACGTTGCATATATCTTAATGTTACCCTACAAAAACAAAAGACAACAAGCATGGAATAGTTATTCCATAACAAGTGATGGAATGAAATACATGCAAAATGCATAAGAAGATAAGTGCTTTAGAATAACATTCCATTAGAATTGTTAAATTCTATAGTGGTCGTGGAGAAAAATGATTAAACATTTGTATCGCATTTACAGCTGACTCGCGCGATTTACAGCTGACAACCTCGGCAAGACAGAAAAGGATAGTGTTATTGTTAACTTATTAGAGAGTATGAAAAAGAACTACTCCATTTGCCCTATACTGCATTCTAATGTTTAAACGGACTATAGCTCATCAGTGTTTGGAGAAAGATCTCAAACTTTATCGCTATCAGTATTTTAATCTATCATTATTCTAAGCGTTGGGATAAATGTGTATGGAAGCAAGAGGATTAGTTTGCAAAATAATATTTCACACACACACACACACGCACGCACGCACGCACGCACGCACGCACACACGCACGCACGCACTCAGGCACGCACGCACGCACGCAAGAACGCACGCACGCACGCACGCAAGCCCAATTAAAAATTAAATGCAACATTTACCAAAATATAACTAGAATTTTGACAAAATAATTTAAACAAAATTAAAATGCAAAAAAAAAAATGAAAAAATAAAAATTGACGGGATTCGAACACAGTTTCTTACAGTAGTTTCAACTCACTAAGCGTCAACGCTACCACTGTGCTATACAGGATCACTCGTTTACTATGTTAAATAGCGGATTAAATATATTACATATTTTACTTAAAAACACAAAAAATGCGTTATTTTCCGAAAACATAATCTGATCAAAAATTCCTGTTGTACTATTCCGGTTCACACCAATGTACATTACTGAGAATTTTTTCAGATTTTTTAGTTTAAACCATCTGGGCTACAGGGTGTAGGACAAAAAAATTTTTTTTGCAAAATTTTGGCAAAAATGGCCTCAAAATAATTTATTTTGCAAAAATAAAATTTTGATCGTTAATCCACGTACCAAGGGCTTTCATTTGATACCCTACACAGAATTGTAAAAAAAATTTTTTTTTTTCGATGAGCATATATTTATTTATATTTTTAGGGGGATATGTTTTTTAGATGTTTTAGTATTTTTCCTATGTGCGGGTCAAAGAGTTGTATAAGCATGCCAAATTTCAACTCTCTAGGTTTAGCCGTTTGGCTACAATTTTTACCGAACAGACAGACAGACAGACAGACAGACAGACAAACAGACAGACAGACAGACAGACAGACAGACAGACAGACAGACAGACAGACAGACAGATAGACAGATGACAAAATGACGGTATAAGGGTTTTTTGGTCATACCTACAAAACCCTAAAAAAACTTATTTGTGCGCTCATGAATTTCGTTATAACTTTGGAAAAACTGAATCAATTTTAATAAAACACAGCCTAAAATCTGACCATTTTATGTATCTACAAATGGAAAAAAGTCGTACGAAATTCGAATCAGCAGTTCTCGAAAAATGCGTTAAATATAAACCGAAAACATTGAGTTTGTATCGTGTACCAACTAATAATATAAATTAAAAAATATGTTAACATGGACTTAACTAGTAAGAAATACCGCAAAATTTACAAAGCTCACTACTCTTTCGTCATACACTAGATTGTGAGAATTTAAACAGATGGTTATTTTATATGTGTGTCGCCAAGACAGTACTTGCAATTTTACAGCAGTATATGCAATTCAAAGTTTAAATAACAGATTTCGTTATTTTACAATTTTTTCTCTAACTGTCAACCATAGGAACACTGTCAACAATTGGTGCTCTTACCTTAGATATTTTTATATCGTTCAACAAATTTTGCAAATGTCTAGTTTAGCAACAGTTTACACACGTCTTAAAAACACGACGCACAAGTGAAAAAAAAAATGTTTGGCGCCTTTTTTAATGTTTTAAATTACACACACCATTTATAGTGGCCAAAAAAAAGTCATTAATTAATTGTAATTAAATTATGACATCATTTTTTTTTTGGATTTGACAACCACATTCATTCTAACAGGTTACTTCGCTGGAAACAAGCATATCTCTATAATATCTTATTTCACGTAATCTAACATTCAAAAATAAAAACACTAATTCCATCATAGAAAGTACAATAAATAATTAAAACATTAAATTTACTTACAATTTAATGCACTACTGCACTCAAAATTCTTTATCTACTTTTTTTAAATCTTGGGTTTATTTACTTTCCTTCTCAATTATGTAATCAACTTTGGTGAAATATACAATAAAGAAAAACAGAAAGATTTTCACGGAGGATTGGTTTAATAAAATAGAAATTATAAAATATTAATTACAAGTATCAAAATTATTTTTATTTATTTGTTGTAATTTTTGTACTTATAAACTGAGTGATAACACCAAAATGGTACATGAACAGTCGGGTGTAATATTAATATATACCTATCGACAGAGCAAGTTACAGCGCATATGCGCGCCGCTCGCAATCCTAGTACTAATTTTTAAATTATATTGTTGATTATACTATGTTCTCTACACCTACAACATATCGCGCCCCCGTAAGATATGTGATACATTGATCAAGAATATGAAATTGTTCAGGAGAGAAGAAAGATAATTACCTAATTTAAAATGCCTGGTATTTAATTGATCAGAATTTAATTTAGTTTTTGATCAGAAAATTCTGTGGTATTGATCAGAAGTATGTGAAAAATAATGATCAGGAAAAATATTGAATAGATCAGAAAAAAAATATTGATTTGTTTAGAAAAGATATAGAAAATATCGAAAAATTTCTCAAATATTTTAGAAATAAATTAAAAGAATACAGTCGATTCCGCTTAATTGGGACACATCGGAACTTAGACATTTTGGCCCAATTAAGCGGCTGCCTCAATTAAGCGAATTTCACATAAAATTAAACAATGCATATTTTTCTTTCAATAATTTTATTTTATAAACTCCTGGACAAAACTATAAATTACATATAACCAAAAAATATAAACTTTTAAGAAACAAAAAATCATAAATTCCAAAATAAAATAATAAATAGGTACATACAATTTAAATCAATGCAAAAATGCGTCAAGGGTAGTCAGTCTTTTGTTTTTGTAACATTTCACTTCTACAAAATCAGCACAGGTATTCAGTGCGGCTCCCTTCATTTCCTTCCTGCATAAAATAACGCTGTAATATTAAATACTTTGTACATATTTTTTCTTGAGAATATGTGTAACATAATATGTACTGTGATTTTAAATTTACTGTCCCAATTAAGCGGAATGTTGTCCCAATTAAACATGTAAATTTACTGTTGGTTTACCGCAGGATGTGTGCAGGACGAAGGAGAGCTTTAATCAACACTATTATGCTTCATTGTGTTTTGCAAACATAATTTAGATGTTTTAGTTTGGTTTAGTTCACATTACTACCAAATAATATTCGGTGAAAAGTTTTCACTGGGTCTGTTTGCAAAACACTTCACTTTTGCAGCGATGTTTATTTACAGACTGCACGGAGCTGATATTTTTTTGTTTGTCACACTAAAGTATATTTGTTTTAACTACATTTTTTATAAAAATTGATTCGAGTTGATTTTTTTTAGATTTACTAAAGAGAAACGTAGGAGGTTGCATTTTTTGGGTGTTGTAGGTGTAACCAAGATACCAGGCAATGCCAAATTATGATCCGCGGCCTAGATCCGGCATGCGAGGTGTATTTATGTGGTTTGCGTAGCCCTTTTTAGGGTTTTGTAGGTATGACCAAAAAACCCTTATACCGTCATTTTGTCGTCTGTCTGTCTGTCTGTCTGTCTGTCTGTCTGTCTGTCTGTCTGTCTGTCTGTCTGTTCGGTAAAAATTGTAGCCAAACGGCTAAAGCTAGAGAGTTGAAATTTGGCATGCTTATACAACTCTTTGACCCGCACATAGGAAAAATACTAAAACATCTAAAAAACATATCCCCCTAAAAATATAAACAAATATGTGCTCATCGAAAAAAAAAATATTTTTTTTAAATTCTGAGTAGGGTATCAAATGAAAGCCCTTGGTACGTGGATTAACGATCAAATTTTTATTTTCGCAAAATAAATTATTTTGAAGCGATTTTTGCCAAAATTGTGCAAAAAAAATTTTGTCCCACACCCTGTAGCCCAGATGGTTTAAACTAAAAATCTGAAAAAATTCTAAGTAATGTACATTGGTGTGAACCGGAATAGTACAACAGGAATTTTTGATCAGATTATGTTTTTGGAAAAAAAAGCATTTTTTGTGTTTTTTTGCTAATAATGTTGAAAACTTATAGTTATATAACACACTAAAGTATAACGTGTTTCTTAGTGCAATGGTTACGGTACTAGCGTTCTGACCGAGAAAATGAGTGTTCAAATCCCCGAGAAGAGACAAGATTATTTTTTATTTTTTTTTTTGCATTGTTATTTTGTTTAAATTATTTTTTCAAAATTCAAGTTATATTTTGGCAAATGTTGCATTTAATTTTTAAAAGCGTAAATTTAATAACCAGTGGAAATTGTTGAAATTATAATTTAATTTTGTTTGAATGTACACGAAATCAAAGGGAGGAGCTATGACTAGAAACAACCAATGAAACCATTTGGCGCAATTTGAAGCCATTTGGCGCCATTTTCAAAATCTTAATGAACCTTGCTATATAAAAAAAATACTGCACATATTAAGAAACCTAAATAATGGTATTAGGCACTCGAATTAAAAGTAACATAAAAATATTTTAACATAAAATTTGTTTTTAAAGCTCTTAGATTAAGAGATGATAAATTATTTTTAAAATATTGTTCATTTTACAGTGAATACTACAAAGCAAAATATGTCCTACACACTCAGCATTCCGCCTTCACTTAATATTTTTAGATTATATATCTATCTAAGAGGAATTTATGGCGCATAGTTTGTACTAGCAGAGGTTCCGGTACTTCCTTCGGGATTTAGTCGAATTTACCTTGGGCGATCGCTCATAGCTCACAAATATGAATTTTATAAAACTAAAAATGTATTAAATACAAATGTTTATTCCTTTATGTTCTGTTATACACATGTTTTATGTTAATTCAATAATAAGGACTTCCTTAACTTTCTAAATATTCATGCAATGGAAAAAATACATTGTTTTGTTATATTTAGGGCATTTATAATAAATAAATATTTATTGGCTGGTAACTGGGATTCCGTTTTTAGTAATAAATTAGTTTAGTGTGATAACTTGGCGCATTACATAGTAGCGCTGCAGGAGCCATGTTGCCAAGTCTTAATAATCTTTTTGTTATTTTTATTAACAATTAACACGAAAATTTTTAAATATGTATTTTTTTTAGAATTAATTTATAGATATATAATAAATATTATATGTACATAAATAGTTATAAATTTTTTTGTTTTTAATACAATGAATAACTAAAAATCGAAAACCGTTAAATTGACAACGCTGTATAGGAATAAAGCGCTCACGTGATACAAGCACACAAAAATTTGTTAACATATGCAGTCTACTGTTGGCTGTAATCACATCACAACTTTGTTTCGTGCAAATAGTTTTATCTTATTCCTTAATTGATCTTTTTGGCATTACTTTTGGTATTATTTGGTATTATTGTTTATTTGGTATCATTGATTCTGCTTCTGGATTACGTTATAATTTTTTTTACGATATTATTTTGTTTGTGTGGTATAATTAGGGTGACCAGACGTACTCTTTTTAGGGTTTTGTAGGTATGACCAAAAAACCCTTATACCGTCATTTTGTCGTCTGTCTGTCTGTCTGTCTGTCTGTCTGTCTGTCTGTCTGTTCGGTAAAAATTGTAGCCAAACGGCTGAACCTAGAGAGTTGAAATTTGGCATGCTTATACAACTCTTTGACCCGCACATAGGAAAAATACTAAAACATCTAAAAAACATATCCCCCTAAAAATATAAACAAATATGTGCTCATCGAAAAAAAAAATATTTTTTTTTAATTCTGAGTTGGGTATCAAATGAAAGCCCTTGGTACGTGGATTAACGATCAAATTTTTATTTTTGCAAAATAAATTATTTTGAAGCGATTTTTGCCAATATTGTGCGAAAAAAATTTTGTCCCACACCCTGTAGCCCAGATGGTTTAAACTAAAAATCTGAAAAAATTCTAAGTAATGTACATTGGTGTGAACCGGAATAGTTCAACAGGAATTTTTGATCAGATTATGTTTTTGGAAAAAAAAAGCATTTTTTGTGTTTTTTTGCTAATAATGTTGACAACTTATAGTTATATAATACGCTAAACAGTAACGTGTTTCTTGGTGCTGTGGCTAAGATACTAGCGTTCTGCCCAAGAATTCATATTCGGACTCATGTTCGAGTCCTACCTGAGGAGACAATATTATTTTTTATTTTTTTTTTGCATTTTTATATTGTTTAAATTATTTTTTCAAAATTTTAATTATATTTTGGCAATTGTTGCATTTAATTTTTAATAGCGTAAATTTAATAACCAGAGGAAATTGTTGAAATTATAATTTAATTATATATTTGAATGTACACGAAATCAAAGGGGAGGAGCTATGACTAAAAACAACCAATGGAAGCCATAGGCGCAATTTTCAAAATCTTAATGAACCTTGATATATAAAAAAAAAATACTGCACATCTTTAAAAACTTAAATAATGGTAATAGGCATTCGATTTAAAATTCATAAAAAAATATTTTGATATAAAATTTGTTTTGGCATCCCAAATAATCATCATTCACTTACTAAATACCTGCAAAACCCTGAAATGTGTGAAAATTCACACTTCACATCAATTTTTTACTTTTTTGTTCGTTAAGTATTTTCGTTTAGCTGTGTCTTTTCACGTCGGATTTTTCGGTCGTTTTTTGGATGGCATTTTTTTGTTCATCAGGTCTTTTGGATGTCCTTTTTTTGCACACACACACACACACACACACACGCACGCACGCACGCACGCACGCACGCACGCACGCACGCACGCACGCAACCACACACACACGCACGCACGCACGCACGCACGCACGCACGCACGCACGCACGCACGCACCCACACGCACGCACGCACGCACGCACGCACGCACGCACGCACGCACCCATACGCACGCACGCACGCACCCACACGCACGCACGCACGCACGCACGCACGCACGCACGCACGCACGCACGCACGCACGCACGCACGCACCAACACACACACACACACACACACACACACACACACACACACACACACACACACACACACACACACACACACACACACACACACACACACACACACACACACACACACACACACACACACACACACACACACACACACACACACACACACACACACACACACACACACACACACACACACACACACACACACACACACACACACACACACACACACACACACACACACACACACACACACACACACACACACACACACACACACACACACACACACACACACACACACACACACACACACACACACACACACACACACACACACACACACACACACACACACACACACACACAAGGTTCATTAAGATTTTGGAAATTGCGCCTATGGCTTCCATTGGTTGCTTAAATCATAAGCCCAATTAAAAATTAAAAGCAACATTTACCAAAATATAACTACAATTTTGACAAAATAATTTAAACAAAATAAAAATGCAAAAAAAAACTGAAAAAATAAAAATTGACGGGATTCGAACACAGTTTCTTACAGTAGTTTCAACTCACTAAGCGTCAACGCTACCACTGTACTATATAGGATCAGTCGTTTACTAAGTTAAATAGCGGATTAAA
Organism: Liopterus haemorrhoidalis; assembly: GCA_963971575.1. Classification (NCBI taxonomy): domain Eukaryota; kingdom Metazoa; phylum Arthropoda; class Insecta; order Coleoptera; family Dytiscidae; genus Liopterus; species Liopterus haemorrhoidalis. Next base: position 48,672,877 of record OZ020611.1, read on the forward strand.
TATATTACATATTTTACTTAAAAACACAAAAAATGCGTTATTTTCCGAAAACATAATCTGATCAAAAATCCTGTTGTACTATTCCGGTTCACACCAATGTACATTACTGAGAATTTTTTCAGATTTTTTAGTTTAAACCATCTGGGCTACAGGGTGTAGACAAAAATTTTTTTTTGTAAAATTTTGGCAAAAATGGCCTGAAAATAATTTATTTTGCAAAAATAAAATTTTGATCGTTATTCCACTTACCAAGGGCTTTCATTTGATACCCTACACAGAATTGTAATTTTTTTTTTTTTTTCGATGAGCATATATTTATTTATATTTTTAGGGGGATATGTTTTTTAGATGTTTTAGTATTTTTCCTATGTGCGGGTCAAAGAGTTGTATAAGCATGCCAAATTTCAACTCTCTAGATTTAGCCGTTTGGCTACAATTTTTACCGAACAGACAGACAGACAGACAGACAGACAAACAGACAGACAGACAGACAGACAGACAGACAGATGACAAAATGACGGTATAAGGGTTTTTTGGTCATACCTACAAAACCCTAAAAAAACTTATTTGTGCGCTCATGAATTTCGTTATAACTTTGGAAAAACTGAATCAATTTTAATAAAACACAGCCTAAAATCTTATAATATAAATAGTATAATATAAATTAAAAAATATGTTAACATGGACTTAACTAGTAAGAAATACCGCAAAATTTACAAAGCTCACTACTCTTTCGTCATACACTAGATTGTGAGAATTTAAACAGATGGTGCTTTTATATGTGTGTCGCCAAGACAGTACTTGCAATTTTACAGCAGTATATGCAATTCAAAGTTTAAATAACAGATTTCGTTATTTTACAATTTTTTCTTTAACTGTCAACCATAGGAACACTGTCAACAATTGGTGCTCTTACCTTAGATATTTTTATATCGTTCAACAAATTTTGCAAATGTCTAGTTTAGCAACAGTTTGCACACGTCTTAAAAACACGACGCACAAGTTAAAAAAATTTTTTTTCACATTGGCGCCTTTTTTAATGTTTTAAACACCATTTATAGTGACCAAAAAAAAGTCATTAATTAATTGTAATTATGACATTATTTTTTTTTTTTGATTTGACAACCACATTCTTTCTTACAGGTTACTTCGCTGGAAACAAGCATGTTTCTATAATATCTTAGTCTTATTTCACGTAATCTAACATTCCAAAATAAAAACACACATTCCATCATAGAAAGTACAATAAATAATTTAAACGTTAAATTTACTTACAATTTAATGCACTACTGCACTGAATATTGTTTATCTACTATTTTTCAATCTTGGGTTTATTTACTCCCCTTCTCAATTAAATAATCAACTTTGGTGAAATATAAAATAAAAAAAAATAATATAACAGCTAATGAGCAAACAGATTTTTACGGAGGATTGGTTTAATAAAATAGAAATTATAAAATATTAATTACAAGTATCAAAATTATTTTTATTTATTTGTTGTAATTTTTGTACTTATAAACTGAGTGATAACACCAAAATGGTACATGAACAGTCGGGTGTAATATTAATATATACCTATCGACAGAACAAGTTACAGCGCATATGCGCTCCGGTCGCAATCCTAGTACTAATTTTTAAATTATATTGTTGATTATACTATGTTCTCTACACCTACAACATATCGCGCCCCCGTAAGATATGTGATACATTGATCAAGAATATGAAATTGTTCAGGAGAGAAGAAAGATAATTACCTAATTTAAAATGCCTGGTATTTAATTGATCAGAAAATTCTGTGGTATTGATAAGAAGTATGTGAAAAATAATGATCAGAAAAAATATTGAATGGATCACAAAAAAAATATTGATTTGTTTAGAAAACATATAGAAAATATCGAAAAATTTCTCAAATATTTTAGAAATAAATTAAAAGAATACAGTCGATTCCGCTTAATTGGGACACATCGGGACTTAGACATTTTGGCCCAATTAAGCGGCTGCCTCAATTAAGCGAATTTCACATAAAATTAAACAATGCATATTTTTCTTTCAATAATTTTATTTTATAAACTCTTGGACAAAACTATAAATTACATATAACCAAAAAATATAAACTTTTAAGAAAAAAAAAAAAAAATAATAAATTCCAAAATAAAATAATAAATAGGTACATACAATTTAAATCAATGCAAAAATGCGTCAAGGGTAGTCAGTCTTTTGTTTTTGTAACATTTCACTTCTACAAAATCAGCACAGGTATTCAGTGCGGCTCCCTTCATTTCCTTCCTGCATAAAATAACGCTGTTATATTAAATACTTTGTACATATTTTTTCTTGAGAATATGTGTAACATAATATGTACTGTGATTTTAAATTTACTGTCCCAATTAAGCGGAATGTTGTCCCAATTAAACATGTAAATTTACTGTTGGTTCCTTGGTTTGGTTTCTGTTCTTTGAGATTTGGCCCAAATAAGCGGCTGCCCCAATTAAGCGGCGGCCCAATTAAGCGGAATCGTGTGTATTTCATAAATATGACAAGAAAGCCCTATATTAATGATGTTCAACATAGGGCGATCCGTCTTATTTTTAAACGACCTGCATTAAATTAATTATGTGATTATATTTCCATTATAAATATTTATTTCTTTTTACGGTTTCGTACGTATGATAACGAAACCTTTACTTATGTGTTAGCCTTTCTGACATCTGTGTGTCTTTAAACCAACTGCGGTGGCTTCGTAAAATGTTTATTATTTATAATCGTTTATATAATTCTGCTGTCTAATTTAGGTTTAGATTTTTACTAACTAAATCTAACCTAATTACTTAAATTGATCATATTTACTGTTCGTTTTAGTAATTTTGGAGATTTGTTGAAATCGGCGTGATGATTTTTGTTAGGTTATGTAAAAACGTATTTATATGTCTGACTCATTAAAAAAACTCACTAACTATAAGTTTGGAAAACTATCGACAATCGACATCGTATAACGTATTAAATTTAGAGATCTGAACGATTGCTCGCGTTACCATATGACAAACTTGTTATTGACAATCAACAGCGAACAACTCATAGCCTATAGTCAGTGGCGGATCTAGCTTTTTGGGGGCCCAGGGGTTAAAAATCCCAAGAGGCCCTACACATGTTTCAATCAAAAAATTTAAAAAATAAAAGATAGTAATGTTTTAGTTACTGATCGTTCCTTGAGGTGATAAGTGATAAAAATTAATCACGTTTTAATGTTAGATATAATTTTTTTATTAGTTGGCGCTTCACTTATGTTGATTTTTAATAAATATTAGTAAAAATTTGTGTTTTTAATTTTTTTGTGTTGCTTTTTAAAGTAATATTTTTGTTTTGATCTTTTCTCTTATAAGCCGTACTTGGTATAGAACATAATAGGTTGGGGGCCCTTTGCGGATCTGGGACCCAGGGCTTAAGCCCTATTAGTCCGTATGTAGATCCGCCACTGCCTATAGTCGGCTAATTTAAGAGCTCTAAACGTAGCTTTATTTCAACATACGTATTTCTTTACTACTCAGAATTCTGGTATCATACCAGTGGCTGCGCTATCTTGTAAAATCTGGGGGGTAGAAGATATTTGAGGGGGGTGTAATATCTTGTATATTATGTATTAGTTGGCGTCAATAATTTATATTGTTATTGGCGTAACTAGGTAAAGATATATGTTTATTGTTTTATATTTTGTTAATTTACATTTTGACGTATATAAATAAATATCTATTAAATATACTCTCCTAATTCATTACTCCACATTATTACAGGGGGCACCATTTTTTTATCGTATAAATATTAATGAAAATATGATGGTTTTGAATTCGTAAGGGCCGTAAGGGACCCTTTGACTATCACAATTCCATTATTCCCAAAATGAGCTGGGCACTTAGTTTTATCTAAAATATTAAGTTTTCTTCAAGCATATCTGGGAGGAGAGCAGCTAGGGGCCAGAACAATTTTTAGAGGGACCAGGCACCCCTGAATACCCATTGGCGGCACCACTGTATCATACCGTGATAATATATAGCTTAATATCTTTTCCGGTAAATTTCCAATACGTTAGTGATAACTCCATTAAAATTGGTTAAGTTGTTTTAAGAAAACGTACTGACAAACAGATAGACTGACGTTCCCTTTTATGTATTTTAGAGATATAGTTATGCAAAATATATAAGTAACATACAGAATATTACAAAATAAGCTAAAATAAAGAAACTTGAGAAATGATCGATTTGAAAATATCAAAAATATTTGATAAACTCTATTCACTATACATTTTTCTCGAAAATACGAAGCGTGAGCAAGTTGGGAATAATTTTGATGACCAAAATTTACCCAAAAAATCTAATAGTGGTATTGAATTTTGCGGCACAAACCAGAAGTACAGGATATTAAGAACAACTTTGATTTTTTAAATGGGAACAGATGTCGTTAAGAATTCAATTAAAACACAGGTAGGTTTCACTAATATATTTATTTTCTCAATACGTATTTCGGCTTGCCCACTTTTTGGCAACGGTATACAAATAATTATATGAGACCAGGATATATAGAAGAAAGATCAGAGGAAGATTAAGAAGAACAAGGAAGAACATACAATTGAAACTGTAGCAGGAAGTGCGCTGGAATGATAAAAACTAGGACTAGACAAAATAAAAGAGTGGGAATACATGTTGAAACGTGCACCCCAATAATAATACAGAAATTCTGAGAGCCTGACTCCAGAAAATAGTAAAAATTCTTAAGAATTAAATTAAGGTTTAAGTTGTAAATAACCACCAAATAGACACCAAAAGTCACTTTCCTATACATAATTAACACTGCACTCTAATGAAAACCATGTCCATTTACAGTGTTGCTACTCATGATATACCTTATTCTAGGTATCTTTGGTGATGTCTAGTGATGTCTTTGCAGAACCACAGTAAGGAAAACTTGCGCTAGGGGCAGAACCGTGTTTTGGCGCCCTTGGCAAATAAAAGGTTCTCATCTATCAAAATTCAAGTGATGAACAAAAAAAAAAGGTCCTCACCTCCCAAAATCCAAGTGACGAGCAAACAAAAAAATTGATGTGAAGTGTGAATTTTCACACATTGCAGGGTTTCACAGGTATATAATAAGTGAAGGCGGCATGCTGAGTGTGTAGGACAAATTTTGCTTTGTAGTAACCACGGCAAAATGAACGATCTTTTTAAAATAATTTATCGCCTGTTAATCTCAGAGCTTTAAAAACAAATTTTATGTTAAAATATTTTTTTGTTAATTTTAATTCGAATACCTAATATCATTATTTAGGTTTCTAAATAAGTGCAGTATTTTTTTTTTTATAACAAGGTTCATTAAGATTTTGAAAATTGGGCCTATAGCTTTCATTGGTTGTCTTAAATCATACGCTCCGCCCCTCTGGCTTCGTATAAATGACACAGAATGAAAATATAATTCCAATTGGTTATTAAATTTACGCTCTTGAAAATTAAATTCAAAATGTGCTAAAATATAACTAGAATTTTAACAAATTAATTTAAACATAATAAATATGAAAAAAAAAAAACAAAAAATAAAATTGACTCCACAAGCCAGGAATGAACCTGTGTAGTGAATAACGATCCTGTGTGGTTGTTGAGCAACTGAGCCACTAGACCACCAAACGCTTATCAACTTAGTGTGTTATAAGAGTATAACATGTATGCATCGTCAACCAAAAAACACAAAAAATGCGTTATTTTCCGAAAACATAATCTGATCAAAAATTCCTGTTGTACTATTCCGGTTCACACCATTATACATTACTTAGAATTTTTTCACATTTTTAGTTTAAACCATCCGGGCTACAGGGTGTGGGACAAAAATTTTTTTGCACAATTTTGGCAAAAATCGCCTCAAAATAATTTATTTTGCAAAAATTAAATTTTGATCGTTAATCCACGTACTAAGGGCTTTCATTTGATACCCTACTCAGAATTTTAAAAAAATATTTTTTTTTTTCGATGAGCACATATTTGTTTATATTTTTATGGGGATATGTTTTTTAAATGTTTTAGTATTTTTTCTATGTGCGGGTCAAAAAGTTATACAAGCATGCCAATTTTCAACTCTCTAGGTTTAGCCGTTTAGCTACAATTTTTACCGAACAGACAGACAGACAGACAGACAGACAGACAGACGACAAAATGACGGTATAAGGGTTTTTTGGTCATACCTACAAAACCCTAAAAAAGGTCCTCACCTCTCAAATTCCAAATGACGAGCAAAAAAAAAGGTCTTCGGTCATCACTTTCGCAATGGCACCCCTCAGTCAAGCCCGTCAGCGCCCTTCTCCTTAGTGCGCCCAGGGCCGTCTCCCCCTCCGCCCCCCCCTTTCTGCGGCTCTGTGTGTTTGTGCATAGCACGTTGCACGTTGCATGTCCATAGCAACAAGCTTTCATTCCGGGCGTATATGGCAACCAACTCCCGCCAGTAATATGTAGCTGCGGCTCTAGAGCTTCCGGATTTTTCTATAAATAATTTTCGAGTCTTTCTAAGTATTCTTAATCTACAGGGTGAGGCAACACTTATGTTTACCTCGATTATTTCCTTAATAAAAAGAGATATAAAAATATTGTTCAAATAACACTTATTTGGGGCAATGGGGGTCAGACGATAACCGTATCATTTTTTTTTTACAATGTTTTGTAAAAAAGTATTACAATAAATAACTTTTCTTCAAATTACACTACACATATTATTTTACATATTATTATAGACCTTTTTTTTCCTCTATTCAACGGTGTAAAACTTATATAACCTAACATAGCAAAATTTTGTGAAAATCGCATTTTGTGGCTTTCAAAATGACAACTTATTTATTGGTAAATAATGGAAACAAATGCATGCCAAGCGTTTCAAACCATAAATTTGGAAAATAAGGCTTCTTTTGTTCAAGCTTTTAAAAAACGTATACAAATGTGTTTTGAACAGCAAGGTCATCATTTGGAATATTTAGTACAATAGGTAGATTACTGTTATGAGTCACTAATCACTTAATATTTTTAAGTCCATAAAAAGTCGCTTTTGTAAAAAATTTTGTTATGTAAGGATATAAAATTTTACACCGTTGAAAAGAGAAAAAAAGCTCTATAATATTGTGTTAAATAATATGTGTAGTGTAATTTGAAAAATAGTTATCAACCGCCGTGACTCTTGTAAAAAAAATGAAAAAAAATTGATGTGAAGTGTGAATTTTCCCACATTTCAGGGTTTCGCAGGTATTTAGTAAGTGAATGATGATTATTTGGGATGCCAAAACAAATTTTATGTTAAAATATTTTTTTTTTTTGTTAATTTTAATTCGAATGCCTAATACCATTATTTAGGTTTCTAAATATGTGCAGTATTTCAGCAAGGTTCATTAAGATTTTGAAAATTGCGCCTATGGCTTCCATTGGTTGTTTTAAATCATAACTCCGCCCCTCCGATTTCGTGTATTCAATTTCAACAATTTCCACTAATTATTAAATTTACGCTTTTAAAAATTAAATGCAACATTTGCCCAAATTTAACTAGAATTTTGAAAAAATAATTTAAACAAAATAAAAATGAAAAAAAAAAACAGAAAAAATAAAATTGACTCAAGATCGAAACCTAGTTTGCAAATTAGAAGACCAGAGTTCTAACCGTTACACCATCAAGGCATGCTGAATGACTGACTTACATACGTTGTTAAATATTTTGCATGGTCAAGCAAAAAACACAAAGAATGCGTTATTTTCCGAAAACATAATCTGATCAAAAATTTCTGTTGTGCTATTCCGGTTCACACCAATGTACACTACTTAGAATTTTTTCAGATTTTTAGTTTAAACCATCTGGGCTACAGGGTGTGAGACAAAATTTTTTTTGCACAATTTTCGCGTCAAAGTAATTTATTTTGCAAAAATAAAATTTTGATCGTTAATCCACGTACTAAGGGCTTTCATGTGATACCCTACTCAGAATTTTAAAAAAATATTTTTTTTTTCGATGAGCACATATTTGTTTATATTTTTTGGGGGATATGTTTCTTACATGTTTTAGTACTTTTCCTATGTGCGGGTCAGAGAGTTGTATAAGCATGCCAAATTTCAACTCTCTAGGTTTTGCCGTTTTGCTACAATTTTTACCGAACAGACAGACAGACAGACAGACAGACAGACAGACGACAAAATGACGGTATAAGGGTTTTTTGGTCATACCTACTATAGTCTGACCCCCATTGCCCCAAATAAGTTTTATTTGAACAATATTTTTATAACTCTTTTTATTAAGGAAATAATCAAGATGAACATAAGTGTTGCCTCACCCTGTATATTTCCTCCAGCACAATATTAATTATGTTTAGCAGCAATGAAATACCATTATCTCACATTTCATACTAAATTGGATTTTTAAAGGATGCTCAACCTTCAACGTTGCTAGGTAACGATATTGTTTTTCAAATTTATTTTATTATATTGTTTTATTGGCCATTAGTTTCTACAACCATATTAGCCAGCTATAATAAATATAAATATACAATATATACAATAAAAATACAATAATAAATATATAATAATTTTATAAATTTTTTCTTCACAATAAAAGTTTAGATTTCTTCAGATGTATTTTTTAATTTCATTGCCTAGTTATAATTGTCTTGATAACTGTCTATATAATATATTGTCTACTACATTCTGAAGTTGATGTCTTTCAAAAATTTTGTTATGTGTTTGAAATTCCTAATGTTGTTTCTGTCTAGTAATGTATTAAAATTTAAATTTTGTAGTCCATTTTTCTTAAATGATTCTATCATTTTACTTCTGGCCTTTTCATACAAATAACAATCAAACAATATATGTTGTAAAGACGCGATTGTTTCATAATCACAGGTGCAAAGAGGATTTTGAATAACTCCAATTTTGTTCAGATGTTCCGGAGTGCTGCAATGTCCAATTCTCATCCTACATATTTGAGTAATATTCATCCTTTTACTTTTATATTCTTGGAACCAAGGTTTTTTTGTAATAATTTTTTGAATATCTCCATATCTTTTCCCTTTTGTAAGTAGGCTTGTGTTGTACTCATCCTGCCATTTGTGAAATATTTTTAATCTGTTAACTGAAATTAAATCAGGCATTGGTATTTCTATTAAATTGTTAATAATTTCATTGGATGCTTCCTTCGCAAGTTGATCAACACGTTCATTTCCTACTATTCCTATATGACTTTTAGTCCATAAGAATTTAATAGATTTGCCCGCTCTGTATACCGTGTCTATAGCGTATAATATTTCCAGTATTTGGTAGTTTTCTTGTTTTTTATTAATTAGGGATAAAATAAGTGATTGACAATCTGTAACAATAAGTGCCTGTAGATCATTTTTCGAAGTAAAATATTTTATCGCTTCTTTTAATGCTAACACCTCTGCTGAAAATGAAGAGAAGTAATTGGGTGGACGTATTTTGGTTGTTTCATTATATTTAGGGCAATATACTGCCGCACCCGTAGCTTGTGATTGGGTATTTTTTGAACCATCAGTGTATATAATTAAATGATCTTCATAACTTTTTTCAAGTATGCTTAAAAATTGTATCTTACAGATGGACAAGTTGGCGTCGTAATTTGGAATTTGCGTTTCAATATTATTTATTGTTACTTCATAAGGAAAGTAAAATAAGGGTGCGGTATCGGTTTTAGTAATTTTCTTTAGATCTTCGTTTAAGGACCAATATACTTCGGTTACTGTCGGTTCTTGTTTTTTGGACCAATATTTATTTGTTAATATAGTTACACCCAATTGGAAAATATTTGAAACAATTTGTTGTTCTGTAGAAGCTTTTTTTATTAAAAATTTGGAACAAAGTATACGTCTTCTTAAATTCAGAGGCATTTCGGCACATTCTACGTGAAGAGCATTTGTTGGTGATGATTTCATTGCTCCAATTGCTAGTCGTAACGCTTTGTTTTGGATAATATCTAATCGTGATAAATATTTTTTTGGCGATAAGTCATACAGAAAACAGCCATAATCCATCCGAGATCGTACGAGTGCTCGATATATAGAAAGTAAGGTAGCTGGATTAGCGCCCCACCAACATCCTGCCAGACATCGAAGCATATTTAATATTTTTTCACAGGCTGCTTCAAGTTTAGTTATATGTACGTACCACTGAAGTTTAGAGTCGAGATATAATCCTAAAAATTTTAATGATGCTACCACTTCTATATTCATGTTACCTAAATTCTATCTATTAATTAGTTGTGCCTGTGATAATTTTCTTTTCCTTGTAAATATCATAATTTTAGTTTTGTTTTCTGATATATCTAGTCCTAGAGATTTGATATGGCTGTGTAATTTATTAAAAGCGTGTGATAAATTTGTTTTGGCTACACAAAAATCTGTATTAGATGTATATATTGCTATATCATCCGCATATTGTAAAGTTGAAATATTTGATGGCATAATTTGTGATATCTCGTTAGTATAGATTAAAAAAAGGAGTGGACTTACAATCGCTCCTTGTTGTAATCCGTCGTATAATATCTTGCACTCTTTAACTGTTCCTTTATATTTTATGTTAATATGTCTCTCTTCTATTAATAATTTTATTTGAAAAATGAAATCTCTCGGTATTTTATATTGGATTAATTTTTTTAGAAGAATATCAATAATTACATAGTCATACGCGCGGCTTATATCTAGAAAACAGACAGATGTAAATTTCGTAAAAGAGAAGGCATGGTAAATATCAGTTACTAATGTTGTTAAACTGTCTATCGTGCTTCTATTTTTCCGAAAACCAAAGTGTGAGTTAGCGAGTAGTTTATTGTGTTCAAACCACCATTCCATTCTTGATTTTAAAATTCGTTCAAAAGTTTTTTGAACGCAAGATGAAAGTGTTATTGGCCTATACGACGTTGCTAAATTAGGATCTTTTCCTGGTTTTAATATAGGAATAACAGTATATTTTTTCCAGTCTGGTATGATTGTACCAGTTTTCCAAAATTCGTTAAAAATCTGAACTAGAATTTTTTTCGCAACATCCGGTAAATGTTTCAGCATACTATATGTGATGTTGTCAGGTCCTGGGCTTGTATCAGTAGAGATTTTTTTAAGATTGTTGTTTAGTTCATCTATTGTGTAAGGTTTGGAGAGTGGATGTTCATTATTGAATTCTGGTTGTATGAAGTGTTTTGAAGATTTTGTAGTAGCTGGAGCTAGAATGTTTGAAAATTCTGAGATCCATTCTTCATTAACAACATGACTATGAGGTTGACTATTAAAACTATTTTTAAATTTTTTAATCATATTCCATACTTCTGAGGTGTTAGTTTGGTTATTGATTTTTTCGCAATATGTTTTGAAGCCTATTCTTTTAGCGTTTCTAATTATTTTTTTTGCTTGGGCACAAATTTTTTTATATTCAATATAGTTTTCTACACAAGTTTGTTTTCTGTATTTCTTAAGTGCTCTTCTTCTACGTGCCTCTTGTCTAGAGCATTCTATTGTCCACCAAGGTACCGGATTATTGTATTTTATGATAAATTCCTTCTTCTCTGGGATAGCAACGGAAGCCGCTTCATTGATTATGTTTTGAAATCTTTCGTATTTTTCTATAGGATTAGTAATATTAAAATTTATGTTTAAGTATGCAGAATCAATGTATTCGGTGTATTTGGTCCAATCTGCCCTTTTGGTGTTCCACCTAGAACTGGGACGATAGCAAGTGTCTTCTGTGTTTCTTGCTAATATTGACATGAGTATAACGTAATGGTTAGATCCTAGAGTTTCATGTTCGACTTGCCATTGTATTGTTGCTAAAGAGTGGGATGTAATAGTGAGATCCACCGCCGAATCTCTTTGGGATGGACTCGTGACTAAAGTTGGTGAGCCGTCATTGATGACTGTTAGATAATATTTATCTATCAATTTTAATATTTCATCGCCCGAATTGTCATTACATGCACAACCCCATAATTGATTGTGTGCATTAAAGTCGCCTCCCATGAGTACTGGATTTTGAACTTTTCCCATTATATGAGTCCAAGTATTCTCAGATAATTTATAACCTGGTACAATATACAAGGAAAATATGTCTATTGGGCTGTTATTAATATGGACTGTAATCGCACAAATTTGAAAGTATTCATTCTGATAGGGAGATAAATTTATAATTGAAAATTTTAAGTTTGATTTTATTAATATGGCTGCCCCACCCTTTCCGTCGTGCCTGTCTGCTCGAATAATATTAAAAGATTTAAATTTAACAAAATAGTTCGGTTTAAACCAAGTTTCGCTTAATAACGCTATTTTAATATTGTTGTTTTCAAGGAAATGTTCTAAACTTCCCTTATTTGCAATAGCCGATCTAGCATTCCACTGTAATATTTTAATTGGATCCATGATGAGTAATAAGATCTTTTGCTTTTAATTTATTTAAAGAATCTGTTATTAATGTTAGTAATAATTCTTGTGGATTGTTGAGTGATTCTTCGGGACTTGTCCCAATTGTATTAAATAAATTTAATATCACGGTTGTAAATTCTTCTTCAGACATATTAATATTTTTACTTGTACACGTTGCGTGTGGATTGTTTCTTATTGGTTTAGTTGGTCCCAAATTGTTGGTGTTATAAAGTAACTCAGGTGGAATCGATAAATTGTTGTAAGAAGTTGAATGATGTTTGTTTAGGTGTACATTGGTATTATTTCTACGTATTCGGTGGAGAGGAGGGAATTGGACATTGTATTGCGACTGAACATTATCAGCAATTGCTGCTCGACTATAAAGTATTGAAGGAGAAGTGTGGTTTCCTCTAGCTTGAATTTCTTTTAATTTTTTTCTTTTTTCGTATTCTTTGCATATTCTGCTTGTTGCTTTATGAGCTTCCCCACAATTAGAGCACGATGGTAAATCTTTTTTATTACAATTATTCTTGTCGTGATCTTCAGCTCCACAAAATTCACATTTAGGCAGGCGACTACGACACTGTTTTGCTATATGTCCGAAACGTAAACATTTCAGACATTGCATTACGGGAGCAACGTATGGTAATACTTCGCACCTTGTATTATAAATATTAACATATTGGGGTATTGTTTGACCTTCAAATGTCAAAATGCATGTTCTTAAGTTTAGGTATTCTGGTTCTCCGTCCTTAATAATCTTCTTAGATATACGTCTAAAATCAGTAACCTTCTGACTTGATTCGATTTCTGTCAAAATTTCCTCTTTTGTTAAACTTAAGTCCACATTACGTATAACACCCTGTTTAAATAAAATAAAGTTTGGGATGTATGCTTCTAGATTTAGTGATTTTATTTTTTCGTTTTCTACTAGTTCATTTGCAATTTTATAAGCATTACATTTAATTTTTAATTTAAGTCTTCCAATTTCCGAAATATCAATTATGTCTTTTTTTAAATTTAAATTACTTTCGAATAAATGTTTTCCTAGTAACATTGGACTTATGATTCTATTCTCTTTCGATTCTACTATTACAATATAAGGGCCTTCGTGACTTTGTTTATATCTATTATTTTTACTTTTCCCAATATATGAATTAGTTTGAGACATGTTTTGCAAATTATTTACCGTATTTATTTGTGCATTTTTAACGGTATTAATTTGTGAAAAAGTTTGAGAAATATTTTCGGATTTATTCTGTTTTGGAGAATTTCCAATATCCATATACTTGTCAGCGCAACGCTTACCATGAGTTACTGGTGTAAAATCCTGCGTTTGTATGTTATTTTCACATGCCATTTGTTCATCTAATAAAACATTAGTTGCCCCCGTAATTATTCCCGATAACGAGAATGATTGTGGTGAGTTTATATTAGTATTATCAACAATGTTGTTAGTATTGTTACTGGTGATACTTTTTAAATACCTTTCAATTTGCCCTGGGTCCAGTGGCCGTGGGGTCCCTCCCGGGACCCCCTCGTCATTGAACATCACTCACAAAATTTTTGATTGACACTTATTATAAATGTAGATTATTTTATATAACTTATGAATAAAGTTTTAACTAATTTGTGAAAAATGCCGGTTAGCTCACACTAGGTCTGAACGTTACAATAATTAAATCACAAAGAGAAAATTAATTACAGATGTTCAAAATTCATTGACAGCTGTCATATCCGGTTTTTCAAATTACATTTTCCTGAAACTATTTGCATTTAATTAAAATGCGTTTTATGGTATTTCAAATATATGCTACCTTTTCCTGGAAACAAAACCCCCACACATTTTGGGGAAAGTAAATATTTTACTGTCACGGTTTTTATTTTTTGATATCAATTTTTTGCAAATAATTTTCACTCAGTTAAGCGTCTTGTGAAAGGTTTTAGTTTTGGACTCAAATAGTAAAGATGATGAGCATAAAAATAAAAATAAATGAAGACGGAAAAATAATCCATAGTTTGACTTGAGCCCCATTGACCAATGGGTCATCTTGGAAGACCCAAACAGAGGATAGTTGCTTAGTTTCTGGTTCATATGAATAAATCCAAATTTCGTCACCTTAACGATGTTTTATATAGAATTTTGCAGTGCCTAGGTTGAATTTTTTTAGCATTCCCTTACACCAATCAACCCGAGCCTTTTTTGAGCTTCGGTCAAATTATGCGGGAACAGATCTTTTTCATAGCTAAATGTTCATGCAAAATCGAATGTATTGCAGTGTGCGATGTGCCAAAGGATGCCTCTATCTCGCAGTAAGTCACATGCCGATTTTCTTTCAATCATTTTGCCCACAACATTGGTGTTTTTTGAATCACAACCGATTTTGGTCGACCACGACGAAATGCAAATCAATTGTAAACAGTCTTTTCTGATGGTGCTTCAGTACCAAAAGTTGAACTATGCGAATCTATGCATTGTTGTTGAGTTAGGCCTTTACTAAAATCGTAAACAGTCCAAGTAATATCCATTTTTTCACAAACAGGTTTTTTTTTTAATGCTCACTGTTAATAACCCCTCTGTCAATTTATAAGTTGCCACTGATTTCACAATAACAAATGTCAAATTTTACAATAATAGTAATAACACATTTCAATATTACCATCTAGTGGTCGTTTGTAAAAACATGAAATGTAACCCTCGTAGTGTTTGAAGACGAACTTAGATTTGAGTTCTTAAATTCAAAGTTAGTATATAGATAAGAACCGTTAAAAATGAAATATATTAAAGCAGAGGAATAACAAAATAAATAACGTAACCCTCTATTTGGACCGACAGAAATACTAAACCAAAATTCACTCTTGACATCTTACAATTACTAAGCCCTCGCATGTGCAATGCTGTGATATCAATTCCCATAACATTATCTCAAATCGTGTAGCGAAAAAAATAAGTGAAAATCGAAAAAAAGAATCCGCAATGCGCCAGAATATCTCATAGCGGCGCAGACTGAAGATTAAAATTGCCTCTTGTTGCCCATAATATTTTGGGATGGTGACCTCTAGACGTTATATATTCTTTTTTACTAGAACACATTGTTTTTAAAACTGGTTTGCGGTAGATTTCGTGAATGAAGTGAAGATTTTTTTAACTTATTCACCGCTGGAATTTTAGTTACTGTGTAATGTGATAATAATTCTACATTTTGTTAAGTTTGCAGTTGTTGATTTTTACTAAATTGTGTAACGGAAATGACACTCTGGCGCCAACCTGTAATTTTGCATTTTAAATATAACATAATGTTGATAATATTTATGTTTGTCACTCGGATAAAATCACTGTCACTTGATTTGACGTTTGGCTTCATTCATACAATTCCTCCGTCTGAGGTTCGATCAAAAGTCGAAGAAAATGAATGCAGTAATTGCATGCAGTAATTTTAATTGCAGTGCAGTAATTTTTAGGGTTTTGTACTCCAAAAAAACGCTTATAACCAGAGCCGCAGTAAGGAAAACTTGCGCTAGGGGCAAAACTTGCGCTGCGGCAAATAAATGTAAGTGATAAGGCAAAAACAAGATTCTCACCGCCCAAAATGTAGATGGTGAACAAAAAAAAGGTCCTCACCTCCCAAAATCCAAGTGAAGAGCAAAAAAAAAAATTTCCTCGCTTTCGCAATGTGGCGCCCTTGTCCTTAGTGCGCTAAGGGCCGTCACCCCCTCCGCTCCTCCCTTACTGCGGCTCTGCTTATAACGTCACTCATGTGTCTGTCTGTACTGTAGAAAATGTCGCGAAACGGATTAACATAGAAAGTTGGCATGCTTATACAACTCTTTGACTCACATATAGGAAAAATACTGAGAGTTCAAAAAACATATCCCGAGATAAATATAAACAATTATGTATTATATAAAAAATAAATATATATTTCATTAATTCTGAGGGGCATATCAAATGAAACCCATATTTTTATAAATCTTTTTTTTTTATGGGATTTTTGCCTAAAATATGTAAAAAACCTTTTGTCCCCCGCCCTATCACTCAGAGGGGTTGATCTAAAAATCTCGATAATGAACATTAATGGGAACCGGTATAGTTCAACAGGAATCAGGATAGTTTTTCGAAAAATGTCGATCTTTTTGTGTAGTCGATAAAAAAATATATTTTTTATTACTTATTGTATGGTATCGAAAGAAAGCTCTTACAGATTAAGGAACAATAAGTAGTTTCTTTGTTTTTTTTTTAACACGATTTTAGTCAAACCTGTGCTAAAAAAGTTCTTGTCCCGCCACCTCTTACCCAATAAGGTTAAACTAAAAATCTAAAAAAAATATAAGTAATATACTCGTATAGTCCGTACCAAATTAGTTTTGAAGATCGCAATAAAATAATAAAAGTTAGTGAACTCATAAAATTACAATAGAAGTGATATAACTAGGCGTGTCAACCCATAGCCGTAGGGATTAGTTTTTCACATTACGCATCTTACTGAAAGTATTAACAAAAACAAGTATGCTTATTTATAGTTAGTACTTAAACGTATGTATGCGCCACTGACCGTTGACTGTTTACAACGTGGTAGTAAACATGAACCCTAGTTCTTTTGTAGTTTAACAATATGATTATAGTTATTCGGGATAATTGTTTTATGCCGATCTTTAAAACTAATTTGGTATGGACTTTATATTGATCTGAGTCGGAAACGTACAAGAGGAGTTTTTGATCCGATTTCGTTTTGAAAAAATATTGCAGTTTTTGTATTTTTAACTAAATTAATTATTATTCTTTTTAATTCATGGCTAAATTATGGCTAATAATGTTATGGATTTTTTGTATTTATGGCTAAGATAGTGTGGGTCTTTTTTTGAAATTAAAAATATAATAAAACATATTTAACAGCTGAGGACTGAGTTTTGAACACCACACTACTCTAGTAATGAAATACTCAGTAGCAGCCTAGGGGTGGGGGGGGGGGTTATGGTTAACCCGGGTCGGGCGATCGCCCTGAGGCGCCAGGCCAGGAGGGTGACGGACGGTCAGGTCTTGTATTTTAAAAGTGAGGACCTTTTTTTTGTTTTTTTGCTCTTTACTTAGATTTGGTAGGTGAGGACCTTTTTTTTCTCTTCACTTGGATTTGGGAGGTGAAGACCTTTTTTTTGCTCCTCACTTGGATTTGGGAGGTGAGGACCTTTTTTGCTCTTCTCTTGGATCTGGGAGGTGAAGACCTTCTTAATTATTTTTTTATGAGGGCGGCAAAAAAACCTCGCCCGGGGCGCCAGACTTGCTAAGACGGGCGCTGGAAATACTTATAAATCAAATAAGACATTGCTAAAAGTGGAAATTACGTTTTTGAAATTAAAAAAAAAAAAAAATTAAGCCATTTATTAATATATTTCTCATTAATCTAATAAAGACTTGAATACGAAGCAAATGCAGAAAAAATGCTGGGATTTTTGGCAAATTATTTAAATTTTGTTTAAAAAAATTAAATGGAAACTCTTAGTACTCAAATAACGAATAAAAATGATTATCAACGTAATGATTAAATGAGGCTTTGATCAATAAAAAAATAGTTCGTGACAACCTAAGAAAAATTTGGTCCCGCTTAAACGTTTGAAATTAAGATCTGACACGCTCGAATACGCATTCTGGTGGTCAAATATTGTACTAGATACTCCAGTACTGTTTGAACTTATTACATATGTTTAATGTTAAATTTTTGTTAGAATGTCGACAGAAGTTCTTGTGAAGTGAAAAACTATAGTAGCAGAACTATTATAGTGTTTCTGGCTGTCATTCAAGACAGGACAAAGCATATTGACAGCTGAGTATTAAAGCCAACCGCCATATTGCCTTGGATCACAGCGCCGCCATCGGTAATGTCACTTCTCAATAGCCTATATTTGTTTATATTTTTTCGGCTTTTTTTTATTTTTTCTTCTATAGTTTTCTTATATATATGGGTTAAAAAATAGTTTTAAAAACGTGCCAAATTTCAATTTTCTATGTTCAGCCGTTTGGCCACAATTTCTAAACAGACAGACAGATTCATGTTATAAGGGTAATTTGTCATGCCTACAAAACCCTAAAAATATACATCATATATAATAATAGCTATCGTCATTCTAAATTTAAACATTTAATTAAGAAGTGCTTTTACTTAAGTAAATATAACTGATGCATAGTCTTCACAATTAATTCTAATAGGGTTACGGTTTTAATGTTATTTACTAAGCAACTATAATTCCGTCTAGTAACTCGTCTAGAAATGTTTTAATTGAAATATTTATAGACTTACGTATGTGTCTGAAATATGCAGACAACCCTCATATTTTTTTTTTTTTTTTTTTGTCTCCTCTGTTTATTTACAATCTGTTACATAGTAACAATAAGTAAATGGTTTATACATACACATACAGCTTGAATGGATATTGTCCAGTGACAATAACCAAAATATATCTAACTTACATATTTACATATGTACATTTACTTATGTTAGGATGGACATGAAATGATATGATGAAGATGATTATGATGATAAATCTAATTAAATCTAAACGGTAGATCGAGAGGGGTATATCTCTGTAGTCTCTGTACTGCGTTACTGTTGTCTAAGAGTTGAATAGCGTTGATGTTTGGATGTTGTTCCAGTTTATCCAGATGTTTGATGCTCCTC
Organism: Liopterus haemorrhoidalis; assembly: GCA_963971575.1. Taxonomy (NCBI): domain Eukaryota; kingdom Metazoa; phylum Arthropoda; class Insecta; order Coleoptera; family Dytiscidae; genus Liopterus; species Liopterus haemorrhoidalis. The sequence continues at coordinate 48,691,969 of OZ020611.1, forward strand.
TTTTCTATTTCTTCACGTACAGTGCTGACTTGGAGGTCTTGGTGTATATTGTGGTTTGTTACATACCACGGGGCGTCGACAATTGTTCGCAAAGTTTTAGACTGGAATCTTTGGATTATATCTATATTCGAATTGCTGGCTGTTCCCCATAACTGGATGCCATAAGACCAGATAGGTTTCAGAATTACTTTGTACAGCAACAACTTGTTTTTAAGGGATAACTGAGATCTTCTCCCGATAAGCCAGTATAATTTTTTAATTTTCAGTCCAAGCTGAGTTCTTTTGGCTTTTATGTGTTTTCGCCATGTCAGTCTTCTGTCTAGATATAATCCCAAATATTTTGCGTTGTCTGCTTGGGGAATAACCTGGTTGTTAAGGGTAACACTTGGGCATGTTTCTCTTCTGTTTGTGAAGGTAACGTGAACGGATTTGTTTTCATTGACTCTTATTCGCCACAATTTTAGCCAATGTTCAATCAGATGCAGAACTTCCTGTAGCTGTCGGGAGGCTTCATTCGGGTCGTCATGGCAAGCTAATATTGCGGTATCATCTGCAAATGTTGACACATTACTGTCTACAGTTGTTGGGAGATCTGCCGTGTAGAGAAGGTACAAAATTGGTCCAATTACACTCCCTTGAGGTACACCTGATGTAATGGGAAACAGATCACTGTATTCGCTTCCGTGTTTTACTAAAAAGTATCGGTTGGTAAGATACGATTTTAATATTTCATAGAAAGTATGCGGGAGCTCTTTTTTTAGTTTGTATTGTAATCCACAGTGCCATACTTTGTCAAATGCTTGCGATATATCCAAAAAGGCAGCTGAACAGTATTGCTTTTCTTGTATGGCTTTATTAACTATGTTTACCACTCTGTGGATCTGTTCAGTTGTTCCATGTCTCTGCCTAAATCCAAACTGGTGATCAGGCAACAAATTGTTCTTCAGAATTATTGGTTGCATTCTCTTTAGTAATAGTTTTTCGAATAGTTTGGATAAAAGTGGTAAGAGGCTTATCGGTCTATATGAAGCTGCTTCTTCTGGTTTTTTTCCTGGCTTCGGTACTAGGATAATTTGTGCAATTTTCCAGTAAGATGGGAAATAGCCCAATCTTAAAACCGCATTAAAAATATTTCTGATGATTTTAAGAACTATTTCCGGCACTTCCCGAAGTATTTTCGCAGTAATTAAATCATATCCTGGAGCTTTTTTAAGGCTCATTTCTCCAATTATTTTTTCTACTTCATAGCTTTTGAAGGATTTTATTGGAAGAAATAACTGATGTGGCATTTCGAGAAATTCATTGATTTTCTCTTCTTCGTTCATTGGTAGTTCACTGGGGTGTGGTTTAAATACATCAGCAAGGTGTTCAGCAAAGGTATTGGATTTCTCTAAGTTACTTCTAGCCCAGGAGCCATCTCTTTTCCTGATCGGAGGGCAGGGGGTTTTAGGTCTTTTTAATCCTCTTGTAGCCTTCCAGAGAGAATGATCTGTAGCTGCAGTGGCCGAAAGATTTTCAATATAATTTTGGAAAGATTTGTTCCGCATTTCGCTTAGCAGGGATTTAAGCTCTCTTGTAGCTCGATTTAATTTTAACTTATTTAATGGTGTTCTATTATTTTGCCACAGCCTACGCAACCTGCGTTTATTTGCTATAACATTTTTGATGTCCTCTGAGTAGTTTTTGTCGTTTGCGGTTGCTATTTGTTCCGGTGTTGAAGACCAAGCTGCTTTTTGTATTGCATTGGTAATGTGTTCTGTTGCATTTTCTATGTCCTCAGGAGTTTTAAGTGGTATTTTTTCAGTTAGTTCCTCAATTAGAATTTCTCTGAATGTTTCCCAATCAGTTCTCCTATTAAAAAGCGTTGGCGGTTTTTCTGTTTGTTGGAATTCCGTCGTTATTGTTATAAGGACTGGAGAATGATCAGACGATAAGTCAAAACAAGATTTGGCATTTAAATATGTCTGTGAAATGCCTTTTACCACACAAAAATCGAGTAGATCCGGTATTTTATTCCTGTCTGTGGGCCAATATGTAGGTTCTCCAGTAGACAAATGTTCAAAGGTATTTTGCTGTATAGTTTTTAAGAGCTCACGGCCTCTAGGAGTTATTAGCCGTGATCCCCAATCAGTATGTTTTGCATTATAGTCGCCTCCCGCTAAAAATCTAGGCCCTAGTTCACTAAAATATTCTTGAAATTTCTCTTTTTTAATAACGTATTTTGGTGGACAGTATACGGCTGATATTACAAAAGACCCTCTTAAATCTTCTATCATTATACTACAGGATTGAAGATAGTTTTTGGTGTATTCAGGTAGCGCATAGTGCTTAATTTTATTTTTAATTATGACCGCTGCTCCACCCTGAGCTGTTCCATCGGGATGGTTTGCACTGTAGATTGAATAGCCCGGAACAGTGAAGTATGTTCTTTCTGTGAAATGGGTTTCGGAAATTAGTATGATATCCAGGTCATGAATGGAGATAAATACTTTTAGTTCTTGACTATGTTGAGTCAAGCCGTTGGCATTCCAGAGCGCAATGTTTAATTTTTGCATTGTTGAACTTTTGACACGATAGTTGTTAATAAATTTAACATGGTGTCCATACGCTGCATTAGCTGGATCATCATATGTTCCAGTTTGTTATTGGTTGATTCTGGCTCTTTGGTGTTTTGAGATTGGATATTTGTGTCTTGTTGCTGTTGAATCCTAGCCACATGTGCGTAAGACACACCTGGTTGTACTGTCTCTGATCTTTGAGATTGTCGAATGTTATTATTTTCTTGTGGTTTCTGCCTTAATTGTGGAAATTTTCTTTTTTGAATTTCCTTAAATACGAAGCATCCTTTATAATTAGCCGGGTGACGTCCATTACAGAGAACGCAGGTAGGGTCCGTGTCGATACTTTTTATACACTCTTTAGTAAAGTGATTTTGTCCGCATTTAACACATCTTGGCTGTCTAAAGCAATAAGCCTTTGAATGTCCATATCTCTGACATCTTGCACACTGCACGATTTCCCGCTTCACGTAAGGGGCCTCAAATACAATTCTTGTGTGTAGTAATGTTTTAATATCATAAATTGTTTTATTATTTGGCGCTGGAAGTAAATCTATGAAAAACATAGATAATGACGTTTTTGTGATTCTATGTTTTGGATTGTAAATGTTGGAAACTTTATGTCCGTAGCTCTCTATTTCTTGTTTCAATTCAACGGTGTCTACAGAGTAGTGCATATTTTTCAGTACCACCCTGTATTTCCTATCTTGTTTTATCTGATAGGTGTGAAAAGCTGTTTTATTTTCTTGTAGAAGTTTTGTTATTATTCTGTATTTTCCAGCATCTTTGCATAGCACTTTTACTTGGTCTGTGCCAATGATTTTACATTCATAACTACCCTTGGCCACAGAATCAAGGGTATTTGTTAGCGAATGATAATTCATTACTAAAGGGATTAATATGGGTGGCGGTGTAATTACCTTTTCCTTTTCCTTGTCATTTTGGCTATTGCTGAGTTCTTCGTTTTCCAAGGCTTGGAATCTGTTGGACACATTCAATTCTTGTGTGTTGTAATTTTTTTTTGTTTGTGTTCGATTGACTTCCGGATCTCCAGGTCGTTTCCGGGTGCTTAGAACTTGGGTCCAGTCATTGCTGTTCTCACTTCTAGGATGTATGGCTATTGGATCAGTTTCCATTTGAGGGGTTGCTACACTAGCCATTTGCAATGGCTAGTGTTAGCTTTTAAAAATGTCCAGTTGGTATATTTAGTCAATGCAGGATTACATATGCAAATATAGGAATATATGTTCACTTACTAATTCACTGTTGTGAATAGTAACTCACTAATAGCACTATAAATCACTAATCACTGCGATATCTGCAGAGTACGTCTGACCAGTATAACCCTCATATTAACAGGAAGAAAAGAGGGACAATTTTTCCTTAACATTTCTAAAAATTAGTGTAAGTAATATTATATAAATATATTTTACAGTATTTCTACACTGAGAATTACATAGAAGGATTACGGTTCCCCGGAAGAACAGTGGCATCAGCTTCACGAAAGAACCATTTAGTGAGAGGTGCAGTATAAGGACTGACATTATATTGCTGGAAAAGAGGGACAGACTCACTCAGTGCTTTACAGGACATAACTCATCCCTACACACAGCACCCCTTCACAGGTCGAATCCAAGAGCTCATCCACCAACTCCAGCGAGAGCAAAACACCGTACACTTCATCTGGGGTACACCATCACATGTCGGGATAAATGGAAATGAAGCGGCGGACCAAAAAGCAAGAGAGGGCATGAATTTAATCCACTCCGAAGAACACCTCAAAAACTTAGACTATGACTGGAAGAATTATGCAAAAAAGCAAATAATGGAACAGTGGGAAATTGAGTGGCAGCGTACATCAAAAAACAAATTAAGAGAGGTCAAGAACTCTATTAAACCGTGGAAAATACCGGGTTGTAGGAAAGAACAAATTCTTATAACCAGGTTAAGAATAGGGCACTGTCAACTAACACACAAGTTCTTGTTTGACAGCACAACAACCGATAGATGCCCTACCTGCCACACAAAAACCTCAGTAAAACATGTTCTCACCGAGTGTCCCCAATATGACGAAGAAAGAAGAAAGTATGCGATGCCCAACAATTTGTGCGAAGCCCTGTGCAACGACCCAGTGCAACTACAGAAGACCCTTAATTTTCTGATAACCACAAAATTAGACAAATATATTTAAATATTAAGTAAATGGACTCATTATAAAATGTAATCAATGTAAAACTAAAAATTGTAAACCAATGTAACTGTTATAAAGACGCTAATAGCAGTATGCTGATGCGTCTCTAATTATAAATAAAAAAAAATAAAATAAAAAAAAGAGGGATTTCTAGTTTCTGAAATAATACAATATAATAGGTCCCAAGACATGGCCATTGTGGTCCTGGTCATTTTTGTTTCCTTCTAAGAATACTGGACTACCATATGCTGTGACACCTCAAAACTTACGAACTTGGGTACGCTGTCTCGCCTTCCATACAATTTTGAACTGACCTCTCTTCATGTCTCCGGTCAAATCTTCTACGCACATCGTGGGGACACAAACAAAATCAGGATTTTTCGCTAAACACAACTCCATTCCGCCTAAGATGCGGAAAAAGCCGGGAAGTTCAATATTGTATGGAATGCAAGGTAACGCTTACCCAAGGACTTATAGCTAGAGCCCTGCGTGGATACGTTTTTCTGTATCCGCATCCGATCCGCATCCGCATATCCAGGATCCGCATCCGCACATCCAGGATCCGCATCCACAGCCTTTGTGAATATAAATACTCGCATCCGTTCCGAATCCGCAAAAATATCCGCACAATCCGCACAACAACATTTGCTACCAATTTGGAAATAACTAAGATGTTTCGCCTTATTTTGCATATCGCTGTTCTAAAACACTACTGAAATTTTTTGGATTTTATCACATTACATATTACTGGGTCCAAAAAATGTTTTCTATTTAATGTCGTACTGAGATTATATATATATTAAAACATAAGGATTTTAATTACAATTATTCGACTCTCTCTTAAATCAAGTTTATATAAAATGTAAAACTTTAAACAAGTATGTGTCAGAATTTTAGTTTTTTTAAGATATCTCACAATAATTTTTGTAGAGACGAGTTTAATTTATCACATTTATGTCCAATCAATAAAAAGAAAAGAACTATAAGACCAGCAAATGATAGAAACTAAATTCTTAAAATCATCTTATTAAAAGATAAAAGTTTTACGACGATTTCAAATAATTTAAAATCTTAATTTTTTAAAATTTAATGATTTTCTTAAATTTTTAAAAGTGATAAATTACTATTGTTAATTTTTACCAATATTTCCAAAAATGGCAAATAATGCAAAACATTAAATAATTATTTTTAAATTCATAAACTGGCAATAATTCCAAAGAAATTATTTTTTCTACGACTGTTATATAAAATATAATATATTTAACTATTTAAGTAAGCATAAAGTAGGTCTTAAGAGTATAAAGACCTTAAGAGCAAAAATAAATGTGTGAAAAAAGTGCCGTAACGTGTCTTTATTTCATTCTTACCGTAAGTACAATCCAAATGCCAGCGAATCATTTTTGGGGTTCTAAATACCTCTTTCATGAAAAAAGGTGAACAAACCGAAGATTTCAATTTCACGCGGATTTGCGGATTTGCGGATAAGCGGATATAATATTTTATCCGCATCCGATCCGCATCCCCACGATTGAAATGATAATTTATCCGTATCCACAGAAAAATGGCGGATATTCGCGAATAATCCGCGGATAACCGCAGATTTGCAGGACTCTACTTATAGCGCTTACCCGAGAACTGAGATGCCGCGGCTTATGGAAATAGATCCCTTTTAGTATTTCTTAAACGGAATAACTCTACAGCACTGACATAAGTACTGTAGAGAAACAAACAGTCCCTAATCACCCTATCATTCCATTACACAGATCATTTTTAGGGTTTTGTAGGTATGACCAAAAAACCCTTAACCGTCATTTTGTCGTCTGTCTGTTTGTCGGTCTGCCTGTCTGCCTGACTGTCTGTCTGTTCGGTAAAAATTGTAGCCAAACCGCTAAACCTAGAGAGTTGAAATTTGGCAAGCTTATACAACTCTTTGACCCGCACATAGGAAAAATAATAAAACATCTAAAAAACATATCCCCCTAAAAATATAAACAAATATATGCTCATCGAAAAAAAAAAAATATTTTTTTACAATTCTGTGTAGGGTATCAAATGAAAGCCCTTGATACGTGGATTAACGATCAAAATTTTATTTTTGCAAAATAAATTATTTTGACGCAAATTTTGCTAAAATTGTGCAAAATATTAATGAAACTTGCTACATATAAAAAAAAAAATACTGCAAATATTTAGAAACCCAAATATTGGTATCAGGCATTCGAATTAAAATTAATAAAAAAATATTTTAACATAAAATTTGTTTTGGCATCCCAAATAATCATCATTCACTTACTAAATACCTGCGAAACCCTGAAATGTGTGAAAATTCACACTTCACATAAATTTTTTATTTAGATATGTTCGAGAATACTCTTAAATCTAAACTAAACTAGAAAAATTGAAGTGTAATATCATTGAAAAACGGGACGAATTGCTATTTCTAATGGACTTCTGGGGACACCGGGACTTAAAAGTTTGAAACGGTACTGCCGCTTTGAAAATAGGACGCCTGGTGCACCTTACGTATGATATCCGGAACAAAATCAGCGTTTACGTTTTCGGATATGGATATGTTTTTTCTTTCGGATATCCGATGATACGGATACGGATATCTGGCACATCTTCAGTATGAATATAGAAACTGTTGAATTATGTTTATTTACATTTTAAAGAAAAAAAGCTTGCATATATTTTCAAAAATGAACGACCTATTGGGCGAACACCCGCTTAATGGCTACGCAAGATTTGGGAACATGGATGATTGACAAATGTTCAACCTGTGTTACTGGTAATGATAAGAAAAGATGCGTTATTTAAATTTACTACTCTCAAATGTTAACAATATTTTTTTGGCCCTAAAAAGATTAATTTTGCTATAAATTAGCTGGCGTGCCACTCTGTACATTTGGTTTTTCATAAACGATCTATTGAAGAAATATATATGTATAATTAATTCATTAACATGTAATCAAAATAATTAATAGTTGTCATACGCAAAGAGAAAAATCGTTGCGAAATATTGTCATTCATAACAAGAACTGAATGAAATCTTATCTTGTATTATTATTAAATATAGTCATTATATATTTTTTGTTGCACATATGACCTTAGTGATGTCATGATCTAAGATAAGTCTTTCTTAATATTAACGTAACGTAACTATGTAGTTGGTAACCATTGATACATTTACAAGATTTTTAAAAAATTGTAAGAAACGTTTAACAAAATATCGATACTCGATACCATTTAATTCGATACTCGGTACCCATACCATTAAAAGCTTAAGAATATTAGATAGTACTTAATCTAAAATTTAATTTGCAAATGCTCCATTAAATTATACTTAAAATACATCTATAAATATTATTATGAACTATTCACGATATTTCCTCATTTGAGTAGGCTATGTTAGGGTGGAAGTTTTGTCGATAGGCAATTTTCCCAAATCTGGAGTAGTATGCTGCGGATCTTCTCTCAGTGGGTCGTCCATTTTTACAAATGTGTGCTAGTCTTTCTTCTACCATGTTCTCTTCATATTCAAACCATTTATTTTTATATTCGACAATTTGCGTGCTACTTAAGGCGGACAACCCTATAGTTCTCAATAATTTCTTATACAAAACTAATTCTCTGAAATAAAATTAATAACAATCTATATATCAAAATTTGCTGCGAATTTTTATCTATCTAATAGGCTATTTATAATTGTAGAAAAAACTGTTATGTAATTGTAAATAAGCAAATTGCATTATAGACTCCATCTTGTAAATCAATCGACGCATATTTGCGTACGATGCGGCAAATTGTAGCTAAAGCTTCATTTTACAAATATGTTTGTAACTATTTTGCTCTATTGTGAAAACTATTTATACTTATTGTACTTGGTAATCTATTTTTGCCGCCATCTTTAATCTGCCGCGGTATTCAAAATAGGTGTTACGGGTAAAAATGATTTAATTTTCGTGAAAAATTCGTGTACCAAGTGGCATTCCATTATCATCAAGTATAATATTTTTCGACGAAGGCTCTAAATTATAAGTAATCAAGTCGAAAAAAATATTGACGTATTATTTGAACATTTCTACACAAAACTATCTAAATATAAAAGTTATTCGAAACCCACAAATAGATTTAAAAAATTACAGAACAATATCGCTGATGTCTATTTTTAAATTATTGAGCGATAATATTTTTACAGTAAATGTTTCTACAATTAAAAATATCCTATTAGATATATAAAAATTTGGTGCAAAAAATGTATAGGTTGATACTAATTTTATTTCAAATTGTGTTTTGCATAAGAAACTAGTAACCTCTGGGAGTTATACGCAGCCTTAAATGTCAACGTTCAGGTTCAGTGTGGAATCCAAAGGGGCATCCCCCCCCCCCCCAACGGTTGTAATAAATCCACCCCGGAGAAATTCTTTTAGCTAGATACTTCATCCCCTCTGCTCATGTAATTAAGAATCTTAGATTAATTTTTCGTGCTAGATATTGTGATATTAAATTCTTTGGCAGTTTTGCTGAATTTATTTAACATTTGATTATTTGAAAAATAAATAATAAGAATATACTGATTTAACACGTACTTTATATTTCTGGTTTTTCCTCTCATTTAAATTTTGTTTGTTGTACACCAGCTCGTATATATTTGAGTCATGTCTGTTAATCATTATATTCTAAAGATGGGCTAGTTAGCCTAAATATGTATCAATACAGTACATTAACAATTTCTGAAACAATAACCGAAAGTTTTTAATATTTTCTTTTTTTATATATTTCAATGAGTGCCTTCAACTAATTCAATTAATATTCTATTATTCCAGCTTCTTTTTCTCATCCTTATACTATTAAATTATCGGCACTGCATAGTTATATATACAGATTAATTAGGGTACCTATGCCTGATGCTGATTATGATAAGGAACTTAATATTATTTTACAAATAGCTCAATCTAATGGTTATAGCCCCACAGTTGTACATGATATTCTTAACCCTCCGTATACACACATGGGTCTGTGGTGTCCGGCCCGTTTCTAGGAATCGATAGGTCCCAAAGGTTAATCCATATTTCGGGAACTTACCACATTAATAAAGATTAATTTTTATCCATCACCCAATGCATGCTTTCTTTCTATAGATCCCAAACTACTCTGCTGAATTTTTTCAGATTTTTTAAACGAGTGGAAGTATGATAAAAAACGGTAGGTCACCGTAGACCCATGTGTGTATAGGGAGGTGTGCAAATTGTAGTGTTTATACGGAGGGTTAATAAAAAGAAAAAGAAACTCCTTCTTAATAAATTTTATAACAATGAACTTTCAAAACCGGTTAAAGAATATAGAAAATAACAAAAAAAAATTGGTCCTGGCAGCATTAAAATATCTACCCTTTTAAAAAATCATGAACTTACAGCCGCATTTCATAATCAGTTCACTCTTAAAAATATTAGAGTCAATAATAAAATTAATCGCAACGATAAGTTGGATAAGAATGGGGTTTATCAAATCAATTGTAATAATTGCGATTTTATTTACATAGGTAAAACCGAACGCAATTTCAATAAACGAATAGGAGAGCACATTAGAGCGGGGAGATTGGACCATAGATAAATCTAATTTAGCTAACATTATGCTTAAACATAAACATACTTTTAGTTTTCACAACATTGATTTTTTACATATACTGCCGAAAGGATTAAAATTGTATTTATTAGAGGTATTTGAAATCAAGAAAGCGATTTCTAAGTCAAGAAATCTGATGAATGGACAAGTTGTGTTTAGATCGCCTCTTCTTAATCCCTTGTAACCCTCACTCTCATATAATTTTACCTTTTAGGTAGGGTTTTCCTAATTATAGCCACATTTGTTCAAATACCCTCTCCTCTCTAATAGTTTGTAATTTTTCTATTTATATGAACGTATTTCTGTAAACCCTTTATATTTCTGAAGATGGCTTCATAGGCCGAAATACTTATCAGATAAACTTGTTTTATTCTTTGAAACTAACTGAGTGATTTATTACCTTTTCCGGATATTCAATATGTTTTAACGAGAGCCTACAACTGAATTTATCGATTTAATGATATTTAAATCTACAATGCATTATTATGCTTGAGAGGTCCATCACTTGAGCAAATTATGAAGTGTACAGATAAAAACGCATTAACAATTTGAATGAATCTAACAATTGTTGTATGTCGAAAGAATCCGTGTTACTTTTGCCAAGTTCGTCACATCTGCAGTAATGTATGCAGGACGTATTCTTGACATTGAATTTTCGGATATGGCAGACACGTGGTACATTAATATCGTGAACTCGGACTCGGCAAGGACTAATCGTTTTCTTTGTTCTTACTTTCAGACGGTTTAAATACCAGAATATACGCTATGGATAACTTTTTTTATGATTTCTGTGAAATATGATTTCATATAATGTATAATTTTCGTCGCTATATGCAGACCAGTTTTGTTTAAAACATTGTTTTCTAAAAAGTGGAATTCTTGTTTTAGAGGTCATAGTAACAAAGATGTTATAAATTAAATTAATTTTAACCCTCAACTGGTACCAGGCGTGCACACAGAAAATTGGTTTGCGCGGGAGGGTCCATTTCGAAAAAATATCTGTAAAATAATACAAATCTTTTACGGAGAGGGTGTAGGCTAGTATTGTAGATTGACATTTTGATTAAAGTTTAATATTTAATAATAACTAGGTGATTTTATCTTCAATTGCTTAGTTTCTATTAAATATTATCTGGAGTACCCGTAGTTCGTACGTTTTTTTTTTTTTCTACACAGTTTTGATGCAAAATGTACATTAAATGTAAATAATAAGTGAGACATTGCAATTTCAAGTAGAACAGTAGATAATCGTCTCTTTATTTTAAACCACCTTTTGTATGTATTTTCAATATTAACCCCTTAACGCACATGCCCGAGCGTAACTCGGGTAAGCATTAATACAAAATTAATCATTTTGATTTCCTTATTATAATATTCATGTATACATATAATAAAAAATAATCTATATTCATTTTGACTATCAAAAATAATGTTTTTGCATTGACATAGATCTATATATTAATTATCAATAATAAAAAAAATGTTTTTTTACCCTTGTATCGAAAAAAAAAACGTGCGTTAAGGGGTTAAGTAAATAAAAAGTGAGATATGTACTTCGTTTATAAGTAGTTTTCCACAAAGCTCCCCAAATATATATGTAACTGGCTAGAGTACACCCGCACTGCGTACGGTTTTTGTATTGTATATTTTGCTGTTACGTAAATGATAAGAGAGATACTTCGTTTATAGGTAGCTCTATACCTACGGTGCAGCTATGGAGAGCTCCCCAAAATATATCTTAAAAACTACATTAAACAGAGAGGAATAGTTTCTTTTCTTATATTCAATTTTGCTACTAAGTAAATGATTTCAACCTTAAACTTTCAACAGTTCTTTCTGCCGAAATTGGATGATATTGATGTGGCCAATATGTGGTTTCAACAAGACGGTGCCACATGCCATACAGCCCATGAAACAATTCAATTACTGCATGAGACATTTCCTGGTCGTGTACTCTCTCGTTTCGGTGATCAAATTGGCCCCCTAGATCGTGTGATTTAACACCAGTAGATTTCTTTTTATGGGGTTATTTGAAGTCAAAGGTCTATGTCAACGAGCCCACAACCACCAGTGCATTACAGGAGGAAATTAAACGCTGCATCAACGAAATTCAGCCACTATTATGCAAAATGGTCATGGAAAATTTCGAAAAAAGAGTGCGTATCTGCCAGCAAAGTCGTGGAGGCCATTTGCCCGATGTGTTATTCCATAAATAACCCTATCCTATGTAGTTTATGATACAATAAAAAAATAACAATCTAAAGACTAAAAGGGTCTGTATTTTATATTTAATTCAAATCTTGCGTTAATCTTGAGGACACGCATTATAACTTGTTTTACTAATCAAAATCTGTGTAAAATTATAAATGCAGTCCTGTATTTAAAGGATTAATAAATATTATTATTATTCTGGGGTTTGTCAGGTCTTAACAAGCGTCCACTAATCTCAAACTTCAGCAACCTTTTGAGCCGCAACATACTAGAGACTAGTGGAGCTAAATACACACGACTTCATCCCAAACCCTGGCGATATGCAGCCGCGGAAAATTATTATTATTATTATTATTATTATTATTATTATTATTATTAACTCCCTCACAAATATTCATCTAATTGAAAGAATGTGCTGAACAAAAAAGCTTTGTCTTCTAATTATAAATAATTTTTATAACAAACGTTCTTCTAAGCCGACCAAACAGCCAGAGAAGCCACCAGAAATAACTACCCAGAATCTACTACTGATTGTCAACTTAGTTATGATTTGAAAACCTTATGTAAAAAAAGACTAAGAAGACATTGGAACAATTACTGGACTATCCTTACCAACAACAAGCTGAGATCCATAAAACCTACCACTGGCCATTGGAACAACAGGGACAACAGAAGAGAACAAGTTATTTTAACTAGGCTAAGAATAGGACACACGGCAGTCTGCCACAAACATATCTTCGACCACTCAGAACCACCAATATGCGATGTTTGCAAAACCAAAATTACTGTTGATCATTTACTACTCCACTGTCAAAAATATAACACACACAAAATACACAACCAACTCACACCAGCATTGACACTTCCAATACTACTCTCCAATTCCAGTGAAAAGAAAACATAATACAATTCCTAAAAGACGCAAATTTAATAAACTACATATAAACTTAAAAATCACTCAATACATATGAAAACAATATTCCACATAATTTCTAATAGTCTTAATTAATTATATTAAATATTTATGAATATTATATTTATTTTGTGATTATATTTATTATGTAAAACAAATATTCCGGGGTGCTAATAACCAAGCAGTTGAAGCACCCCTAAATAAATATAATTAAAAAAAAAATCTTCTGTTAAGCAAATAATAAAGGAGATATCTTAAGTTTTTTAATAAACAGTTTTAATCCCAAAACACACTCTAGAATAAAAAATTTGAGATGCCTTATAGCCTATGTTTGAATCCTGGTTTTACTCTATCATCATACCAAATTACGTGAAAATATGTTTAGCCCTTTTTATGTGCATCTTAGACAGACAGACGGACAAAAATGGATGTTTTTGCGGATATTGTCTTATAATGTGTGAAACGTGCAGACTAATGAGGCCGAAAAAAATAAATAACAGATACCTATAGCCCTCAATTTTATTAATAAAGATGATAGATGAATAATTAAGTATTAGTGCATATAGTTTAAAAAAGGGGGCAGGCTCACATTTCATCGGCTCTGAACTCTTTTTTTACTTTTTTTGCCACAAATGTCAAAATTTTAGACCGTAACTCAAAATACAATCTTATTTATTTTACAAGTTTTATATTTTAAAAATAGTCACGTACTTTTCCTTCACTTAAGAGATTATTTTTCCCCAAAGAGGTCATAAACCCAAATGATCAAATGATCCCTCTTGTAGGAACATTAGTCAGTTACCTATAAATCTCCGAACAGTCAACACCAGTGGTCGGCAACCATTTTGTCAATAAGGGTGCAATATGAATACAAATGTTATTGAGGGCGCATAAAAACGTAAAATATGTAAACACTCGTGGTTCGCAAAGTCGTTTAATCTAGCTCTGATCGCTCAAGTCGAATCACCAATAGATGCGATGCGGATATTGGGCTCAGTATGTGTGTGTCTCGATAGCGAGGGCGCATAAAAATCTCACTGAGGGCGCCGTGTTTCCGACCCCTGGTCAACACCATAATAGTCCAAATACAAAATCATTTAACTCTTACGGAGCGGTGCTATTTAAAATGTACCCCACAAAATTTGAATAAAATAATCGTTCTTGAGTTTTATAAATACCTTAAATACTTTATTTACCTATTTATGAAACAATGTAGGTAAATATTTTTTTCATTTTTTATTTTAAACACCTAATATTAATTAATTTATTTTTCATGAATTTTATTGGTTATTTTTAAGTAAAGGCCGGCGTCAACTCGGGTGAATTCCCTGATATTTGCAAAGCAGCTACGCCTAAACACCCGATTCAGTATGAATCTGTACGTAACACAGAACAGACGTGTTAGGTTGTGCGTATACTATGCTTTGCTAGAAATTTAGTTGGTTAGTATGAAACAGGATTTTATGAATATTGGACGTATGAAAAAATTGCAATTGAAAATATTGTAATTTCAGCTAAAAAACATTTTTAATATATTCCATAGTAAACCTGAATACAAATTATTAATAAATTATTTATTTTCGATAAAATAAAAATGGGGTACATTTATACCCCACACCGCAACGTAAGGGTTAATAACTCTAGCATTGGCGTTTTTTATTTAAAATTCTGCCGACAAAATAATCCCACTCCTACGAAATCCTGAAACGTGTGATAATTCACACTACCGTTATCAGTTTTTGTTATGACATCTATAGGTTGATGGAACAAGTAATATTAATACTGTGGTCAATCCAATCATCGTCAAACAGTTTCAAACAACATAATCCATCTCAACAATCGCTGAGTGAGTAATAATGTGATTTAGATAAAGAAAGAAGCTCGATGAAGCGATCGAGTGCCAATTTGTCTGAGCTCCGATTACCTCAGCGGACGAGAGAAGGAAGGCGTGACTGCTTTCCTAACACCAGCGAAAATGGTCAAGGTGAAATTCTCCCGGTACAATCAGGCTAAGGACACTGCACTACATGCCTTCCACCTCCCTTTATAATTTATAAAGCTTGTATTATATTAACAAAAATCATTATAAGAACTTAACCCCCAATTGGTAGCAGTGACGTAACAAGGAGGGGGGCACTGGGGCTTGAGCTCCCCCTTAAGGTCCAATGAAATGAAAATATAACAAATTTAAAATAACCGTACAGCAAAATAACTTATGCATTCTACAATATATAAGCTATATTTTATTATCATTCGTATTGAAATTAATAAAAAATGCATAGTCTCAAGTTATTTTTAGGTTTTCGTAGGTATAAACAATAAATTATTTGTTCGTTCGGTAGAAATTGTGGCCGAGCGGCTGGATTTAGAGAATTGAACACACACGAGGTTTGTAAATTAAGTAATCGGACTGGCAACATAGCGTTTGATCTGGCAACATTTGGGCTACGGGACTTGGAGGGACGGCAGGTAAACACGTGATACGCCTTCAGTACGAGTTTGAACTCGATAGAGTAATTTTGTTGTCCATAGCGATTTTTTTAGTGAAACAGTTTTTTCTAGTGCGTGCTAAAAATGAGTGACATTCATTTCGAGCTACGGTGTGCTATCAGGTTTTGCTTCAGACTTGGGCACAGTGCAACGGAAATTTTTGCAAAACTTTAGCAGGCCTACGGAGACAGTGTTTTGTCAAGGACTTAGGTTTCTTGGTGGTTTAAGGCATTTTCAGAAGGAAGAGAGTTGATTGAAGATGAATCACGCAGCGGAAGGCCTTTATCTTCAAGAACCGATGAAAATGTCGACAGAATCCGGGATATTGTGCGTCCAGATCGTCGGTTGACAGTCAGAATGATCGGGGAAGAGTTGAATTTGACACACTGCCGTTCATCAGATTTTGACCAATGAATAGGGGATGAGAAAAATCCTTGTCACACAGTAATTTCAATAAACGAGTTTTTGGCCAGTAAAAATATTCCTGTGGCTCCTCAGTCTCTTATTCGCCTGACTTGAGTCCTTGTGACTTTTTCTCTTCTCAAGATTGAAAAATCACCTCAAGGGACGTCATTTTGGGACACTCGAAAATATTCAAACGTCCCTAACCGACTAGCTGAAACCTATTCCAGTATCCGAGTTCCAGCACTGCTATGAGGATTGGAAGAACCGTCTCCAGCGCTATGTGGTTTCCCAAGGAAGTTACTTTGAGGGAGACAATATTGAATTGTAATTCTATTCGAATAAAAAAAAAAATTAAAAATTAGTCCAGTTACTTAATTTACACACCTCGTATGTACCAACACATCAAAAATATATTCCACTAAAAATATAAAGAAATATGTATTTATCGAAGAAAAAAAGTTTGTAAAATTTTGATGGACATCAAAGTTGCAGACTATCTTGCATTTTTAAATATATTTTTATTCTAAATAAGTTAAAGTTTTTTTTTCCTTTAACGCTTCAGGTGCCACAAAAAAATTATATTGCCACCAGTTGCCACCACTCCTCCCGTTCTATAGGTAACAACATAAGTGCACCCCTAACCATGAGTCCTGTATGTGCCACTGACTGGTACAGTCATTTTTAGTCACATAACTGGTATGGTGGGTGTTTGAACACCCTATTATATTTTAGGTAGTTTTGTATTTTTAAACAAATTTAAAGACTTTTATTGCATCAATTTTAACAAGCCTGTGGCCGCAAATGTTAAATCTTTTGTACTTGATTGCCCGCTAAGCAAGTGACATTGACGTCAGCTCAAATCCTGCCTAGGTCAAATAATTTTTGAAAAAATATTTACAAGGTTGGTGTTTAGCCGTTCGCAACCGGCTATAAACTGTAGGTGACTTTCTGTGTACGCTAAAAAATGTACGTACTACTGACTATATTGGATGTCCACAGATTGAAAATTTGGTCCTAAAACCTGGTGGCCTCCTGTTCGAGCTGTCGCGCCAATTATGATCACATTAATTAATTTATTTATACGTTAGTAATATATAAAAAGCTGAAAAATCTATTAAAAAAAAAACCTAAACTTAATAACAAGAAATAGAATATAAAGGTGGAGAAAAGAATAGGTGACAACTGCGCGTGCGTCAAACACACGTGATTTTTTCATTGTACAGTGATTCTAAACAGGTGACCTGATTAGTGTTGTTGTCATCAAACTAGGTTTTGTCATTAAACTAGAAGATATAGGTAGCCCGCTTCGCTCGGCTTCTTCTAACCAAATTCTTACTAACCCAACTTAGCCTAAGATAGTGTTTTGTCATCAAACTAGAAGATAGGTTAACTCTCTCTGCTCGGTTCTAGACTTTTACTAACTAAAACTAACCTAATTACCTTGTTTTTAGGTGCATAGTACTTTATTAACCCCATATTAGCCCAATTAAAATGTATATCATTGTGCAGGCGTTTCTAGACCAGAAACCATTGTTTTAAAGCCACTGATAATACTTGAATTATTTAGTGAAGTTGTTATGTGCTGCGCTGTAGAGAAATTTGTAACTTTGTAGTCACCTATTCTTTACTCCAACTTAATATAAAATTAAGTTTGTGTCAAACTTTTTGTTATATTTCTGTGAGCTAAGGTCCAAGAATATTCCGTGTAACGAAACTTACCTTAAAACTACATTCATTGAGGCAACGCCTCGATGTAGACGATCACCTAGTACAAGAAGAATCAACAAATATCAGTATAGTAGCAATATTAAAAACAAAGACGATAGGATATGCCAACACCCCACTGTACCGTTTTTCAATTTATGTTCCGTTTAAACCTGGTATGGCCAAATCTTTACTAACGCGGGCCTTATTCTGTCCAACAGAATCCTTTGTATGTCAGAAGACATAAGAAAAAGAAGGTCAAAAAGCTCCGACAAACAAGAATAAAGGAAAACGAATCACTTCGATGATGAGCAAAAATAACGGATTAAAATGTTGGAAAAAAAAAGAAATGGCTACACACGCCAGATCTATTCCAAAACATCTATCTATAACAATAATAAATAACCAATTTAAATACTATGTTTATTAACAATTGTAAAGGGTCGCCACTGTGCCCAGTGTTGTGACGGTAAGAGATGAGGGTTGCTATGGTTAGGAGGTTGTTGATTGACCGTTGAGTGACAAAACGTCAAAAAATACAAAACTATTTAACTTTTAGCTTCGAATACATTAAATTTAAATTAACAAAGTTGTTACCAAATGTCGAGGATAGCGTAGTGTAGTTAATTATGTAGTTTGTTCTACCCTTAACAAAATTTTAATAAATATATTTTTTCAATAATCGCTACACACTTTTATTTTAATTCTTAGCCTATCTAATCTATTTATTTATTTATTATTTGAGCCCTTATTTTACATCTAATTGGCATTTATGTGATTTGGCTGTATACCATATTCATATGCCTAGCAAATTATGTAAAAATATTAGGATGTTCTATTAAAATTTTTCATAGGTAATCTAACATCTATATTTGCCAGTTGTTGCAAAAACTCTTAATAAAATCAGTCGATAAAATTCAATTATTAATGTCGTGTATTACATGCTTTATTCCCGCACGGTAGAAAGCATGTAACCCGCTTAAGTTCGCGTGTGTCATTTGTCATGTAAGGATAATGTATAAGGACCATTACTCATTAAATTAAAGAAGTGCATGTGATCGGAAACCAGTTACAACACATAACTTATTCATAATGTAAGTCACATTTGCTTATTCGTCTTTATTAAAAAATGACCTTTCTGATATATTGAACAGATTTATCATTTTTAATAAATTTGTTATTCGACGATTTGTTACATTTGCACGAGGAAATAATCTGAACCAAGATATACAATGGAATGGTTTCACATAAAAAATCAGCAAATAAAATGAATCAATATGCTGGTCCCTACAAACTGCTATGTGATTTCACAAATTTTTAAAGCATTAAAAATTAGCTCTTGTTCAACTTAAGAAAATTAAAATTCCATTTGGCTCCACTTAAAGATTATATTATGTATCTTTTCAACTTTATTTTGGCCTGACAGGGTAAGCAAACATGTCTTTTGCACTCTGCAGATCTCTGAAGATCGGGATGATATTAACCAATTAATAGATGCCCTCAACTTATCCTTTCCCAAAATAGAACTAAGAATATCAACACAACAACCACCCTGGTTATTTGTACCTCCTAAACACAACCTAGAGCTCACTTTATTACGCAAGAACGAGACACCATCCACAATATACCTCAACAGATTTAGAGAAATTTGTGAATCGTACCCAAGGTTCAACATGATCTACACCGATGGCTTTAAGCTGAATAATGAGACAGGTTCGGCAGTTATATGGGAAGAAGATGCATATAAATATCGCATGCCGTCTTCCGCAGAAATTCATGGTATTCTCAAAGATATAGAGAAAGTAGTAGAAAACACAGAACAAAGGAAATACATAATCTGCACTGATTCCTTAAGCTCAATACAAGCAATGTGCAACCCACACCCGATGTACCAAACAGTAAAGAAAATACAGGACCAAATGCAATCGTTAAAAAATAACAGCTACCAAATCATTCTCCTATGGATACTATCTCATATAAGACTGCGAGAAAACGAACAAGCAGCGAAAGAAGCAATTACCACCCCTGAAATAAATATACCAATTCCAAAATATGATTACACCAAATTCATTAAGAAGAAGAATGGAACGACTATTTGAGGAACACTACCAGCAAACTAAGAAAAATAAAATAAAATGTTGAAAAATGGTCAGCAAGAAAAGACAGAAGAGAACAAGTAGTGCTCATAAGACTACGAATAGGACACTCCAATGTAACACACAAATACTTACTTCAAAAAACACCAGAAGTAAAATTCGACACTTATGACACATACACTAACAGTAAAGCACATCATAACCGACTGTACAAAATAAAATCATCACAGGCAATTATACAACATACCAAGAGATATTGCACAAGCATTTACACCCTTATCTACAAAGGAATATAACATTATAAATTAACTTAAGGCCATAAATATGTACAAAAATTTGTAAAAAGAACACTGTACCGGGTGTTAAAAACCTAGATGCTGAAGCACGCAGAAAATTGTAATTAAAACAAAAATAGATCAGGAAACTTATCTGCAGGCAGAAATGATCGAAAGACGCTTTCGTTTCACCACATAAGAACCACAAGCTTGATTATATATTTCGGGTACAATTGCCGAAGCTTAGATAGAAGGACGGAGTGTTTCTCTTGCTTTTCGACCTCCTTTAGAGACAAGTTTTCCCTGCTGGCCACGAGAATTCGATTACAAACGTCTCTCTTGTTTCATGGTCGAGCAGGACCGTGTTGCTTGAAGCGATAGAAGAGTTGACATGACATAATTCCAATATATGCAACATCTGGAATTTTCAACAACTCCTCTATCCCATGGAGCATATGGAATGACACGAGTTGTGTCATTTCTGTAGTGTTGTTTCAAGTGGTAGAAGACAACATGCAGAGCAGCATTGTGCCGGTAAATGTAGTGTGTAACAAAATAAAAGAGGCATGCGGATAAAAAATGCGTCAGTGTATTTTGCACGCTTTGTATACGAAATGTCTTCCTGCAGGATGTTTTTTCGATATGCGAGCGTGCTTAAAACCGCATCCTGACATGCAAATATACACTTCTGCCTCGGATATTATTTCTGCCAAACGCAGGAAGGCAA
Source organism: Liopterus haemorrhoidalis (assembly GCA_963971575.1). NCBI lineage: Eukaryota > Metazoa > Arthropoda > Insecta > Coleoptera > Dytiscidae > Liopterus > Liopterus haemorrhoidalis. Next base: position 48,713,164 of record OZ020611.1, read on the forward strand.
AGGTCAAGTTCCGGAACAAAGATTGGTCCCGTATGACTTGGAAGAACGTCGAGTGTAGATGTTTACTCATATGTTCTTCCATGAGCATGCGTTGATCTACCTTCTTAATAGATTCGCTGATAAGCCTGTACTCATCATTTGATAATGGAATACCAGCGAATCTTCGATCTGCGCTAATTCGGTCAATCCAAGATTTTCTATACTGCTCTGCGTGCCGCTTGAAACGTGAATTGCGTGAGGGGATCACCGCTTCTTAAAGTGCGGATAGTGGTACCCAAAATAATTCTGCCTTGAAAACTCACTAGGTTTAGCAGAACTCTATCTCCAAGATGATGGGATAGAAAAATGCGGTGAAGGGAGGATTCCTTATGTAGATTACGGTGAATGCTCATGATTTTTCCGGTCTCAATGTCCAAGGACTGTATGTCTTTGACGTTAAGGTTAAAGGTATAGGCAGTAAGCATATTTGAAATATATATATCTTCTTACACTGTTAACACGGTTACTAATATATATGTATGTATAATTTTATAAAATAAAAATTTACATCTCTAGCAGCAATTATTTCTTTCATTAAATTTGGTAAATAAAATTATTATAACTTAATTTTTGTGTTATTTTCCGCTCAATAGTGTTATAGTTTTTCATTATTCCGTTTAATATAGTTATAGTTGGTATTATATTTTTCATTTTATTCCAAATATCTAAGCGGAACTAAATGTATTTTTTATTTTCTTCAGGGGATCACTTTTAAGTGTTTCCTTTATCATGAAAAGACTTCGCATCTCAGAAGAATAAACTCATCGTTACTAAATTGATAGCTGTTTATGATGTGCATTAATAAGAACTTAAATAAACTTAAAACTTAAAAAAATAAATAAAATGTGTTATTTAAGTGATGGTTTCATAATAGTATTATATAAAATACCTGTAATTAATGTTTTGAACCCATTAACATTTTATATCCCCCTTATCAAATTCAAAGGAAAGTATCTTATTATTTTTTTGGACACTCAGTACTCGCGATTCGACCACCCAGTTAAGTAACAGTATATTGTTCCAAGTTAATCCGTGGCTGTGTGCTAATTCTACTTCGTGACTGCACGATTTTAGCTTTTATTGAAATAGTAACCAAATTTTTCTGGTTTCGTGAGTTTTATTAATTATCTTTTTAGGGATTCGTAGGTATAAGCAAGAAACACTTATACCGTCACTAATATGTTTCGTGTAACACGATTACTTGGAACGTTTCGCGTTTATATTTTAGTTAACGCATCTTCAGCCAGTGTAGTATAGCAGTCACAATATAGTAGTCCAGAAAATGTGTGTTCAAAACAGTGGTTTTGGAGAAAGTTTGAGAGAGATTTGGAAATTGGGGAAGAAATACTGAATTAAAAAGGAATAAATTCTTTGTAGTTTAACTTTCATAAATTTTTCTGTGGGATAAACAATTTCGCAGTTAGATCGTCGCAAAGATGATCAATTTTTCGAATTCAATGTACATTTTGCCGCCAAATTGAAGAAAAAATATTATAGCTTCAATTCTGCCAATTTCTCAAAATATACGATTATTTTTATTTTATTTATTTATTTTTTTTTTTTGCTCGGATGGCTGGTTGCCATCCATATAACGAGTTAAATTGTTTAATTCGACTTATCCATAACTCAAGTTAAAATCATACGAGTATATTCTTTTGACTCGAGTGAAGTATATCGATTTAAAACATTTTACTCGTTCTTTACCAACCGTTCTTTAGCATATGATGTTAACCGGAACAGTTCAACAGGAATTTCTGTGCCTGTCTACGTTTTTAGATTTAAGTAAGACGTTCGACAGCGTGTCACATGAAATTTCAGTATGTTAAGTTTAAAGACATAGATTCAATACCCTTGCCTATTATCTGTTGAGTTCCACAAGGATCTATTTTAGAACCTCTTTTATTTTATTTTTTTCCAATGACTTTCCTTCGTGTATTAAAGACTGCTCCCATTTTATGTACGCTGCTGATACCAAGTTGCTGATCAGATCAAAATCTCAAAACGATCTTTTTTTAAAAAATTGATGTGAAGTGTGAATATTCACACATTTCAGGGTTTCGCAGGTATATAATAAGTGAAGGCGGTATGCTGAGTGTGTAGGACAAATTTTAGTTTGTAGTAATCACGGCAAAATGAACGATATTTTTAAAATAATTTATCGTCTGTTAATCATATAATAAGACTGGTTATTAAATTTACGCTCATAAAAACTATGGTCTATTTCAAAGTAGAAAAATGTGTGTAAGAAGATAGGAGCTGCTTGTCCTTGCTTCGGATTGGTTTAAATCGTCATCCCTATTACACTGTAAAAATATTGTTTTTAGTCCAAGTTGACAGATGTTCAGTGTCGTACAATGGAAATATATATTATTTATATTATTTAATTTTTCTCATATATTTTGTTATTATTTACATATTTAGACTTTTATTTATATTCTTGGCGTAGATTTTATGGAGAAAATTCTCCATAAATATTTGTTTTTACGCAGTTATATATTTTTTAGGTTATCTGACATATAAATATTTTTTTACACTTGACATTTAACAAATCAAGAGAGAGGACTAATGTCAGGCCAAAAGACAGCCCAGCTGATTGTGCCCAAAGAAGAAGTTATTGATATAATTTTTAGACCTTCATATATACATATATTTTTAATTTTTATTTACAATAATTATTTAAATAAGAAACTTTAGCTCTGAAGATATATTGTTTGTTTTATTGCTTTGTTTAAACTTTTTTAGCCAAATCTCTCTTTTTATATATAGTACATAATTTTTAAAATTAATATTTTTTTAACTTTTTCAAATTTCCCATTAAACTGAATTTATGTCGTATAAATAACGTGAGTGTATTATCTGCCTTGTTTATTTCAATATCTTATTAACCTTTTTTACATTAAAAATAAAATCACTTGCTAACCCAGTTGCTACGCCCATGCCCTAGTTGTAACTTATTTTAAATTTCCCGCTATACTGTATTTGATCAGTGTAAATCGTACTCGGTTCGCAGCGCTATCTACTTTTTTCTACTTTGAAATGGACCATAAATACAACATTTGTCAAAATATAACTAGAATTTTGACAAAATAATTTCAACATAATAAAAATGCAAAAAAAAAAACAGAAAAAATAAAATTCACTCCCCGTACTCGAACTCGAAATCCTTCGTCTTCCAGTCAGTTTAAGAGCGCTCTAACGCATGTAGCCATCGAACGCTATGCATGTGAGTGTCTTACATTGGTATAACTTTTGTACTTTGTGAACCAAAAACCACAAAAAATGCGTTATTTTCCAAAAACATAATCTGATCAAAAATTCCTGTTGTACTATTTCGGTTCACACCAATATACATTATTTCGAATTTTTTTAGATTTTTATTTTAAACCATCTGGGCTACAGGGTGTGGGACAAAATTTTTTTTGCACATTTTTGGCAAAAATCGCATCAAAATAATTTATTTTGCAAAAATAAAAATTTGATCGTTAATCCACGTACTAAGGGCTTTCATTTGATACCCTACTCAGAATTTAAAAAAAATATTTTTGTTTTCGATGAGCACATATTTGTTTATATTTTTAGGGGGGTATGTTTTTTAGATGTTTTAGTATTTTTCCTATGTGCGGGTCAAAGAGTTGTATAAGCATGCCAAATTTCAACTCTCTAGATTTAGCCGTTTGGCTACAATTTTTACCGAACAGACAGACAGACAGACAGACGACAAAATGACGGTATAAGGGTTTTTTGGTCATACCTACAAAACCCTAAAAATGATAAGTTAATTCATGATTCGCATATCTGGTTTTCATCAAACAAACTATGCTTGAATTTTGACAAAACAAATAAATTATTAATTACTTCTGAGTTTTCTGAGCATGAGCATTCTGAGTTTACTAATCCAGGATCAGTAAATTTTCTAGGCGTTCATATAGATAGACTCCACGTTGACCTGGAACCATCATTTTCAAAATCTGGAAACTAAGCTATGTAGAACCATATATTTAATTCTAAACCCCGTTGACTGTGTGTCTGTCATTGTTTTAAAAATGATCTACTATACCCTATTTCAATCTCACATCTCTTACGCCATGCTTGCTTGAGAACATAGTCAGCTTGCTTCAGCAAAACGAATTTTTGCCTTACAAAGACGAGTTGTTAGAATCATTTCTGGGACAACTTACAGAGAGGATTGTAAGCATGCTTTAATACCCTTTTCACACTAGAACTTTAAGATCGGATGTTAAAGTGAATGTATATTTAAACGCTAATGTGAAACCGTTTGGCCTCGTCTAAATACAAGCGATGTTTAAGACAGAGATCTGCGTCTTAAACTTCGTCCGCATTGCCAACATAATTTCTATTATAAAAAAATACTCCTTGAATTTGTGCTGTCAACATTTTATATTATCATAAACAAGAATACTGTATTATATCGACGTTATAAGAAGTTTATACTTATTGTTAAAATAAAATTATTTATTTTAATAATGCGTTTAATAAAATACAGAGCTACAATAATTGAGATAAAATGTATCGACTTACATGTTAATACAGGTGTAATATATTCTTTATTGTAGTGTCTTTATTGTAGAATGAAATGAAATATCCATATTTGTTTATAATAATTCAAAATGTGCGTCTGCGCAGACAGTTCAAAACTGGTCATTTCATGACGGTAACTTAAGGACAAAATTACTGTAGCTGATGACAGCACCGGAGATTTAAACATCAAGTGTAAAAGCATACCAATCTTAAACATCGGTGAACTTTAAGTTCACTCGTCTTAAAGATCTAGTGTGAAAAGGGTATCAGAGATTTAAAAATTATGATTTTGCCATCTCTTTATATTTACCAGTGTTTAATTATCGGACACAAAAATAAGGAGCATTATAAAACTGTGCAACAAGTACATACGTATGACACCCGTAATAAAACTAATTTCTATTTAGGTTTGTTGAAAACTAGAAATTGTAACTTCTTTGCAATTAAATTTTTAAATGTATTGCCCGATAATGTTACATCTCTCAGATTAAGTAAATTTCAAAAACATGCTCTGTACGTGTAATTTTTGTCAATAAACATTATTATATGGATTTTTTGGAATCTAATCCGTTTTATTCATTTGAAGAATTTTTAAATTTTAATATAAATAGTGTGAACTGGAACTGTTTTTGTATTTTTTATGTTTTGTATTTTTTCTATTTTATTCTTATTTTATAATATTTTACATTGCTTGCAAATTCAGTAGTTATAAGTTGCTATTTATATATTGTACCTGACTGACTAAAAACATGCTCTGTACGTGTAATTTTTGTCAATAAACGTTATTATTGTATTATTCTATTCAGATTATTTTATTTGAAATATATAAAACACTAGGGGCCTCAGCCCGGCTACGCCGGGCTTCTCCCCCTACGTTGACAAAACTCGTCGCTTCGCGACTCGTTTTAATATAATAAGGCATTTTGCCGCAATGTCGATTATAACACTCGGGAAGTTCTAATCTATACATACAATGTTCAAAGGATTATCCAAATCAGTTAATTAATTTACGTTTGTACCATTTAAACGTAACAATAATATTTTATTTCACTATAAAGAATACATGGATTCTGAATAAAATAGGGAAAAATTAATAAAATAGTTAAATATTATTGCATATGATTCACTATGAATTATGTCACTTGGAAATTTAGAAAAACTTTTGAGTAACACTGATAGATGTGAAATTTGCGGATTTTCGTTGTAATAATATATTCGTTGTAGTAATATTTTACGTTATTAAATTTAATATTTTGTTTAACTATTTAAAAAGGTATTTATAATTTTCAGTTTTTTTGAAAATAATTTGGTTTACATGTAAATATATTATAGTCGTTTTTTAATTTATTTAATCACTAAAATTTCACCTATACTTGTTATAATTCAGTAATGCGAAGGAATTGCCTCCTAAATTTGAATGTCGGTAGTTGTCTCGTTGTTCGAGAGAGGCGCTGATGAATACTTTTATCATAATTTTTAAGTTTTTTTGAAATACGTCTTAAAATTAGCATTTTTACTGCAAAAAGAAAACAGCGGAAGACCTTCAAGATGATAAAAAAAACACTTTCATCCTATAGTAATCCATTATATAAATAAATAAGATATTAAATTGACATCTGGGTATTTTATACTTCAAGATTTAACACAATTAAAATTACGCGATTACTAAATATCGAATATTATTCTGTCTTATCTATCCTCCTAATACACTCTACTTTAAACTTTCGTTAATATAGTTCGAACGACCCTTAAAATATATTTTGATAACTCAAAACTGATTCTTACTTTCTTAATTCTTACTTTCTTTTCCGTTTAATAGCATTTTTAACTGAAGACAATTTTATGATCAGCAAAAGTTTTCAAAATTTATGAAAATGTGTTAAAACCTTAAAAAACTGCATTATCTTTATCAACTCTTATGTATTTTTTACACATTTCATCAATTTTATAAATAAAATACCTTCTTTCTAAAATAACTGTAGTTTTTCAATTCAGTTTTGGTCTGAAATCGCCTCCTAAATAGTAGAAATATGAATAAACATATTTTATCGTCTGGTACAACCTATCCGTGCCCATTGCTCGGCACGGGTCGGTGACGATCAACGCCACGGTTTCGAGGAAAAAATGCATGATTTTTATCAATATAAATTAGTCAGTACCCCCTGTCGAAATAAAATTAAGCCTAAGCACTAAAAAAATATCACGCGGATAAGACGGCGGTTCATTTGCCTCTCTCCGCGTTACCGAAAAAATGAAGATACACCAGAAGTTGAATAGAACATACATACCAACACTTGTACAATATAATAGTAGATTTTATTTATTTTTGAAAAAAAAAAACGGTTATTTTTTTAAATTTTCATATAAGCTATTAAATAGAAGTATATAAATTAGCACATGATAAATAATTTTGATCATTTTGATATGAATACCGTAAAAATGTTGCTGTAAAATGTTTACTTGTCACTTACTATTATAAATATCTACGACACCCTGAAATAAATTTTTTCGTCATGTAAAACAAGAAATGTTTATCCAAAAACGAAACAGAGCAGAGTTTTAGTACACAGCCCATGTTGAGAGGCCCACAAACCCCAAAGTGTGCGTGATACAAACCCAAGACCCGCCAAGAAGTAAATTAAGCGATGGAAGCGAACTATCTAAAGGTCGATCTATGCGGTGGTCCTTTTCAATGACACCCTCTCACTTCAACAGATTCAAAACAACATCTCCTTTTCCTTTTTATTTTTTAATTCAAAATTTTAATATCTCACTCTTTCCAATTAGAATCTAGTAACTACATCTTTCTTCATATCGGAAGGATTATGTTTTAAAAATTCTATATTTTTATTCTGCTTATTTAGGATAATGTTATTTCTATTATCATTCTTATTTTGTTTAATTTTAATTTGTTACTGCAAAAGCAAACTTATCCCATAATTTATTTTTTACTTGGTACATATGTCCTTTAAATCTGGTGATTACATTTCTACTAGTTTGATCTATATACCTTTATTGACAATTATTACAATCAATACTGTATATCTCACACTTCTCTAGACTATTTTCTTTGTCTTAAGTATTACCCAGTACCAGTGGCGCAGTCAAGCCCCCTCCCCCCTAGGGCCAGCAGAATTGGCACAATTTTTATACAATACTAGCAGATTACACGGCGCAGTTCGGGGAGTTAAAGATAAAATTTGTTAACCACAACAATAATTAATTTTTAAATTACTTCATTGTAAACAATATTGGCAATTTTTTTTTTTTTTTTGTATAAACATTTTTTAAGATTGCCTATTATTGTTCAAGTGAAAATACATCACTTTCCAAATATGCTCCAACGAATTATATGAAGGGGAGCGTTGATCTTTTTCCCCCTGACACACAGACTAAAAAATTCGTACGTGTTTGGTTTTATTTTGTAGATAAATGTGAATATCAATATCCACAAACAACAGTGGCGTATTCATGGGGAGGGGAACTGGGCCCTTGAGGTCCAATTAAATGAAAATTTAACATAATGGTACAGCAAAATAACGTATGCATTTTACAATATATAATCTATATTTTATTATGATTAGTGTTGAAATTAATAGAAAATGCATATTTACATGTTATTTTTAGGTTTTCGTAGGTATAATCAAGAAATCCTTATTCCGTCACATGAGTCTGTTCGTACGGTAGAAATTGTGGCCAAGCGGCTGATTTAGAGAACTCAACATAAGTACGAGAAATATTGAGACTTCAAAAATATATCCCGCGAAAAATATAAACAAACATGTATTTATCGAAGAAAAAAGATTAGTAAAATTTTGAGGGATATCAAATGAAAATTTTTGATACATGGATTAACAATTGCTTTTTTTTATTAACAAATAATGGAATTATTATTTTATATAAACATCAATATCCAACGGCAAGGGTGTCGAACTGATTTGGTTCGCGGTCTATTTTTGATACAAAATTTCATACAAAATTTAACTTTAAATATCCCGAAGGGTTTCTTGAAAATTTTTTTATAAACAGGAAAGGAGAAGAGAGTATATTTTACATTTTTAAATATATTTTTCCCCTAAATAAACTCAAGTGTTCTTCATTAAAGCTTCAGGGGCCACAAGAAATTAGGTTGAGGGCCGTATGCGGCCCGCATGCCATCTAAATTTGATTCGGCTCACCCCAAGATAAAATCCTGGCTGCGCCACTGTCCAGTATATTTTTTAATTTTAATTTTAATCAGTCAGCCAGTCAATAACATGTAGTCGACTTCAAAGCTGAATACGACAAGTGATTGAGTTCAGTAAAACTACTGAGTAAAAGTCAGTACAGTGATACAGTGAGTCAGTTAAGTGAATATCTGGATTAGTATGGACTACACAGTGATAAACCGATAAAAGTTAACTGGTTAGAAGTGTAGTAACTAGTGTTGTCGATTATTTTATGTAACTGTATTGTAAGATAATTAACGTGTCAGTTCATTATTTAAGTATTTTAATAAATAAAAAAATCACAACAAAATGTGTATCGTAAAATTTTCAGGATCATTTAGATGGGCAGTAGGGTTTCTGGACTCGACTCGACTGGACTCGGACTCGTCGAATATTAGGGTAATTACTCGGACTCGGGAATCGACTCTAATGCTCGACGAGTCCACGTTTTTAAAATTAAGTAAAAACCAGTAAATTCAAAAGGTGCTTTCTAGAAATGTGTTGATAAATTTCTAGATTTATGTTTTATTTATTGTTTTGAATTATACACATTGCTACGGACATTAACGGAGACTCATCTTCACTAATCAAATCAAATCTTTGCTAATCAAATTGGTCTACATTTGTTTAAACCACTTGAACGTTATCAACTTATTAAATTCAACTTATTGTTTTTACACAATATTCGATGTATATACAATTAACAGCTGTGTCAGCTTAGAGTCCCTTAATTCGTTAGTATTTCTCAAATCAACAACATCAACATCAACAACAGATGCAATATCATCATTCCTTTCTGAAATATCGGGTTCCATGGAATCTAGAGAATACTGCTTGGCCACATTATTAGATCTTTCAAAAGCTTTTGATTGTGTCACCCATGAAATACTATTAGAAAAGTTAACCTTATATGGATTTGACGAGAACAGTAGCAAGTTGATTACATCCTACTTAGAAAATAGGACACAGATTGTTTCATTTAAAAATGTCTCGTCAAATCCCTTAACGGTTACCTCGGGCGTTCCACAAGGATCAATCCTCGGTCCTCTCCTCTTCTTGATTTATATCAATGACTTCCCCTCCTACATTGGTGGAAGCAGTATTTTATACGCCGATGACACAACGTTGATTGCAAGATCGCCATCACTTGTTGATGTTACCACTATTAATAACATCGCAATGCAGAGAGCTAAGTACTGGTTCGACACTAATCGACTCTCCCTAAACCTCAACAAGACCCAACAAATTCTTTTAACACTAAAACCAAACAATTTTGATAATCCGAAATCCGTGAACTTATTTGGGGTTCTAATTGATCCCAAACTCACTTGGGATCAGCATGTCAGTGTTTTAGCAAAAAAATTGTGTTCTACAATATATTTGTTAAGAAACCTGACATCCATTGTAAGTACCGACGTTCTGAGAATGGCATACTATGCATTATTCCATTCCCAAATGACATATGGCATTACAGCATGGGGTCATTCGGCAGCAGCTAACAGAATTTTTAGTTTACAACGACGCGCAATCAGAGTAATTACACGTTCACCCTACAGAGCTGATTGTCGCAATAATTTTATTTCTTTAGATATAATGACTTTTCCATCCGCGGTCATGCACCATTCCCAAATTTCGACCCATAAAAAAATATGCAGTTTTCAAACTCATGCGGAAATACACCAATACAACACAAGAGGCAGGTCGAATTTATACCCAGATTTTCTGAGACTTACTAAATCTCGTAATTGTGAGAACTTCTATGGAGTCAAACTACTTAATAAGTTACCAGTGGAACTCAGAAGTTTGGGTTATAACGAATTCAAAAAAAGGATGAAGCAGTTTTTTACTGAACATCCATTTTACTCCACAGAAGAACTATTTAAATATAAGTTTTAAAAATGTAATAAAAATCTTGAAATCATATAATAATTGTATAATTAAATGTATATGTCTTGACTGACTTAAAACAGATTTAATGTAACTAAGTCAATAAATATATTATTATTATTATTATTATTATTATAAATATTTCTACCTTAAGATAAAAAGCAATTAAATTGTTATATCTAGTTTTAAAATTTAAGTTTTGAAAATAAATAAATTGATTAATAAATAAATTTCAGCCACAACCACAAATTTTGTATTTTATTTTTTGTTACAAAAACTTCACCTTTGAGAATCATTATTGAGCTCCAAAATATTAAACGTTTTCACTTATTAATTTCAGTTTAGATTTAAATCCGTACTCGACTCGGACTCGATGAGTCTTAAAAACTCGAGTTTCCAGAAACCCTAATGGGCAGTTCTAGACGCAAATAGCCATTGTTACTTTGCGCCCAAAATAACTAACTAACTGCAATCTCCAGGACTTCCGGTTCCGCTAAACTTTTTCATGGTTGATCTATTTTCTTAATATGTAAAGTTTTCTCAGCTGTTGCTAAAGCTTTTTTGATTCATCGACCACGTAACAATAAATAGGATGTAGATTGAAAAACGCAGAACTTATTTTATCTGCCCTTATGCGCCACCTACACGTTAGAAACTTATTATTATTATTTGCTTTTGTTGATTTTATATCTAAAAATTTCAGTTGCTTATTTGTTATACCTTTTGCAAATGCAAATATGGGATATACATTGACTGTTTATGTGCTAATCAAATAAAACTTTTGCTGTTTTCTTTGTCCCTCTAACACTTTTAAATGTAAACAATCTCTCGCTTATTTTGCTACTTTATCTTTCTTTAACTCAATGGATAAGGAAGATGAACTATCTCTCTTCCTACTTTATTTTTGGAATTTAACCATCCTTTTTCCATCCATTGAACCCATATTATCTATCTCTGTTTATTTTTTTAACGATCATGTTCAGTTTCTTTGTTCATCTCTACATATTTTGTGTTTTGTCCTTTTCGGTCAACTTGACTCCTGAATGATGCTGTCTTTATCTTGCCTGTTGCATATGAAGTTAACAGGTGGAATTCCTGCTGGTTCATGTTAAGTTCAACCAAGACAAAATTCACAAGGAATCTACGCACGATATTGTGCTACGATTTTTGACCTGACTAAACATCGTTAGTTTAATGTGAAATTAAATGCTTTTGTTTATTAGGGTGGTTAAACTGATAACAGCAAACATTTCAAATGGATTTTTTATTGACCTGCCTAAATAAATATAGAGAAATTTAATATTTTCTCTGGAATTTGAACAGGTTTTAACAGCTGTGTTTTAACTTGTGAAATATTGGGATAAGTTGAATTGACAAATTGTGACTGTTAATTTTCAGAAATTACAAATCAGTCAAATTTAATAATATAATAATCAGTACCTTACTGATTATTATATTATCTATAAAATCATTTTAAACCTTTTAAATCATTTTAATTTAAAAAATAAGTGTGTGCAATATTATTTTCAATATTACGCGACAGAAAAAAATCAGCTTAGGCTGAGAAAAAAATTACGTTTGTCTTTAGTTTAGCATATAGATTTAACGTTCCAAATATATTCAAACGTTTAATCGGAACTAGATTTTGAAACCTAGTAAATTTAATCGATTGATTGGGGATTTTGGCCACTACAAAATGGCCAATTAAGCTTTATAAATCATACTTAGATTATATATTTGTAGGTTAGGATAACATTTATTAAATGACATTTTGATTTTTTTGACACTTTTAATACAAATATCTAGTTTCTTAAATTTGTGTGTCTTCCAAATTTAAAAAATGTATGATGTATTTTATTTTTTATAATAAATGTTACTTAATAATAAATGCTAACACGAAACATGAAACAACCTAGGCAAGATCTGTTTTCGTGATAATTTAAAAAAACGAAACTCCCGTTTAGTTCCGTATAAACCAAAGAAATGAACTTATGCTCACATAATATTTGACACTACAAAACTATTGAACAAATATAAATTATGTTTTAAACAGTTAGTTTTCCTTAAAAATAAATCTTGTTATCAAATATCTTTGAAATTATTTTGCAATGGTCCAATATTAATGCGGACACCGTTATTTTGGACGTTTGCCATTGCTGATAGTACTAGGCTAGAATAGTTCAATATAATGAGTATCAGTATCAAAAAGATATAATACTTCATGAGTATATAAAATATATTCGGACGTTTCGGAAACTGCTCAACAATCTGTTTCCGTCTTCAGCGATCACGAAAAGGGATAAACATTTCAATTTACTTCGAGTTTTTATACCGGGTATTGTAAGAGTGGGACCAGGTTATAGGTGTGTTGCAATTGGTTGGGTGGTTGGGATCAGCTATGAGTAGGGACGGGACTACCTGCGGAGGATTAACGACCGGATTAAGGTTGTTTGTCACATTATTGTGCGGTAATGAGTTGTTTGTTACCGAATTAGTGACTTGAGAATTAGAAGGATTGTTTTGAATAATGAAAAGCCAGAGTTGAGGAAATTCTATGCTAGCTTGGCTGACAGCATCTCCAAAGTTTTCGATCAAAGCAGACTCTTTCAATTTTCTTTAAAAGTTTTGAACTTGTTTTCCTCATACATTAAGGGTTTAGCATCTTTCCATTGGAAATGTTGTTCATTTTCCCCAGTATGTTCAGCCAGTTTGGAACTGTAAATACCGCCCTGCTGAACTTTTTTCATATGCTCGTTTACCCTAACATGTAGAGGTCTGCAAGTCTCGCCAATATATTGTTTTCCGCACTGGCAAGGAATAGAGTAGACACAGTTTTTGTTTAGGACAGATTTGGGTTTCGTACATGATAGGATAGATCTTAAAATCGATGTGAAGGCTATTTGGATATTATGCTTCTTTAGTATCTTTTTTAGTATCCAATTTTCTCAGATACTCCTTTATAATAGGGCATAGAGATATATCTCACTTCGTCAGTTCTAGGTGCGTCATTTTTCTTATGATTAATAGCATAAGTAATAATTTTATGACTGTAGCCATTATCCTGTAAGGTGGAACGGATGTTCTTCAATTCAACTTTTAACAGCCTCTTAGAGGAACAAATTAATTTAGCTCAATTAACTAGACTCAGTGCAACAGCTTTCATAGTGCTATTATGATGGAATGAGTTGAAATTAAGATATAGACCTGTGTGTGTTGGTTTTCTGTAGACCGTGGTTGCTAGAACCCCCTTGCCATTTCTGATTATCAAAACATCTAGGAAAGGCAGTTGATTGCTAACTTCCAGTTCAACAGTAAACTTAATGTTACGGTGTACTGAATTCAGGTATTGATGGAATTCGTGGAGTTTATCTTTACCATGTGGCCATATGATAAAAGTACCATCGACGTATCTTAACCATTTATTCGGTTCGTACTTGGCTTCCCTTATGGCTTTCACTTCAAAATGTTCCATGTATATATTAGCAATCATAGGTGACAGTGGTGAACCCATAACCATGCCATCCTTTTGTTTGTAATAATCGGTTTCCATTTGAAAATATGTAGTTTTCACACAAAGTGTTAATAACTCCATAATGCAGTCAACTGAATTATGTGTTCTAGTAGATAACGTCTGATCACACTCTAGCCTTTCTCGAACAACTGCTAGAGCTTCATCCACAGGCACATTAGTAAATAGACTCTCAACGTCAAAGCTTACCAGTTTACTCATGACGTTTTAGCTGTAAATTCTTTATAACACTAACAAAATGCTCCGAGTCTTTTACAAAGCTCTCACTCTTGCCGGCTAGAGGTGTTATTATAATATATAATGTTTAAAGAAAGTAAAGGTAAAAAGAATATAAGATGTATTAAGGGAATATTAAATTTAAATTAAATAGTTCAACTCAGAGAATACCCGAATTCTTTTAAACAATTACAATTAAGCGAAAACTTTAAAATTATATGGAGAAAAATTCCTAAAACTATCAATGCTAAGAACTATGTATCTAATTATAATAGCAGCCGCAGCAAGGGAAGTACAGGGGCAGAGGGATAGGCGAAGAAAGGAAAGAGGGACAGTATTAGATAAAAAAGTGCTTTATGAATCTTGAATAATTTTATGAATGTTACTTGTGAAACACTCCCAATTTCAAATTCATAGAACAATTGTTGCCACTTACTTATTCGCAGAAAGTCATAAGAAAAGTGTCCCTAGTAGTGAAATATGGATGACACTTAATCGGAGTAATGATGCTGAGCATAGCACATGTCCACTACTTTAAATTAATGTCTTTTAGTCACAAAACTCTCACATATATTCTCCTCTTAACTATTCTGGAATTTAGCGTGTTGCCAACATTAACAACTAGCTGAATTAATTCACTTCTTACTTAAATACCATAAATGCTCTAATTTCATAAATAATAATAAATATTTCAAGGGTGACACCTGTTGGCAAAAAGGTGAAACATAATTCACCTTTAAATATGTTATTGGAATTTAGTTATTCTTAACAATTTTAAACTAATTCATAAACTCTTGTTTTTTTATGATTAACTGAATGCTGGACTGGAACAGAACTGCATTTATAACAACTAAGTGATAAAACTAAAAAGCTTAAAAAAGGATAAAATTAATATTATTATTTTATTTATTTTACATCGGCCTATTTCTGCAACGAGGTTAATCGACGATGCCAGGGGACGAGGTCCTACACCTGAATGAGGGGCGAATGATTGTGAAAATGGGAGAAATGTTAACGTATTATTCTCGCGCGAATTATATCACCAACGGGGAATTGAACTAGCAACCTTACAATTTAGACTGTTGTAACCAGTCAAAACTGCATGATTTAATGAGCTTGGCCGCTCCGTTGGCAATAAAAAGCTTATTAGCAAATATGTAAATATTTAATGGCGGGAAAAGTCTGCGAGTCTCAGGGAATTTGTCTGGGTGTAGTGGCAGCACTGTAAAATTTCTATGCGCGTGCATCGATCGATCCGGCAGTCAGGCTCCAGCCACTATGGAGGCTCCAATTGCTCCTACCACCGATTGCGAAGTTCGTGGTGTTATTCGATTTTTGACGGAAAAAAACAAAAAGCTACTGAAATTCATCGCGAGTTGTGTAGTGTTTATGCATATTCTGTTGCAATGGAAAATTTAATATGGGAAAGCTCTATGATGCAAGTCGAAAAAGAGCATACGCTATATAAAAAATCATAAAAAAAAAATTTAACAAATGAAAATCGAGTTCATGTGTGTAAGCTCCACCTACAACGTCATGATTAAAACTATTATTTGAATTATTTTAGTTTTTTAAGTATCAAAGAGGAATAAATAATTTATATTAGTGGAATACTTATAAAACAAATAACACACTGTTAATAGCGAGAAATACGTTTCTGAAATTGATAAAAATGAAGCTATCAATGAAGTTATCAATAACTTTCTTATTAATTTAACGTAGATTTAAATATGAAGTAAATGCAGAAAAACTACTGCAAATTTTCTTGTGACGAAATTTACGTAGATTATTTAAATTTAGTTTAAAAAAATTAAATAAAAGATTAAATAAGTACTCAAATAACGAATAAAAATGATTATTAAAAAAATTTTGATTTTGAAGTAATAAAAATATTGTCTTCCAGTATTCTGTTGGCTTCTTCTTCTTCTTTTCTTCTTCTTCTTCTTCTTCTTCATAATTTTCTTCTTCTTCTTCTTCTTCTTCTTCTGGTGCCCTGTTCGCTTATCGAAAGCTAGCGATCATTCTGGCTAACATAGTTTTATTGACAGCAGCACATAATAATAGATCTACTGAGGATTTCCCGTACCACAATAGCAAATTTTTTAGCCACGAAGTACTTCTTTTACCTGGCCTTCTACTAGCTTCAATTTCACCCTGCATAATAAGCTGGAGAAGCTGATATTCATTTTAAAACTTCAACATCTTTTTGCATCCTCCTCTTGGCTTCTTACACTTATTAACACCAATAAAACCCTGAAATCTGTGAAAATTCACACTTCACATCAATTTTTTTGTGTCATGTTACAAGAAAATAAATGTATGAATTCATTTTAAGAGATCTTGTATGGTAAACGTTTACCTGTCAACCAGTTTTCACTGTAATTTCTATATATTTTTGTTATATATTTAATAATTATGAAACTTAACCGTTACTTTGATAGAATATTAATCAGAAATTAAGTAATAGCAAGTTATATTTGTTTACCTGCAAAGGTATGCAGTGATGTCATATATTTTCGACAAACTTCTTGGAAGAATTTTATTTTTGGTTACTACATTATTAAACAATAAACTTGCAAATAAGTATTTTGGTATTTTAGTATCTTATAGTTTAATGACACTAGATTCAAAGACAAACTTTTTAAACCTTTTCATATGTTATTAACCTGATTAATCTATTCCTGGCATATTAAATGTTTTAAGTGGCAATAAAAGAAAATTAGCAGGGACGAGCACAAATAGGTTGGACATAAATCATCTCCAAAATCGAAACAGATGAACTTTCGAACAATCGAACAGTATCACCGATATACAGGTGTAACACAAAAGTGGAAGTGTCGAAAAGATCTAGCAACAATGAAGTTTCTTTACATACGAAGAGAGCTTTACGTACCTACTTAAGTACTAATATTTTTCAATCAAATGAACTTATAAAAAAACAGTGGCAAAGGGAGACCTCCGCTAGACTTGCCCTCCCATCAAAATAATAATTATAAAAAAATAAAATAAAAAAAAAAATAAAAAAAAAAGATTTAGGCAAACAAGCGCGCGATTTACTGCACTTCGAAAATAGGTTTTTTGGATTGCCTGGACCATGAAACGTGGTCATCAGTCAAAATCTCGACATCGAAAATTAAGGTTGAGAGAGTAAAAATAATAAAAACAATGAACTCATATGTATATCTTGCTAATAGAAGTTATTTTAACTTTACTTATTTTCACCCGATATACCTATACATCTCTAATTAGATATGTCGACCTATATAGTTCAGAAACATGGTGCTGACGAAGAAAGCTTAAAGACTAGTTAATTATTTAGTTCGTAAAAATTTTTGGCTCACAGAAGCAATGTCTAATTGCGCCTAACACAGCCCATCTAAATGACTAGATTATATACTAAAAGGAATAAATAAAACAATAAATAAATAAATAAAATCTTATACACATACTCAATAAAAGAAATCTTGACTTAAATTAGAATAAAAGTCTGTTCAAAAAACTGAACAGATGCAGGGTGATGGATAGGAGGCTGTAAAGTGACCCTCTCCCCCAAGAGCTAAACAAATATGTGTTTTTACTGTTTTTAATTCATACATGTCAATTTTAGATCTTATGAGCTTTTTTTTTGGTTTAGTCTTCGCACGTATTTCATCACTTGTATTTTAGAAACGAGGATCTTATTTTTTAGGGCAGCACTTGTATTTTGAAAGCAAGGACTTTTTTAACTGTAAACCACAAACATCGAGAAAAAATGTTTTTTTTTTGCGAAATGGCCCTATAATTAATATTAATGAAATTTTGTGTTCGCGGACCACCACTGACTCGCGGACAACCAGTGGTCCGCGGACCACATTTTGAGAAACACTGATTTAAGTCCATACAAAACATGATTTGTCCAAATTTAATAAATCGCTTTTTCATATTTTTGCTGATTAAAATTATAATGACCTATATGGAACCTTAAAACTAAGTGAGTCCAAAAATTAGGTTCCCAACTTATTGCAAACAGAGTTATAATGATTTTGTAAATATCTCAAAATTATATTACTGTGACAAATCACGTTTTGAATGTTACTTCCTCAAGTATTATCAAAATTTGGCATTTAACAAATAGAGTCATGACTTAACATATGTTATTGAGACAAATGCAGATTGCAACATGATGAAAACGCCATCCAGTGTCCAGTGTCGACTATTATTGATAGGTAGGAATAATATGGTGATGTAGAAGACCTGTTGACATTGTAACATGTCTTGCCTACTGACAATATTCCGTTGTCATAATAGTAAACAAATAAAAGTATAAAAATATCGACAAGTGGAAGTGGCAGTGAGGAGTATTTTTGAACACACTGTACCATTCCTGGAAGTCGTTCATTCATAACAAGAGAACGACGGTCTGCTGGATAAGGATGGCGAAAACAAGAGAATGCTGGTGTGAGAGAGATGGGAGAAACACAAGAAATATCACACACAGCTACATGATGGACCAATACGAATAGTCGAGCTCTTAACATGGGTAAGAAAACCATAGGCGTAGATAGAAAGAATGGTGAAGCTTGTGGAGCACTTACGTAGCAAACTTTAGTCAAAACACATCATTAGTAAGTTGTAATGGAACCCGTTTTTCACTCACAAGAATGAGGAACATAGAATTAACCAAAAAATGCCGAGATCAAAATGTCTAGAAAATTTCAATAATAATATAGTCCATTTATCTATCGTGTCATGCTCTTACTTGAACCTACCTAAGACCTTATCACACTAGGGTTAATATTAACGTCAAGACTTGAAAAAATAAAGTTTTTGCATTCGAATCGAAGTCATTTGTGTGTGATAATATGAAAATAAACCAAGGTTTTAAAGACTAGGCAAATGGAACATGGTTCAAGTCCTGTGTCTTTCTATTCAGGTTATTAAAAAGCGTTTGTGCCAACTGGTCTGTTCTCTCTCTCTCAGTTGATGTATCTTTGTTGTTTGTTTACGTTGAGGTTAGTTTATTGTATAATTGTTATTTTTGAATAAATTATTTAAAAAAATTATTTTGAAAAAAGAATTAATTAATTTAGTGAAACTGAACAAATAAACTTTTCAAAGTAAAACTGTCAACTATCATAATAACACGACGTACGCATGCGCAAAGAAAGTATTTCCAAGTCTTAAGTAATATTCAAATACCTTGCGACAAGACCTAAGGACGTAAATCCTGAAAAAAAAGAACTATAAAAGTAAAACTTAGATAGCGTTCTAGAGTGATACGTCGTCAGTAAATTTTTTTCTGTGGCACAAAATGCTAATTTCCAGCTTGTACTAATTTAGTCTTAGGATAATAAATTTAATTAAATATTATCTCTTCAAGTCGAACTTATGCTATCATTTCAGTTTCATAAAGTGTGCTGTGTTTTAAACATCAATTTCCGTTTGTATAATAACTTTATGAACTACTGTAATAAAAAAGTGGCTAAATGAAAATTATAAACTAAAACACTTAATTTGGCTGATAATGTTTCACTAGTAACCAAAATTTAAAAAAATGTGCTAAAAAATAAATATAACTAGGTATTTGCACGAATCTGTATCCACGAGTACCTTGTACGAACTATTTTTTATAACCTGAGCTCTCCTGAATTCGAACTGTTTCCGTTGGCAAGTGATGGTTCGATTTAATAGTCTATATCAGGGGTGGGCAAATCTTTTGGCCGTCGGGCCACATTGCGGATGAAAATTTGACCGCTGAACACATTGCGGATAAAAATATTGATCGCGGGCCAAAAAAAAAAAAAAAATTATAATTTTAAATATTGTTTTTGTTATCTCATCTACATTTAGATAAGAATTAAATTTGTCAACGAAGGAACAGTCCTACGTGGCAAAGCTCCTCGTCATGCTACAAATAAGATGCCCCACTTTTTACGAAAGGAACAAGGGTATGAGGGTTCTTAATTGGCCAACAAATAGTCTTGATATGAGTCGAAATTAAAACGTGGCCTATTTCGAAGAAGAAACAACAGAACTACAGACAAAACAAGAGACATTAAGGAAATTGAATTAACAACCGGAATATCCCGCAGAATAAGAGTATAAAACATTTCCAAAGGATTATTTACAAAGTATTAAAAAGTTAAAAATTTAAATGTTCATTAAAACTCTTTAGACTCTTCAGAATTAAGTATGAAGATTTTTAACTTAAAGAAATTAAAATGGGAGCTCCTCAAGAAAGTGTGCTACGACTGTTCCTTTACCTACTGTACATCAGTGACTACCCGTTAGAAACTAACACTGCAGCAACTTGTTGTTAATGCTGAGATATTACCAATAGGCAATAGCAATAAGAAATTGACAGAAAACATAGAACAGCCAACTACATATTTGGACAATGCGATGGCAAATCAAACTTAAAGAATCTAAATCAAATGATATCCAATAGGATCGTCCCTTTGTGGAACTCTTTACCTGCTACTTCTGTAAATGTAACAAGTATTAATTCGTTCAAAAACAAAATTGATGTGTCGTTGTGTTAACCGTCTGTATTTTTGATTTGTACAATTTTTTCATACATTAAGGGCCGGGTTCTGAAAGCTTAGTTAACTATAACCAAGAGGTCAGAAAATTGTTGCTATGGTTACTTATGGGATTGTTATATTATAACCGAATTTAGATAAATGGTTAAACTCGGCTGAGGTTTCAGCAACTGGCCCTGATTATTTATATATTCTGTAATATATTTATTCTGGGCTTGATCGGCCTTTGCTGCCTGCCCATTGTTGTACTTAATAATTATGATAATAATATTAATTTCGCTAATAGACATTTTAAACATAACTATTTATTAACAGAGTATAATGCTGTCTGTCGTAATCTTCTTTGTCTAATTTTCAGCTCTGACGTTAGTATACGAATAGCTCATCCAATGATATATCATTCTAAATTAAAACCCGCATAAATTAAGAATAGAATCAATAACGTAAAGAAAATGATGAGTTTCCTTTTCTATTCTTTTTCGTAAATGATTTTAAACTGTTAATTTAACAATTACCAATACACCAAGACACAAAAAATACCCAAATTATTTTGACATAGGTATATTTTATATTTCGAATAGACGAGTTTTGTTACTAAGCGAGTATAGTTACCGAAATTGAGGGAACTCCTACTGATATAAACAACAGAATACGTAGGGCAAGATTTGCCTTTAGTTTACTGAACAATCTCTGGTGTCCGACTATTATCTCTCGAAATACCAAACAGCGTATATTTAACAACAATATAAACTCAATCCTTGTGTACGCATATACAATAAGACTTATCGAATAACAGAAACGATGACCAACAAATTACAAATATTTATTAATAAATATTTTCGAATTATAACAGGCACTCACTGGCCAGATACAATCACTAATAAAGATCTATGGCAGCTCACAGAATAAACAGATATTTGACACGAAATCAAGAAGGGCAAATAGAAGTGGATTGGTCACACCATCAGGCGAGAAACGGACACTGCAATACATGCGTTGGACTGGAACCCGTAAGACAAAAGGAGCGTTGGAAGACCCAAACTAACTTAGCGATTGTCAATAGAGAAAGAATGGGAATGTGTATGGGAAAATCTAGAACCAGCTTAAATGATTAGCGCCAAATCAAATCCAATGGAAACACTTCAATGAAGCCTTTTGATCCATCTAAGAATTATAGGACCCAATTTATCACCGTTGGTTCAGCAATTCTTCCAATATGCAGTTTTTATTGAATTGTTTTTGGCTTATAAAACCCATATTTTAAACCTCCTAAATAAAACACATATTTAACAATACTATATATGTATATTATATATGTACAGAAACACCTATAGGAGTTGTTTTACGGTGTCTGACATATTTTACTCCATTATTATTTAGTTTTTTGTGCTTCCTGCAAAGTTTTTTTTTTCCACATAGATATTGTGGAACCAACGACGATATATTTTAGGTTTGTGCCAACAGCAAATTCACAGCAGTTCAAAACGTGAATCAGAAATGTTTAGAATATATGTTCGAACGTATAGTTCTAGAATCATCTTAATTAGTATTAGAACGAGTTGCGAGAACTGTTGAGAATTTGGTTTGTTTATCCTAACCTATAAAATCACGAAATCAAAACAACATCTGTTAAAAAACATTGTGAAGAAATGGAACTAATGGAAGGATTGGATTACATATGGAAATCCTTTTTGTGGAAAATGTCTTTCATTGACGACCTTTTCCTCGTGGTTTGGCCATTTTATTATGTTTTTAGACTTGTTGCTCTTTCCAAACTGCTTTTGGAAATATCAAACCTATCCGCTACATCTCGGAAATTGCAGTCTAATGACCAATATACCAGAGAAATATAAGAAGTTGATCCTGAGCACTAATTTTACCATTTTGGCCAGAATTGTACTTATAGTATTCACATGCTTCAAAACTTGCTGCTAGTGATTCAATAACATTTCTACTAAGCCGAAAAGGTTAAAAAAAAAAAAAAAAACTGTTCACTGTATTGAGGCACTATCGTTCTTAGGTCATTTTCATTGTTTTGTCTTATTTAAACAATAACATCATTCAAGAATTCTCCATCACATTACTTTCGCTTTAAAATTCTGACAAATCAGAAAAATCACTGTCGTCTTCCATTACTACTACTAATTTAATCAAACAAACAAAAACAAATAAGTGAGGTTAGATAACACGTTAAACTGATTTAGAATTAAAAATTCTTGTAAGATCCTGGAACTTTAAGAACGATTAAGAATCAGTTCGGAACATAATTCACTCGTTCTTGGAACACTACACTATAAGTTCTGCATTTTTAAATCGACTTTTTGGAACGCTAACATCGTTTTGCGCAAACTCAGTAAAGTTCTGAACGGTTCTAAACTTTTGTTGGAACAAACCTTTTATCTTTACGTACAAGAAGCTATATTGTAAACAACAATTTACTTAAAGTTAACTTATAGTTTAAGTAAATTGAAAGTTAACTTATAGTTAAATTTCAAATCATGATTAGTTAACCAAGAAGTTAACCATGAATTAAAAAACCGGTTGTAAGAATTAAATATATAATTAGTATTTTAGGATAGAATAAAATGGCTTGTTAGTCTAATAATATTAGTTTGTAATATACAGTGCTGAAGAGTGATTCAATAAAAAGTTGAAAAAAAATAACTTAAAGCGTTATTAAATTTATAAATGAAATTTTGTTATCCTCCGTCCATGGGCTGCAGAGTTATTGGTACCTCTAGAATGGCCAAAGGCTCGCCGCCAAAGTGTTTTCTCCGCACCTTATTACCTCCGTATTTTCGACGTGCCTGCGCCAGTGCCTGCCTTAGCGATGTACCTGTGGCCATTCTTGAGCGCCGCTAAATAAGACGAACGTCACGACTACGGATGAACGGACCGACACCGCTTTTAAAACCTTGATGAGTCTTAACCCACCCCAATACATTCACATAATCATAGCTTCCTAATAGTACGTCTGACTTTGCTTATTTAGTAATTTCAAATAAAATAACAAGGCTTGACGAGAACAGATCACTGACACTTATTAGAGGTGTTGTGAAATGTCAAATAAAAGAGAGCTTACCTTAACGTTTTTGCGGGCAAATTTACAACAACAAAAAATTAATGTGAAATGAAAATTTTCACACATTTCAGGATTTCGTAGTTATCTAATAAAGTAAGAGAGATCCCGAATGCAGAAGGTATCTACCAGGGCTACCTTTCAAGTTTTTACAAAAACTAAGAAAGACATTTTTTTTCTGGAACAAACTGTTTTATTGCTTTTCAAAATATTCGCCTTTAAGATTTTTACACTTTTGCATGCGTTAAACCGATTCTCGAAACATTTTTTCCACTCTGAAGTTGGTAACTTAAAAACATGGTCTTCGAAGGATTCAGCAGCTTTTCAAGGTGATGAAAATCGCTGTCCAAGCATTTTTTGTTTGACATTGGGGAACAAAAAGAAGTTGTTAGGGGATAAATCAGGTGAATGCGGGCAATGAGACATTCTTTTTCAAATAATCAATCAACGATGTGTTGTGTGGGAGCTTGCATTGTCATGATGAAGAATGATGCGACGTTTTTGATTGTTTTTCCTGATTTTGTCGATGGCTTTTGTTAAACAAATTGTTGTATACCATTCAGTATTAACTGTTCTCCGATACTCTAAAACAGACAGTCCCAAACTGTGGTAAGCGTATCGGTACCGGTACGCGATAATTTTGAGAGGTGAGGACTTTTTTTTGCTCATCACTTTCGTTTTGAGAGGTGTGAACCTTTTTTTGCTCATCACTTGGGTTTTGAAAGGTGATGACCTTTTTTTTGCTCATCACTTGAGTTTTGAGGGATGAGGACATTTTTTTTATTTGCCAAGGGCACCAAAAAAATTGGCTACGGTTCTGACTGGTACGCCACCATATTATCTACTACATACCTGTACATCTTAAAAAGATTGGAAACCTCTGCTCTAAAGGAATGATTGCGACATGTCCATTATAACCATAGAAACAACCAATCATTTTCTTGGAAGTACTTCGTGAACGAACAACTTTTGTGGGTTTCGGTTCATCTTGGAAGACCCAAACAGTGGATTGTTGCTTAGTTTCCGGTTCATATGAATAAATCCAAGTTTCGTCACCTGTAACGATGTTGTATACGGATTTTGCATTGCCTAGGTTGAATTTTTTTAGCATTTCCTTACACCAATCAACACGAGCCTTGCTTGAGCTTCGGTCAAATTATGCGGAATCCATCGGAAATAGATCTTTTTCACAGCTAAATGTTCATGCAAAATCGAATGTATTGCACTCTGCAATATGCCAATGGATGTCTCTATCTCACATACCGATTTTCTTCAATCATTTTGCGCACAGCATCGATGTTTTTTTGAATCACAACCGATTTTGGTCGACCTTCACGATATTCATCACTGAGGGTCGCACGACCGCGACGAAATTCTGCAAACCAAGTGTAAACAGTTTTTTCTGATGGTGCTTCATTACCAACAGTTGAACGAAACGAATCTATGCATTGTTGTTGAGTTAGACCTTTACTAAAATCGTAAAAAATCATCCAACGAAAACCTTCACGAGTAATATAAATTTTTTCACAAACTGTTTTTTTTTTAACGCCCACTGTCAACCAACTACTCGGTCAATTTATAAACTGCCACTGATTTCACAATAACAAATGCCAAATGTTACGAACATAGTAATGACAGATTTCAATATTGCCATCTAGTGGACGTTTGTAAAAACATAAAAAGTAATCCTCGTGTTTATGTGGTGGATTATGAATTTTTCGTGGAAGGGACGATTTTTTTTTATTTATTTATTTATTTATTATTATTTTTTTTATTTTTTGGCTCACAGTCGTATGTATGTATTAGGTTGATGACTTTTTTACTTTTTTTCTCAAAAATTATTTCCTGTAGCACGAATGGATGAACTTTTGCATATTAATGACTAAAATGACGTTTATTCCACTGAATTATTGAAAAAGGTCACGCACAAACCACTTTGAAATGTTATGTAGGCCATTTTAGCATTTTATATAATTGTATTAACAATATCATCATCATCATTAATCAGCCTTTCTTGTCCACTGCTGAACGTAGGCCTCCCCAAGCTTTTTCCATTCGAAACGATATGTGCTACTGATTTCCAGTTTCCCGCAACTCTCTTTACGTCATCCGTCCACCTAGTTGGGGGTCTTCCTCTTCTTCTGTTGGTATCTCTGGGTCTCCAATCTAGGATCTTCTTTGTCCATCTGTTATCTTGAAGTCTAGCCAGATGTCCAGCCCAATTCCATTTAAGACGAGCAATTCTTTTGATGACGTCACATACTTTTGTCTGTTCTCGAATCCACTGATTTGTTTTCCGATCAGCTAGACTAATTCCAAGTATTGATCTCTCCATCGATCTTTGGGCAAATCTTAATTTTTCAGCTGAATTAGCTGTTAATGTCAGAGTTTCCGATCCGTATGTTAGAACAGGTAGTACGCATTGGTTGAAAACTTTTTTCTTCAAGCAATTTGGCAAGTTGCTAGTGAAAACATCTCTCAACTTACCAAAAGCCGCCCACCCTAGACCGATGCGGCGTTTCATTTCACGGGTTTGATTGTCCCGGCCAATGCTAATGTCATGCCCTAGATATTTGTAGCTGGCTACCTGTTCTATCTGTTTGCCACCGAGGTATAGATGGTCACTCAATACTAGGTTCGTCATCAATTGCGTCTTAGAGAAGTTTACTTTCAGTCCAATTTTTTCAGTGTCCCTTTTCAGTTCTTCCAGCATGTACGCCATGTCTGATTTTTTAACAATATATATATAAAAATTAACAATTTATATATATATATATATATATATATATATATATATAATTTTTAATAAATATATGACGAGTATAACATAAGAATTTTATTTAATAACTATATATATAAAATATAAGTAATCAAAACTACTTTTGCAATAATTTATGTACCAGAGAATTGTACCTATAGATATATTTTTCCAGAAAATCATAGAACGCTGTGCGCCGCAGAAATTATTAAAGATGTCTAAAATTAACGGTTTCCTGATCAGTATATTGAGTTATTGTCCTAATTTATAAGTTTGTAAAAATATCACATAAAATGGAGGATAGCCGTCATGTGTGCTGTTTTAAAATTCTTGTTATGTTCACATCAGGTTTTAAAACAAGCCTATATTTGATATAATCAGCGCGAAGTAATTAAATCAGCCTTATTGTATTTATAATTTAAACGTGACAGTAAATTCCAAATCTTTTTGGTTATGTTGGAATTTTGATGGGCTGCTTCATTTATCTTTGATCATAATTAAAAAATTTACGAAAAATTGCTAGTTCACGCTAACAAAATCTTGCCTCCTTTTAGGTTTGGGATCTTCGTTAAAATTCAGTTAAGAGCATGAAATCATCAGGATGAACAAATTAGAAAATACGTGCTTTACAAATTATGTATAAGGTATATTTCCGGTTTTTAGGTGTTTTTAAACGCTGTACAATTTCAACAGACTGCTCGTTCGGGCTCGCATGATATAGATGCAGATTTCACAGTACAATAAAGACTTAAACGCACGTTGTCATGGCAACATAAAAAAAATTAATAAAACGTCATTAAAATTGAAAAGTTAGCGATCCGATGATTTACACAGGACAAATTCAGTAAAGCGGGAAATTTAAAAAAGTTACAACTAGGGCATGGGCGTAGTAACTTTGTTAGCCTCAGTGATTTTATTATTATTATTTTTAATATGAAGAAGATATTTCTTGAACAGGTATTGAAATAATCAAGGCAAATAATACGCTTGCGTTATTTGTACGACATAAATTCAGTATAAAGAGAAATCTGAACGAGTTAAAAGTATATTAATTTTTAAAAATTATGCAAAAAAATTATTTGGTTAAAAGGATTTAAATATCACAATATATCTTAATAAAACTAAAGTTTCTTAAATAAATATTTATTGAACATATAATATATATCAAAATATTGTATAATATGTCATATAGGTAACCAGTGTAATAATGTATCTAGTTACAAGTATCTAGATCAGTGATTCCCAAAGGGTGTGTCGGGGCACATTAATGTGCAGCAAAATTTTCCAAGTGTGCCCTAATATCTTTAAAAAAAAAAAAACTATCGTCGTTTTTATTTTAAAATTATTGTCCGAATATACGTACAATACCATTAATAAGAATAAAGTACAGTAAGGATTATTTTATGACGAATTGAAATTGACATATCATTTTTTCCCCTGAATACAGCGGCGTCTGTATTCAAATTTCTTCTTCTATGACTACGTAGGGGTCGGGAAATTTTTCTTCTTTGGAAAATGTGCCACGAGAGTAAAAAGATTTGGAATCACTGATCTAGATACAAATTATATACTTTTTGAAATATGTATCTGTATCTGTATCTAGATATTTAAATTTAAGTATCTTGTATCTTTATTTCAGATACTTTGATCGTTACTTTATTTTTATACCATGATACCAAACTGATGTAACAGTTTAATTATAAATTGCAATTTTAAATATTTTATTTTTACTATAAACAAAATGCAGAAAATAATTGAAATTCTGGCGTTCACAAATTAAATTTATATTGAATGTAAAAAAAAAAAAATTGCACTCGTTTTTCGAAGCTTTTGAACGGCCGTAAAAATAGTAGGTATTTAGGTACCACAATAGTAGGTACAACACTTAAGGAAAATGGGTCATTATTAATGAAGTTTTTGATTAACTATTGATGCTATTTTGATAAGCAATATAAAAAAATTATAACCATACAAGTGGTTTGGGAGTGGACCGTGGTTTTGTGAAGCATTTTTAAGACAAATTAAGGCCCTTCAAAAGTATTCAGTGATTGAAAATAAACTTTTTTAAATAGACATTTTTTTTTTTTTTGAGGCATTTCTTCTCTTGAGGCTTGGCTCTAGTCTTCCTCACCCAAGGGTCGGCAATACTAGCGTGGATATTAAGTTCATTTCCTAATTGAAATCAGTAACATAAGTAGGTGTGTTTCCTAAAGGACGTAAAACTGAATAAATTATTAAACGTTCATATAATTTTAATTTGTAAGCGTGAGAATGTCAACTGAAATTTTGTTTATAAATTAAATTTGTATGGAATGAGAAAAAAATAATAATCACATATTTCTTATCAGTATTTTTTTATTAGTGATCAAAAATGATCGTGACATTACACGAATTGCACTTCAATTAGGACTAAAATATGATTTAAAGGAACATCCTCTTAACAAGAACATAGCTGCGTATCTATAAGACTAACATTAGTCTTATAGATACGCAGCTCATACGTTAGCACATATGGCTAACATAATACGTACGTTATTTAGTATAAATTTATTCCGTAGAATAGTGTTTTACCTTGAATTTAGTTGGTTTTTTTGAGACGTCACGGTCATAATAGCCTGTATAATACTGATTAACATGCACTGTTTGTTTGGTAAAAAATATGGTATTTTCATTTTTCAATGTTTTTTCAAAAGTATGTAGCTGTATCTAGATACAAACATTTTTGGCATGTATCTGTATCCAGGTATTTTTTTAAATGTATGTAATACAACACTGTAGATAACCTAAAATATACGTAACTCTAAAAAAAAAACTAATTCTCCCTTAAAATTTATGCAAATAATATAAATAAACGTCTGAATATGTATATCAATTATTGTAATAATAATAAAATATGACCTATATGAAGACCACAATGATATTAATTCATTCAAATGTACGACGCTGAATAACTATCAACGAGGACTAAAAACTTCACTTATATTTGTTTTGAAAAAAGCTAAACATAATAACCAATAAAGTCACTAAATAAAAGTACATACTGATGTTTACATTCACATTTTTTTTTAACTTTTTTACTTTATAAAAGAGCCCCAAACTCTGTGTGCCCAAGGGCCCTTGCATGGCCTAAGACGGCCCTCATTATAAGTTATCCTTTTGACAAGGCTTTTGTAATTACACAAATCCAATTCTAAGCAAGGATAATTTTTATGTACAATTTAGGAATTCTGTCTAACTTATGTTTCATCTTCATAAAAACTAAATATAAATTAATGCGTCTGGAGAATCATAGCCAACGATCTATAATTATTCAGTGTTAAGCAGATTTCTATGAGTTGATCCTGTAAAAAGTGTATAGAATTAGACCTCCTGTTCTGCGGAATGCTCAGTTTTTCAGTGGAATGTGATGTCGCATGTGAAATGGACTAGTGGCAGAGACTAGTGACTAGCGCACACCGGATGAGCCTGGCTGCGTTCCGGCCAACACTATAAATAGATGAGAATGTAACGAATGTACTTGCTCTTCGCGAACTTGCCCGCGTATTCGCGCCTCACCGTACCATCGCTTGTCAATGTATTATCTTTCATGGACTAGCACCTCGCACCATCAACACTGCAATTAACACTTTCCTACACAGTTAAAATATAGAAATCACTTTTGTACGTATGATAATGAATCTGTCAGCGACTCGAACCAATTGTTAGTTGAATGCCCAATTCATTTTTGTTATCGTAACATAATCATACAAAATTTAATTATACAAAAAATTTCCTTCCCTACGAATATTCTGACTCTTCTTGCTACTAACTCTCTAGATATTTATGAAATTATTATTAACTAAATATATTAAATCAGAAAATATCAAATTATAATCGAAATTTTAAAAATCCTTCATCTCTTCCTTTCTTATCTGGTTACGAGGGTTACCTTTTATGTTTCTACAAACGACCACTAGATGGCAATATTGAAATGTGTCATTATAGTGAAATCAGTGGCAGCAAATTGACCGAGTAGTTTGATGACAGAGAGCGTTTAAAATAAAAAAAACATATTGTGATAAAATGGATATTACTCGTGAAGGTTCTCGTTGGATGATTTTTTACGATTTTAGTAAAGGCCTAACTCAACAACAATGCATAGATTCGTTTCGTTCAACTTTTGGTAATTAAGCACCTTCAGAAAAGATTGTTTACAATTAGTTTGCAGAATTTCGTCGTGGTCGTGTGTCCGTCAGTAATGAATCTCGTGAAGGTTGACCAAAATCGGTTGTGATTCAAAATAACATCGTTGCTGTGCGCAAAATGATTGAAGAAGATCGGCATGTGACTTACCGTAAGATAAAGGCATCCTTTAGCATATCGCAGACTGCAATACATTCGATTTTGCATGAACATTTAGCTGGGAAAAAGATCTGTTCCCGATGGATTCCGCATAATTTGACCGAAGCTCAGAAAAAGGCTCGTGTTGATTGTTGTAAGGGAATACTAAAAAAATTCAACCTAGGCACTGCAAAAGCCGTATACAACATCGTTACAGGTGCCGAAACTTGGATTTATTCATATGAACCGGAAACTAAGCAACAATCCACTATTTGGGTCTTCCAAGATGAACCGAAACCCACGAAAGTTTCAACCAAAATTTAATTTTAAAAATCTTTTAATTTTCACGAGTTTTTTGTGAAAAATCTTTTGTCACTCACCCTATTTCCCAGGTATTCCCGAAATAATTATTATTGAAATTAAAATTACTATTGAAGTAAACAGATAAATTCGTACTCATATATGGCAGCCAGGTTACTTTAAAAAGCAAATTTATAAGGTGTTGCAATTATTATTAATCTCCTTAAAGATTTTCAAGATTATGTAATTCATTTATTGAGAAGAAAAATGGATATAAAATGTTAATAAAATTAAGATAAAAGATCAAAAATATATATACAAAATATATTATTTTGTATATAATGTATAGAAATGTGTATATTCTTCATAAACATGAATATATATACATATTTCGTAGTATTTTGTATTTACTAAATCTGATTAATGCTCAATATGGCCAGAGCGCGGCGCCACTTGTCGTGTTCCATTCTTGTAACTAACTGGGTGCAGCGTTGTTCTGTGCTTACCTTAAATAATATCAAATTGACCATTAAAAGCTTAAATGAACTATATGCAATGATTATTCTGAAACATGTTATTGAAAGGAGAATTTTATAGGGTTGCCAACTTTATCTATGTCCTTAAAGTTCGTGGCACCAAGCGACCAAAATAATTAGACGAATATTCAAAAGTTTTTATTTACATATTAAAAATCCTATTACACAATTGAAAACGAAAACTAAAAATATGGAGAAATACGTACATTTATATATTGCAATAAACAATATAGAAACTAAAATACTTTTTTATACTCATTAAGTAAAACACTCTTCTCAAGTTCGTTAAAAGATCGCGGTTTTTAAACGACTGGAAAGATAAAAAAAAAAAATTCGGGATCATCTAAAAGCAGTTCCAAAAATGCCTACAAAATATGTTTTCATAAGTAAAAAGGATGCTGCCATCGATGCGTAGCCAGACAGTAAACAAATAAGTTTACTCAGTAAATAATTAAAATAGGTACAATTATTTTTTTCGCCATTTGTCATTCCAAAAGGGTGATAGATCTGGGATAGACAATTATCGCCCTATTAGCCTGCTCCCACAGATATATAAACTACTAAGGAAAGTTATTTCTAATCGTTTAGCAATGAAACTCGATTTCTATCAACCTGTAGAGCAGACTGGATTTTGGAGAGACTTCAGTTGAACACCTACAAACAATTCACTACCTTATAGAAAAGAGTGCAAAATATGACACACATCTTCATTTAGCTTTCGTTGAATACCAAAAACTATTTAATTCAGTAGAAATATGTGCTCTAAATAACGCCAGAATTAATTCAAGACACTTAAATCTTTTAAAAACCATCTATCACGCACCGTCCAAATAAATATTGATGAAGATATTATCACTGATAAAATCCTTATCAGTAAAGGGGTACGCCAAGGTGACACAATGTCTCCCAGACTATTCACTATCACTATGAAGGATATCTTCAACATGTTAGACTGGAGTGAAAAGGGTATATACATTTATGGAGTATACTTGCATCACCTTCGCTTCGCCGACGATAGTCATCTATAGCTGTCGACATTTCATATATAATCACTATGCTAAATTGGATTTGCTTCAATAAATTCCTCCAAAATCAAGATAATGAGTAAGGAGGTCAGCCAGATTACTATTGAAATTAGCCCCCCGGAAATCATATATAACTGCGTATACCTAGGCCGCCTACGTTCGGTAAAAATAACCAAACAACAGAAATATTACGAGGAATTAAGCTGGACCGTATTTGAAAAAAATTATTGAGACATATACTGAAGGACTCAGAGATTCCCATATCACTGAAAACCAAAGTTAACGATTCGTGCATTCTGCCTACTGCTTCTTACGGACTGGAAGCAATAACGTTGCCAATTAAAAGTGCTAAAAGACTGAGGGAAGACAGTGCTGACTGACTAACAACACAAAGAGCAATGGAATGTGTCATACTTGGTATAAATTTGCGAAAGAGAAGCAGAAATTCTGAAATTAAGAGAGATAACAAAATTACAGAAGAAATACACCGCATTGCGAACCTCAAATGCAGCTGGACAGGACACATAGCAAGGCAGGACTCAATTAGCAGAATAAGGTAGTCTATTGGTTCCTGCACCTAAACAAAACAAGCTAGGGAAGATTAAAATAAACGCTGACTTGACGATATAAAAAGCACCATCCGGAACCAATGTCATAGAAAGGCAAATATACATGGAATAAAATGAAGGAAGCAGTAGATGAATAACATGATCTGTATCTGAAGGTATTGTTGTATACATTGTTTGTATATAATAAAATTGATTTTGTTTAATTTTAGGACACTTTTCAAAAGACCTAATGAAATTAAAGAAATATGTCACAATGGTGGAGAATAAACCATGTTTTGGAAATCTCGTTTTGTGTCTTTATGGTAGTTCTTCGACCAGTGTTTTCCAATATTATTGTCTACACGATGCCCTTAGTATTTCTAGGGGGGAAATGACTCCCAGGGGGATAAATAATAATAAATTATATAAAAAGATGAGCCTAATGCTTCGTTCAGAAACTCCAAATTAGAGATTTGAATTAACGTGAAATTAGTACTTAACATAAAATTTGTAAAGTGTGTTCCTTTGATTTAGGCGGAACTAGATTTTCAATTCTAGTTACCGATTAATTGAAGCTTTTGATCATTTTCTTCAAGAAAAGTCAACTTCAATATATAAAAAAATAGCTAATGACAACTTACAAAAATGAAAATTCCAGTTAGTTCCGCCTAATCATTTGGAATAGACTGTACGTAGAAATTAAGTAGTGTTCACAATATAAATTAAGACAGTGACAGAAATTTCTATCGATTTCTACTTTATCGATTGATATTTGACAGCTGTTTATATTTAATAATGAGTTTTTGAGTGTTGCATACTTCTGAAAAGAATTAAAATAGGAGAAAATTTTATATTTATGCTCATAACAACATATTTGTTATAACATTTATGTGGAGAGAAATAAAAAAATATGGTCATAGAAATTTGTAGGTTGACAAGTGCTTACTGCGTATGCGTCAACTATAAATTACCGTAAGGGTTTGGAGTCTACAAACTTCTAATTTTAATATTAATTTAGAAGGTTGTGATCGATAACGTACAGTTACGTATAACAAACATTTACGTTAATTCTAAGTACTAATGTCGAGGTTCTGAACGCAGCATAACACTGCAAGGTAGAAAGGCTTCAGGATTAAGTATAAGTATAAAAAAAATTGATGTGAAGTGTGAATATTCACACATTTCAGGGTTTCGCAGGTATATAATAAGTGAAGGCGGTATGCTGAGTGTGTAGGACAAATTTTACTTTGTAGTAATCACGGCAAAATGAACGATATTTTTAAAATAATTTATCGTCTGTTAATCATATAAGACTGGTTATTAAATTTACGCTCTTAAAAATTAAATACAACATTTGTCAAAATATAAGTAGAATTTTGACAAAATAATTTCAGCATAATAAAAATGCAAAAAAACAAACAAAAATAAAATTCACTCCGTACTCGAACTCGAAACCCTTCGTTTCCAACACCAGTGCTCTAACCAATTACGCCATTGAACGCCTTGCATGTGAGTGTCTTACATTGGTATAACTTTTGTACTTTGTGAACCAAAAACCACAAAAAATGCGTTATTTTCCGAAAACATGATCCGATCAAAAATTCCTGTTGTACTATTTCGGTTCACACCAATATACATTACTTAGAATTTTTTTAGATTTTTAGTTTAAACCATCTGGGGTACAGGGTGTGGGACAAAAATTTTTTTGCACAATTTTGGCAAAAATCGCATCAAAATAATTTATTTTGCAAAAATAAAAATTTGATCGTTAATCCACGTACTAAGGGCTTTCATTTGATACCCAACTCAGAATTAAAAAAAAATATTTTTGTTTTCGATGAGCACATATTTGTTTATATTTTTAGGGGGGTATGTTTTTTAGATGTTTTAGTATTTTTCCTATGTGCGGGTCAAAGAGTTGTATAAGCATGCCAAATTTCAACTCTCTAGGTTTAGCCGTTTGGCTACAATTTTTACCGAACAGACAGACAGACAGACAGACGACAAAATGACGGTATAAGGGTTTTTTGGTCATACCTACAAAACCCTAAAAAGAAGAAAAAAAATAATATACTGAATACTACTTAATGATTTATTTACAATCATGTTCAGGTAGTGGAAACAAAATTTTTGAAAGCCGTGAAAGGACTTGAATATATTCGAAAAATCTCGAAAG
Organism: Liopterus haemorrhoidalis; assembly: GCA_963971575.1. Taxonomy (NCBI): domain Eukaryota; kingdom Metazoa; phylum Arthropoda; class Insecta; order Coleoptera; family Dytiscidae; genus Liopterus; species Liopterus haemorrhoidalis. The sequence continues at coordinate 48,748,845 of OZ020611.1, forward strand.
AATGCTCTCTTCCAGAATTGGCAAGCAGGTCCTTTTGTATAAGACAGAAGGAATGTGAGACCAAAGAAGGCCCAGGAAGATATAAGTGACAGAAGAACTATATATTGTAATCCATGAAAGATTAAGATTCTATTAAATTACAATAATAATAAAAAAAATCATCGGTTTGATCATTAATTTGTTTATTATATTTAGAATTGGTATCATGTCCTGCTTTTATAAACCGATCGAAACGTAATAAAAGTATATGAGTTATCAGTTAGGTACATTAAAATGTGAATCTGTTAATGAGTGGCCAATGTTGTAGAACAGCTGATTGTCATAAGTGTGATCGTGGTTGGCAAGGCAAGGGTAGGAGCGGTCGTTCGGTGTTTCCCACGAGGAGCGACAAGGACAGAGCAACTTGTAGAATGTGCTCATGGTCACGAGGGCGGAGGGACCGCCAGACATACCACACAAACCAATACCATCAGTAGGACATGGACTTGCATCAAGTGAACACTTACGCCAACATCTCCACGCTACCACCACATCATCGTCTTACGTATTTGCACTGGAGATCAGACTCAATCTCACGTTTGTACAGGGCATAATTTGATTTTGAAATAGTAAATAATTTATATATATTTTTGTTATATTACAGTTTAAAATCGTCCCAATCAAGATACATTTAGCTAACCAAGAAGGCTCGGGTTCTAGTCCTGGTCATGCAAGAATGTTTGTATATATTTTAAAAATTACTAATAATTTATCTAAAATTAAAATAAATACATACTGGTTAATGGCCATCAGTTGCTAAGACCAAAAATTAAAAGAAAAAGAAGATACATTTAGAGTTTCATCTATCTCTATGCGAAAATTGATGAAAATTGTCACTTTATTTAGTTTGGTTTCAAATATTATATTGGTAATAAATTTCTCCATGATAAGTTTATGTGGGACATATACTTTTACTTCTTTTGATGATTTTTCAATCAATAGAATTTCACTTGATAACAAAAAATTAGCTGTGGCCACCACATGACCGACCGCCATCATAAAGTACTTGTTTAATTTATGCTGCTTTATCAAAAAAGTGTCTCAAATAGTAGTTGTTAGTTATTGCTTTTATAATAACTTTTGTTAAATACATTTTTTCGAAATATTTTTCTGTTATGAAATATTCGGAAAAATCTTAAATCGACATAAGTAAACTTCCATTTCTAGTCAACCGATTTTTACCAAAAGTTGATCAACTCGTGCCATTGATGTCAAAAGCTTAAATATGAAGTATCATAAAAATCGTCAAATTTGCTCTGCACGTGTACACAGACCGACAGACAGACAGACAGACAGACGGATGGACGGACGGACGGACAGACCGACAGACCGACAGACCGACAGACCGACAGACCGACAGACCGACAGACCGACAGACCGACAGACCGACAGACCGACAGACCGACAGACCGACAGACATCATGCTAAAAATAATCAAAACGTTATGTAGGGACTCCAATTCGTGGAGATCCATCGAAATCTCAAAATGTCAAAATCGGTATGATCACAATACCTCCCTTATATATGTTGACGGTTGGTAAAAACTAAATTTATTACTTTCAGTATTTATAAAAATAGCCAACCTGGTATTAATGAAATTTTTATTCATACTAAAAATTGTTCAAGACATGATGTAATTTTTGGACTAGTATTGATAGAGTGCAATCTATAACATATAGTCCGTACCAAATTATTTTTGAAAATGGCAATAAAATAATAAAAGTTAGGGAACTCATAAAATCACAATAGAAGTGATATAACTAGGCGTGTCAACCCATAGCCGTAGGAATTAGTTGTTCACATTACGCACTTAATCTTAAAAGATTAACAAAAACAAGTATACTTATTTATACTTATTTATAAAATATGTGTAAACATTCTCTGTGATGTAAAAAACACCAATAAAGATTATTATTATTATTTTTATTATTATTGTTATTATTATTATTATTATTATTATTATTATTATGGGGTTTGTCAGGTCTTGACAAGCGTCCACTAATCTCAAACTTCAGCAATTCATGCCAACATATTTAATAAATATATTTTATTATGGATTAATACAATCAGTTCTTTTTTATGGGATTATTGGTTAGGATGGTGCTAGTAGTACCTACAACGGCGGTGAAAGGCAGGGGCGACAGGGGCACAGACCCAGGGTGCCAGCTCTTAGAGGCGCCAGAACGAACGCTTAAATATACATATTCTAAGTTTTTATTAAGTTTTCTCTTTTTATATAGAATTAAAGTTATAAATTTTCATTTCTACCAGGTCTAAAAGTGTGAAATGCGGATTTTTTTCAAACTTGCCGCGCAAACTGAGTGTATGGTTCAAAGTTTCAACACATATGGCGTTTTGTTAAGTTATCATCAAATGTCAAATGCGTATAGGTTATAATTTGAAAAGTGATCATATAGTTTTGTTTTACTGTGTTAAACATGTAAAATTTTGTGCCAAATAAAGAGCATCCGCGGACAGTATTGTAGGGTTTTGTTTTCATTTGAAAAAAACTGCTGCTGAATCATATCGACTGCTTCGAGAAGCTTATGGTGAATATGCTCCATCGCAAGATACGTGTGAACGATGGTTTCGGCGTTTCAAAAGTGGTGACTTTGATCTTACAGGCAAAGAACATGGAAAAGCTCCAAAAAAATATGAAGACATAAAATTGGAAACATTGCTACAGGAAGACGTTAGTCAATCACAAAAACAACTAGCAGAGCAGTTAGGCGTTAGTCAACAAGCTGTTTCCAATTGCCTACGAGAGATGGGTAAGATCCAGAAAGTTGGCAGATGGGTTCCACATGCATTGAATGAGAGGCAGATGGAAAAACGCAAAAACACTTGTGAAATTTTGCTTGCACGATACAAAAGAAAGTCTTTTTGCATCGTATCATTACTGGCGATGAAAAATGGATTTATTTTGAAAATCCCAAACGTAAAAACTCATGGGTGAACCCAGGCTCACCATCCACATCAACTGCAAGACCGAATCGCTTTGGCAAAAAGACAATGCTCTGTACTTGGTGGGACCAAAAGGGTGTGGTCTATTATGAATTGTTAAAACCTAGTGAAACAGTTAATACCCAACGCTACCAACAGCACATGATAGAATTGAACCATTCGCTGCTTATAAAACGACCAGAATACGAAAGAAGACAGCACAAGGTAATCTTTCTTCACGATAACGGTCCATCACATAAGGCAAAAGCAGTTTGCAACACATTGGAGGCACTCAAGTGGGAAGTGCTACCCCCATGCCGCTTACTCACTAGACTTGGCCCCTTCAGATTACCACTTGTTCGCATCGATGGGTCACGCACTTGCCGAGCAGCACTTTTGTTCATATGAAAATGTGAAAGAATGGCTTGATGAATGGTTTGCGGGGAAAGGGGAAGAGTTCTACTGGCGAGGTATTGACAAATTACCTGAAAGATGGGAAAAATGTATAATTTTTAATGGAGCATACTTTGAATAAATAAACTTTTATAGTTCTTTTGAGTTTAATGGTTTTTTATTTAAAAATAAATCCGCATTTCATACTTGTAGACCTGGTATATTAATCTTGTACATGTTAAATATAAAATTGAGTTTAAAGATGTGCACATATATTGATTATATAATAATATTCAGTTTTCTTTTGGACTGTATTAACTTTCATACACATCTGAAAACATTTATAACTGAATTTGATGGCACATTTAGATATACAATGGCATATTGACTTAATTTGTTCCTGACCGCGGCTCGAATCTTAAAAACTATGCATCTCTAAACCCAAATTTCCATTATATCTTATGAGAAATCAATTATTCCTTCACAGAAATCCAATATATTGCAGTCTGCGATATGCCAAAGGATGCCTCTATCTCACGGTAAGTCACATGCCGATCTTCTTCAATCATTTTACGCACAGCATCGATGTTTTTTTGAATCACAACCGATTTCATCGAGATTCATCACTGACGGATGCACGACCACGACGAAATTCAGCAAACCAATTGCAAACAGTCTTTTCTAATGGTGCTTCATTACCAAAATTTGAACCAAGCAAATCTATGCATTGTTGTTGAGTTAGGCCGTTACTAAAATCATAAAAAATCATCCAAGGAAAACCTTCACGAGTAATATCCATTTTTTCACAAACTTGTTTTTTTAAACGCTCACTGTCACCCAAACAGTGGATTCTTGCTTAGTTTCCGGTTCATATGAATAAATCCAATAAATTGATGTTGTATACGGATTTTTCAGTGCCTAGGTTGATTTTTTTAGCGTTCCCTTACACGAATCAACATAAGCCTTTTTTGAGCTTCGGTCAAATTATTCCAAATCCATCGGGAACAGATCTTTTTCACAGCTAAATATTCATGCAAAATCGAATGTATTGCAGTCTGCCATATGCCAAAGGATGCCTCGATCTCTAGGTAAGTCACATGCCGATCTTCTTCAATCTTTTTGAGCACAGCATCGATGTTTTTTTTTAAATCACAACCGATTTTGGTCGACCTTCACGAGATTCATCACTGACGGATGCACGACCACGACGAAATTATGCAAACCAATTGTAAACAGTCTTTTCTGATGGTGCTTCATTACCAAAAGTTGAACGAAGCGTATCTATGCATTGTTGTTGAGTTAGGCCTTTACTAAAATCGTAAAAAATCTTCCAACGAAAACCTTCACGAGTAATATTTATGTTTCCACAAACTTGTTTTTTTTTAACGCTGACTGTCAACAAACTACTCGGTCAATTTATAAGCTGCCACTGATTTCACAATAACAAATGTCAAATTTTACGAATATAGTAATGACACATTTCAATATTGCCATCTAGTGGTCGTTTGTAAAAACATAAAATGTAACCTCGTATTATTTATTTATTTATTTGGAAATAAATTTTATTACGTTACTACTAATTAGGAGGTTGCCAAAATAATTAAGATATCAAGGTGGTCCGCGGTTGTTAAAAGGTAAAAAACCACTGGTATAGTGTACGACTAATCCGTGACCGTGCCTGACGCGTGTCGGTGCTCAGAGAATTCAGTCTTAGTGGCACAGTACCATCAGCTTGTACAGCGCGTGCATGGCGACCGGTGACCAGCGGCACTCTCCTAACAGACACGGTACACGGTACCGGTACCGTTAATAGAGAAGCCTAGACAGACCTAGTGCCAGACAACAGACAGCTATGTACCGTTTACCTACTGAACAACTATCGACCATCATACTTAATGAAAGGGAAATTACATAAAAGGGATACACGCTTCATTTCGTTTACCATACATCGAATAGTTTTATGGAAAGTGAAATGAATAGAAAATATATTTTTATTACAGTAAATAGCACGTTTGTTAATAAAGAATAAGGGAAATTAAAGATGGAGATGTTTTAACATTTTCAAAATTTGACGGATAATTTGAAGTAAATATGGTAACTGGATCAAGTATTAAAAAATAACACTCTAATATTTTTAACAAGCATATAATGAAGGCTGTATTGCATGAGGATGAAGTTTACCACCGCGCCGAAACGATCGTTGTAATCATAAGAGTGTATTATAGCCATCATATGCGAGGCAAATACAATATTGTCACTACAACTATATCATTTAATAATTAAAATATTAAATTTAATTTTAAAACACAGAAATTCTGAACGTCACTTGTTAAACTTCGGAACCTTCGTCATCAAGATGGCTACCGAACCATCAGCTGATTGTAACTAAAGTCACTATATTATATAAAGTAGCGCAACGGCGGCCATGCTGGGGCTAAAAATGTCGCCAACACAAATGATGTTCAGTGATTCCAACAATACAAAAATAAGAAACTAGTACTACCAATAATTTTATTTTAAACATTGTAATCACGATTTTTTTAATCAAAGATGTACTATAACAAAATTGTGGTACAATTTCAATTATTTTTTTAATTTTATTAAATAAAATGGATGTAATATATAAATTTAAATGAAACCTAACCTTAAATATTCAAACCGCTGACAATGGTGGTTATTAAATTAGAGCGAGAAAGAGAGATGTGACAGCGCAGACGCAAACTTAAGAACGTAAAAATTGCTGCTTTAGTTTGCTTCATAGGGGAACCAGTGTTGCCAATCAAACCCTGGGGTCTGTCGGCTTCTTCAAAGGCTTGCGCTACTTTGTATAATATAGTGACTTTAATTGTAACCTACAACCAGCGCCGGCGTTAGATTTTTTGCCGCCACAGGCAAGATTTTTTTTCGCCCCAGTGATTAAAGCTATAAACACATTGTTACACAAGCATTCAATAATTTGGCGCTTTTTCAAATTTTGTGCTACAGGCGAATGCTCCACCTGTCCGTAACGCCGGCGTCGCGTACAACAATGTTTAAAATACTACTCCCTCCGTTCCAAAATAGTATCCGATTTAGGAATTTTATTTGTTTCAAAATAAATATCCAATTTCATAAAAAAAAAATGCAGAGGGATATATAACGTATATTTTCACAACTAAACTAAATGTGAGGAAGCTTGTAATCGTTGCCTCCTCTATGAAGCAAGGTCAATTCCATACACTTCTGCAGTGTAATGAAACAATTGTCTAGTTTTTCCGCGGTTATTTCATCCCATGTTTTATGCACGGCGGCAATGAGTTTATCAATACTGGACAGGGACTCTTTGTGTTGTAATTATTGATTGGCGTGAAAGAAACCTAAATCGAGGACTAATTTAATTTCATTATTTGAATAATCCATTAAAAAACTAAAATCGGACACTTATTTTATTTTTTATTGTTTTATTTATTCTAACTTATAAATAATATTCTAACTATAAATATGGACTGTGTAAAGAGCAAATTGCCATCGTTGCTGAGCGCCAAAAATGTTAACTAATTAACTAACTTATAAATAACAACTTGCAGTGTCAAAAGACGTTCTTTGACCTCAGATGAGCACGCATGCGCGTCCCTTTTTTACTAGAGGTCGACACATAATGAATTTATTATTTGATGATCGTATATAAAAAAAAAGTTAAGTAGTTACTTTATTGGCGCATAGTATTTCTGGCTATTGTTTAATCAAGAAATATCGGAGCTAGTGTCTGAAAAATATAAATTTTAAGCTTTGGCTATTTTAAGTTTCTAAGTTCTAGGGTTCGAATACCGTTCAGGCATGGAATTTGCATTAAGAAAAATTATAATTATCCTGGCTAATTTCATCAATAACAAAGGACATAAACGTGAAATAAAAAAAAATATATATATATATATAAAATAAAACAACTGGCTTGCATAATAAGGTGAGGGACTGTTAAGATTTCATTCTTTCAAATAATAAAGATTAAAGTTTCAGGTAATTAAAGTCAAGTCAACAAAACCAAAATATAGAGCAACTATTGTTCTAATATGCAAACATAAATTATAGGTTGAGGCTGCATAATAATGCGGTGATATCATGGCGTCAAGCTTTCAGATAATATAAAATAATTATTCTGAAGCAGTTCTTTTCTGGCGATGATTGAATAAAGATGTTTAAAGCCTATGTATGAGTTTTATTTAATAATCTCCAAAAACCCTTTATTTCAACAGGGACAATAATTTTTAGCATATTTTTACCCTAAATGATGTCAAAATAAAAAGATTTTTAAAAGATCTGAAAACTCATCTTGTAGGCATTTTTGAAGATTGTTCTTTCATAATTGCCAGATTTTTATATCTTATCATTTGCAATCGAAGTCAAATTTCCCTACTGCTAAAATTGCTGTTTTCACAATCACCATACTAGGAATGAAGATAGGTGTCCGGGTATCCGCTATCCGACCTGTTAATATTGTACCCGGTTCTCATATTTTTATTACCCGCTAGCAATTATCTACTCATTATCCGTTAACTATTAACGGATAGCAAATAATTAACGCATAATTATGATGTTTTGAGTATTTCGTCTTATCTATGAGAATGTTGTTGTAAAAAAAAAATCCCATCCTATCTCCTGTTTGGAAAAATTAAAAGATGTAGTGCATAATTAACGGATAGCGGGTAATAGCCTGGTAATGGTATTGGGTACCTTGTTCCAGAAATTTTTAATTCTCGACATTCCTACACCATACTCATTTGATTTGGCTCTACCTGGCTTATTTTTGTGATTAAAGTGAAAAATTTGCTTACTAAACTGTTTTCAAATAACTAAATATTTAGGATAAATAATAATAAAGATAAAGATATAGCATAAAAATAAAAAGTTAACAATACTTTGGCCATGTCAAGACAAAATAATATGTACCCAGTAAACACTGAATCCTTCCGTTAAATTATTTATTAATTTTGCCATTACGTTAAATAAGGCCTATATTAGTTAAAAATCAGCTGTGGCCACCACAGGACCATCGTAAAGTACTTATATAAAATACATTCTAGCAGCAGAGTAGAAATAACTTGGCCTAATATTTTCTAACAGAGATATTATTTATCATGACCATGGAAACGTTACATATAAGTAATTGAGACTTTTTACAGTACTTTGAAATTTTACAGTAATTATTCGAAATTTTTCGTTTTATCAAAAATAATAAAATTTATTAGTTATTGCTTTTATAGCAACTTTTGTTCAATAATTTTTAGTTATGAAATATGCACAAAAATCTTAAAATTGACACGAGTAAACTCCCATTTTTAGTCAACCGATTTTGACCAAAAGTTGACCAACTCGTGCCATTGATAGCAGAAGCTTTAATATGAAGTTTCATAAAAATCCTTTCAGCCGAATTTGCTCTGCACGTGTACACAGACAGACGGACAGACGGTCAGAGAGACGGACAGACGGACAGACAGACGAACAGACAGACAGACGGACAGACGGACAGACAGACCGACAGACATCATGCTAAAAATAGTCAAAACGTTATGTAGGGACCTCAATTCGTGGAGATCCATCGAAATCTCGAAATGTCAAAATCGGTATGATCACAATACCTCCCTTATATATGTTGACGGTCGGTAAAAATATATATTGTTACGTCAAGTTTTACGAAATTAGTCCGAATATATATTTTTTTCGACATATTTTATTCAGAACTATACAAATTTACAAATCCGTTTTATTAGAAATGACATCATGTATAGGCGCTTAACAAATTTCTGTTTAAATCTCATAGTTTTTTCATCTATTGACAAAATAATGTTTATACATTTTTCTTATATTTACAAATTAATATTTAAATATTGAATATGTCAAATTTACCAAGATTCTTTCCGTTTCCGCAATGATGGCACGCAGCAATAATGTAAGCAATGTTCTGCTGGCCACTTGTTTCAATCACATGTTTGAAATTCTCTTTCATTTCCCAGCCATCTTATTGTTGTTATTCTATCCGTCAAGTGTATCTTTGTGTTTTACCGAGCCGTGGAGTGCAGACCCCCCGAGGTCAATGTGTTTGTGAATAGGCCACTTCGCTCTCCTGTCCTGAACCTCTCTCAAGCAATTTGCTGGCCAGCGATTCCAGGAAAACTTAACACAACCACGGACCATTTAGGTTTTTGAACATCTCTTCAAGATCTATACTAATGTCTGTAACGGTGATTTATATTTTGGACAAAACTGGGTGTTTCTTAACATTTTCCCAAGGAATCTAATGGTTCTTACCGGACATTGGGACACATAGATCCGATTTATATGAATGTCACCTGTTAACTGATGGCGAACTAACAGATTGCCATTTTCTCTAATATAGTTGACAATTTTGCAACACAATTAAAAAAGATACCTCTTACGAGTAAATGAAACAATGAGCATAACAAAGAATCAGAAACCCTACTATATAATTTATTTCCTTTTATAGTATTTCCAAAATTAAATGGCCACCCTCAATTATTGATTCCAATAATGACTGATAGTATAACCATTATACCTGCTGCGTTTATGGTTCTGTTAATAACAGTTTCCAGGACCGTAATAATTATTTAAAATAAACGTGTTTTCTTATATGCAATTTAGTTTTGTTTTAAAGTCTTTATAGTCTATATCAATGTTTCTCAACCAAAAACTCACCGCGGACCCAGTGGCGGATTAAGCCTTCGCCGGGCCCAAGACATTTTTGATTTACGGGCCCTCAACCAAGTGAAGAGCAAAAAAAAAGGTCCTCACCTCCTAAATCCAAGTGAAGAGCAAAAAAAAGGTCCTCACCTCCCAAATCGAAGTGAAGAGCAAAAAAAAAAAACTTCCTCACCCAAATCGGGCCCTTGAAAATTACGGGCCCAAGACAATTGTCTTTTTTGTCTCTGCGAAAGTCCGCCACTGCGCGGACCAGTAAACTACATAATTTTCTAACGCGGACCACTAATAAAAATTATTGGTTCATTTTTTGCAAGAAAATAAATATATTAATGTGCTACTAAATATATTTATTTTATTTTTAGAAAATCAGAGAAAGGTTAAAGAAAATAAACAAATTATAAATTATTTACATAAAAAAATGTACATAAAAAATAACAAAATAACTACAAAAAAGCACATACAAAAATTTTCGCGGACCACTAAAAATTCTGCGGACCACCGGCGAACCACTTGTTGAGAAACACTGGTCTATATTAAATACTTCAAATTTGCACAAACAAAAATCAATCTTTTTTTGCAACAAAAATAAATCCTAGCAACTTCAAATAATTAGACATATGGCTAACTTTGTATAGAAATTCTATTCCGTCTTCTTCTAACTTTTTTATTAAAAGATGCACAGTCGGTACTATATTTTTCGAATAAAAGTCGTATATTTTATTTATTATTGGTTTAGACATAAAACTATCTATTTTCTTAAAAAGTTGTAAATCCGGTAGTTTTCGCTGCTGATTTTTGCCACGAACAATGATAGGTTGAATTTTTCTGTATGGAACACTAGTTTATTCCGCAGTTCTAAGTATAGGTTTGTCATTATCTTCCGAAACTAACTTTTTATAAACGTTCAGTATCAGAACTTTGCAATCTTCTGACAAATGACATTTTTCTTTAGTAGCTACACATTTTCGCATTCCACGTCAACGTCCACATTTTCGCACATTTCGAAATTAGGATTTTTTTCAAAATCAATTGGTCGCGAAAGAGCCATGTTGTCAATGTATGCACGCTATGAACGTTGAAAATTAACTAACAAACAAGTATAACAACCCCTAAAATTTACAAACAATAGTTATATTATTTTTCTTTGAATTTTTCAACATGTCAGAAAACATTACCTTTCTTTTCATATTTCATATATATATTCACTGTTGGAATTTTAAATTTTCACATACCAACGTCAAACATGAAATAGCCCAAGTAAGGTCCCTTCTAGTGACAACCTAAAAAAACGAAATTCCCATTTAGTTCCGCCTAAACGTTTGGAATAACCTGTAAATGAGAAATTTTTATTAAGAATGACAAAAAAATTAAAATACAATGAAAAGGACATTTTATAATGACAATCAATTTAATCTAGAATTTGCAATGTGAGTATGATTTAAGCTTAAACAAAATGTCCAAAAGTCCGAATTAATAGATAAAAATGACTAGATTTGAAAATCTAGTTCCACCTAAACGTTTGGAATAGCTTAAAGTTACTTTTAACGATTGAATTAAACGTTTGATCATTTTGTTGAATTTGTCATTTTTTTAGCAAAAGCCAACTTCAATCGTTAAGAAGTGAGCTAGTGACAACTTGAGAAAATTAAAATTCCATTTAGTTCCGCTTAAACGTTAGGAATAGCCTATAATTAAAAATATAGCCGGGATTTACATAATACGTTTCATGAGCATTAATAAAAATTAATCGAAATATAAACAAAAATATATTAACTGATCCACACATATGCAGAGAAAGATACCCCAAAGTATTATATTACTTTGCATATGATCTTCGCCTGAAAATAATTTCTTATACATGGTACATTTTTAATATGAGGGTGACTATGTTATTTTAGTAATGGGATATAAAGTAAGCACTTAAAATCAATTTTAAATATATTCCAAATGCGTACCTAAACATCTAAAACAAAGTCAACTGTGTGCAACAGTGAAGAATCGTTCATGAAGAAATTCACACTACCTTTTGGAATATTGTTGTGTGTATTATAAAAACTGAATAAATTAACTATCAAATAGTATATCATTACATATTAAATTCTGTATGTAAGATAGAAAAGGCGCGCACCCAGGGGAGAGTTCACAGGATTGAACCCCCAAGCACTTAAAAAACTGTTTTCAAGGTACACCTTTGTCTTGTAACTGAACGTGAGCTCTCCCCAAGAAAAGATTTTGGCTTCTGCGACCTTTAAGAAAAAATTTAGCTTTTAAATTAGCTTCTAGAAATATAGAGAGGCAATCTGATTTATTTAGTTTCATTGAAATAATAACTAATTTTTTTAAATGAAGATAGCGAAAATGGAAATATAAAAACGGGATAATGTTAATTATTGGAAATTATTTCGGATTACAAACAATAATCGAGAATAAGGAAACTTACGCAATAATGATAAATAATTCCCCTAATATCTGCCTCGTCGATAAACGCCTTCAAAAATAGGATCAGCCACCTATTCCCATGTAATAGAATTAATTAATTAGCAATTTTCTTCTTTTGATTATTTTGTTCTTTCGGTTATTTTCAATATTATTTATAGTATTATGTTATATGTCAATAACTGTTATCTCTAATAATTGTGTATAAATTTGTATTATACAAGGTGTCTCAAAAGAAATTTTATATTTAGTGGATCGATTAAAAAAAAAGTAAGCCGTATATAGAAAAAATGTTTATTAATTATTAAAATACACTTTTTGGGGATTTATTTCTTAAAAATATAATCGTCTAAATGTAGACCCTCGCGTTCTCGGCACTCATTTAATCGAACAGTAAAATAACTTATGACGTCTCGGCAGGTGGACTCAGGGATGGCTGCCATTTCGTGACGGATATTTTCTTTCAAATGCGCCAGTGAAGTCGGTTTATTGGCGTAAACTTTAGATTTAAGATAACCCCTTAGGAAAAAGTCAATAGGGGTTAAATCTGGACTGCGTGGAGGCCAATTTATGTCACTTCTCCGGGAGATCAATTTGCCTGAGAAAATTTCACGAACACGTGGCAGAGACATATTGGACGTGTGTGAAGTTGCTCCGTCCTGTTGGAACCATGTTCTTTGGTTATAGCCAGGAGAGTTTTGCAGTTCAGGTACCAAGAAGTTGTCTAACATCTCCACATAACGCTCTGAATTCACTGTAACTGCACTCCCCCTTTCGTCTTCAAAAAAGTAAGGGCCGATAATTCCTCGCGCCGACATCGCAGCCCATACGGTCACTTTAGGCAAATGTAGGGGTTTCTGATGTTTGCGTTTCGGATTCGTTGCACTCCAGTAGCGGCAGTTCTGCTTATTTACGTGGCCATTAAGATGAAAATGAGCTTCATCCGAAACCAAAATGTTGGTAAACGTTGAAAATCGCTCAATCACCTGATTTACGAAATTAAGCCTCTGACTGGCATCTTGGGGCTTTAATTCTTGCACCAATTGAATTTTGTAGGGGTGCAGCTTTAGGTCTTTGTGCATAATGCGATGTAATGATGATCTATGCACATTTAAAGCACTTGCGCGCTTCCGAATTGAAAGATTCGGGTCGTCACGAACAGACTGATTAACATTCTCCACGTTTTCTACCGTTCTTGATGACCTAGGTCGCCCGGATTTTGATTTATCCAGCGTTGTACCAGTCTCTTCAAACTTTTTAACCCAATGTCGAATGAGAGGAATGCTTGGCGCATCATTTAAGTGGCGAAAACCTCGAATACTGCAGAATTTTCTACGCGCTACAGTCGCCGAATCACCGTTTTTGTAAAAATCTCGGACGCATAACGCGCGGTCTGCTCCCGAGAAACGCTCCATAGCGACTGAATTCCCAAGAGCCAGGCTACCGATTGACGTAACCCCCGCGCCCCTCGGATAAGTTGCGTTCACGCAGTAAGCTAAATAAATATAAAATTTCTTTTGAGACACCTTGTATATTATTTTCTAGTTTGTAAGTATAATTATGTAATTGTTTTTTTTTTTTTTTTTTCTTTGAGCATAACTAGCCTATGGCTTCCGGTCTACTTTTTGTAATGATAATAAAATAAATAATAATGCCACAAAGTGACTGACTTTATGGATAATTTTCCCACAACTAATTTTAATTATTTTAAATTCATCTCCAACATTTATCAAATAATATAGTCGTAACGAGTACTTTAGACGAGTAAAGAAAATTGCGCCGTAATTGAAGTAAAATTCGTCTCTTTTAAAATGTATGAGGATCTTTGACTAATTTAGAATTTAAACAATTTAAAATTTTCCAGTTTTATTTTCCATATTATAAACAATTAAGAATCAATTTTTAACAACAGCCTAATGAATTTGGAACCATATATACTAAGGTACTATAACCATATATACTAACAAAATGTGCATTTTTATGCTCTTTCTGCTTATAGTTTTTATTTTGACCACCGACCCATTTTTTCCCCATGTTAATTTCTAATACATTAACTATTTCAATTTTGAAATAGTTATTGTTTCTGAAAAGTTGTTTGTTATTCGCGGTAACCTTCTGACAGTTACGTAACCTATTCATAGCAAGTCAATCGTGTTTGTAGATTATATCAAGAACTCCAAGTCAGAGCATGCGCGTTGTTAGTTTCGTTAATTTTAATTAATAAACTAATTTTCATTTGATATCGTACATTCAGAGACGTACCGAGCTTTAATTGCAGGATGTCTAATGAAAGCTCTTGAATTATAGATTAAAGAATTAAAGAAAAACAATGTTAAAAACATATACATTGTTCTGGTGCGACAGCATTAATTTTCAAGATACCTTCGAAATTCTGAAATTAGAATTCTATAATTGCATCTTTCGATCCTCGTGCTGTGGGTATGGTTGGAAAAAAGTGCTTCTCCGTAACGATATCTAACTCCTAAGTACATTTTAAAATTCTTAGCGCAAATGAATGCGTGTCTTCTGTTATCTGATGGACAGTTAAAATAATTTCAACTATAAATAGAAAAGAAAAGTCATTGTTTTCAAATGCGTCCTTTAATAGTACAGCTATGTACGATAACAAGCTTCTCCACTACAAATATGCCTTGGTAAAAAACTTGTTAATGGTATAAATCCAAAATTAAATTTTCTCGAAGTTGTTTCTCTTCCAATAGTTTACAGCAACATTTAAAACATTGAAATAAATGTCATGGGATTAGACCATTCGTGGTTAAAAACTTGCATCGGGTATATAACTCGAAAAGAAAATTCAACATTAACAATGCAAGTCATGATACTCAAGTACAAACGTTAAATTACAAAACTATTTGCCATATTTAGCGGTACAATACGATAAACTTCTGTGATTTTTACTGTGGAATACCTTCGCCGATCCCATTACAAATAATTTATTGTTGTATGTATTCTGTTTATTGCAAAAAATATCCAACCAATGTGTTGTAATGTACACGATTACGAGAAAATATACCACAAACTCGTTTATTAAAGCTTTTTACTACCAAATACTACCAAAACAATCATTTGTCTATAAAAAATACTATCAAATTAGCTCTATATACATGAAAATGATTATACACTGTAAATATTCAACAAATCAGTTATTATTTCAACAAATGTATTAATTAATCTATTTATTTTACGCATTGCTAAGCTAATACTTAAAGTATTGAAACAGTAATACAGAAATTGCTTTTTAAAGCAAATATTAAGTTTAGCATAATTTAAAAAATTATGCATACCTTAGTTACAAATTTTGCCGTCTAGACTGGTGGTGCTAGCTACTGGAGAAGGCAACCAATAATGAGAGGATAAATATGACGCTCGATTGACACATATACGCATGCGTTCCAGTGTAGCGGGAAACGAGGAAACCACTGTTGTTTTTACATGTACTTATATGCAGGGCACACATTTTTAAATAAATTGAAAATGTCTGTGATGTGATTAATTTGCAATAAAATATTTTCAAAACAATATAATTTAAATGTCTATTTAAAAAGTATTCATAAGATAAATTTGAATGGCAATCGACGAATATGGCGAGGGGTTTCCTGCATCATGTATGTTTACAAACAGGCAGGACAATACTGTTCATGATTTTTTTTTTTTTTTGTAAAATTTTCAAAAAAATCGTTTAAATAAATTGCAATGTTTTTATTTCCGATATAAATTAAGTGTTTTACAATGGTGTTTTGCCTGGTATGCAGTGCTGGGCACCAAACTTTGAAAACTACAAATAACCCTTGAAGAATCAAAATTTATAGAAATGTTACCAAAAGCAATAGTTTTTTACTTTCGGACAATGACAAGAAAAAATTTGGTGAATATTTTTTCACAAATTATTATGAGAAGCCCAATCTTTGGGTTTATACTTATAGAAAATGTTTAGAAATTAACAAAGAAAAGAAAAAACTGAAACACCAACTAGATACGACAAAATTTGAACCAAGTAATAAAAAAATGATTAAACAAATTTCTATATTTAGTACCAGGAAAAAAATTAAGAAGTTGCATATTTTAAAAAACCAACAACTCAAGAGGAAGAAAATATTATTGAAAAAATACAGAAGTAACATTTTTTTGTCTTAACTGTGTGAGTAGTTACACGCACACACGTGTAATTTCATTCATTTTATCTCCTTTGTATTTATTTAAACAAATTATAACTTAAGAATGAATTATTTGTTGCTTAACAATAATTTTATGACTATCGACAACACTGTGACATTTGTTCCTTTTTGTTTTTTTTGTTTTTTCTTGTTTTGTATTATTGTTCATATTAGCTACTATGTTCTATTAAATAAATAATAAATTGATGATTATTATTGTCTTATTATTGATGTATTAATGATAATCTTAAATATATCCACAATAAATCAGAATATTATATTTTTAATCTCCGCTCAAGATCATTTTGAAGCATGCGCACATGTGTCAATCGAGCGTCAGATTTATCCTCTCATCAACCAATACCTGTAGTACAGTAGTACCGAAACGCTGGAGGCTCCCATATATAAAGGATATATTTTGGCGTAGTTCTATATGTTGAATTGTGTTTTAGACTTATACCAGGCGCGCACATAATAGGGGGATCTTAGAGTCCGGACCCTCCCCCACGAACGAAACAACCATATACTTATTCAATAAAAACTAAGCAACTGAAAATAAAAATCGCCTTTTTTACTAATAAAAATCAGAACTATTATCGAAATTAAATTAATACATAAGCTCATCCCTCTTGGTAAAAAAATAAATAAATAAATATATATTTTTTTTTTTTCGAAATGAGCCACTCCTGTCCTTTTTTTGTGTGTGCGCCTATCTGATATGAATTAATCTTTTTTATTGGGCACAACCCAATCCAATCAATTTGAAATTGTAATTCAAAAAAATAAAATAAAATAAATATAAATAAACACAGAATATCTAAAGCACAATGGTAGTTTAGACCAATTTTGGAACCAGGTACGCCACATTGATGTCAGCCGCCTTTGTGCAAACATACATAAGACCGGCTTTTCTAGAATCGAACGCAATGTCGCCCGTGCGCAAGCTTTCATAAGATCGCCCTCTACTAGTTCAATAAAATCGACCCCAAATTCCGCCCATTAGTTGCGTCGCCGGTGTGTAGCGCACACGCTGTGACCCTGTACGCCGAAAAGTTTCCACATTTCATTTATCTATTATATATTAAACAATATATATTCATTATTAAACAATAATCTAACCATGGTAATTATTTATTTCTCTTATTTCAATACCGTGAACCCAACAAATGTTGATTCTATCTATCTACATACGACATATTGAGGATGTTTTGTCATGTTCTATCATTCTTTCCTATTGGCCGAACGTTAAAACGTAGACGTGAAATATAAAAATATGAATTATTACTGTATTTTTCATTGTTAAATTGTTATTATTATTTCTTTCTATAAATTAGTAAAATTATTACATATTGCATTCGTACACATTAACATTAAATAAACTCTATTAAATTTTTTTGTAACCACACATAACTGTTCCTACAGTTAGGTGGTAAGAAAAATATCTCCCTTTATCCTTGGGGGTATTTTTCTTCTTTATTTATTGTACAATAAAATTATTTATAATGTACATATACTATATAAGCTAGATGTATAAGATTTGTATGTTTTGTAAACTTTTGTATTTAATTATTGATACAATAAATTTATTATTATTATAAAAATTTATTATTATTAATATTCTACGTGAAGTAGAATTCTACGTCTACGTCAATTGGAAACCATCCTTTACTGATGATCAAATTATTGTACTGAATACTGCAGTACAGTCTGAACTTATTACCTACACTTTAGTGTTGATTTTTTTTGACAGTGTCGACAGAAGTTGTGAAAAATCTATAAAACCAGAACAAGTTGTAGTGTTTTTAGCTGTCATTCAAGAAAGACAGGCATCTTAGTTGTTTTATTTTTCGTAAGAAAAATTAAGGAAAAGTTAATATCAAGTCTGTTGGCATACGCAGAGGGGGGAGATTAAGGGGATAAATCCCCTCCAAAAATTCGAAAAGAACCAAAATTATAATTACTGCATTTTTAGATTGCTCGCTTTTCTGATTTCTGAAAGCTGATTTAGAGACTTTCACTTCTCTCTAAATCAGCTCTGATGAAGAATTAAGCTAATTCGAAACTTGTCAGCTGATTTAGTTGTTTTAATTGCTGTCCGAAACCCGTATAACTCCCTACCAGATTGCTCTAGGATTGTCAAATTAATTGTTCTCATATTAATCTTAAATGAAAAATGTATTACGTATTATTATTTAAAAAAAATTATTATCGAATTACATAATTCTAATTTTAAATTTTTTATCTCGAACTCCTAGAAATTTTCATATCTACCGGGCTCTGCGGATCACAGTTTCGGAATCACTGCTGTGTACAATCAAACTTCATATATTTCCCGTTCAATGTCGCTACTATCCAGTTTACGTTGACGTTTCTAAAACTTAACCTCAAATATTTTATTTCTTTGAAGTGAAGTTAAATCGTTTTAAGGGAAAATGTCTGAAAGAAAAGTACTAAATGTAAGTATTTTATACATATTCTACGTCTACAAGGAATTATTAATATGTTATTTTTATTTTTAGAAATACTATCCACCAGATTTTGATCCTTCTAAAATTCCTCGTATGAAATTACCTAAAAATCGACAATATACAGTACGTTTGATGGCTCCTTTTAATATGAGATGTAAAACTTGTGGGGAATATATTTATAAAGGGAAAAAATTCAATGCTCGTAAGGAGGATGTTGAAAATCAGGACTACTTGGGTATTCGTATCTATCGATTCTACATTAAAGTAAGTAGATAAGTTATATTTTAAAATTTGAGATTATACATTTATACATAAGTTATGATACTGCTTGGTTGTCGCTATAATTTTAATTTAATTTAAAAACATTTTCATAACAAAACTATTTGATGATAATATACTGCTCCAAAAAATTTACACACCACGCATTGATATTAAATAATCTCGATTATTATATAAACGCAACATAAATTTATTATTGATATTTTATGAGGGGAATTTAGTTTTGAATTTTAATAACTTATTTATTTATTTATTTATTTTTCCCGTTCCTCGGGAGCCTGGACCCAAAATCTTCTTTGTGCGTGCTTGTTTCGTAATAATAAAAATGTATTTTGTAATATGCACCAAATTTAATAAATAAATAAATAAAATATTTTATTATTCTAATATCATTGATTAGCTTTATTTTTCTGAAATGCATTTTCTCATTACGGTATCTTGATACAAAATTAATAATCTTAGTTCGAATAATAACTTGTATATATATATATATATATCGTTCATCGAATAATATACAAAACTGTGTTTTCAACAAACGTTGACTAATTATGGGATGAATCCAAAATTGTCTCCTATGTCTACTTTTTCAGTGATATTTTCAGTCAAAGTAACAGCGCAAAATTTGGTGTGGATTGGTCAACGACAAATTGTCTGTCGTATGCATCTAACTCACCAGCTCCTACAAAAAGTCTGTCGTCTGCCTTGATTCAGTGAATTTTAGTCGGTCACTGACTGTCTGTCGTATGCGCTAGACTTAAAAGTCTGATCATTGGTACCGACCTATGAGCAGATTTTGTGCGGTCGGTTCTTGATTAGTAATTTATTTATTATTATTTTATATTTATTATTATAAGCAATGGCGTACGCAGACAAATATATCAAGGGGAAGATTTTCCACAACCGGAATTTATACGTAACGATAGGGCGCGCATTTTTGTTTTTTCGAATTTTCGGGAGGGAATTTATCCCTCTAATCCCCTTTGCGGACGCCACTGATCATAACGCATTATGATAGTGGTCCCCAAACTACAGCCAGCAAGAAGATTACATTTTTCGGGGGGTGTTTTAATTGATTGAACAGAAAAATGCAAGTATTTATTACTCGTCCCCTTACTTCTTTCAAATTTTCTACCAGGTCCAATCCACTTCCATTTGGATTTTTTAATTTCTTGTTTTCTTTATGTTTGCTTTATGAGCTTCCACACATCTTTATTGGTTATGGTGTTTATAAGAATGAAAAATTCTGCGTTCAAAAAAGAAAAAAAAAAAAAAAATTAAAATCAAACAATTTAAATGATTAATGACTAATTAGTTATGAGCTGGGTACATCTTTTTTTTTGTTGTAGTGCACAAGGTGTCTTCAGGAAATTTCTTTCAAAACCGATCCTAGAAATTGTGATTATGAAATTGAAGCTGGAGCAACCCGAAATTTTATGGCTTTAAAATTAGCTGAAGAACAAGCACAGAGGGAGGAAGATGAATTGAAAGAAGAAGAGGCGAATAATCCAATGAAATTGTTAGAAAATCGAACAATTCAGTCTAAAAATGAAATTGAATTACTTGAATCACTGGAAGAACTGAAGGATTTAAATAAACGACACCAGACTGTTGATTATGAGACAATGTTACAACAGTACGATACTAGATTGTCTGCTCAGGAAATTGAAGAAAGATTAAAGCAAAGGGATGAAGATTATATCAAGTAAGTTTTACTATAATATGAACAAAAAAAAGTCGTCTAGTAAGCCTTGAATTTTATTTTTTTAAATGTTTTGTTGGCAATTCTGTACTGTTTATCGTTTGTGAGCATTTTCTTTCGTTTCCATGATAATATGGTAATATTTAGTTATTTTCTACATATAAATTATAATATACGAGGTATCTAAATTAAGTAACCGGACTGGCAACATAGCGTTTGATCTGGCAACATTTGGGACGCGGGATTTGGAGGGGCGGCAGGTGAACATGTGATACGCCTTCAGTACGAGCTTGAACTCGCTAGAGTAATTCTGTTGTCCGTAGTTATTTTTTTCGTGAAACAGTTTTTTCTAGTACGTTCTAAAAATGAGTGAAATTCAACTCTTCCCCGATCATTCTGACGTCAACCGACGATCCGAACGCACAAGATCCCGGAGTCTGTCGACATTTTTATCGTTCTTGAAGATGAAGGCCTTTCGCTGTGTGATTCATCTGCAATCAACTCTCTTCCTTCTGAAAATGCCTTAAACCACCAAAAAACCTGGTTCCTTGACAAAACACTGTCTCCGTAGGCCTGCTGAAGTTTGGGGTTCTCCGTACACTGCATGGGGACTGAGCGTCCCCATGCTAAAAGAGCGCATGCTATGTGTGACTGAAATAAGTAAAAATAATTAATAAAACATTCCTTGTAACCGATTTTTACAGGTTAGTTATAAATAGTTTTGCACAATGTAACATTTATATTGGCAACTTGATGATCCCATATCAAAATAAGGGTCAATATAGATTATTATATATATATATTTTTTTTGTCGTTATAAGTAAATTTTCTGTTTTCTCCTCATTTAAATTGCTTGTGATCATAATTTGTACTTTTTAATAATTATAATACAAATATAAGCTGTTCACTTTTGTAAGAACACACTAGATCTGGTTATTTTGGTTACTTTTATGGTGTGTTACTGACTTTAAATGTCAATTAAAAATATTCCTTACGCTGTAGAATCGACTTTAGGTTGATAAGGTTATGATAATTATAATTAGGATATAATTTTTCATTATGACATGTGTCAAATGGATCGACATTTTAAAAAAGTGAAATTTTTTAATACCATCATGACATACAGCTTCAAAGGTGCAAACTATTGAAAACAAAATTCCCTCTTAGTTTGTTCTTACAAAAGTAAACAGCATATATATATATATATATATATATATAATAAGCTGTTCACTTTTGTAAGAACACACTATGGTCTATTTCAAAGTAGAAAAATGTGTGTAAGAAGATAGGAGCTGTTTGTCCTTGTTTCGGATTGGTTTAGATCGTCATCCCTATTACACTGTAAAAATATTGTTTTTAGTCCAAATTGACAGATGTTCAGTGTCGTACATTGGAAATATATTTTATTTATATTATTTAATTTTTCTCATATATTTTGTTATTATTTACATATTTAGACTTTTATTTATATTCTTGGCGTAGATTTTATGGAGAAAATTCTCTATGTAATTTGTTTTGACGCAGTTATATATTTTTTAGGTTATCTGACATATAAATATTTTTTGACACTTGACAATTAACATATCAAGAGAGAAGACTAATGTGAGGCTAATAGACAGCCCAGCTGATTGTGCCCAAAGAAGAAGTTATTGATATAATTTTTAGATCTTCATATATACATATATTTTTAATTTTTATTTACAATAATTATTTAAATAAGAAACTTTTGCTCTGAAGATATATTGTTTGTTTTATTGCTTTGTTTAAACTCTTTTAGCCAAATCTCTCTTTTTATATATAGTACATAATTTTTAAAATTAATAATTTTTTAACTTTTTCAAATTTCTCATTAAACTGAATTTATGCCGTATAAATAACGTAAGTGTACTATCTGCCCTGTTTATTTCAATATATTATTAACCTTTTATATATATTTAAAAAAAAATCACTTGCTAACCCAGTTACTACGCCCATGCCCTAGTTGTAACTTATTTTAAATTTCCCGCTATACTGTATTTGATCAGTGTAAATCGTACTCGGTTCGCAGCGCTATCTACTTTTTTCTACTTTGAAATAGACCATAGATCTGGTTATTTTGGTTACTTTTATGGTGTGTTACTGACTTTAAATGTCAATTAAAAATATTCCTTACGCTGTAAAACCGACTTTAGGTTGATAAGGTTATGATCATTATAATTAAGATACAGTCTGTTTCAAACGGTTAGGTGGAACTAGATTTGGCAATCTAGTTACTTTCATCGTTTAAATCATACTTTTCGACCGTTTTGTTTAAGCTTTGTAAATCATACTTATAATAAACATTTTTTGGTTAAGGTTAATATCATTTTAAAATGTCATTTTCTTTATATTATGATTTTTTGTGTCATTCTTAATACAAATTTCCCATTTATTTATTTTTTTGTCATTAAAATACGTAAAAAAATGACATACAGTCTGTTCCAAACGGTTAAGCGGAACTAAATTTTGCAATCTAGTTACTTTCATCGTTTAAATCGTGCTTTTCGACCGTTTTGTTTAAGCTTTGTAAATCATACTTACAATACACATTTTTTGTTAAGGTTAATATCATTTTAAATTGTCATTTTCTTCATATTTTGATTTTTTGTGTCATTCTTAATACAAATTTCCCATTTATTAATTTTTTTGTCATTAAAATATATTAAAAAAATAATTTAATTTTGACATAGGTAATTCGTTTCCATGGTTTCATTGTTGTAATTTTAAATTTTGACATTGCAACGTGAAAAATGAAATAACCCAAGCAAGGTCCCTTGTCGTGACAACCTAAAAGAACGAAATTCCCATTTAGTTCCGCCTAAGCGTTTGAAACAGACTGTATGTCATTCGTTTCCATGGTCTCATTGTTGGAATTTTAAATTTTGACATTTCAACGTGAAAAATAAAATCACCCAAGCAAGGTCCCATCTCGTGACAACCTAAAAGAACGAAATTCCCATTTAGTTCCGCTTAACCGTTTGGAACAGACTGTATCCTTTTTCATTATGACATATGTCAAATGGATCGACATTTTAAACACGTGACATTTTTTAATACCAACATGACATACAGCTTCAAAGGTGCAAACTATTGAAAACAAAATTCCCTATTAGTTTGTTCTTACAAAAGTGAACAGCTTATATTTTTATTATCTGTCTCATTTTGTAATACGAAACTAAAAGGGAAACTTCATTTTTTATGTTGTATATTTAAAATATCATCTTAGGGTGGTAATTCTGAAGTGACACCTTTCAAATATTTGACATGTCCATCACAATATTGACATGTCAATTTGTTATCTGACATATGTAGTTTTTGGTTGAATATAACCTCGATATAATAAAACTTAACCACAAATTTAAAAGCCAGATTACAAGTTCACATGTTTCCATAAAATTATATTTACACCAAAACAGTCACCAAAGTAACCAGATCTAGTTTCGTATTACAAAATGAGACAGATTATACAAATATAGATCATGTCAGTGTTAAGGCACAACCGTCAAATGGACATTTAAAATTGACAATTATAGGACAAGTATACTCTATTTTTTTAAAGAACGAAGTAGATGGCGCTGCGAACGCGGCCGGTTTCACACTGTATCAAAATAAAGTTTATAATTTAATATTAAATAAATTTTGCGGTAAATACAAATTTGACGTTTCAAAATTAATGTTGTTGTTAAAATGTTAGCAAATGTACCTAGGCACTAAAGACCTTAGCAGATGATGTGCCTTATTTTCAAGGTCTTAATAAAAAAAATGACTGATGGACTTTTTGGTCATAATCTTCTACAAATATTATTTGTTACAGGTCTGTAAAATTTCGCAGTACACAAAAAAGAAAAGTAGTTGTAGAGGAAGAAATTATTGACGATGATTCTGAAGAACCAGCTGAAAAAGAACAAAAACTAAATGAAACTGAAACAGACCCGCTTGTTGAATCCGTATCAAAAGAGGAAGTCCAGTCATCTTCATCTTCATCTACTAGTAAAAATAATACATGGAATCGTAGTGTTGGTGTTATGTCAAGAAAAAATTTAATTGGCTTAGTTAAAATTAAGAAATCTGAAGTTAAAGATCCCAACGAAGTGCCAAAAACTGATACAAATTCGACAGGATCCAAAGAAAAGGATGCTGTGACAAATTCTGTACCTGATCAGAAATCTGCAGTACTTGTAGCAGAACCAACGAATGGTTTGTCTTTGTTAGGGGCGTACTCAGGGAGTGACAGTAATGATAGTGATTGATATTGTTTTCTGTTTAGTTAGGTTTGTGTTAATATCAACAAAAAAATATGTGATAACACTAGTTAACACATATTTGTTTTCCTCAAAACAAAACCATATTTTTTAATTAATTTTGAGATACTAAATCGAATTTTATTTTTCAAAAAATTCGGTGTTATCTAGATTTTGAGATATAAAAAAAAAATATGTTAAGTGTGAATTTTCTCACATTTCAGGGTTTTTGTAGTTATTTAATAAGTGTCAGAAGTCAACAGAATGCTGGATGTCTAGGACATTTTTTTTTTATATTCAAAATCAACAGTTTTTATGGTGATCATTATTATTATTCGTTATTTGAGTGTTAAGATCTTCCATTTAATTTTTTTTTAAACTATATTCTTTATTCTCTAAGCCTTGCGGCGTTCAGGATATTAGCCATTAGCCATTACGAATAGAAATAGAAAAATCAAAAATAAAATAACGTACAATAAAATACAATTTACAATATTTTTTTAACTCCATTCTTTCTTCTTCCTCCAGTGCCCCTCTCTTTCTTCCTATTCTCATTCTAGTTTCTCTCTCCGATCTCCGATCTCCTTCCTTCTTGCTCCCAGTTCTTTCGCCCATCTTTCTCCTTTGCCTTTCTCACTCATCAGTTCCTTTATATCTTCCTCCCAGACTGCCATCTCCTTGCAACTCTTTGCTAAATGCTCTATCGTTTACTCTTCTTCCTTACACATTCTGCAGAGCTTGTTCTCTGGCTTTGCCCAGTTACTGTTGTTCCTCTCTTCGTTGCCGCATCATAGAACTAACTAACTAACTCTTTATATCTTTTCACACTCTGTCTATACTTTCATGTTCCTGTACCTCCTGTTGAGATCTTTCATTTAATTTTTTTAAAACGTAATTCAAATAATTTGCGAAAATTTCGTCACAATAAAATTTAAATTAAAATATCCCAGAGATTTTTTCTGTATTTGCTTCGTATCTAAGTCTTCATTAAATTAATAAGAAATATTTTTTAAATGGCACAATTTTTTTTCAATTTCAAAAACGTATTTGTCACTATTTATGTGCTCAGCTGTTAAATATTTAAAAATAAAAAAAATCTTACTCCATAAGAAAGTTATTAAATATTAAAAAATTTCAAACGCCGCCCTTTGTTGACGTAGCTGGCCGTCAAGAGTGTCTTAGATTAATATGTGCGCAAATGACGCCAATAATTTGTCATTTTCGTTAATTTTTAAAACAAATAATGAAAATATAAAATGATATAAACAATAAACTTTATGTTTGACAACATTAGTAAGAGATAGAATGAATGCTCATGCACTCACGAGTGAGATAATAAACGTACGTCGAATACTAATAAGCAGAATATTCACTGCCGACAGCTATGTTACAATGACGCAAATTTTAAAATTGTAAAAGTATTTAAAATTATTTTTGCCAAAATCATAACGAAATTTACAAAATAATATATGCCACTGTGTATAAAAACTGCTTAATATTTATTTTTTTAAAAAATCACTATACCGATCTATTTTAATAAGCGTTTCAAGATTATTCTTAAAAATCCAATAACTTACAATAATTTTTTTATTTTCAAAAGTAATATTATCATGATTTTTAAAGGGTTTATTTTTGTTTTTAATCCTGTGATGCCGGGATCAATTAAACGCCGGAAAAAAACGCCTTGCATTAAAAAAAAAAAAAAAACCAAATTATAGAATTTATTCTGAAATGTGAATATGCATGTAATATATTTTTCAGACTTTGGCTTCAGACTTTAGGACCTGTTCTCGGTCTGGAGTCACCAGAGAAATTAATAAGTCAAAATGAACATAATAAAATTTCTTATTTTTTATTTATTCGCTATCAAGATGAATAAATCTATCTGGAGTGAAATGAAGCAAAACTGTTTGTTGATAGACAGATGACAGATTAACATGCGACACTTTAACATGGACAGATTAACATGCGACAGATGAACATAGACACATTTAAACACACGACAAATGAACACCGTGACATATTATCATAGCGACAGATTAACATAAGTCAATTGAACACACGACATTTGATCTCACATTTCATTTTTATTTTTTATTTACCCTAGCATATAAGTTCAGCGGTTGGCCAATGGTTGTTCAACAGTTGGCCAATGGTTGTTCATCGGTTGGTCATCATTTAGTCAGCGATTGGTCAACGGTTGGTCAGCGACAGAATACAGATTTGCAGATTTATTTATATAGATTTTCAAAATCAGATAATTATGAGAGAAATTATGTTTCGTAATTGAGATTTTTTTATATTTTTGTTTTGATCTATGAGATAACTTGGTATATATTGAACTTTTTGGTTATTTTAAACAATCTTATACTTTGGTATATCTCGATGTCGGTAGGTAAAAAAATGATTTCGTTCTAATAAGTTTGTTTATTAGTGAAGCGATTATAGGTACATTAGAACAAAAAAATAAAAATGAAATGTGAGATCAAATGTCGTGTGTTCAATTGACTTACGTTCATATGTCACTATGATAATATGTCACAGTGTTCATTTGTCATGTGTTAAAATGTGTCTATGTTCATCTGTCGTATGTTAATCTGTCGCATCTTAATCTGTCTCGTGTTTAAGTGTCGCATATTATTCTGTCGTATGTTAAAATGTCGTGGAACCATCCCGACCACGTGGTTTTCATACAGTGTCGTAAGTCGAGAAAACAACACTTTCTGCTCTATTTTACATTAAGGATTATTACTAACATCTGAAAAATTATAAAATCTGTTAGTACTTATAATAAATAAATCTGATTAATACGCCTTATTTGGACTAAAACTGTTTTAAACAACTATTAAAATAATTTATTTTGTGTAAACTCTAATTGTAAAGTCCTGCGTGTTGATACAGTTTTGACAAAACAAATTTTCACAAGCACATCGTGATGCAAAATATCTAGAGTAGACTTCTAAAACCTATTTAATTTTATGTACCTATAGAATAAAGATATATGTATATTGTGTTCACTTTTTTTAGGACAAACCAGATCTAGGTATTTTGGTTACTTTTATAGTGTATCACTGATTTTAAATGTCATTAAAAAAATTCTTACACTATAAAACAGACTTGAGATTTGTTGGTTATCATTTTTCATCATGATATATGTTGAATGTAATGACACATTAAGAAAGTAACATTTTTTATCATTTGTTAATGCCAACGTGACATACAATTTCAAAGGTGCAACCTATTCAAATCAAAATTTCCTTTTAGTTTGTTTTTACAAAAGTGAACACAGTAATTTGTAAGTTTTACTTCTGTTTTTACTGTACAAATTACTATTTTTGTATATATGGTTTTAATAAAGAATAAAATTGTATTAAAATACAAACATTATTTTTAATTTCAGAATATATCCTACAATCTATAGTCCCTAGATAAATGCTACATTTAGTTGTCAAAATCTAGTTCCGCTTAAGCCTGTAACGAATCGTTTAGACCGCCGGAGCAATGACTAGAACTTTCACAAACCACCCGTCCCGAGAACTTCTTTAAATGCATTCTAGCATTTTTTAGGGATTTTAAAGGGTACATTACAGTCAATATTTGTGAGAATTCAGACAATTGAAAATTAAAAATTTTACGTTTACAACACGTAACTTTAAAACATTTTGAATAAAACAATTCTTGACCGTATTTTATAGATAAATATATAGGTATTTTTTGCATACCCTGTAAAAATTGTGAAGCCAAATATGTTGGTCAGAGTAAACGGTATTTAAAAACAAGACTAAAAGAACACGAGAACAACATTAGTAAAAATAAAATTAACAATAACAAAAGTAACAACTCTATTGTAGAACATGCCAACAAACTAAAACATCAATTTGACTTTCCTAATACAACAATACTGAATGTTGAACAAAATTTAACTAAAAGATTATTATTAGAAATGATTTATATTAAAAAAGACAGTTGTAATATTAATGCTAAAACTGACATAGATAATTTAAGCAAAATTTATTATCTATATATATAAAATCGTAACTAAGCTACCTACTCATAATCAACGCCCAGCCCAAACCACTGAACCTACAATCATGAAATTCGGCGAGTATATTCCCTCCATGACGTAAGCACCCACTAAGAACGGATTTTTCGAAACTCATCCTCTAAGTGGGTGAAAAGGGGGTTAAAAGGGGTAAAATATGGCTTCACGGTTTCCTTAATATCTCTTAGGTCCAATAAGATATCGACTTGGTTTTTGCTTACAAAGATTACTCATGTAAATATTAAAAAACTTATTTCAGGATTTTGTTCTAATTGACCCCTAAAGGGGTGAGTCTACAATCAGGGTGAATTATAGAACCCTTCGCATCTTCTGTGTTTTTTGTGTTATAACATTCCTTTTTGGCATATAGGTATCTTTTTAGAAAATTTAGAAAGTGTTTTGACCGTTTTTTTAAATTTCACCCCTAAAGGGGTAAATTGGTATATTTTATTCGATAGAATTTCGTCTAGATAAAGAAACATAAAATTCGGGGAGTATATTCCTTTTATGACTTAAGAACCCCCTAAGAAATAATTTTTTGAAATTCGGCCTCTCAGGGGTTAAAAGGGGTGAAATGTGTTTTCACGGATTCCTCAGTATCTTTTAGGTCAAGAATATATCGCCTTGCTTTTGCTTACAAAGACTACCCACATAAATGTTGAAAAACTTATTTTTCAGGATTTTGTACTAATCATCCCCTAAAGGTGTGAATCTACAATCAGGGTGAATTATGGAACCCTTCGCATCTTCTGTGTTTGTTGTGTTATAACATTTCTTTTAGGCATATAGGTGTCTTTTGAAAATATTTAAGTGTATTGACCTTTTTTTTTAAATTTCACCCCTAAACGGGTAATTTGGTATTTTATATTCGATAGAATGTCGTCTAGACAGAGAAACATAAAATTCGGGGAGTATATCCTTTTTATGACTTAACAACCCCCTAAGAAATGATTTATGGAAATTCAACCCCTAAGGGGTGAAATGGGGTAAAATGTGTTTTCACGGATTCCTCAATATCTCACAGGTCCAATTATATATCGCCTTCATATTTGCTTCTAAATATTATCCATATAAATGTTGCAAAACTTATTTCAGGATTTTGTCCTATTCATCCCCTAAAAGGGTGAATCTACAATCAGGGAGAATAATAGAACCCGACGTATTTCCTGTGTTTGTTGAGTTATTAAATTCCTATTTGGCATATAGATGTCTTTTTAAAATATCTCGATGGTTTTGATAGTTTTTCAAAATTTCACCCCTAAAGAGGTAAAAAGATATTTTTTATTTGATAGAACATCCCTTGGACATAGATACATGATGTTCGCAAAGTATATTCCCTCCATGAGGTAAGCATACACTAAGACGGGATTTTTCGAAATTCAACCCCTAAAGGGTGAAATATAATTTCAAGGATTCTTAAATATCTCTACAGACTAATAAGATATCGTCTTGGTTTTTCTTACAAAGATTATCCATAAAAATATTGAAAAACTTATTTCAGGATTTGGTTCTAACCCACCCCTAAAGTGGTGAATTTCCGAACAGGGTTAATTATACAACCCATCATATTCCCTGTCTTTGTTGAGTTATAAAATTCCTTTTGGCATATAGGTGTCTTCAAAATATCTTGAAATGGTATTGACAGTTTTTAAAATTTCACCCTTAAGGGGTAAATGGGAATTTTGTATTCGATTGAACATCCCTTGCACATAGATAAATAAAATTCGTGAAGTATATTCCCTCCATGACGTAAGCAGCCACTAAGACGGGATTTTTCGAAATTCCACCCCTAAGAAGTGAAAAGGGGTGAAATGTGATTTCAAAGATTCCTCAATACCTCTTAGGACCAATAAGATATCGTCTTGGATTTTGCTTACAAAGATTACCCATACGAAAAACTTATTTCAGGATGTTGGCCGAATCAACCCCTATAGGGGTCTACAGTCGGGGTGAATTATACAACCCTTCGTATTTCCTGTGTTTATTGAGTTATAACAATCCTTTTTTGGCATATCGGTGTCTTTTTAAAATATCTCGAAATGGTTTTGACAGTTTTTAAAAATTTCACCCCTATAATTTTAACTCTAATTTTTATAAATATCTTTGCAAGTAAGTGTAATAATGTTTAATTTTATATTTTATTTATTATTAATTTTATATTTACTTTTTGTAATTTATTTTAACATACATGTACTTATTTTTAAGCTTTGAGAATGGTTCAGATAGAACCGAAACTAGTTAGCAAGTAAATAAATCTTTTTAAATATTTGACTAAATTTGCTTGTAATTATCGACCGAAACCCAAAAAATTTTATCTTTAAAACATTTTATTTATGGTTCATTGTTCAATGTTATTATCTAATAACTTTGACAATTCCTTGAACAATCTTTTTACCCTTCTTCCTAGATTCAGATAAAAAAATAACGCAAATAATTGTTGTAAAATGTGTTTTCCTCAGTGTTTGATTGGTAACACTGAATCCCCTGTTCGACAACATTTTTTATTCCTTTAACCCTCAAATTCCTAACACCGCCTAGATGTGAACAAAAATCTCCTTGAATAATAAACCATAAATAAAATATTTTTAAGTTACGTGTTGAAAACGTAAAATTTCTAATTTTCAATTGTCTGAATTCTCACAAATACCGACTATAATGTACCCTTTAAAATCCCTAAAAAATGCTAGAATGCATTCAAATAAATTCTCGGGACGGGTGGTTTGTGAAAGTTTTAATCATTGTTCCGGCGGTCTAAACGATTCGATACAGGTTTAAGCGGAACTAAATTTTGACAACTAGTAATTTTTATCGGTTAAATGAAGATTTTTGTTTAGTAAAAGCCAACTTCAAACCTAAAAAAAATAGCTCATGACAACTTAAGAAAATTAAAATACCATTTGGTTCCGCTTAAAGGTTTGGAATAGCCTATAGTATTTTAATATGATTGACAGACGAAAATATTATAACTTTTTTATGTTGCAATACTCTAGTGCTCCAATTTTTTTCCTTGGCCAAATAAATATTCTATGCTAATGTAGTGTCACTAATGCTAAATTTGCATTCAAATTTAACCTAAAGTGTAATTTATTACCTGTAGACCTATAACCGGTAATCCCGCCCTGAGTCGATTCTGGGCAGGTAGTGCCAAAAGGGTTTATATATGCCAAAAGGTTTATAAGGGTGAAAGAAGAACAATATATTTTTTTTATTTTTGTATATTTACTAGTCAAGTATTACAATCCCGTTAGTTCTGTAAATGTTTTTTTTTTTTTTTTTTTGATGTGCAACGAAAGGCGAACATCCGTAATACGTCGCTTGCACTCAACTGATTGTTTTTAGCAAAAATACGTGTAATTTTACTTAATCGGCTTTTTTTAGTGTTTCTTATGCAGTCTTATGCCCATATTCACCTGATTTATCCCCTAACGACTGTTTTTAGTTTCCGAATATCAAACAAAAAATACGTGGACAGAGATTTTCATCACCTAAAGAAGCTGTTGAAGCCTTCGAAAACCATGTTTTTAAGATACCAACTTCAGAGTGGAAAAAAATGTTTCGAAAATTGGTTTGAACGCATGCAGAACTGTATAAATCTTAAAAGCAAATATTTTGAAAATAAAACGGTTTGTTCTAAAAAAATATTTTTCTTTCTTAGTTTAAAACTTAAAAGGCCCTCGTATGTAACGTAAATATGTCCTAAACATAAATCAGAACTTATGCCGATATCTGGAGTACAATCTTAAAAATGTTGGATTGATTTAAATCAGTGGTGCGCAAACCGTGGGTCGGGACCCCCAGAGGGGTCGCGAGAATAATTTTCGGAGTCGCCAAATTCAAAGAAATTTATATGACAATAAAAAATGTTTCTTCAATAAGTATCAGGTACCAGTAAAATAGTGAAATGAAATTTTATTCTTTATTAAAATAGAACTATATATTTTCACGAAAACAACTGTCCGTATTAATACCTAATCAGAGCATACTAATACTAGCCTTTACTAACATCAGCGCGTAGATGCGATTCTGAACTGAACTGAACTATGGTGTTAAAACTTTTATAGAATTTTTATGATTTAAATTAAAGGAAGATTTAAATTAAATCTAAACGTAAGCGAAGTTATAATAAATTTGTTTTATTTTCTGACTGGTCCGAATCCCATTACATTCAACTATAATTTTTATGATGGTTTAAAAGTTTAGTGCGCTATTTTAAAAAGGCGGCATTTTGATCAATGACGTCACTGGTACTCTTTTAAAAACACCCTGTAAGTGCAAATCCCAGAAAGAATTTCGTAGTCCTTAAGCGGTTAACCGCTTAAGGATTACGCCCGAGTATGCTCGGGCGACTATTATGTGCGAAAATTCCCACACCCCAGATAACTCGGGCAAGCTTTACCTGCAGAAAATATCACTCCCGAATGGCCTCCCAAATTTGATCACTGAAAGTGCCAAAATTATACTTAACGCTGATGACACTACCGTCCTGACAAGACATACATGTGGTCAGAAATACAGAACTGGAAATGGTGAGAATTAAAGATTAGTTCACTTCAAACCAACTTTCCCTTAACCGCGTAAGGACTTCGCCCAAGTATGCTTTGGTGGCTAGTATGTACGAAAATTCCAACACCCGAGATAACTCGGGCAAGCTTTACCTGCAGAAAACATAACTTCTGAATGGCCTCCCAAATTTGAATACTGAAGGTGCCAAAATTATACTTAACGCCGATTACACTTCCGTCCTGACAAGACATACATGTGGTCAGAAATACAGAACTGGAAATGGTGAGAATTAAAGATTAGTTCACTTCAACCAACTTTCTCTTAACCGCTTAAGGACTACGCCCGAGTATGCTCGGGCGGCTAGTATGTACGAAAATTCCCACACCCGAGATAACTCGGGCAATCTTTACCTGCAGAAAATATCACTCCCAAATGGCCTCCCAAATTTGCTTACTGAAAGTGCCAAAATTATACTAAACGCCGATGACACTACCGTCCTGACAAGACATACATGTGGTCAGAAATACAGAACTGGAAATGGTGAGGATTAAAGATTAGTTCACTTCAAACAAACTTTCCCTTAACCGCTTAAGGACTACATCCGAGTATGCACGGGCGGCTATTATGTGCAAAAATTCCCACACCCGAGATAACTCGGGCAAGTTTTACCTGCAGAAAAGATCACTCCCGAATGGCCTCCCAAATTTGCTTACTGAAAGTGCCAAAATTATACATAACACCAATGACACTACCGTCCTGACAAGACATACATATGGTCAGAAATACAGAACTGGAAATGGTGAGAATTAAAGATTAGTTTACTTCAAACCAACTTTCCCTTAACCGCTTAAGGACTACGCCCGAGTACGCTCGGGCGGCTGTTATGTGCGAAAATTCCCACACCCGAGATAACTCGGGCAAGCTTTACCTGCAGAAAATATCACTCCCGAATGGCCTTTCAAATTTGCTTACTGAAAGTGACAAAATTATACTAAACGCCGATGACACTACCGTCCTGACAAGACATACATGTGGTCAGAAATACAGAACTGGAAATGGTGAGAATTAAAGATTAGTTCACTTCAAACCAACTTTCCCCTAACCGCTTAAGGACTACGCCCGAGTATGCATGGGCGGCTATTATGTGCGAAAATTCCCACACCCGAGATAACTCGGGCAAGTTTTACCTGCAGAAAAGATCACTCCCGAATGGCCTCCCAAATTTGCTTACTGTAAGTGCCAAAATTATACTTAACAACGATGACACTACCGTCCTGACAAGACATACATGTAGTCAGAAATACAGAACAAGGAATGGCGAGTATTAAATAAATGTTCACTTCAAACCAACTTTCCCTTAACCGCTTAAGGACTACGCCCGAGTATGCTCCGGCGGCTATTATGTGCGAAAATTCCCACATCCGAGATAACTCGGGCAAGCTTTACCTGCAGAAAATATCACTCCCAAATGGCCTCCCAAACTTGATTACTGAAAGTGCCAAAATTATACTAAACGCCAATGACACTACCGTCCTGACACGACATACATGTGGTCAGAAATACTGAACTGGAAATGGTGAGAATTAAAGATTAGTTCACTTCAAACCAACTTTCACTTAACCGCTTAAGGACTACGCCCGAGTATGCTTGGGCGGCTAGTATGTACGAAAATTCCAACACCCGAGATAACTCGGGCAAGCTTTACCTGCAGAAAACATAACTTCTGAATGGCCTCCCAAACTTGATTACTGAAGGTGCCAAAATTATACTTAACGCCGATTACACTACCGTCCTGACAAGACATACATGTGGTCAGAAATACAGAACTGGAAATGGTGAGAATTAAAGATTAGTTCACTTCAAACCAACTTTCCCTTAAACGCTTAAGGACTACGCCCGAGTATGCTCGGGCGGCTATTATGTGCGAAAATTCCCACACCCGAGATAACTCGGGCAAGCTTTACCTGCAGAAAAGATCACTCCCGAATGGCTTCCCAAATTTGCTTACTGAAAGTGCCAAAATTATACATAACGCCGATGACACTACCGTCCTGACAAGACATACATGTGGTCAGAAATACAGAACTGGAAATGGTGAGAATTAAAGACTAGTTCACTTCAAACCAACTTTCCCTTATCCGCTTAAGGACTACGCCCAAGTATGCTTGGGCGGCTAGTATGTGCGAAAATTCCCACACCCGAGATAACTCGGGCAAGCTTTACCTGCAGAAAACATAACTTCAGAATGGCCTCCCAAATTTGATTACTGAAATTGCCAAAATTATACTTAACGCCGATTACACTACCGTCCTGACAAGACATACATGTGGTCAGAAATACAGAACTGGAAATGGTGAGAATTAAAGATTAGTTCACTTCAACCAACTTTCCCTTAACCGCTTAAGGACTACATCCGAGTATGCCCGGGCGGCTATTATGTGCGAAAATTCCCACACCCGAGATAACTCGGGCAAGTTTAACCTACAGAAAAGATCACTCCCGAATGGCCTCCCAAATTTGCTTACTGAAAGTGCCAAAATTATACTTAACACCGATGACACTACCGTCCTGACAAGACATACATGTAGTCAGAAATACAGAACAAGAAATGGTGAGAATTAAATATAAGTTCACTTCAAACCAACTTTCCCTTAACCGCTTAAGGACTACGCCCGAGTATGCTCCGGCGGCTATTATGTGCGAAAATTCCCACATCCGAGATAACTCGGGTAAGCTTTACCTGCAGAAAATATCACTCCCGAACGGCCTCCCAAAATTGATCACTGAAAGTGCCAAAATTATACTTAACGCCGATTACACTACCGTCCTGACAAGACATACATGTGGTCAGAAATACAGAACTGGAAATGGTGAGAATTAAAGATAAGTTCACTTCAAACCAACTTTCCCTTAACCGCTTAAGGACTACGCCCGAGTATGCTCGGGCGGCTATTATGTGCGATAATTCCCACACCCGAGATAACTCGGGCAAGCTTTACCTGCAGAAAAGATCACTCCCGAATGGCCTCCCAAATTTGATTACTGAAAGTGCAAAAATTATACCTTACGCCGATGACACTACCGTCCTGACAAGACATACATGTAGTCAGAAATACAGAACAAGAAATGGTGAGAATTAATTATAAGTTCACTTCAAACCAACTTTCCCTTAGCCGCTTAAGGACTACGCCCAAGTATGCTTGGGCGGCTATTATATGCGAAAATTCCCACACCCGAGATAACTCGGGCAAGCTTTACCTGCAGAAAACATAACTTCAGAATGGCCTCCCAAATTTGATTACTGAAAGTGCCAAAATTATACTTAACGCCGATTACACTACCGTCCTGACAACACATACATGTGGTCAGAAATACAGAACTGGAAATGGTGAGAATTAAAGATTAGTTCACTTCAACCAACTTTCCCTTAACCGCTTAAGGACTACGCACGAGTATGCTCGGGCGGCTATTATGTGCGAAAATTCCCACACCCGAGATAACTCGGTTAGATTTACCTGCAGAAAATATCACTCCCGAATTGCCTCCCAAATTTGATCACTGAAAGTGCCAAATTTATACTTAACGCCGATGACACTACCGTCCTGCCAAGACATACATGTGGTCAGAACTACAGAACTGGAAATGGTGAGGATTAAAGATTAGTTCACTTCAAACCAACTTTCCCT
This sequence comes from Liopterus haemorrhoidalis, assembly GCA_963971575.1. Lineage (NCBI taxonomy): Eukaryota > Metazoa > Arthropoda > Insecta > Coleoptera > Dytiscidae > Liopterus > Liopterus haemorrhoidalis. Next base: position 48,786,463 of record OZ020611.1, read on the forward strand.
TAACCGCTTAAGGACTGCATCCGAGTATGCACGGGCGGCTATTATGTGCGAAAATTCCCACACCCGAGATAACTCGGGCAAGTTTTACCTGCAGAAAAGATCACTCCCGAATGGCCTCCCAAATTTGCTTACTGAAAGTGCCAAAATTATACTTAACGCCGATGACACTACCGTCCTGACAAGACATACATGTGGTCAGAAATACAGAACTGAAAATGGTGAGAATTAAAGATTAGTTTACTTCAAACCAACTTTCCCTTAACCGCTTAAGGACTACGCCCGAGTATGCTCGGGCGGCTGTTATGTTCGAAAATTCCCACACCCGAGATAACTCGGGCAAGCTTTACCTGCAAAAAATATCACTCCCGAATGGCCTCCCAAATTTGCTTACTGAAAGTGACAAAATTATACTTAACGCCGATGACACTACCGTCCTGACAAGACATACATGTGGTCAGAAATACATAACTGGAAATGGTGAGGATTAAAGATTAGTTCACTTCAAACCAACTTTCCCTTAACCGCTTAAGGACTACGCCCGAGTATGCACGGGCGGCTATTATGTGCGAAAATTCCCACACCCGAGATAACTCGGGCAAGTTTTTCTTGCAGAAAAGATCACTCCCGAATGGCCTCCCAAATTTGATTAGTGAAAGTGCCAAAATTATACTTAACGCCGATTACACTACCGTCCTGACAAGACATACATGTGGTCAGAAATACAGAACTGGAAATGGTGAGAATTAAAGATTAGTTCTCTTCAAACCAACTTTCCCTTAACCGCTTAAGGACTACGCCTGAGTATGCTCGGGCGGCTTTAATGTGAGAAAATTCCCACACCCGAGATAACTCGGGCAAGCTTTACCTGCATAAAAGATCACTCCCGAATGGCCTCCCAAATTTGCTTACTGAAAGTGACAAAATTATACTTAACGTCGATGACACTACCTTCCTGACAAGACATACATGTGGTCAGAAATACAGAACTGGAAATGGTGAGAATTATAGATTAGTTCACTTCAAACCAACTTTCCCTTAACCACTTATGGACTACGCCCGAGTATGCTCGGGCGGCTATTATGTGCAAAAATGCCCTCAACCGAGATAAATCGGGCAAGCCTTACCTGCAGAAAATATAACTCCCGAATGGCCTCCCAAATTCGATTACTGAAAGTGCCAAAATTATACCTTACGCCAAAGACACAACCGTCCTGACAAGACATACATGTGGTAAGAAATACAGAACTGGAAATGGTGAGAATTAAAGATTAGTTCACTTCAAACCAACTTTCCCTTAACCGCTTAAGGACTACGCCCGAGTATGCTCGGGCGGCTATTATGTGCGAAAATTCACACACCCGAGATAACTCGGGCAATCTTTACCTGCAGAAAAGATCACTCCCGAATGGCTTCCCAAATTTGATTACTGAAAGTGCCAAAATTATACCTTACGCCGTTGACACTACCGTCCTGACAAGACATACATGTGGTCAGAAATACAGAACAAGAAATGGTGAGATTTAAAGATTAGTTCACTTCAAACCAACTTTCCCTTAACCGCTTAAGGACTACGCCCGAGTATGCTCGGGCGGCTATTATGTGCGAAAATTCACACACCCGAGATAACTCGGGCAATCTTTACCTGCAGAAAAGATCACTCCCGAATGGCCTCCTAAATTTGCTAACTGAAAGTGCCAAAATTACACTTAAGGCCGATGACACTACTGTCCTGACAAGACATACATGTGGTCATAAATACAGAACTGGAAATGGTAAGAATTAAAGATCAGTTCACTTCAAACCAACTTTCCCTTAACCGCTTAAGGATTACGCCCGAGTATGCTCGGGCGGCTATTATGTGAGAAAATTCCCACACCCGAGATAACTCGGGCAAGCTTTACCTGCAGAAAAGATCACTCCCGAATGGCCTCCCAAATTTGATTACTGAAAGTGCCAAAATTATACCTTACGCCGATGACACTACCGTCCTGACAAGACATACATGTAGTCAGAAATACAGAACAAGAAATGGTGAGAATTAATTTCACTTTAAACCAACTTTCCCTTAGCCGCTTAAGGACTACGTCCAAGTATGCTTGGGCGGCTATTATATGCGAAAATTCCCACACCCGAGATAACTCGGGCAAGCTTTACCTGCAGAAAACATAACTTCAGAATGGCCTCCCAAATTTGATTACTGAAAGTGCCAAAATTATACTTAACGCCGATTACACTACCGTCCTGACAAGACATACATGTGGTCAGAAATACAGAACTGGAAATAGTGAGAATTAAAGATTAGTTCACTTCAACCAACTTTCCCTTAACCGCTTAAGGACTACGCACGAGTATGCTCGGGCGGCTATTATGTGCGAAAATTTCCACACCCGAGATAACTCGGTTAGCTTTACCTGCAGAAAATATCACTCCCGAATTGCCTCCCAAATTTGATGACACTACCGTCCTGACAAGGCATACATGTGGTCAGAAATACATGACTGGAAATGGTGAGGATTAAAGATTAGTTCACTTCAAACCAACTTTCCCTTAACCGCTTAAGGACTACGCCCGAGTATGCACGGGCGGCTATTATGTGCGAAAATTCCCACACCCGAGATAACTCGGGCAAGTTTTACCTGCAGAAAAGATCAATCCCGAATGGCCTCCCAAATTTGCTTACTGTAAGTGCCAAAATTATACTTAACACCGATGATACTACCGTCCTCACAAGACATACATGTGGTCAGAAATACAGAACTGGAAATGGTGAGAATTAAAGATCAGTTCACTTCACACCAACTTTCACTTAACCGCTTAAGGACTACGCCCGAGTATGATCGGGCGGCTATTATGTGCGAAAATTCCCACACCCGAGATAACTCGGGCAAGCTTTACCTGCAGAAAAGATCACTCCCGAATGGCCTCCCAAATTTGATTACTGAAAGTGCCAAAATTATACCTTACGCCGATGACACTACCGTCCTGACAAGACATACATGTAGTCAGAAATACAGAACAAGAAATGGTGAGAATTAATTATAAGTTCACTTCAAACCAACTTTCCCTTAGCCGCTTAAGGACTACGCCCAAGTATGCTTGGGCGGCTATTATATGCGAAAATTCCCACACCCGAGATAACTCGGGCAAGTTTTACCTGCAGAAAAGATCAATCCCGAATGGCCTCCCAAATTTGCTTACTGTAAGTGCCAAAATTATACTTAACACCGATGATACTACCGTCCTCACAAGACATACATGTGGTCAGAAATACAGAACTGGAAATGGTGAGGATTAAAGATTAGTTCACTTCAAACCAACTTTCCCTTAACCGCTTAAGGACTACGCCCGAGTATGCTCGGGCGTCTGTTATGTGCGAAAATTCCCACACCCGAGATAACTCTGGCAAGCTTTACCTGCAGAAAATATCACTCCCAAATGGCCTCCCAAATTTGCTTACTGAAAGTGACAAAATTATACTTAACGCCGATGACACTACCGTCCTGACAAGGCATACATGTGGTCAGAAATACATAACTGGAAATGGTGAGGATTAAAGATTAGTTCACTTCAAACCAACTTTCCCTTAACCGCTTAAGGACTACGCCCGAGTATGCACGGGCGGCTATTATGTGCGAAAATTCCCACACCCGAGATAACTCGGGCAAGTTTTACCTGCAGAAAAGATCACTCCCGAATGGCCTTCCAAATTTGCTTACTGTAAGTGCCAAAATTTGACTTAACACCGATGATACTACCGTCCTGATAAGACATACATGTGGTCAGAAATACAGAACTGGAAATGGTAAGAATTAAAGATCAGTTCACTTCAAACCAACTTTCCCTTAACCGCTTAAGGATTACGCCCGAGTATGCTCGGGCGGCTATTATGTGCGAAAATTCCCACACCCGAGATAACTCGGGCAAGTTTTACCTGCAGAAAATATCACTCCCGAACGGCCTCCCAAAATTGATCACTGAAAGTGCCAAAATAATACTAAACGCCGATGACACTACAGTCCTGACAAGACATACATGTGGTCAGATATACAGAACTGGAAATGGTGAGAATTAAAAATTAGTTCACTTCAAACCAACTTTCCCTTAACCGCTTAAGGACTACGCCCGAATATGCTCGGGCGGCTATTATGTGCGAAAATTCCCACACCCGAGATAACGCGGGCAAGTTTTACCTGCAGAAAATGTCACACACGAATGGCCTCCCAAATTTGCTTACTGAAAGTGGCAAAATTATACTTAACGCCGATGACACTATCGTCCAGACAAGACATACATGTGGTCAGAAATACAGAACTGGAAATGGTGAGAATTAAAGATTAGTTCACTTCAAACCAACTTTTCCTTATCCGCTTAAGGACTACGCACGAGTATGCTCGGGCGGCTATTATGTGCGAAAATTCCCACACCCGAGATAATTTGGGCAAGCTTTACCTGCAGAAAATATCACTTCTGAATGGCTTCCCAAATTTGATTACTGAAAGTGCCAAAATTATACTTAACGCCGATTACACTACCGTCCTGACAAGATTTACATGTGGTCAGAAATACAGAACTGGAAATGGTGAGAATTAAAGATTAGTTCACTTCAAACCAACTTTCCCTTAACCGCTTAAGGACTACGCCTCAGTATGCTCGGGCGGCTTTGATGTGAGAAAATTCCCACGCCCGAGACAACTCGGGCAAGCTTTACCTGCAGAAAAGATCACTCCCGAATGGCCTCCCAAATTTGCTTACTGAAAGTTACAAAATTATATTTAACGTCGATGACACTACCTTCTTGACAAGACATACATGTGGTCAGAAATACAGAACTGGAAATGGTGAGAATTATAGATTAGTTCACTTCAAACCAACTTTCCCTTAACCACTTATGGACTACGCCCGAGTATGCTCGGGCGGCTATTATGTGCAAAAATGCCCTCACCCGAGATAAATCGGGCAATCCTTACCTGCAGAAAATATAACTCCCGAATGGCCTCCCAAATTCGATTACTAAAAGTGCCAAAATTATACCTTACGCCGATGACACAACCGTCCTGACAAGACATACATGTAGTCAGAAATACAAAACAAGATATTGTGAGAATTAATTATAAGTTCACTTCAAACCAACTTTCCCTTAATCGCTTAAGGACTACGCCCGAGTATGCTCCGGCGGCTATTATGTGCGAAGATTCCTACACCCGAGATAACTCGGGCAAGCTTTACCTGCAGAAAATATCACTCCCAAATGGCCTCCCAAACTTGATTACTGAAAGTGCCAAAATTATACTTAACGCCGATTACACTACCGTCCTGACAAGACATACATGTGGTAAGAAATACAGAACTGGAAATGGTGAGAATTAAAGATTAGTTCACTTCAAACCAACTTTCCCTTAACCGCTTAAGGACTACGCCCATGTCTGCTCGGGCGGCTATTATGTGCGAGAATTCCCACACCCGAGATAATTCGGGCAAGCTTTACCTGCAGAAAATATCACTCCCAAATGGCCTCCCAAACTTGATTACTGAAAGTGCCAAAATTATACTTAACGCCGATTACACTACCGTCCTGACAAGACATACATGTGGTAAGAAATACAGAACTGGAAATGGTAAGAATTAAAGATTAGTTCACTTCAAACCAACTTTCCCTTAACCGCTTAAGGACTACGCCCGAGTATGCTCGGGCGGCTATTATGTGCGAAAATTCCCACACCCGAGATAACTCGGGCAAGCTTTACCTGCAGAAAAAATCACTCCGGAATGGCCTCCCAAATTTGCTTACTGAAAGTGCCAAAATTATTCTTAACGCCGATGACACTACCGTCCAGACAAGACACACATAGTCAGAAATACAGAACTGGAAATGGTGAGAATTAAAGATTAGTTCACTTCAAACCAACTTTCCCTTATCCGCTTAAGGACTACGCCCAAGTATGCTCGGGTGGCTATTATGTGAGAAAATTCCCACACCGTAGATAACTCGGGCAAGCTTTACCTGCAGAAAAGAACACTCCCGGATGGCCTCCAGAATTTGCTTACTGAATGTGCCAAAATTATACTTAACGCCGATGACACTACCGTCCTGACAAGACATACATGTGGTCAGAAATACAGAACTGGAAATGGTGAGAATTAAAGATTAATTCACTTCAAACCAACTTTCCCTTAACCGCTTAAGGACTTCGCCCGAGTATGTTCAGGCGGCTATTATGTACGAAAATTCCCACACCCAAGATAACTCGGGCAAGCTTTACCTGCAGAAAAGATCACTCCCGAATGGCCTCCCAAATTTGATTACTGAAAATGCCAAAATTATACTTAACGCCGATGACACTACCGTCCTGACAAGACATACATGTGGTCAGAAATACAAAACTGGAAATGGTGAGAATTGAAGATTATTTCACTTCAAACCAACTTTCCCTTAACCGCTTAAGGATTACGCCCAAGTATGCTCCGGCGGCTATTATGTGCGAAAATTCCCACACCCAAGATAACTCGGGCAAGCTTTACCTGCAGAAAATATCACTCCCGAATGGCCTCCCAAATTTGATCACTGAAAGTGCCAAAATTATACTTTACGCCGATTACACTACCGTCTTGACAAGACATACATGTGGTCAGAAATACAGAACTGGAAATGGTGAGAATAAAAGATTAGTTCACTTCAAACCAACTTTCCCTTAACCGCTTAAGCACTACGCCCGACTATGCTCGGGCTGCTATAATGTGCGAAAATTCCCACACCCGAGATAACTCGGACAAGCTTTACCTGCAGAAAAGGTTACTCCCGAATCGCCTCCCAAATTTGATTACTGAAAGTGCCAAAATTATACTTAACGCCGATGACACTACCGTCCAGACAAGACATACATGTGGTCAGAAATACAGAACTGGAAATGGTGAGAATTAAAGATTAGTTCACTTCAAACCAACTTTCATTTATCCGCTTAAGGACTACGCCCGAGTATGCTCGGGCGGCTATTTTGTGCGAAAATTCCCTTACCCGAGATAACTCGGGCAAGCTTTACCTGCAGAAAAGATCAATCCCGAATGGTCTCTCAAATTTGCTTACTGAAAGTGCCAAAATTATACTTAGCGCCGATGACACTACCGGCCTGACAAGACATACATGTGGTAAGAAATACAGAACTGGAAATGGTGAGAATTAAAGATTAGTTCACTTCAAACCAACTTTCCCTTAACCGCTTAAGGATTACGCCCGAGTATGCTTAGGCGGCTATTATGTGCGAAAATTCCAACACCCGAGATAACTCGGGCAAGCTTCACCTGCAGAAAATATCACTCCCGAATGGCCTCCCAAATTTGATCACTGAAAGTGCCAGAATTATACTTTACGCCGATTACACTACCGTCCTGACAAGACATACATGTGGTCAGAAATACAGAACTGGAAATGGTGACAATTAAAGATTAGTTCACTTCAAACCAACTTTCCCTTAACCGCTTAAGGACTACGCGCGAGTATGCTCCGGCGGCTATTATGTGCGAAAATTCCCACACCCGAGATAACACGGGCAAGCTTTACCTGCAGAAAAGTTCACTCCCGAATGGCCTCCCTAATTTGATTACGAAAAGTGCCAAAATTATACTTAACGCCGATGACACTACCATCCAGACAAGACATACATGTGGTAAGAAATACAGAACTGGAAATGGTGAGAATTAAAGATTAGTTCACTTCAAACCAACTTTCCCTTAACCGCTTAAGGACTACGCCCGAGTATGCGCGGGCGGCTATAATGTGCGAAAATTCACACACCCGAGATAACTCGGGCAAGCTTATCCTGCAGAAAATATCACTCCCGAATGGCCTCCCAAATTTGCTTACTGAAAGTGCCAAATTATACTTAACGCCGATTACACTACCGTCCTGACAAAACATTAATGTGGTCAGAAATACAGAACTGGAAATAGTGAGAAATAAAGATTAGTTTACTTCAAACCAACTTTCCTTAACCGCTTAAGGACTACGCCCGAGTATGCTCGGGCGGCTATTATGTGCGAAAATGCCCACACCCGAGATAACTCGGGCAAGCTTTACCTGCAGAAAAGATCACTCCCGAATGGCCTCCCAAATTTGCTTACTGAAAGTGCCAAATTATACTTAACGCCGATTTCACTACCGTCCTGACAAGACATTAATGTGGTCAGAAATACAGAACTGGAAATAGTGAGTATTAAAGATTAGTTTACTTCAAACCAACTTTCCTTAACCGCTTAAGGACTACGCCCGAGTATGCGCGGGCGGCTATAATGTGCGAAAATTCCCACACCCGAGATAACTCGGGCAAGCTTATCCTGCAGAAAAGATCACTCCCGAATGGCCTCCCAAATTTGCTTACTGAAAGTGCCAAATTATTCTTAACGCCGATTACACTACCGTCCTGACAAGACATTAATGTGGTCAGAAATACAGAACTGGAAATAGTGAGAATTAAAGATTAGTTTACTTCAAACCAACTTTCCTTAACCGCTTAAGGACTACGCGCGAGTATGCTCCGGCGGCTATTATGTGCGAAAATTCCCACACCCGAGATAACTCGGGCAAGCTTAACCTGCAGAAAAGATCACTCCCGAATGGCCTACCAAATTTGATTACTGAAAGTGCCAAAATTATACCTTACGCCGTTGACACTACCGTCCTGACAAGACATACATGTGGACAGAAATACAGAACAAGAAATGGTGAGATTTAAAGATTAGTTCACTTCAAACCAACTTTCCCTTAACCGCTTAAGGATTACGCCCGAGTATGCTCGGGCGGCTATTATGTGCGAAAATTCCAACACCCGAGATAACTCGGGCAAGCTTTACCTGCAGAAAATATCACTCCCGAATGGCCTCCTAAATTTGATTACTGAAAGTGCCAAAAAAATGCTTTACGCCGATTACACTACCGTCCTGACAAGACATACATGTGGTCAGAAATACAGAACTGGAAATGGTGAGATTTAAAGATTAGTTCACTTCAAACCAACTTTCCCTTAACCGCTTAAGGATTACGCCCGAGTATGCTCGGGCGGCTATTATGTGCGAAAATTCCAACACCCGAGATAACTCGGGCAAGCTTAACCTGCAGAAAATATCACTCCCGAATGGCCTCTCAAATTTGATCACTGCAAGTGCCAAAAAAATGCTTTACGCCGATTACACTACCGTCCTGACAAGACATACATGTGGTCAGAAATACAGAACTAGAAATGGTGAGAATTAAAGATAAGTTCACTTCAAACCAACTTTCCCTTAACCGCTTATGGACTACGCGCGAGTATGCTCCGGCGGCTATTATGTGCGAAAATTCCCACACCCGAGATAACACGGGCAAGCTTAACCTGCAGAAAAGATCACTCCCGAATGGCCTCCCAAATTTGATTACTAAAAGTGCCAAAATTATACTTAACGCCGATGACACTACCATCCAGACAAGACATACATGTGGTCAGAAATACAGAACTGGAAATGGTGAGAATTAAAGATCAGTTCATATCAAACCAACTTTCCCTTAACCGCTTAAGGATTACGCCCGAGTATGCTCGGGCGGCTATTATGTGCGAAAATTCCAACACCCGAGATAACTCGGGCAAGCTTTACCTGCAGAAAATATCACTCCCGAATGGCCTCCCAAATTTGATCACTGCAAGTGCCAAAAAAATGCTTTACGCCGATTACACTACCGTCCTGACAAGACATACATGTGGTCAGAAATACAGAACTAGAAATGGTGAGAATTAAATATAAGTTCACTTCAAACCAACATTCCCTTAACCGCTTATGGACTACGCGCGAGTATGCTCCGGCGGCTATTATGTGCGAAAATTCCCACACCCGAGATAACTCGGGCAAGCTTTTCCTGCAGAAAAGATCACTCCCGAATAACCTCCCAAATTTGATTACTGAAAGTGCCAAAATTATACCTTACGCCGTTGACACTACCGTCGTGACAAGACATACATGTGGTCAGAAATACAGAACAAGAAATGGTGAGATTTAAAGATTAGTTCACTTCAAACCAACTTTCCCTTAACCTCTTAAGGACTACGCCCGAGTATGCTCGGGCGGCTATTATGTGCGAAAATTCACACACCCGAGATAACTCGGGCAATCTTTACCGGCAGAAAAGATCACTCCCGAATGGCCTCCCAAATTTGCTTACTGAAAGTGCCAAAATTACACTTAACGCCGATGACACTACTGTCCTGACAAGACATACATGTGGTCAGAAATACAGAACTGGAAATGGTAAGAATTAAAGATTAGTTCACTTCAAACCAACTTTCCCTTAACCGCTTAAGGATTACGCCCGAGTATGCTCGGGCGGCTATTATGTGCGAAAATTCCCACACCCAAGATAACTCGGGCAAGCTTTACCTGCAGAAAATATCACTCCCGAATGGCCTCCCAAATTTGATCACTGCAAGTGTCAAGAAAATACTTTACGCCGATTACGCTACCGTCCTGACAAGACATACATGTGGTCAGAAATACAGAACTATAAATCGTGAGAATTAAAGGTTAGTTCACTTCAAACCAACTTTCCCTTAACCGCTTAAGGACTACGCCCGAATATGCTCGAGCGGCCATTATGTGCGAAAATTCCCACACCCGAGATAACGCGGGCAAGTTTTACCTGCAGAAAATGTCACACACGAATGGCCTCCCAAATTTGCTTACTGAAAGTGCCAAAATTATACTTAACGCCGATGACACTACCATCAAGACAAGACATACATGTGGTCAGAAATACAGAACTGGAAATTGTGAGAATTAAAGATTAGTTCACTTCAAACCAACTTTCCCTTAACCGCTTAAGGATTACGCCCGAGTATGTTCGGGCGGCTATTATGTGCGGAAATTCCCACACCCGAGATAACTCGGGCAAGCTTTTCCTGCAGAAAAGATCACTCCCGAATGGCCTCCCAAATTTGTTTACTGAAAGTGCCAAAATTATACCTTACGCCGTTGACACTACCGTCCTGACAAGACATACATGTGGTCAGAAATACAGAACAAGAAATGGTGAGATTTAAAGATTAGTTCACTTCAAACCAACTTTCCCTTAACCGCTTAAGGACTACGCCCGAGTATGCTTGGGCGGCTATTATGTGCGAAAATTCACACACTCGAGATAACTCGGGCAATCTTTACCGGCAGAAAAGATCACTCCCGAATGGCCTCCCAAATTTGCTTACTGAAAGTGCCAAAATTACACTTAACGCCGATGACACTACTGTCCTGACAAGACATACATGTGGTCAGAAATACAGAACTGGAAATGGTAAGAATTAAAGATCAGTTCACTTCAAACCAACTTTCCCTTAACCGCTTAAGGATTACGCCCGAGTATGCTCGGGCGGCTATTATGTGCGAAAATTCCCACACCCAAGATAACTCGGGCAAGCTTTACCTGCAGAAAATATCACTCCCGAATGGCCTCCCAAATTTGATTACTAAAAGTGCCAAAATTATACTTAACGCCGATGACACTACCATCCAGACAAGACATACATGTGGTCACAAATACAGAACTGGAAATGGTGAGAATTAAAGATCAGTTCATATCAAACCAACTTTCCCTTAACCGCTTAAGGATTACGCCCGAGTATGCTCGGGCGGCTATTATGTGCGAAAATTCCAACACCCGAGATAACTCGGGCAAGCTTTACCTGCAGAAAATATCACTCCCGAATGGCCTCCCAAATTTGATCACTGCAAGTGCCAAAAAAATGCTTTACGCCGATTACACTACCGTCCTGACAAGACATACATGTGGTCAGAAATACAGAACTAGAAATGGTGAGAATTAAATATAAGTTCACTTCAAACCAACATTCCCTTAACCGCTTATGGACTACGCGCGAGTATGCTCCGGCGGCTATTATGTGCGAAAATTCCCACACCCGAGATAACTCGGGCAAGCTTTACCTGCAGAAAATATCACTCCCGAATGGCCTCCTAAATTTGATTACTGAAAGTGCCAAAATTATACCTTACGCCGATGACACTACCGTCCTGACAAGACATACATGTGGTCAGAAATACAGAACTGGAAATGGTGAGAATTAAAGATTAGTTCACTTCAAACCAACTTTCCCTTAACCGCTTAAGGACTAAATTACTCCTAATCTAAGAAAATATAACGTAGATCAGCACATATATTGATGTTAATTCGCCCTTATACAGAGAGCGTAATGCCTTAAGAAAATTTTGAGTTGGTGTGTATGATGTCAATCCACTCTAAGGCTTAAACTACCTCGAGTGGCCCTTGTGCCACTGTTGATGCAAGTTTCTCTTAAATGAAAATTACAGTTTATTGATAACCTCCCATGTTCAAAATTGAACTTAGCGCAAATAGCCTTTGTCGCTGAGTACCAAAAATTTTAACTAACTAACTCTAAATTGAACTTATATTTACTCTATATACGCCTTTATCTAAGGACTCAGCACTTATGCAAATGTCAATTCGCCCTTATATAGAGGGAGCAGTATCTAACAGTGTACAATTTATTTATGTAGGTAGAAATTGTCCAACATAAGGAGATCTTTTTACTGTCAGATAGGCGGGCACTCCTACCCTCTACAGGCCGTCGTTTTAAACCGGGAGACTTAGTGGCGTTCGTAATATAAACTCTGAACTGAAACTACTAATTTGATTTACGAATCTCAAACAGCAAATAATTTAAAGGGAATTTATAACTTTGAAATTGGCTCAGCTTACGTTGGACCAATTATACAATTATTGTGAGTACAATTTTTTACTTTTGTTACTTTCTGAATATTTATGTATTGTCCCTGAACTGATTTGGATAATACCGAAAGGTGAGAGTGAGAAATGTGAAACGCAATTCCGGGATTTAAACAAGATTTAAACACAGACCCACGGCAGGCACTGTATTTATTAAAAAATTAAACAACAGTTACGCTACCTGCAAAATAAAACAAAGCAATACGAGCTACGTAAGCAACAGAAGCAAACAAGCCAAAAATAAACATAAAATACTATATACTCAGACTATCAAACATAGCGGTATGTGGGATAACTGTATGCATAAATTTGGGATGAAGAAGGAACAGAATGAAGAAGGACAGAACATAAATAATGAAATATAATAGAAACATGTTTAACAAATTAAATCTGTAAACCGGTATAATATTTTTGCACCTGTAAAATTTGACACTTGAAACATATTTTATAACACAAATTAACCTAAAAACTTTAAATCATGGGAAGAAATAGTGTAAACCTGTGTTATTTATTTATTTTTTGAGGTAGGCCAACAGTTCACCGAACAAAAGGCTTCCTCAAATTACAAAATAAAATCGTCCGTTTGAAGGTAAAACTCATTGACAATTTTTTGCAAAACAAGTCTTGGTCCCTAAATACATTAAATAAATTATATAAAGTATTTAGGAACTAAGAACTCATTACGCAGAAAATGGTCACTTAATAGCTTTTACCTTCAAAATAACTATAACACAAGAAAATTTGATATCATAACAAAATTTAACGTTAAGTGTTCGCGCCCCTCCACTAGGATACCTGTTTTAATATTTAAGTGGGGGGTTTTCTTAGCTTATATTTTTTCCTAACATAATATGCAACGAGCTCTGACTTTTAACGGCTCGCCATAGTATCCAACGAACGCTGGCTGTTAGCAGCTCGTGTTACTGTCGACAAGTCTATTACAACCTCGTGTTTCCGCAAACCACCAGTTTTAGGTCTATACAGAAGATGACCCCGTCTTTTATTATTCGCGATTGTCGTGAGGACTTATTTAAGTGTATCAACGCGGCTGTGTGTCCCATCTTTTCTCACTCCAGAGTGGACCAGACTACAGCAGTTCAAAGAGCGCTTTGATACGATTACGCATCAGTACGAGGTAAGTCCATTAACCAGTGTTTATCCCATCCTATCGCCAATATTCTACAATCGCGTAGATTACGCATTATACAGTCCACCCCGCTTATTTTAGTGCTCCTCTGAGCAGGAATCTGGTCAGTGTCCTCATCCGGGATCACTGCTCGATTACGCACTTAACATTAAGCGAGCGGATGATTGAAAAATGACACGATGATTACGAGATTCCGATTCCTTTTAAATTTTATTTATTTATTTATTTTACATCGGCCTATTTCAGCAACGAGGCTAATCACCGATGCCAGGGGGCGAGCTCCTACACCTCTATGAGGGGTGAATGATTGTGAAAATGGGAGTAATGTAAACATATTTTTCTCGAAAGAGGCTCGAACCACTAGTCTAAACCGCACGACTCAATGCGCTCGGCCACTCCGTTGGCCACTCCTTTTAAATTCTATATATATATATATAGTATTTTATTTAGCAAGCATATAATGGAAGCTATATTTCACGAGGATTACCACCACCACGAGGGTCGTAGGCGAGGGTTGTAATCATCCGAGTGTAATATAACCATTAATGCGAGTCAAATACAGTATTTTATCCAACGTCAATTGTAAAACCTACGTCAAGATGGCTACCAAACCATCAGCTAATTGTAACATACAATGTTTAAAATACTATTATTTAATCTTTTATTTATTCTAACTCAATTTCAGTAAGCAGAATCTTTAAATCTTCCCTTGTATTCGACTATTTGTAGTCGATTTATCTTTTGTGTCAAAAGGTCTGCAATGACACTAAGACCATTTAACATAAATAAAGAACCTGAAAACCTGAAAACATGCAAATAAATACAGTAGACCAGTATTATATATGTACATTTAAATATTTAATAATAAATGTAAAGAATGAGCCTGTTGCTATCAAACTTATTTACCCATATTCCGTTCAATTTCAGTAAGCAGAATCCTTAAATCTTCCCTTGTATTCGACTATTTGTAGACGATTTATCTTTTGTGTCAAAAGGTCTGCAATGACACTAAGACCATTTAACATAAATAAAGAACCTGAAAACCTGAAAACATGCAAATAAATACAGTAGATCAGTATTATATATGTACATTTATATATTTAATAATAAATGTAAAGAATGAGCCTGTTGCTATCAAACATATTTACCCATATTCTGCTCAATTTCAGTAAGCAGAATCCTAAAATCTTCCCTTGTATTTGACTATTTGTAGTCGACTTATCTTTTGTGTCACAAGGTCTGCAATGACTCTTAGTCCATTTAACATAAATAAAGAACCTGAAAACCTAAAAACATGATGAGTCTGTTGCTATCAGACCAGTTTACCTTTATTCTGCTCAATTTTAGTAAGCAGCATCCTGAAATCTTTCCTTGTATTTGACTATTTGTCTCAAATGGTAGGTCTTTGTCCAGAATTTTATCAGAGGATATTCACCGGATTTCAATGGGAACTTTAAGAACACTTTCTTCTTCAAGGAGCACTCCGCTTCAAAGTTTGGACCCTAACATCTTAATCTTGGATGGTACCGTCCTGGATATATCTATGCTGGAGTTTCCAAATCATTCTCTTTAGTTCCGTAACCATGATAATCAAGCCTTCCTGCTGATATATTGCCATTTTTGCTTCCTTCCATAATTAACTGTAAATGGTATTTATTATTGCGCATTATATAGCCCAAATATTCGAATTTTCATCTTTTTAATTTAGAACATACGCTGCACATTTGTTCTCAACTTGTTGAGGGCTTCTTCGTTATCCGCTCTGTTAGCCTACGAAATGCACAATATTCTTCTGTAAATTACCATTTTAAAGACATCTTAACTCTTCAGTTAGAGTGCAAACCTCTACACCATACAATTCTAGTGGGAAGCTTAATTTGATTAGCAACTGTTCATCCTTCTCATATCTGTGAAACTGTTGACGTTTGAACGATCTAAAACAGACTGAGCAAAAAGTTTAGAGAAATTATATTGAATAAAAAACAATTTTGGTGGATGTGCTATGAAGGAATGTGTATTACTCAGTTACTGTGCAGACGTCAATACTACTGGAAAGATGTAGCATTTCACTTACCGAAGCCTTAATTTGATTGGCAACTGTTCTTCCTTCACATCTCTGCGTAGCTGTTGACATTCGAACGATCTAAAACAGACTGAGCAGAAAGAATATAGAGATTATATTGAATGAAAAATAATTTTGGAAGACGTGCCATGAAAGAATGTGTATCACTGAGCTGGCAAGGTGTATTCTAACCACTGGTCGGCGACAAAATCTAAACGGTCCGCGAAAGTTATGAGATCAACATACGAATAGTAGAACTAGAATAGTAAATTATCAATTTTAATAAGCTCACGTGATCCGACACCGACAAGATATGATTCTACGACATGAGCCCGTCCAAATTCAAGTCGCGTCGTTGTATAAGACAATAAATAAATAAAATAAAAATGAGATAAAAAAGATATTTTCACCAGTTCGCCTAAACAATTAAATATTTTGTCGGTGCGTGAAAATATTTGGGTTGAGAAGCACTGGTATAGAAGTCAACCCTCACACTTCTGGCGAGGTAGAGTTGTATGTCCTAAAACCTTAATAAAGGCATTTGAAATATTTTTCACGTCTGGCTGATATGTTTCCTTTAAGCAAAACATTATCAAATTTTTTTAAAGTAAATCCAGAATTTATCTTGGCATCTCAGCATCCGGAACAGACCTAAAATCAAAAAAGCAGATTTTTTAAAAATTGTTTTGTACGTAAAAATTGAACGAAAGCTAATTTGTCTTATTTCCTATATATTTCTACTATATGATAAAAATACAGAAGCAATAGCAGAGCTGTATTAACAATACGATGCCCGCGGTCCTAATAAAAAAATATAATGCCTAGTCAGAGGCGGATTGAAAAGAAAATGTGTAACGACAAATTTTAGTGGCGTCCAGCCCATTGCCGCAATATTGGTACACTGTATCAGAACTAAGCGCGTACCCAGAACTATCTCTTAGGGGGGAGAGCTCGCATATGTAAAAGCTTACAATAAAAATTATAAAGCAATTCCATCAGAAGACAGAATTTTAAAAACACATTTGCAAACAAGGGGCAGTACTATAAAAACATATTCGAAGACGGATAAGGGTTGAAATGCAGAAAATCACGTGAGGACGGAGGATAGTAAAAATTCGAAATTTACAAAGTCATTTGAACTAGAAATTTAAAAAATTAATTGATATATGTGCGGTAGAATTAAAAAAATCACGCCTGGTTTGACAAACGACCAGAAAGGTACTCCACAGGGTGAACTGACATCGAATCTCCATCAAATTAAGGGTGAAGTTTTTTAAATATCACCCATTTTCAAAATTGAATTTATATCTTACGTAAATATATACTAACTATGAAAACATAATATATGTCTCAAATACAGTCTTGAAAATAGTGAGTTGGTTTGAAATCACGTTTGAAATTTCAGTTTATTGATAACCACCCGTTTTCAAAATTGAACTCATATTCAACATAAATATGTCCAAAAGTTAGAAAATATAACATAGGTCAGCACATGCTGAAGTTATTTCGCCCTTACACAGAGAGCGCAATGTCTCAAGTACAGTTTTGAAAATACTGGGTTGGTTTGAATGACGTTTGAAATTTCAGTTCATTGATAACCACCCATTTTCAAAATTGAACTTAAATTCAACATAAATATGTCCTAAAACTAGAAAATATAACATAGGTCAACACATGCTGAAGTTATTTCGCCCTTATACAGAGAGCGCAATGTCTCAAGTACAGTTTTGAAAATACTGGGTTGGTTTGAATGATGTTGGAAATTTCAGTTCATTGATAACCACCCATTTTCAAAATTCAACTTATATTCAACATAAATATGTCCTAAAACTAGAAAATATAACATAGGTCAGCACATGCTGAAGTTATTTCGCCCTTACACAGAGAGCGCAATGTCTCAAGTACAGTTTTGAAAATACTGGGTTGGTTTGAATGACGTTTGAAATTTCAGTTCATTGATAACCACCCATTTTCAAAATTGAACTTAAATTCAACATAAATATGTCCTAAAACTAGAAAATATAACATGGGTCAGCACATGCTGAAGTTATTTCGCCCTTACACAGAGAGCGCAATGTCTCAAGTACAGTTTTGAAAATACTGGGTTGGTTTGAATGACGTTTGAAATTTCAGTTCATTGATAACCACCCATTTACAAAATTGAACTTATATTCAACATAAATATGTCCTAAAACTAGAAAATATAACATGGGTCAGCACATGCTGAAGTTATTTCGCCCTTACACAGAGAGCGCAATGTCTCAAGAACAGTTTTGAAAATACTGGGTTGGTTTGAATGATGTTTGAAATTTCAGTTCATTGATAACCACCCATTTTCAAAATTGAACTTATATTCAACATAAATATGTCCTAAAACTAGAAAATATAACATAGGTCAGCACATGCTGAAGTTATTTCGCCCTTACACAGAGAGCGCAATGTCTCAAGTACAGTTTTGAAAATACTGGGTTGGTTTGAATGACGTTTGAAATTTCAGTTCATTGATAACCACCCATTTTCAAAATTGAACTTATATTCAACATAAATATGTCCTTAAACTAGAAAATATAACAAAGGTCAGCACTTGCTGAAGTTATTTCGCCCTTATACAGAGAGCGCAATGTCTCAAGTACAGTTTTGAAAATACTGGGTTGGTTTGAATGATGTTTGAAATTTCAGTTCATTGATAACCACCCATTTTCAAAATTCAACTTATATTCAACATAAATATGTCCTTAAACTAGAAAATATAACAAAGGTCAGCACTTGCTGAAGTTATTTCGCCCTTATACAGAGAGCGCAATGTCTCAAGTACAGTTTTGAAAATACTGGGTTGGTTTGAATGATGTTTGAAATTTCAGTTATTGATAACCACCCATTTTCAAAATTGAACTTATATTCAACATCAATATGTCCTAAAACTAGAAAATATAACATGGGTCAGCACATGCTGAAGTTATTTCGCCCTTACACAGAGAGCGCAATGTCTCAAGTACAGTTTTGAAAATACTGGGTTGGTTTGAATGATGTTGTAAATTTCAGTTTATTGATAACCACCCATTTACAAAATTGAACTTATATTCAACATAAATATGTCCTAAAACTAGAAAATATAACATGGGTCAGCACATGCTGAAGTTATTTCGCCCTTACACAGAGAGCGCAATGTCTCAAGAACAGTTTTGAAAATACTGGGTTGGTTTGAATGATGTTTGAAATTTCAGTTCATTGATAACCACCCATTTTCAAAATTGAACTTATATTCAACATAAATATGTCCTAAAACTAGAAAATATAACATAGGTCAGCACATGCTGAAGTTATTTCGCCCTTACACAGAGAGCGCAATGTCTCAAGTACAGTTTTGAAAATACTGGGTTGGTTTGAATGACGTTTGAAATTTCAGTTCATTGATAACCACCCATTTTCAAAATTGAACTTAAATTCAACATAAATATGTCCTAAAACTAGAAAATATAACATAGGTCAGCACATACTGAAGTTATTTCGCCCTTATACAGAGAGCGCAATGTCTCAAGTACAGTTTTGAAAATACTGGGTTGGTTTGAATGATGTTGGAAATTTCAGTTCATTGATAACCAGCCATTTTCAAAATTGAACTCATATTCAACATAAATATGTCCAAAAACTAGAAAATATAACATGGGTCATCACACGCTGAAGTTATTTCGCCCGTATACAGAGAGCGCAATGTTTCAAGTAAAGTTTTGAAAATACTGGGTTGGTTTGAATGACGTTTGAAATTTCAGTTCATTGATAACCACCCATTTTCAAAATTGAACTTGTTTTCAACATAAATATGTCCTTAAACTAGAAAATATAACATTGGTCAGCACATGCTGAAGTTATTTCGCCCTTATACAGAGAGCGCAATGTCTCAAGTACAGTTTTGAAAATACTGGGTTGGTTTGAATGATGTTTGAAATTTAAGTTTGTTGATAACCACCCATTTACAAAATTGAACTTATATTCAACATAAATATGTCCTAAAACTAGAAAATATAACATGGGTCAGCACATGCTGAAGTTATTTCGCCCTTACACAGAGAGCGCAATGTCTCAAGAACAGTTTTGAAAATACTGGGTTGGTTTGAATGATGTTTGAAATTTCAGTTCATTGATAACCACCCATTTTCAAAATTGAACTTATATTCAACATAAATATGTCCTAAAACTAGAAAATATAAAATAGGTCAGCACATGCTGAAGTTATTTCGCCCTTACACAGAGAGCGCAATGTCTCAAGTACAGTTTTGAAAATACTGGGTTGGTTTGAATGACGTTTGAAATTTCAGTTCATTGATAACCACCCATTTTCAAAATTGAACTTAAATTCAACATAAATATGTCCTAAAACTAGAAAATATAACATAGGTCAGCACATGCTGAAGTTATTTCGCCCTTACACAGAGAGCGCAATGTCTCAAGTACAGTTTTGAAAATACTGGGTTGGTTTGAATGATGTTTGAAATTTCAGTTCATTGATAACCACCCATTTTCAAAATTGAACTTAAATTCAACATAAATATGTCCTAAAACTAGAAAATATAACATAGGTCAGCACATGCTGAAGTTATTTCGCCCTTATACAGAGAGCGCAATGTCTCAAGTACAGTTTTGAAAATACTGGGTTGGTTTGAATGACGTTTGAAATTTCAGTTCATTGATAACCACCCATTTTCAAAATTGAACTTAAATTCAACATAAATATGTCCTAAAACTAGAAAATATAACATGGGTCAGCACATGCTGAAGTTATTTCGCCCTTACACAGAGAGCGCAATGTCTCAAGTACAGTTTTGAAAATACTGGGTTGGTTTGAATGACGTTTGAAATTTCAGTTCATTGATAACCACCCATTTACAAAATTGAACTTATATTCAACATAAATATGTCCTAAAACTAGAAAATATAACATGGGTCAGCACATGCTGAAGTTATTTCGCCCTTACACAGAGAGCGCAATGTCTCAAGAACAGTTTTGAAAATACTGGGTTGGTTTGAATGATGTTTGAAATTTCAGTTCATTGATAACCACCCATTTTCAAAATTGAACTTATATTCAACATAAATATGTCCTAAAACTAGAAAATATAACATAGGTCAGCACATGCTGAAGTTATTTCGCCCTTACACAGAGAGCGCAATGTCTCAAGTACAGTTTTGAAAATACTGGGTTGGTTTGAATGATGTTGGAAATTTCAGTTCATTGATAACCAGCCATTTTCAAAATTGAACTCATATTCAACATAAATATGTCCAAAAACTAGAAAATATAACATGGGTCATCACACGCTGAAGTTATTTCGCCCGTATACAGAGAGCGCAATGTTTCAAGTAAAGTTTTGAAAATACTGGGTTGGTTTGAATGACGTTTGAAATTTCAGTTCATTGATAACCACCCATTTTCAAAATTGAACTTAAATTCAACATAAATATGTCCTAAAACTAGAAAATATAACATAGGTCAGCACATGCTGAAGTTATTTCGCCCTTATACAGAGAGCGCAATGTCTCAAGTACAGTTTTGAAAATACTGGGTTGGTTTGAATGACGTTTGAAATTTCAGTTCATTGATAACCACCCATTTTCAAAATTGAACTTAAATTCAACATAAATATGTCCTAAAACTAGAAAATATAACATGGGTCAGCACATGCTGAAGTTATTTCGCCCTTACACAGAGAGCGCAATGTCTCAAGTACAGTTTTGAAAATACTGGGTTGGTTTGAATGACGTTTGAAATTTCAGTTCATTGATAACCACCCATTTACAAAATTGAACTTATATTCAACATAAATATGTCCTAAAACTAGAAAATATAACATGGGTCAGCACATGCTGAAGTTATTTCGCCCTTACACAGAGAGCGCAATGTCTCAAGAACAGTTTTGAAAATACTGGGTTGGTTTGAATGATGTTTGAAATTTCAGTTCATTGATAACCACCCATTTTCAAAATTGAACTTATATTCAACATAAATATGTCCTAAAACTAGAAAATATAACATAGGTCAGCACATGCTGAAGTTATTTCGCCCTTACACAGAGAGCGCAATGTCTCAAGTACAGTTTTGAAAATACTGGGTTGGTTTGAATGACGTTTGAAATTTCAGTTCATTGATAACCACCCATTTTCAAAATTGAACTTATATTCAACATAAATATGTCCTTAAACTAGAAAATATAACAAAGGTCAGCACTTGCTGAAGTTATTTCGCCCTTATACAGAGAGCGCAATGTCTCAAGTACAGTTTTGAAAATACTGGGTTGGTTTGAATGATGTTTGAAATTTCAGTTCATTGATAACCACCCATTTTCAAAATTCAACTTATATTCAACATAAATATGTCCTTAAACTAGAAAATATAACAAAGGTCAGCACTTGCTGAAGTTATTTCGCCCTTATACAGAGAGCGCAATGTCTCAAGTACAGTTTTGAAAATACTGGGTTGGTTTGAATGATGTTTGAAATTTCAGTTATTGATAACCACCCATTTTCAAAATTGAACTTATATTCAACATCAATATGTCCTAAAACTAGAAAATATAACATGGGTCAGCACATGCTGAAGTTATTTCGCCCTTACACAGAGAGCGCAATGTCTCAAGTACAGTTTTGAAAATACTGGGTTGGTTTGAATGATGTTGTAAATTTCAGTTTATTGATAACCACCCATTTACAAAATTGAACTTATATTCAACATAAATATGTCCTAAAACTAGAAAATATAACATGGGTCAGCACATGCTGAAGTTATTTCGCCCTTACACAGAGAGCGCAATGTCTCAAGAACAGTTTTGAAAATACTGGGTTGGTTTGAATGATGTTTGAAATTTCAGTTCATTGATAACCACCCATTTTCAAAATTGAACTTATATTCAACATAAATATGTCCTAAAACTAGAAAATATAACATAGGTCAGCACATGCTGAAGTTATTTCGCCCTTACACAGAGAGCGCAATGTCTCAAGTACAGTTTTGAAAATACTGGGTTGGTTTGAATGACGTTTGAAATTTCAGTTCATTGATAACCACCCATTTTCAAAATTGAACTTAAATTCAACATAAATATGTCCTAAAACTAGAAAATATAACATAGGTCAGCACATACTGAAGTTATTTCGCCCTTATACAGAGAGCGCAATGTCTCAAGTACAGTTTTGAAAATACTGGGTTGGTTTGAATGATGTTGGAAATTTCAGTTCATTGATAACCAGCCATTTTCAAAATTGAACTTGTTTTCAACATAAATATGTCCTAAAACTAGAAAATATAACATTGGTCAGCACATGCTGAAGTTATTTCGCCCTTATACAGAGAGCGCAATGTCTCAAGTACAGTTTTGAAAATACTGGGTTGGTTTGAATGATGTTTGAAATTTCAGTTTGTTGATAACCACCCATTTACAAAATTGAACTTATATTCAACATAAATATGTCCTAAAACTAGAAAATATAACATGGGTCATCACACGCTGAAGTTATTTCGCCCGTATACAGAGAGCGCAATGTTTCAAGTAAAGTTTTGAAAATACTGGGTTGGTTTGAATGATGTTTGAAATTTCAGTTTGTTGATAACCACCCATTTACAAAATTGAACTTATATTCAACATAAATATGTCCTAAAACTAGAAAATATAACATGGGTCAGCACATGCTGAAGTTATTTCGCCCTTACACAGAGAGCGCAATGTCTCAAGAACAGTTTTGAAAATACTGGGTTGGTTTGAATGATGTTTGAAATTTCAGTTCATTGATAACCACCCATTTTCAAAATTGAACTTATATTCAACATAAATATGTCCTAAAACTAGAAAATATAAAATAGGTCAGCACATGCTGAAGTTATTTCGCCCTTACACAGAGAGCGCAATGTCTCAAGTACAGTTTTGAAAATACTGGGTTGGTTTGAATGACGTTTGAAATTTCAGTTCATTGATAACCACCCATTTTCAAAATTGAACTTAAATTCAACATAAATATGTCCTAAAACTAGAAAATATAACATAGGTCAGCACATGCTGAAGTTATTTCGCCCTTACACAGAGAGCGCAATGTCTCAAGTACAGTTTTGAAAATACTGGGTTGGTTTGAATGATGTTTGAAATTTCAGTTCATTGATAACCACCCATTTTCAAAATTGAACTTAAATTCAACATAAATATGTCCTAAAACTAGAAAATATAACATAGGTCAGCACATGCTGAAGTTATTTCGCCCTTATACAGAGAGCGCAATGTCTCAAGTACAGTTTTGAAAATACTGGGTTGGTTTGAATGACGTTTGAAATTTCAGTTCATTGATAACCACCCATTTTCAAAATTGAACTTAAATTCAACATAAATATGTCCTAAAACTAGAAAATATAACATGGGTCAGCACATGCTGAAGTTATTTCGCCCTTACACAGAGAGCGCAATGTCTCAAGTACAGTTTTGAAAATACTGGGTTGGTTTGAATGACGTTTGAAATTTCAGTTCATTGATAACCACCCATTTACAAAATTGAACTTATATTCAACATAAATATGTCCTAAAACTAGAAAATATAACATGGGTCAGCACATGCTGAAGTTATTTCGCCCTTACACAGAGAGCGCAATGTCTCAAGAACAGTTTTGAAAATACTGGGTTGGTTTGAATGATGTTTGAAATTTCAGTTCATTGATAACCACCCATTTTCAAAATTGAACTTATATTCAACATAAATATGTCCTAAAACTAGAAAATATAACATAGGTCAGCACATGCTGAAGTTATTTCGCCCTTACACAGAGAGCGCAATGTCTCAAGTACAGTTTTGAAAATACTGGGTTGGTTTGAATGATGTTGGAAATTTCAGTTCATTGATAACCAGCCATTTTCAAAATTGAACTCATATTCAACATAAATATGTCCAAAAACTAGAAAATATAACATGGGTCATCACACGCTGAAGTTATTTCGCCCGTATACAGAGAGCGCAATGTTTCAAGTAAAGTTTTGAAAATACTGGGTTGGTTTGAATGACGTTTGAAATTTCAGTTCATTGATAACCACCCATTTTCAAAATTGAACTTGTTTTCAACATAAATATGTCCTAAAACTAGAAAATATAACATTGGTCAGCACATGCTGAAGTTATTTCGCCCTTATACAGAGAGCGCAATGTCTCAAGTACAGTTTTGAAAATACTGGGTTGGTTTGAATGATGTTTGAAATTTCAGTTTGTTGATAACCACCCATTTACAAAATTGAACTTATATTCAACATAAATATGTCCTAAAACTAGAAAATATAACATGGGTCAGCACATGCTGAAGTTATTTCGCCCTTACACAGAGAGCGCAATGTCTCAAGAACAGTTTTGAAAATACTGGGTTGGTTTGAATGATGTTTGAAATTTCAGTTCATTGATAACCACCCATTTTCAAAATTGAACTTATATTCAACATAAATATGTCCTAAAACTAGAAAATATAAAATAGATCAGCACATGCTGAAGTTATTTCGCCCTTACACAGAGAGCGCAATGTCTCAAGTACAGTTTTGAAAATACTGGGTTGGTTTGAATGACGTTTGAAATTTCAGTTCATTGATAACCACCCATTTTCAAAATTGAACTTAAATTCAACATAAATATGTCCTAAAACTAGAAAATATTACATAGGTCAGCACATGCTGAAGTTATTTCGCCCTTACACAGAGAGCGCAATGTCTCAAGTACAGTTTTGAAAATACTGGGTTGGTTTGAATGATGTTTGAAATTTCAGTTCATTGATAACCACCCATTTTCAAAATTGAACTTAAATTCAACATAAATATGTCCTAAAACTAGAAAATATAACATAGGTCAGCACATGCTGAAGTTATTTCGCCCTTATACAGAGAGCGCAATGTCTCAAGTACAGTTTTGAAAATACTGGGTTGGTTTGAATGATGTTGGAAATTTCAGTTCATTGATAACCACCCATTTTCAAAATTGAACTTATATTCAACATAAATATGTCCTAAAACTAGAAAATATAACATAGGTCAGCACATGCTGAAGTTATTTCGCCCTTACACAGAGAGCGCAATGTCTCAAGTACAGTTTTGAAAATACTGGGTTGGTTTGAATGACGTTTGAAATTTCAGTTCATTGATAACCACCCATTTTCAAAATTGAACTTAAATTCAACATAAATATGTCCTAAAACTAGAAAATATAACATAGGTCAGCACATGCTGAAGTTATTTCGCCCTTACACAGAGAGCGCAATGTCTCAAGTACAGTTTTGAAAATACTGGGTTGGTTTGAATGATGTTTGAAATTTCAGTTCATTGATAACCACCCATTTTCAAAATTGAACTTAAATTCAACATAAATATGTCCTAAAACTAGAAAATATAACATAGGTCAGCACATGCTGAAGTTATTTCGCCCTTATACAGAGAGCGCAATGTCTCAAGTACAGTTTTGAAAATACTGGGTTGGTTTGAATGACGTTTGAAATTTCAGTTCATTGATAACCACCCATTTTCAAAATTGAACTTAAATTCAACATAAATATGTCCTAAAACTAGAAAATATAACATAGGTCAGCACATGCTGAAGTTATTTCGCCCTTACACAGAGAGCGCAATGTCTCAAGTACAGTTTTGAAAATACTGGGTTGGTTTGAATGATGTTTGAAATTTCAGTTCATTGATAACCACCCATTTTCAAAATTGAACTTAAATTCAACATAAATATGTCCTAAAACTAGAAAATATAACATAGGTCAGCACATGCTGAAGTTATTTCGCCCTTATACAGAGAGCGCAATGTCTCAAGTACAGTTTTGAAAATACTGGGTTGGTTTGAATGACGTTTGAAATTTCAGTTCATTGATAACCACCCATTTTCAAAATTGAACTTAAATTCAACATAAATATGTCCTAAAACTAGAAAATATAACATAGGTCAGCACATGCTGAAGTTATTTCGCCCTTATACAGAGAGCGCAATGTCTCAAGTACAGTTTTGAAAATACTGGGTTGGTTTGAATGACGTTTGAAATTTCAGTTCATTGATAACCACCCATTTTCAAAATTGAACTTAAATTCAACATAAATATGTCCTAAAACTAGAAAATATAACATGGGTCAGCACATGCTGAAGTTATTTCGCCCTTACACAGAGAGCGCAATGTCTCAAGTACAGTTTTGAAAATACTGGGTTGGTTTGAATGACGTTTGAAATTTCAGTTCATTGATAACCACCCATTTACAAAATTGAACTTATATTCAACATAAATATGTCCTAAAACTAGAAAATATAACATGGGTCAGCACATGCTGAAGTTATTTCGCCCTTACACAGAGAGCGCAATGTCTCAAGAACAGTTTTGAAAATACTGGGTTGGTTTGAATGATGTTTGAAATTTCAGTTCATTGATAACCACCCATTTTCAAAATTGAACTTATATTCAACATAAATATGTCCTAAAACTAGAAAATATAACATAGGTCAGCACATGCTGAAGTTATTTCGCCCTTACACAGAGAGCGCAATGTCTCAAGTACAGTTTTGAAAATACTGGGTTGGTTTGAATGATGTTGGAAATTTCAGTTCATTGATAACCAGCCATTTTCAAAATTGAACTCATATTCAACATAAATATGTCCAAAAACTAGAAAATATAACATGGGTCATCACACGCTGAAGTTATTTCGCCCGTATACAGAGAGCGCAATGTTTCAAGTAAAGTTTTGAAAATACTGGGTTGGTTTGAATGACGTTTGAAATTTCAGTTCATTGATAACCACCCATTTTCAAAATTGAACTTGTTTTCAACATAAATATGTCCTAAAACTAGAAAATATAACATTGGTCAGCACATGCTGAAGTTATTTCGCCCTTATACAGAGAGCGCAATGTCTCAAGTACAGTTTTGAAAATACTGGGTTGGTTTGAATGATGTTTGAAATTTCAGTTTGTTGATAACCACCCATTTACAAAATTGAACTTATATTCAACATAAATATGTCCTAAAACTAGAAAATATAACATGGGTCAGCACATGCTGAAGTTATTTCGCCCTTACACAGAGAGCGCAATGTCTCAAGAACAGTTTTGAAAATACTGGGTTGGTTTGAATGATGTTTGAAATTTCAGTTCATTGATAACCACCCATTTTCAAAATTGAACTTATATTCAACATAAATATGTCCTAAAACTAGAAAATATAAAATAGATCAGCACATGCTGAAGTTATTTCGCCCTTACACAGAGAGCGCAATGTCTCAAGTACAGTTTTGAAAATACTGGGTTGGTTTGAATGACGTTTGAAATTTCAGTTCATTGATAACCACCCATTTTCAAAATTGAACTTAAATTCAACATAAATATGTCCTAAAACTAGAAAATATTACATAGGTCAGCACATGCTGAAGTTATTTCGCCCTTACACAGAGAGCGCAATGTCTCAAGTACAGTTTTGAAAATACTGGGTTGGTTTGAATGATGTTTGAAATTTCAGTTCATTGATAACCACCCATTTTCAAAATTGAACTTAAATTCAACATAAATATGTCCTAAAACTAGAAAATATAACATAGGTCAGCACATGCTGAAGTTATTTCGCCCTTATACAGAGAGCGCAATGTCTCAAGTACAGTTTTGAAAATACTGGGTTGGTTTGAATGATGTTGGAAATTTCAGTTCATTGATAACCACCCATTTTCAAAATTGAACTTATATTCAACATAAATATGTCCTAAAACTAGAAAATATAACATAGGTCAGCACATGCTGAAGTTATTTCGCCCTTACACAGAGAGCGCAATGTCTCAAGTACAGTTTTGAAAATACTGGGTTGGTTTGAATGACGTTTGAAATTTCAGTTCATTGATAACCACCCATTTTCAAAATTGAACTTAAATTCAACATAAATATGTCCTAAAACTAGAAAATATAACATAGGTCAGCACATGCTGAAGTTATTTCGCCCTTACACAGAGAGCGCAATGTCTCAAGTACAGTTTTGAAAATACTGGGTTGGTTTGAATGATGTTTGAAATTTCAGTTCATTGATAACCACCCATTTTCAAAATTGAACTTAAATTCAACATAAATATGTCCTAAAACTAGAAAATATAACATAGGTCAGCACATGCTGAAGTTATTTCGCCCTTATACAGAGAGCGCAATGTCTCAAGTACAGTTTTGAAAATACTGGGTTGGTTTGAATGATGTTGGAAATTTCAGTTCATTGATAACCACCCATTTTCAAAATTGAACTTATATTCAACATAAATATGTCCTAAAACTAGAAAATATAACATAGGTCAGCACATGCTGAAGTTATTTCGCCCTTACACAGAGAGCGCAATGTCTCAAGTACAGTTTTGAAAATACTGGGTTGGTTTGAATGATGTTGGAAATTTCAGTTCATTGATAACCACCCATTTTCAAAATTGAACTTATATTCAACATAAATATGTCCTAAAACTAGAAAATATAACATAGGTCAGCACATGCTGAAGTTATTTCGCCCTTACACAGAGAGCGCAATGTCTCAAGTACAGTTTTGAAAATACTGGGTTGGTTTGAATGACGTTTGAAATTTCAGTTCATTGATAACCACCCATTTTCAAAATTGAACTTAAATTCAACATAAATATGTCCTAAAACTAGAAAATATAACATAGGTCAGCACATGCTGAAGTTATTTCGCCCTTACACAGAGAGCGCAATGTCTCAAGTACAGTTTTGAAAATACTGGGTTGGTTTGAATGATGTTGGAAATTTCAGTTCATTGATAACCACCCATTTTCAAAATTGAACTTATATTCAACATAAATATGTCCTAAAACTAGAAAATATAACATAGGTCAGCACATGCTGAAGTTATTTCGCCCTTACACAGAGAGCGCAATGTCTCAAGTACAGTTTTGAAAATACTGGGTTGGTTTGAATGATGTTGGAAATTTCAGTTCATTGATAACCACCCATTTTCAAAATTGAACTTATATTCAACATAAATATGTCCTAAAACTAGAAAATATAACATAGGTCAGCACATGCTGAAGTTATTTCGCCCTTACACAGAGAGCGCAATGTCTCAAGTACAGTTTTGAAAATACTGGGTTGGTTTGAATGACGTTTGAAATTTCAGTTCATTGATAACCACCCATTTTCAAAATTGAACTTAAATTCAACATAAATATGTCCTAAAACTAGAAAATATAACATAGGTCAGCACATGCTGAAGTTATTTCGCCCTTACACAGAGAGCGCAATGTCTCAAGTACAGTTTTGAAAATACTGGGTTGGTTTGAATGATGTTTGAAATTTCAGTTCATTGATAACCACCCATTTTCAAAATTGAACTTAAATTCAACATAAATATGTCCTAAAACTAGAAAATATAACATAGGTCAGCACATGCTGAAGTTATTTCGCCCTTATACAGAGAGCGCAATGTCTCAAGTACAGTTTTGAAAATACTGGGTTGGTTTGAATGATGTTGGAAATTTCAGTTCATTGATAACCACCCATTTTCAAAATTGAACTTATATTCAACATAAATATGTCCTAAAACTAGAAAATATAACATAGGTAAGCACATGCTGAAGTTATTTCGCCCTTACACAGAGAGCGCAATGTCTCAAGTACAGTTTTGAAAATACTGGGTTGGTTTGAATGACGTTTGAAATTTCAGTTCATTGATAACCACCCATTTTCAAAATTGAACTTAAATTCAACATAAATATGTCCTAAAACTAGAAAATATAACATGGGTCAGCACATGCTGAAGTTATTTCGCCCTTACACAGAGAGCGCAATGTCTCAAGTACAGTTTTGAAAATACTGGGTTGGTTTGAATGACGTTTGAAATTTCAGTTCATTGATAACCACCCATTTTCAAAATTGAACTTAAATTCAACATAAATATGTCCTAAAACTAGAAAATATAACATGGGTCAGCACATGCTGAAGTTATTTCGCCCTTACACAGAGAGCGCAATGTCTCAAGTACAGTTTTGAAAATACTGGGTTGGTTTGAATGACGTTTGAAATTTCAGTTCATTGATAACCACCCATTTTCAAAATTGAACTTAAATTCAACATAAATATGTCCTAAAACTAGAAAATATAACATGGGTCAGCACATGCTGAAGTTATTTCGCCCTTACACAGAGAGCGCAATGTCTCAAGTACAGTTTTGAAAATACTGGGTTGGTTTGAATGACGTTTGAAATTTCAGTTCATTGATAACCACCCATTTACAAAATTGAACTTATATTCAACATAAATATGTCCTAAAACTAGAAAATATAACATGGGTCAGCACATGCTGAAGTTATTTCGCCCTTACACAGAGAGCGCAATGTCTCAAGAACAGTTTTGAAAATACTGGGTTGGTTTGAATGATGTTTGAAATTTCAGTTCATTGATAACCACCCATTTTCAAAATTGAACTTATATTCAACATAAATATGTCCTAAAACTAGAAAATATAACATGGGTCAGCACATGCTGAAGTTATTTCGCCCTTACACAGAGAGCGCAATGTCTCAAGTACAGTTTTGAAAATACTGGGTTGGTTTGAATGACGTTTGAAATTTCAGTTCATTGATAACCACCCATTTTCAAAATTGAACTTAAATTCAACATAAATATGTCCTAAAACTAGAAAATATAACATGGGTCAGCACATGCTGAAGTTATTTCGCCCTTACACAGAGAGCGCAATGTCTCAAGTACAGTTTTGAAAATACTGGGTTGGTTTGAATGACGTTTGAAATTTCAGTTCATTGATAACCACCCATTTTCAAAATTGAACTTAAATTCAACATAAATATGTCCTAAAACTAGAAAATATAACATAGGTCAGCACATGCTGAAGTTATTTCGCCCTTATACAGAGAGCGCAATGTCTCAAGTACAGTTTTGAAAATACTGGGTTGGTTTGAATGACGTTTGAAATTTTA
Source organism: Liopterus haemorrhoidalis (assembly GCA_963971575.1). Taxonomy (NCBI): domain Eukaryota; kingdom Metazoa; phylum Arthropoda; class Insecta; order Coleoptera; family Dytiscidae; genus Liopterus; species Liopterus haemorrhoidalis. The sequence continues at coordinate 48,818,406 of OZ020611.1, forward strand.
GTTCATTGATAACCACCCATTTTCAAAATTGAACTTAAATTCAACATAAATATGTCCTAAAACTAGAAAATATAACATAGGTCAGCACATGCTGAAGTTATTTCGCCCTTATACAGAGAGCGCAATGTCTCAAGTACAGTTTTGAAAATACTGGGTTGGTTTGAATGATGTTGGAAATTTCAGTTCATTGATAACCACCCATTTTCAAAATTGAACTTATATTCAACATAAATATGTCCTAAAACTAGAAAATATAACATAGGTAAGCACATGCTGAAGTTATTTCGCCCTTACACAGAGAGCGCAATGTCTCAAGTACAGTTTTGAAAATACTGGGTTGGTTTGAATGACGTTTGAAATTTCAGTTCATTGATAACCACCCATTTTCAAAATTGAACTTAAATTCAACATAAATATGTCCTAAAACTAGAAAATATAACATGGGTCAGCACATGCTGAAGTTATTTCGCCCTTACACAGAGAGCGCAATGTCTCAAGTACAGTTTTGAAAATACTGGGTTGGTTTGAATGACGTTTGAAATTTCAGTTCATTGATAACCACCCATTTTCAAAATTGAACTTAAATTCAACATAAATATGTCCTAAAACTAGAAAATATAACATGGGTCAGCACATGCTGAAGTTATTTCGCCCTTACACAGAGAGCGCAATGTCTCAAGTACAGTTTTGAAAATACTGGGTTGGTTTGAATGACGTTTGAAATTTCAGTTCATTGATAACCACCCATTTTCAAAATTGAACTTAAATTCAACATAAATATGTCCTAAAACTAGAAAATATAACATGGGTCAGCACATGCTGAAGTTATTTCGCCCTTACACAGAGAGCGCAATGTCTCAAGTACAGTTTTGAAAATACTGGGTTGGTTTGAATGACGTTTGAAATTTCAGTTCATTGATAACCACCCATTTACAAAATTGAACTTATATTCAACATAAATATGTCCTAAAACTAGAAAATATAACATGGGTCAGCACATGCTGAAGTTATTTCGCCCTTACACAGAGAGCGCAATGTCTCAAGAACAGTTTTGAAAATACTGGGTTGGTTTGAATGATGTTTGAAATTTCAGTTCATTGATAACCACCCATTTTCAAAATTGAACTTATATTCAACATAAATATGTCCTAAAACTAGAAAATATAACATGGGTCAGCACATGCTGAAGTTATTTCGCCCTTACACAGAGAGCGCAATGTCTCAAGTACAGTTTTGAAAATACTGGGTTGGTTTGAATGACGTTTGAAATTTCAGTTCATTGATAACCACCCATTTTCAAAATTGAACTTAAATTCAACATAAATATGTCCTAAAACTAGAAAATATAACATGGGTCAGCACATGCTGAAGTTATTTCGCCCTTACACAGAGAGCGCAATGTCTCAAGTACAGTTTTGAAAATACTGGGTTGGTTTGAATGACGTTTGAAATTTCAGTTCATTGATAACCACCCATTTTCAAAATTGAACTTAAATTCAACATAAATATGTCCTAAAACTAGAAAATATAACATAGGTCAGCACATGCTGAAGTTATTTCGCCCTTATACAGAGAGCGCAATGTCTCAAGTACAGTTTTGAAAATACTGGGTTGGTTTGAATGATGTTTGAAATTTCAGTTCATTGATAACCACCCATTTTCAAAATTGAACTTATATTCAACATAAATATGTCCTAAAACTAGAAAATATAACATGGGTCAGCACATGCTGAAGTTATTTCGCCCTTACACAGAGAGCGCAATGTCTCAAGAACAGTTTTGAAAATACTGGGTTGGTTTGAATGATGTTTGAAATTTCAGTTCATTGATAACCACCCATTTTCAAAATTGAACTTATATTCAACATAAATATGTCCTAAAACTAGAAAATATAACATAGGTCAGCACATGCTGAAGTTATTTCGCCCTTACACAGAGAGCGCAATGTCTCAAGTACAGTTTTGAAAATACTGGGTTGGTTTGAATGATGTTGGAAATTTCAGTTCATTGATAACCAGCCATTTTCAAAATTGAACTCATATTCAACATAAATATGTCCAAAAACTAGAAAATATAACATGGGTCATCACACGCTGAAGTTATTTCGCCCGTATACAGAGAGCGCAATGTTTCAAGTAAAGTTTTGAAAATACTGGGTTGGTTTGAATGACGTTTGAAATTTCAGTTCATTGATAACCACCCATTTTCAAAATTGAACTTGTTTTCAACATAAATATGTCCTAAAACTAGAAAATATAACATTGGTCAGCACATGCTGAAGTTATTTCGTCCTTATACAGAGAGCGCAATGTCTCAAGTACAGTTTTGAAAATACTGGGTTGGTTAGAATGACGTTTGAATTTTCAGTTCATTGATAACCACCCATTTCCAAAATTGAACTCATATTCAACATAAATATGTCCTAAAACTAGAAAATATAACATGGGTCAGCACATGCTGAAGTTATTTCGCCCTTATACAGAGAGCGCAATGTCTCTAGTACAGTTTTGAAAATACTGGGTTGGTTTGAATGACGTTTGAAATTTCAGTTCATTGATAACCACCCATTTTCAAAATTGAACTCATAGTCAACATAAATATGTCCTAAAACTAGAAAATATAACATGGGTCAGCACATGCTGAAGTTATTTCGCCCTTACACAGAGAGCGCAATGTCTCAAGAACAGTTTTGAAAATACTGGGTTGGTTTGAATGATGTTTGAAATTTCAGTTCATTGATAACCACCCATTTTCAAAATTGAACTTATATTCAACATAAATATGTCCTAAAACTAGAAAATATAACCTAGGTCAGCATATGCTGAAGTTATTTCGCCCTTACACAGAGAGCGCAATGTCTCAAGTACAGTTTTGAAAATACTGGGTTGGTTTGAATGACGTTTGAAATTTCAGTTCATTGATAACCACCCATTTTCAAAATTGAACTTAAATTCAACATAAATATGTCCTAAAACTAGAAAATATAACATAGTTCAGCACATGCTGAAGTTATTTCGCCCTTATACAGAGAGCGCAATGTCTCAAGTACAGTTTTGAAAATACTGGGTTGGTTTGAATGACGTTTGAAATTTTAGTTCATTGATAACCACCCATTTTCAAAATTGAACTTAAATTCAACATAAATATGTCCTAAAACTAGAAAATATAACATAGGTCAGCACATGCTGAAGTTATTTCGCCCTTACACAGAGAGCGCAATGTCTCAAGTACAGTTTTGAAAATACTGGGTTGGTTTGAATGACGTTTGAAATTTCAGTTCATTGATAACCACCCATTTTCAAAATTGAACTTAAATTCAACATAAATATGTCCTAAAACTAGAAAATATAACATAGGTCAGCACATACTGAAGTTATTTCGCCCTTATACAGAGAGCGCAATGTCTCAAGTACAGTTTTGAAAATACTGGGTTGGTTTGAATGATGTTGGAAATTTCAGTTCATTGATAACCAGCCATTTTCAAAATTGAACTCATATTCAACATAAATATGTCCAAAAACTAGAAAATATAACATGGGTCATCACACGCTGAAGTTATTTCGCCCGTATACAGAGAGCGCAATGTTTCAAGTAAAGTTTTGAAAATACTGGGTTGGTTTGAATGACGTTTGAAATTTCAGTTCATTGATAACCACCCATTTTCAAAATTGAACTTGTTTTCAACATAAATATGTCCTAAAACTAGAAAATATAACATTGGTCAGCACATGCTGAAGTTATTTCGCCCTTATACAGAGAGCGCAATGTCTCAAGTACAGTTTTGAAAATACTGGGTTGGTTTGAATGACGTTTGAAATTTCAGTTCATTGATAACCACCCATTTCCAAAATTGAACTCATATTCAACATAAATATGTCCTAAAACTAGAAAATATAACATGGGTCAGCACATGCTGAAGTTATTTCGCCCTTATACAGAGAGCGCAATGTCTCAAGAACAGTTTTGAAAATACTGGGTTGGTTTGAATGATGTTTGAAATTTCAGTTCATTGATAACCACCCATTTTCAAAATTGAACTTAAATTCAACATAAATATGTCCTAAAACTAGAAAATATAACATAGGTCAGCACATGCTGAAGTTATTTCGCCCTTATACAGAGAGCGCAATGTCTCAAGTACAGTTTTGAAAATACTGGGTTGGTTTGAATGACGTTTTAAATTTCAGTTCATTGATAACCACCCATTTTCAAAATTGAACTTGTTTTCAACATAAATATGTCCTAAAACTAGAAAATATAACATTGGTCAGCACATGCTGAAGTTATTTCGCCCTTATACAGAGAGCGCAATGTCTCAAGTACAGTTTTGAAAATACTGGGTTGGTTTGAATGACGTTTGAAATTTCAGTTCATTGATAACCACCCATTTTCAAAATTGAACTTAAATTCAACATAAATATGTTCTAAAACTAGAAAATATAACATAGGTCAGCACATGCTGAAGTTATTTCGCCCTTATACAGAGAGCGCAATGTCTCAAGTACAGTTTTGAAAATACTGGGTTGGTTTGAATGACGTTTGAAATTTCAGTTCATTGATAACCACCCATTTTCAAAATTGAACTTAAATTCAACATAAATATGTCTTAAAACTAGAAAATATAACATAGGTCAGCACATGCTGAAGTTATTTCGCCCTTACACAGAGAGCGCAATGTCTCAAGTACAGTTTTGAAAATACTGGGTTGGTTTGAATGACGTTTGAAATTTCAGTTCATTGATAACCACCCATTTTCAAAATTGAACTTAAATTCAACATAAATATGTCCTAAAACTAGAAAATATAACATAGGTCAGCACATACTGAAGTTATTTCGCCCTTATACAGAGAGCGCAATGTCTCAAGTACAGTTTTGAAAATACTGGGTTGGTTTGAATGATGTTGGAAATTTCAGTTCATTGATAACCAGCCATTTTCAAAATTGAACTTAAATTCAACATAAATATGTCCTAAAACTAGAAAATATAACATGGGTCAGCACATGCTGAAGTTATTTCGCCCTTACACAGAGAGCGCAATGTCTCAAGTACAGTTTTGAAAATACTGGGTTGGTTTGAATGACGTTTGAAATTTCAGTTCATTGATAACCACCCATTTACAAAATTGAACTTATATTCAACATAAATATGTCCTAAAACTAGAAAATATAACATGGGTCAGCACATGCTGAAGTTATTTCGCCCTTACACAGAGAGCGCAATGTCTCAAGAACAATTTTGAAAATACTGGGTTGGTTTGAATGATGTTTGAAATTTCAGTTCATTGATAACCACCCATTTTCAAAATTGAACTTATATTCAACATAAATATGTCCTAAAACTAGAAAATATAACATAGGTCAGCACATGCTGAAGTTATTTCGCCCTTACACAGAGAGCGCAATGTCTCAAGTACAGTTTTGAAAATACTGGGTTGGTTTGAATGATGTTTGAAATTTCAGTTCATTGATAACCACCCATTTTCAAAATTGAACTCATATTCAACATAAATATGTCCTAAAAGTAGAAAATATAACATGGGTCAGCACATGCTGAAGTTATTTCGCCCTTTTTCAGAGAGCGCAATGTCTCAAGTACAGTTTTGAAAAGACTGGGTTGGTTTGAATGACAGTAGGTATTTTTTAAATAAAAGTTGCAGTTAATTGATAACCGCTCATTTTTAAAATGAGAACTAATATATAACAGAAATGTGTCCTTAACTAAGATAACATAACATAGATCAGCACATGCTGACGTCAATTCACCCTTATACAGAGAGCTCAGTATCTTAAGCTTTATTTTGAAATTTAAAATTTTGTCTACAAGACAAAAAAAAAATCTGCAAGTGGTTTGACACTCTAAGGTTGTTCCTGCATCCCGTAGTCAAAGGCTGTATTCTGAATATTTATGAACATACCGGAAGGTGAGAATGAGAAATGTGAAATGAGAGTCCGTGATTTAAACCAGATTTAAACACGGATCCACGGCAGACACTATATTTGCAATATTATTTATCGATATATTTTTTTTTTTTCGAAAAAAAAAATTAAATCGGATTTTTGAGGGATAGTACCTATTATTTTTTCTTTGCAACCCCATCGCAAACATCACGAACTTAAGCCTCTCTCTCCCAAATATCAAATAACACGTTTTTCAGGGACACATTTAAGAAAAAAAAACTTTTTAGAAAAAAAAAAAATAAGTTGGCTTCTGAGCCTCCCAAAGAAAAAATATTGGTTTCTGAGACCCCCCCATTTCAAGGTGTGCGCCTGCACATTAGTTAGCGTGTGTGCCTTTAATTCCAATATTTCGCTTTAGTTGAGGTGTACCGTAAAGGGTAGTTTTAGTTTACCCCCAAGACACAAAAAATGCTAGCCTCAAAAGAATGCGCGACTCTAAATTGAATTTCAAAACTCAAAATAATCTAGAAATTATTTATTGACTACTAATTTTGTTTGTGTAGGTGACGTATACGTTATGCCTCAGGAATAGAATATTTGGGGAAAATGTAGTAAAGTAGACCTATACTTTTTCTGTCCTAAACTTTTACTTACTAAACCTAACCTAACTACTTAGTTTTTAGGTGCATACTACTTTATTTTTCCGAAACATTAACCCAGTTAAAATTGTATATTATTGTGCAATAATATTTTATATAATCTCAATTTATTATTTCTGTTTTTGTTAAATATCCCCGAGCACGTATGTATAAGTCTACTTTACTACATTTAGCCAAAGGAAATTTTTTGCTCAAATCGGAACTGGACAACACTAAAATATATTGCCCTTTGGAGTTTTTTTCTTAATTCTAACATGCAAATTTACTGTATGCCTCTCTAGTGCTATAATAAAAATGCCTATTATATCCAGTATTGGTAAATTAGGAGCACTTACGCTACACCTAAGCTGGTTAGGTGTCTTTGGTCTCCGATGTTGTCCTAGCGAATCCTGGCCTGCTTCCAATCCATTGTCCTCCGATCTCTGCAAATATGTATACTATATTTAATAATCATTCAAAATTAATACCCTACATCAAATTAAAAAATATAGATTTTTAAAAAAATTTCGTTACTATTTTTTTATTAATTACTCAATTTTTAAATTTTTGACCCACCTTTTCATAGCGATTTCACGTGCTATAGTCTGTTTCTTTAGTTTAAATGAAGTTTTTGATCATTTTGTTTAACAAAAGCCCACTTCAGTTGTTACAAGCTCGTGACAACTTACAAAAGTATAAATTCCATTAGTTTCGCTTAAACGTTTGGAATAGCCAAATATTCAAGGATCAAAGCAAAATATTCGGTATTTCAAATACCAAATATCAAGTAACATACAAGTATTTGAAATAACCAATACTCATAGTCATCACTGATAAAAAGTGTTAGAAATGTTTTAAATGTATTTGAATTACTAGAAGTATTTTAGATATTAGGGAAATATTTGAAATACTAGGTAATATTTGAAATAATTGGGAAATATTTGAATTATGTATTAGGAAATAGTTGAAATACTAGGAAAATATTTGAAATACTTGGAAATATTTGAAATACTAAGAAATAATTGAAATACTAAGAATTATTTGAAATATTAGGAAATATTTGAAATACTAAGAATTATTTGAAATATGTACCAAAGAAATATTTGCAATACTAATGAAATATATGAAATATTTGGAAATATTTGAAATATTAGAAAAATATATGAAATACTAGGAAGTATTTGAAATATGTATTAGGGAAATATTTGAAATAATAGGGAAATATTTCAAAATCGTAGGGAAATATTTGAAAGACTAGAAAATACTTAAAGTATTTCAGATACTGACATTTTCAGACAGTAAATATCAAATACAAATACCACGGAGAAAGTATTTGCAAATCCAAATACCAAGAGCAATTTTTTGAAAGTAATTGCAAAACTTTTTCAAATACTTTATTTGAAATATTTCCAGCTATGCTATAGATATGTATATAATATAATATATGAATAAGAACTACATTAATTAAGAATTAAAATTATTAGCAAAGTAAATTTTAAATAAATTGTTCGTCTTCAAAATTGTTTCAAATTATTTAAAACTGTCTTTATCAAAATATTATTAATTAACATAAGTACCTAACTAACTAAATCCGTTAATCCCAAAAATTTATATTTTTTCAAAGTGAAGTGAAGGTTAAGTTATTTTTAAAAACTATGCATAAATATATATATATCTAAAAGCCTTCTACCATAGTATGGTGTAGGCTGTATTTCTTTGTTTTCTCCTTCTTTTCCATATTATGGCAGTACGGGTTCATGTACGAATTTTGCCCAGTCTTTTTTGTTTCTTGTCATTCTTTTAGCTTCTATAATCGTTTTTCCTCTTTTCTCTATTATCCCTTTTACTGTTCTGTCCCATGTATTTCTTGGTCTTCCTATTCTTTGCTTTCTGTACGTTCTGGTCTCCCAGATCTGCTTCACTTGTCTTATGTCTTGCAGTCTTTGCATGTGTCCCCACCAGGCCAGTTGTCTGTTTTCTATGAAATGTTCAATCGGTTCTATATCGAGTTCTTTTCTTATATCTGTATTTCTGATTTTATCCATCTTAGTCACACCCTTTACTCTTCTTAAATACTTCATCTCCAAAGCTTGTATTTGACTCTTTTCTCTTCTTGAAAGCGTCCAGGTCTCACAGCCAAAAGTCAGTACCGGTCTGTATATAGCTTTGAATACGTTTATTTTTGTGGTTCTAGTTATTTCTTTCCTATTGATGAGTGTATTCTTTATGTCAAAGTAAAGTTTTGTTGTCTTCTCTATTCTTGTATTTATCTCCATTTCTTGTTTTCCATCCTCTCTTATCTCTATTCCTAAGTATTTGAAATTCTTAACTTGTTCAATACTAATGTCGTTTATTTTTATATTTATGGTTTCATCTGTTCCTAATACCATAACTTTCGTTTTATTTTTATTCATTGTCATACCGTATTCTTTTAATATTCTATTCCATACATTTAAATTTTCCTGTAATTCGTTTCGTCCTTTTGCTATTATAACAACGTCGTCAGCAAACACTCCTTCCGATATTTCAGTAATTTGCATATTCCTATATCCAACCTTGAACTTTGTTGTTTCATTTTTACACTTTTTTATAATTTCATCCATAAATGTTATAAACAGCGTTGGACTTAATCCTCCACCCTGTCTTAATCCTTCTTCCGTTTTAAAAATACTCGATTGTTGACTATTATAAATTATTGCATTGCGATTATTTTCATATACTTTCTGTATAATTCTAATTATTTTGTTACTAATTCCCCTATTTTCTAGCATTTCCCACAGTTTCTTGCGTGGTACTCTATCAAACGCTTTCTCTAAATCGATAAAACCTAGATAAACCTTAGTATTCTGTTTATGCGTTTTCTCTATTAGTTGTTTTATTGTGAAAATATGGTCTTGAATACTTCTTCCCCTTCTGAATCCGCTTTGCGACTCATCCAATGTTTGTTCAATTATAGGTTTTATCTTTTTGTCGATGATTTGTTCTAGAATCTTCATTACAGTGCTCAATAATGTAATACCTCTATAATTATTACATACTTTTTTGTCTCCTTTCTTATGTATCGGAACTATTAAAGCTGTTCGCCAATCTTCCGGTATTTCTTCTTTTTTAAGTACTAAGTGCAAAATTTGCAGTAGTACATCCATGCCCTGTGGTCCCATTCTTTTTATCATTTCCGTTGTTATCTTGTCCTGTCCGGGTGCTTTTCCATTTTTGAGGTTCTTCACAACTTCTTGTAATTCTGTCATTATTATGTTTTCTTCTGTTCTTTCTTCAGTATTTGTTGTTATTAATAGTTGCTGTCTCTCGTTATCTTTATTCTTGTTTGAGCATAACAGTTCTTCAAAATACTCTTTCCATCTGTTCATAATTTGTTCATCGTCTGTTAATGTTTCTCCATTTTTATTTTTTATTAAGTGTGAATCATATTTTTTTTCTTTTCTGCAGGATTTCAGTATTCTGTAAAATAATTTCTGATTTTCTTTACTGTCTTTCTCCATTTTTTCTCCAAACTCTTTCCAACTTCGTCTTTTTGCTTCTTGGACTAGTTCTTTTACTCGTTTCCGTTCTTTTTTGTAAAGCTCATAGCTATTTGTAGTTTTGTCATTTAGGTAAGCTTGCCATGCCTTTTTCTTTATTTTAATATTTAATTTAATTTCTTCTGTCCACCAGGCCGTTTGTTTTTTCCCTGCTCTTTTTTTGTAACTACCACACGTTTGTTTGGTTGCATCTAGTAAAATGTTCTTGAAAACCTTCCATATTTCTTCTATATTTTCTTCCTCAAACCTTTTTAAATGGCTTTGTAGTTTCAGTGTAACCAATTCTTCATATTTCTTACATATTTCTTCATTCCTTAATTTGTAAGCTTTTATGGATTCAAATTCTATATGATTTTTGGTCGGTTTTGTATTTCTTACTTCTTTCTTTTCTCTTATTTTTGTGATGAGGAGATAATGGTCACTTCCAATTTCAGACCCTCTATATACTTTAGTATCTAATATTGTACTTCTGTTTCCACTAACACATAGTCAATAATAGATTTTTCGTTGCGACTTTTCTCTTCTCTTGTGTATTTGTGTATGTCTCTGTGATTGAAAAATGTATTCGTAATTAATAGATTTTGCATCACACAAAAGTCTATCATTCTTCTTCCGTTATTATTTCTTACATCCTCTCCGCATTTTCCTATTACTGTGCCATTGTATGTTGAATCTCTTTTCCCTACTCTGCTATTAAAATCTCCTGCAATATATATTTTACCTTTTGCTTCTTCTGTAGCTTCTGTCAGTTGGTCCCAGAATTTATCTTTATTTTCTATTATATCATCCTCGTTTGGGCCATATACAATTATGATAGTACGTTGTATTTTATTTATGTTACTTAATCTGACTGAAAGTATTCGTTCTGACCATGCTTTCCATGATTCTATTTCTTGCTCTAAGTTCTTATGTATTATGCATGCTATCCCTGCCATTGCTCTTTTATTTTTCTCCACGCCACTGAATATCATTGTATGCCCTCTTCTTGTCTTTATTGCACCTATCCCTTTCTTTTTTGTTTCTGTTATTGTTAGTATATCTATTTTAGCCTTTTCGAATTCTTCTTCTAATTCATTCTCTTTTCCTTGTATACTTCTCACATTCCATGTTCCGAGTTTCCAAATTATTTGATCATTTCTATCTTTTTCCTTGTCAATAGCGTTCGTCTTCATTTTTCTTTGGCCCGTGTAGTCATTAATTAGTTTTTTGTCGTCTTATGTATTTCCATTTCATCTATTGATTTAGTTACTTTATTCCATTTTAGTTTATTTCCGTCGATTAATATATAGCCGTATCCTACTTTTGCGCGTTTTCCATTTTCATTTTTTATTTGCTCAGCTCTTAATCTTAGTTGTTTTTGCATTTCACGTTCGTTCTGAGTTAAGTCACAATCTATAAATATTTTTTCTTGTTTGTATTCTCTAAGTTTATTTTTATTCTTTAATATTTCTATCTTATCTTCGAAATTTTTCATTTTAGTTATGAAGGTATTATCATTTATTCTTACTACAGTTTCAATATGTGCTTTTACTCCTATAGTTCTCTCATAGAAATTCTCAATTATTTGTTTGTTTTCATTATGCGTGGAGTTAGACTCTATTGTCATTCCCTTTATAATTAGATTGTTCTTTTTTCTTTCTTTTTCGTAATGTTCCATATTTATCACCATTGATTCCATTTTATTTTTCATTGTGTTTATTTCTTCTCTAAGTTCTTTATTTTCATTTTCTAGTTTTTCCATTTTTTCTCTATGTTCTTTATTATCCTTCCTTATTTCTCTAACCTCCGTGAGGATTTCTTTCATCATGGCTTTTAATTCCTGTTCTGTGTCCATTTTCACTCTAGAGCTTTTATGTTTGTATGGAGATCTTATTACTTTTTTGCTTTTACCAAATATTTCTACTTCTTCTCTTCCCCGTTTCCTACTATCTTCAGTTGATTAGTTACATGAACTTTCATCCGTGTCTGTGGGCATTCTAAATTTGCCTCAATCCGACCCTGTTATTATTCTTCACGCAGTCGGTAAGTTAGTTTCCTAGAGCGCAAGGTCAAGCTGTCCGCATCGACTGCTCGGAGACGGCAAGAGTTTGTGACTAGGATTGAGGTTAAATCCTAGTCACAAACTCTTGCTTTATATATTAAATATACTTACAAACTTCGATAATTTTACTTAATTTGTAAATTTATATCACACACTTTCTGCACTAATCACTTTTGTAATTTATTATTGCTCGTAGCCGTCTATTTCATAGATTTAACTACGGAGCTCACAATAGTTAATATTCACTGTGTCAGGTCCGTACTCAGATCTCTGAAATTATTTTCAAAATAATCTAAAAATTAAAAAATTTAAAAAATATATTTTCATAAATTAAAGAAATAAAAAAACAAATAAATAAAAAATAATAATAATAAAATAAAATAAAAAGTGTTGGATTACTACTACGGACGTAGTTGACGAAATTAATAATTTAAATTATTATTAAAATAATAATTAATTAATTATTCAAATGTTTACTCCAGAGCAGTAATGCGCACGCGCGTCCTATATCAACTTGGCGTGGATTGAATGCGCGAGCGATACTATTAAAATTAGGTATAAAGTATTTTTGAAAATATATAAAAAAATCAAAAAGGCATTTTTATAAATAAAAGATAAAATTCTTACCTTAAAATTAGATATCCATTTGGTAAATTCACAATATCCTTTTGGCACTTTCCAGTTATCCTTTTGGCACTAAATTTTATTTTGATCACGAAATATTATTTAATAAAAAAAAAAAATTAAAAAAATAGAAAAGAAATAATTGACACTTTCCAGACATCCTGGCACTAAAATACATTTTAATTAAAAAATATTTAATAAAACTATTTTTAAAGCACTTTTGTGTATTTGAAAAATTGCAAAAAAAATTTTTAAAAAAACAAAAAGTATTTAAATTTTCCTATAAATTTTGTCCAAAAATATTTTTTAATAATAAATATTATACTTAAATATATCAATCAATTGGAATTAAAAAAAAAAAAAAATACTGGCAAATTAAACAGTAATGTATAAATATTTAAATTAAATTTTAAAAGAAACAAAATATAAATAAATAAATAAATTATTCTTAACATATTTAAAAAGAAAATAATAATTTATTAATATATTATTTAATTATTATTATTGTCTAATGTTTCACTTAATTTAAATAAAAATTTTGAAATAATTTTTTAAAAGTTTCGCGAATGCTGATCGACGTTTCACTATGAGATGTAAGCACTGACTGACTAATTGGCGCGAATAGCTAATGATCATGCGCCGATGACCGGCGCAGATATTTACTTAAGAACACGTCGTCTGCGTTCAACGTTGACTCCGTGTTTTATAAGTTTTGTTTTTCGTGAACATTACTCAAAAGTTGAGTCCTCGGATGAAATCCCCGACAGGTTGCAGTATGACGCGCGTGCGCATTATTCTTTTCGAACATTCAATCAGAATCGTAATCGAGAAATAAATAATGCGCACAGTGGCGTAGGCCTGTAGGGTTTAATAGGGTTATGACTCCATCCCATGAACTCAATTTTCGGGGTTTTGTAGGTTTGACCACAAAAAAAAAACTTATAATATCACTCATGAGTCTGTCTGTCTGTACGGTAGAAATTGTAGGCAAACAGCTTAGAAAATTTAAATTTGGCATGTTTATACAAATTTTTGACCCACATATAGGAAAAATATTAAGATTTCAAAAAAAGACATCCCGGGATAAATATAAACAAATATGTATTTAATAAAAAATAAAATAATTTAATAAGAGATTTTAGACCGTAACTCAAAAGTACCATATATTTGTTATCTTAAGCTAAAAGTATATAAATATACCAAATTTCCAACAAAATTCATTTTTTATATTTGGTCAAAAAAATTTCGACTGCAATTTTAGCCAAATTATAGTTCTAAGCTAATTTTTAAGTAAGGATTATGAAAAAAATATTAAAAAAATTCATGCTTTCTTAGATTTTGAGTTAGAGCCGCTCTTGGTAAGTTATTTGCCTATAATTCCAAAACTTTTGCCCAAACTTGAAAATGGACCACATTTTGTTGATCTATGGCCAAAAATACATTTTTTTTTTTGATTTTTGGACATTTTCAAGGAATTTGGATTACTGCTTACACAAAACTTAATAATTGGCTTATTAAAGCCTAATTTTTTTTAGACTAAACAATGAAGGAGAATTTTTAAAATTCTAACCGCAAATTTCTATCCCTAACCAATTTATAGTTTTTTATCAAAATATTTTAAAAAAATTAAAAATTTTCAAAAATTTTGTTCAAAATATGGTTACAAGTCAATTAGGATCTCAAGATCTCAAAACTTTCAACCGCAGGTCTTTATCGTATTTCATTTTTTAGAAACGTCCATGCAATGATGAAAATTTCTATAAATCACGCGATATTAAAATTTGTCATAGTACTAAAATTTGGCATAATATTGAAATACGCAAAACTAATAAGGCCTCAAATTTCTTCTGGATTAAATAAATTACGAGGAATTCAAAATTTCTATTCTCAGGACGTTTTCTCTAACCATTTTTGAAGTTGTAATTTTTTTAATTCATAATTTTCATAAATAATGTAAATTATGCCATTAAAAAAATGTCACAATCTCAAAACGCATTAAACGATGAAAGTCCCAATTTTTTCTAGACTAAATAAGCATGATTAATCTAAAACTTTCAATCGCAGGTCGCTATCTCTAACCGTTTTTGAATTTTGCTTCAATTCTTACCTCAGATCGGTTTCTCTAACCGTTTTTTGAGTTGCATTTTTTTAATTCAGAATTTTCAAAACTTTATGCCATAAAAAAAAATTGTCGTAATCTCAAAACGCGTTAAACTATTTACGCGCTAACTAGAATATTGACAAAATAATTTAAACAAAATAAAAATGGAAAAAAACAAAAAAAAAATTGTCTCCTCAGCAAGCGAGCAAGCTAACCATTAGACCAGGATACGCCTTTTAGTATAGTGTGTTACATAACTATAACTTTTGCACATCGTCAACCAAAAAACACAAAAAATGCGTTATTTTCCGAACATAATCTGATCAAAAATTCCTGTTGCACTATTCCAGTTTACACCAATGTACATTAATTATTTCAGATTTTTAGTTTAAACCATCTGGGCTACAGATTATGGGACATTTTTTTTTTGCACAATTTTGGCAAAAATAATTTATTTTGCAAAAATAAAATGTTGATCGTTAATCCAAGTACTAAGGGCTTTCATTTGATACCCTACTCAGAATTTTAAAAAAATATTTTTTTTTCGATGAGCACATATTTGTTTATATTTTTAGGGGGATATATTTTTTAGATATTTCAGTATGTTTCCTATGTGCGGGTCAGAGAGTTGTATAAGTATGCAAAATTTCAACTCTCTAGGTTTAGCCGTTTGGCTACAATTTTTACCGAACAGACAGACAGACAGACAGACGACAAAATGACGGTATAAGGGTTTTTTGGTCATACCTACAAAACCCTAAAAAGGATATATTTCAAATCTCCTATTTGGCCCGCGGTCTTATTAAAATTGCACATGCTTAATATAAATTAAAGAATGAACAAAAAAAAAATACCAAAAAGAAGGTAGTACGAATTCACGTGATGGTAAAAAAGGAGGACGAATTGAAGTGATGACAAAAACAAAATGACGGTTTCATGGGAGGGGGGGGGGTCATAACCCCCCGGTATCCTATCTACCTACGACGCTCTGCGCATTATTGTTTTTTCGATTGCTTTTGATTGTATGTTTATTGTTCGAACATAATAATGCGCACGCGCGTCAGAATCCAACCTGTCGGGGATTTCATCCGAGGACTCAGCTTTTGAGTAATTTTCGCGAAAAAAAATGTATAAAATACAGAGTCTGACGTTGGACGCAGACGACGTCTTCTCAAGTTCATATCTGCGCCGGCCATCGGCGCATACTCATTAGCGATTCGCGTCTTTTCAGTCAGTGCTTACATCTCAGAGTGAAACGTTCGATCTACGTTCGCGAAACTTTTAAAAAATATTTCAAATTTTTCATTTATATTAATTGAAATATTAGACGATAATAATAGTTAAATAATATTTTAATAATAAAATAAATAATGTATTATTATTTTTTTTGTAATTTAATTTAAATCAGTGGCAATATTTAATCAAAACAGTTTAGAATTAAATAATGTTTTCAAAAAAATTAAAATAAATACATTTTTCTTTATACGTGCCAATTTTTTTTTTTTTTAAATTTAATTCGCATTGATTGAAATATTTGAGCAATAATATTTATAATTAAAAAATATTTTTGAACAAAATAAAAAAAATCAAATAACTATTTAAATGAAAAAAAAAATTTATTATTTTTTTTTTTATACTCAAAATTGCTTTAAAAATAGTTTTATTAAATATATGTATTTAAATTAAATGAATTTTTGTGCCAGGATGTCTAGAAAGTGACAAAGAATGTTATTCTTTTTATTTCTGCGCCATAAAAATTGTTATTCATAAAATTTTGTGAATAAAATAAAATTTAGTACCAAAAGGATACTTGGAAAGTACCAAAAGGATATTGGGAACTAACCAAATGGATATCTAATTTTAAGGTAAGAATTTTTTGTAAATTTAAGAAAATGCGTTTTTACATGTTTAAATATATTTTCAAAAATATTTTATTATTATTTTAATACCATCGTTCGTGGATTCAATCTATTAAAAGTTGGACAAGTTCACGCGTACTTTTGATTTCTTTAGTGATTATGATTACGATTCTGATTGGATGTAGTTTGGAAGGCATAATGCGCACGCGGATCGTAATCCAACATTTTTACTTTATTTAGATTTTTTTTTTTTATTTAAGAAAATGCTTTTTTGCATTTTTCAATATATTTTCAAAAATATTTTATATTTATTTATATTGGTATCGTTCGCGGATTCAATCCATGACAAGTTGGACAAGGAGGCGCGTGTTCATTATTTCGGTAAAATGTTACTGTACGGTCCGCTCTAACTTCATCCAACTCTATCCACTCCACCTACTTGCAGTAAACGACAGCTCACGTGTTTTACCAGTGGTCCTAAAACGTACTGACCGGTCTTGGTATAACTAGGGAATAGTACCTACGCTACTGTGGCATTGTTATGTTAGTGTGAGTTTGTTTTGTCATTAAACTAGATGATGGGTAGCTCGCTTCGCTCGGCTTCTTCTAACCAAACCCTTACTAACATAACCTAACCTAAGATAGTGTTTTGTCATTAAACTAGAAGATGGGTAGCTCGCTTCGCTCGGCTTCTTCTAACCAAACCCTTACTAACCTAACCTAACCTAAGATAGTGTTTTGTCATTAAACTAGAAGATGGGTAACTCGCTCCGCTCGGTTTTAGACTTTTACTAACTAAACCTAATAATCTTGTTTTTAGGTGCATAGTACTTTATATTCCCCCATATTAGCCCAAATAAAATTGTGTATCATTGTGTATAAATTTATAAAACAGAAACCATTGTTTTAGATCCACTGATAATCCTTGAATTATTTAGTGTCTTGAGCATGCATGACACTTACGATAGTAGTAGGAGAGGGGAGAGAATTGAATGAAGTTCGAGCGGACCGTAGAGTAACATTCAACCATTATTTCTTTTGGGATTGTGATTACGATTCTAACTGGATGTAGTTTGGAAAGTATAATGTGCACCCGCATCTTTGTCCACCCTCTTTTATTTAGAATTTATTATTTTATTTAAAAAAAGGCATTTTTTACATTTGTCAATTATTTTTACATATTTAAAAAAATATGTTATAAATAATTTTTAAGAATTACGTAACTTTGACTTTGAAAGAGCATTCATTTTTGGGATTAACGGATTTAGTTACTTAGGTAATTAATAATTAATGATATTTTGATAAGAACAGTTTTAAACAACTTGAAACAATTTTAAAGGAAGATAATTTTGTTTAAAATTTAGTTTACTAATTTTAATTCTTATTAATTTAGTTCTTATATTTTATACATATTAAGGCGCGTACAGACTAGAGCATTTGTGCGCGCACAAATGCTCAGTTGACTACGAGGTACAATTTGTGTGCGCGTACAGTTATCCTCCCACGAATGCTATCCGTAGCTTGTCGGTCCCACCGATAATATCAAAGAACTTGTGCGCTCAGTGCGCGTAAATTTAAGTAAACACCAGTAAATATTCAACATGGAATAGAGGAAAAAGGTATTGCATGCTGGTAAACGAATACCCAGTTGCAAAAAACGTAGGGTTATGGCTAATCGTTCTTTCGCGGGAACAGTCCTTATAAATCTTGTCTTTCTCCCAATTTTGTGACCAACTTTATTAACGAGTAGTTCAAAATTTGCCGCTAACATTCGAACAAAATTTTGAAATTGTCCACTAACCTCTTGCATTTGCAGTTCTGCTACCAAACTTGAACTATTGTATATTTCCCTGCTTCTATATAGTTGTGTCATCCACCACCGTTTGTTTTGTTTTTATTTATTTTTTTACGAAGTATACTATGGCCACATTCAGCAGACTCACCAGTGAGTTACCGGTTGGTAAATTTTTTCTTGTATTCTGTTGATCTACCGGTGAGTTACCATACTTAATCACCGGTATCCATATCATTAACCGGATTTCATTAACGATTAGTTGCTCACAGGTGGACATTTTGACAGTTATATCTGTAGTAACAAAGAATCAAGCACAAAACAAGTAAAAAATTATGGAATTGAGTGTTAAGTCAGTTTACTTAGATATTGAGGAGACGTATATAAAGCACATGTACTCTTAAAATTACTGTAAAAGCTTACATTCCAAATTTATTGTCATTACAATCTGTCATTGTTTAGATATTGTAGTTTTCATATACGCCGTTCGACAACGCTGCCAAAAATGTGCTTTTAGTCAAATTCACCGGTAAGTTTGTACGGATAAGTCACCGATGAGTCTGCTGAATGCGACCTATGTACGCTGCTTTTGTTAAGACAACATTACTTTCTGCCATCGTTGACACTACTTACTTTAAATAAATATGTGCGTGGATATAACTGAAATACGCGGAGCGAGATTTTACACGCACAAATTAGAAAGTTGTGTGTGCAAATTTTTTTACCCGCACGAAAATCCCTGCGCAAACATAATCCTTGCGCGTACAAATGCTCAAGTCAGTACGCACCTTTATATTGGAAAATTTATAGACATATACTTTACTTGTAGTTTTTAAGGTTTAGGATAGTAGTAGGGTTTAGTAGTAAAGCTTAGTAGTATGGGTAATTCTTTGCTTTACAAATACAAAGGTGCGTGCAATAAATTTAAATCCTCTGTTTTAATATTTGTGGTTTGCAGAGTCTGAAGGACAATGGATTGGAAACAGGGCAGGTTTAACTCGGACAACATCGAAGACCAAAGACAGCCGTGAATATTTCCTATGAATGTGTTCTGAGGTACACACAACCAACTTAGGTAAAGCTTAAAATCGAATTTTTGAGTCTTGAATCTTTGAGGAGGGCACAAGCTAATAATTTTTCTGATAGACTGCAAAAAATAAATAATAGGTAATAAATCTCAAAAAGATTTTTTTGTTTGTTTCATCATTAAAAATATCTATAATTTTTGTTTCCAAATATGGTGCCTGTCTTGGCTCTGTGTTAAAATCTAGTTTAAGTCCCGGTCTCGCGTTTTACATTTCTCACTCTCACCTTCCGGTATTGTCCAAATCAGTTCAGGGACAGTTCATAAATATTCAGAATACGTCATTTGACTATGGAGTGCAGGGACACTACTCATGGGTGCTTAAGCTGAGGATGGATTGACCTCAGGCAAACCAACCCAGAATTTTCAAAAATTGTACTTAAGATACTGTGCCTTCTGTATAAGCACGAATTAATGTCGGCATAAGTGCTGGTCTATGTTATGTTTTTTTTAGTTTAGGATATGTTTAAATTAGATATAAGTTCAATCTTGAAAATGGGGTTAGTAAAGAAACAAACTCATAATTTTCAAAATTGTACTTAAAATACTACCCCTTCTGTATAAGGACGAATTGTCATTGGCTTAAGTGCTGATTTATGTTATGTTTCCTCAAAGACGTACATATATACAGTAAATATAAGTCCAATTTTGAAAACGAATGTTTATCAGTAATCTGCTGTTGTCAATTAAAAAAAACCTGACGTTAGCACAAAGGCTGCTCAAGGCAGTTTTACCCATAGAGTGGATTGACATACAAATCAACCCAATATTTATGCCAAGGTTACCTGAATGTAAAAGGGGTTTTTATTGTATCCTAAAGTTAGTTAGTTAGTTAAAATTTTTGGCGCCCAGAAACAAAGGCTATTTGCGCCTATTGTATACTAAAGAAGCATACAGTTAAGTCCATGTTAGAATTAAGAAAGAAATTCTCAAAGGACAATATTTTCTAAATTTGATGTAGCAAATTAATTTTGTTTGTTTTTTAATATACTATAATTATTTGCAGAGTCCGGAGGACAATGAATTGGAAGCAGGGCAGGATTCACTCGGACAACATCGAAGACCAAAGACAGTTGTGGATGTATCCTAAGAATGTGTTCTTAGGTAAATCTGGGGCATAACGTAGATTTCATCCATATTAAATATTAAAAATAAAATTTCAGAACAGATAAATAATTCCTAGATTATTTTGAACTTTTGAAATTGAATTTAGAGTCACGCATTACCTTGAAGGTAGCATTTTTTGTATCTTGGGAGGAAGCTTAATCTACCCCTAAAAAAACAACCCATCTGAAGCAAAATACTGAAATAAGAGTCGCACACACTTACTTAGGCATAGGGGGAATCAGAAGCTAATATATTTTTGGGCTCAAAAACCATTTTCTTTTTCTTGGGGTTTAGAAGCTATTTTAGGGGAAGGGGGTGCTCAAGTTGAATTAAAAGCAAATTCTGTTCCATATTTACTTTAAAACGCGTTTTTTTAAATTTTGGGGGAGGGAAGCTCAATACCCCATAAAGATTAATATAGAAATATATATATATATATATATATAAGGAAATAAAAATTCTTGATTACTCGTCAAAAGTTTATTATAAAATATTAAGAGACGTTTCGACTGGTAAATCCAGTCATCCTCAGTCTATAAATAAAAATTACAATTGTAAAATACAAAAAATAGTAAACAACGAAAAGTATTTTTTAACAAAACAAAAATACGTAAAATTGAAAATTGATAAATTAGTGTAAATTGAAAATAATTTAAACATATTAATTGAAAATTATCAAAATGGCGTGAGGCGCCATTTTGTGAAACTAAATTTATTACAGAGATTTAAGAAAATACAAACATTAATCAAAATTAAGCAAATAATTATAAAAAGTTATATAAAATAAGTGTTCTTAACTAGACAGCTTCTTACCTAGAGTACGTTGTCAATATTTTAAAAAAAAGTATATTCTTATAAAAAAATATACGGAAATGAAATTGAAAAATCCATCCCAAACACATACAGAGTAGACAGGCAGTGTAGAACAGGACGGCTCGAGATTGTCTGGTCGTTTGTGATATTACTCATAGACACCTAGACGTCACAATATATTAAGTAGGTGAACGTAATATGACAAGTAGATAAGCGCACAGCTGATTTTAAGGCAAAAGTTTAAAATATGATTTATTTAAACCAATCGTGTCAGTTTTTTTATTAACACATTTATCTTTAGCTGTGTGTATGCACAACATCTCCGATATCATTCTTTTGTGAAAATGGGCTTCTTTATCTAAGATCTTGACATTTTCAAAGTCAAAAATATGACCAGTAGTGTTAGAATGAACCGCTAATGCTGTACAATTAGGTTTGACCCTAACGTTGCTTTTGTGTTGGCATATACGTTTTTTTAATATTTGTTGAGTAGTCCCTATATAAGTTTTACTGCATTCTCCACATGGTATTTCATATACAACATTAGAATTTTCAAGACTAGGGATGTTAGATTTAAGTTCGGAAAAATTACGATTATTGTTGTTATCAGAGCTGAAGGCTAAATTAACGTCAAATTTTTTGAAAATGTTTTTATAATTAACAAACTCAGTGTTATGATACGGAAAACTAATGTACTGGTTGTTGTTTACATTTATATTATCAGGATTGCTGTTAAAAGCTGACCATGTTCTTTTTCTGATACATCTCACAATGAGATGGGTGGGGTAATTATTGGCAATAAAGGCTTTTTTAATGTTTTTTAGGTTATCAGATCTAAAATTAAGATGGGCTAACTTGATGGCTCTATCTATAGTGTTATTCAGGGCGTTAATTTTCAATGATAGGGGTGGTTTGATAAGTAGTTAAGGTATCTCCAGCTATGAGTATTTTTTTGATACCAATTAGTAACTATTAGATTGTCATCCGATCTTATCAAAGAAACATCCATAAATGCAATACTATTATTCTCTTCTTTCTCACAAGTGAAATTTAAACGTGGATGGAAAGAGTTGAAAACCTCAAGCAACGTGTTGAGTGAGTTTTTATGATAAATTAAAATGATATCGTCTACATATCTGTAATAGATAACTGGGGTTTCTGGTAATTTATTTACAAGTCGAAACGTCTCTTAATATTTTATAATAAACTTTTGACGAGTAATCAAGAATTTTTATTTCCTCCTACATTTTTCGTCAAGCACAACAATCCAACTATATATATATATATATATATATATATATATATATATATATTTGGTAAAGTTATTGGGAATAGCGGTGGAGGAAAAAGTAAACTCAATATTTACATGTACCCGATATTTCGACTTGACTTTTCAAGTCTTTTTCAAGGGAAGTAAAATTTAAGAGTTGCCTCTGTTGTAACACATTAAAAGAATAAATAAATTAGAGTTAAAATAGAACATTACAATTAATATCACATTGAAAAATTACACTTTAAAATTGTTATCACAGATCTGTATATTGACTAAAAAAAATCTATATATATATATATATATATATATTCAAAATTAGAAACATAATAAATCATTTTACAAATATAGTGCATGCCTCGGGTCTATGTTTAAATCTAGTTTAAATCCCGGACTCGCATTTCACATTTTTCACTCCCCGTTATTGTCCAAATCAGTTCAAGATCAGGTCATAAATATGAGAGATGAGATTCAGAATAAGACCTTTGACTACGGGGTGCAGGGATACTTTACATGGGTGATTTAGCTGAAGACGGATTGACGACAGACAAACCAATCCAAAATTTTCAAAAATTGTACTTAAGATACTGTGCCCTATCAGCATAAGATATCAGCATAAGTGCTGATCTATGTTATATTTTCTTAGTTAATGATATATTTACGTTACATAAAAATGCAATCTTGAAAATGACCGGTTATTAACAGACAGCAATTTTCATTTAAGAAAGTCCTGACGTTGTCGCAAGGGCCGTTCGAGACAGTTTTCTCCTTGTGGATTGACGTCTTTCAGACCAACCCAGTATTTTCAAGATTTTAATTGACATATTGCGCTCTCTGTATATGGGCGAATTAACAACAGCATGATCTATGTCATATTTTCTATTTTAAGGATATATTTACCTTACATATAAGTTCAATTTTGAAAATGGGCGGTTATCAATTAACTTTAATTTCTTACGTCATTCGAACCAACCCAGCTATTTCAAAATTGTACTTGAGACACTGCGCTCTCTGTGTAAGAGCGAATTAACATCAGCATGTGCTGACCTATGTTATATTTTCTAAGTTAAGGATATTTTAACGTATCATATAAGTTCAACTTTGAAAATGAGCGGTTATCAATAAAGTGAAATTATCATTTAAAAAGTTCTGATGGTGGCCCAAGGGTCGCTCGAGGTAGGTTAAGCCTAAGAGTGGATTCACATCATACAAACCAACTCAAATTTTCAAAATTGTACTTATTGCACTGTGGGCTCTGTATAAGAGCGAACTGACATCAGCTTCAGTGATGTTATGTTTTTTTAGTTTAAGATGTAATTAAATTAGAGATACTTAAGATTTTACACCCTATGTATGAGGGTGAAGGGACATCAGCATAATTAATGATCTGTGTTAAGTGTTATTAGTTCAGGATATATTTACAATACTCGTAAGCTCTCTCTCATTGCGCTCTCTGTATATGAGTTCAATTTTGAAAATCGGTGTTTATCAATAAACTAAAATTTTATACGTCATTCAAACAAACCCAGCAGTTTTAAGATTGTACTTGAGATTATGAGACACAATGTGTTGTTTAAATGGGTGGTTATCAATTAACTTTAATTTCTTACCTCATTCGAACCAACCCAGCTATTTCAAAATTCTACTTGAGACACTGCGCTCTCTGTTTAAGAGCGAATTAACATCAGCATGTCCTGACCTATGTTATATTTTCTAAGTTATTGATATATTTACGTTACATATAAGTTCAATTTGGATAATGGGTGGTTATCAATTAACTTTAATTTCTTACGTCATTCGAACCAACCCAGCTATTTCAAAATTGTACTTGAGACACTGCGCTCTCTGTTTAAGAGCGAATTAACATCAGCATGTCCTGACCTATGTTATATTTTCTTAGTTATTGATATATTTACGTTACATATAAGTTCAATTTTGAAAATGGGTGGTTATCAATTAACTTTAATTTCTTACGTCATTCGAACCAACCCAGCTATTTCAAAATTGTACTTGAGACATTGCGCTCTCTGTGTAAGAGCAAATTAACATCAGCATGTGCTGACCTATGTTATATTTTCTAAGTTATTGATATATTTACGTTACATATAAGTTCAATTTGGATAATGGGTGGTTATCAATTAACTTTAATTTCTTACGTCATTCGAACCAACCCAGCTATTTCAAAATTGTACTTGAGACATTGCGCTCTCTGTGTAAGAGCAAATTAACATCAGCATGTGCTGACCTATGTTATATTTTCTAAGTTATTGATATATTCACGTTACATATAAGTTCAATTTGGAAAATGGGTGGTTATCAATTAACTTTAATTTCTTACGTCATTCGAACCAACCCAGCTATTTCAAAATTGTACTTGAGACACTGCGCTCTCTGTTTAAGAGCGAATTAATATCAGCATGTGCTGACCTATGTTATATTTTCTAAGTTATAGATATATTTACGTTACATATAAGTTCAATTTTTAAATGGGTTGTTATCAATTAACTTTAATTTCTTACGTCATTCGAACCAACCCAGCTATTTCAAAATTGTACTTGAGACACTGCGCTCTCTGTTTAAGAGCGAATTAACATCAGCATGTGCTGACCTATGTTATATTTTCTATTTTAAGGATATATATACCTTACTTATAAGCTCAATTTTGAAAATGGGCGGTTATCAATTAACTTTAATTTCTTACGTCATTCGAACCAACCCAGCTATTTCAAAATTGTACTTGAGACATTGCGCTCTCTGTGTAAGAGCGAATTAACATCAGCATGTGCTGACCTATGTTATATTTTCTAACTTATTGATATATTTACGTTACATATAAGTTCAATTTGGAAAATGGGTGGTTATCAACTAACTTTAATTTCTTACGTCATTCGAAACAACCCAGCTATTTTAAAATTGTACTTGAGACACGGCGCTCTCTGTGTGAGAGCGAATTATCATCAGCATGTGCTGACCTATGTTATATTTACCAAGTTATTGATATATCTACGTTACATATAAGTTCAATTTGGAAAATGGGTGGTTATCAATTAACTTTAATTTCTTACGTCATTCGAACCAACCCAGCTATTTCAAAATTGTACTTGAGACACTGCGCTCTCTGTGTGAGAGCGAATTAACATCAGCATGTGCTGACCTATGTTATA
The DNA here is from genome assembly GCA_963971575.1 of Liopterus haemorrhoidalis. Taxonomy (NCBI): domain Eukaryota; kingdom Metazoa; phylum Arthropoda; class Insecta; order Coleoptera; family Dytiscidae; genus Liopterus; species Liopterus haemorrhoidalis. The sequence continues at coordinate 48,844,337 of OZ020611.1, forward strand.
TTTTCTAAGTTATTGATATATTTACGTTACATATAAGTTCAATTTGGATAATGGGTGGTTATCAATTAACTTTAATTTCTTACGTCATTCGAACCAACCCAGCTATTTCAAAATTGTACTTGAGACACTGCGCTCTCGGTTTAAGAGCGAAATAACATCAGCATGTCCTGACCTATGTTATATTTTCTAAGTACTTGATTTATTTACGTTACATATAAGTTCAATTTGGATAATTGGTGGTTATCAATTAACTTTAATTTCTTACGTCATTCGAACCAACACAGCTATTTCAAAATTGTACTTGAGACACTGCGCTCTCTGTGTGAGAGCGAATTATCATCAGCATGTGCTGACCTATGTTGTATTTTCTAAGTTATTGATATATTTACGTTACATATAAGTTCAATTTAGAAAATGGGTGGTTATCAATTAACTTTAATTTCTTACATCATTCGAACCAACCCAGCTATTTCAAAATTGTACTTGAGACACTGCGCTCTCTGTTTAAGAGCGAAATAACATCAGCATGTCCTGACCTATGTTATATTATCTAAGTTATTGATTTATTTACGTTACATATAAGTTCAATTTGGATAATTGGTGGTTATCAATTAACTTTAATTTCTTACGTCATTCGAACCAACACAGCTATTTCAAAATTGTACTTGAGACACTGCGCTCTCTGTGTGAGAGCGAATTATCATCAGCATGTGCTGACCTATGTTATATTTTCTAAGTTATTGATATATTTACGTTACATATAAGTTCAATTTGGATAATGGGTGGTTATCAATTAACTTTAATTTCTTACGTCATTCGAACCAACCCAGCTATTTCAAAATTGTACTTGAGACACTGCGCTCTCGGTTTAAGAGCGAAATAACATCAGCATGTCCTGACCTATGTTATATTTTCTAAGTACTTGATTTATTTACGTTACATATAAGTTCAATTTGGGTAATTGGTGGTTATCAATTAACTTTAATTTCTTACGTCATTCGAACCAACACAGCTATTTCAAAATTGTACTTGAGACACTGCGCTCTCTGTGTGAGAGCGAATTATCATCAGCATGTGCTGACCTATGTTGTATTTTCTAAGTTATTGATATATTTACGTTACATATAAGTTCAATTTAGAAAATGGGTGGTTATCAATTAACTTTAATTTCTTACATCATTCGAACCAACCCAGCTATTTCAAAATTGTACTTGAGACACTGCGCTCTCTGTTTAAGAGCGAAATAACATCAGCATGTCCTGACCTATGTTATATTATCTAAGTTATTGATTTATTTACGTTACATATAAGTTCAATTTGGATAATTGGTGGTTATCAATTAACTTTAATTTCTTACGTCATTCGAACCAACACAGCTATTTCAAAATTGTACTTGAGACACTGCGCTCTCTGTGTGAGAGCGAATTATCATCAGCATGTGCTGACCTATGTTATATTTTCTAAGTTATTGATATATTTACGTTACATATAAGTTCAATTTGGATAATGGGTGGTTATCAATTAACTTTAATTTCTTACGTCATTCGAACCAACCCAGCTATTTCAAAATTGTACTTGAGACACTGCGCTCTCTGTTTAAGAGCGAATTAACATCAGCATGTGCTGACCTATGTTATATTTTCTAAGTTATTGATATATTTACGTTACATATAAGTTCAATTTTGAAAATGGGTGGTTATCAATTAACTTTAATTTCTTACGTCATTCGAACCAACACAGCTATTTCAAAATTGTACTTGAGACACTGCGCTCTCTGTGTGAGAGCGAATTAACATCAGCATGTGCTGACCTATGTTATATTTTCTAAGTTATTGATATATTTACGTTACATATAAGTTCAATTTGGAAAATGGGTGGTTATCAATTAACTTTAATTTCTTACGTCATTCGAACCAACACAGCTATTTCAAAATTGTACTTGAGACACTGCGCTCTCTGTGTGAGAGCGAATTAACATCAGCATGTGCTGACCTATGTTATATTTTCTAAGTTATTGATATATTTACGTTACATATAAGTTCAATTTGGAAAATGGGTGGTTATCAATTAACTTTAATTTCTTACGTCATTCGAACCAACCCAGCTATTTCAAAATTGTACTTGAGACACTGCGCTCTCTGTTTAAGAGCGAATTAACATCAGCATGTGCTGACCTATGTTATATTTTCTAAGTTATTGATATATTTACGTTACATATAAGTTCAATTTGGAAAATGGGTGGTTATCAATTAACTTTAATTTCTTACGTCATTCGAACCAACACAGCTATTTCAAAATTGTACTTGAGACACTGCGCTCTCTGTGTGAGAGCGAATTAACATCAGCATGTGCTGACCTTTGTTATATTTTCTAAGTTATTGATATATTTACGTTACATATAAGTTCAATTTGGAAAATGGGTGGTTATCAATTAACTTTAATTTCTTACATCATTCGAACCAACCCAGCTATTTCAAAATTGTACTTGAGACACTGCGCTCTCTGTTTAAGAGCGAATTAACATCAGCATGTGCTGACCTATGTTATATTTTCTAAGTTATTGATATATTTACGTTACATATAAGTTCAATTTGGAAAATGGGTGGTTATCAATTAACTTTAATTTCTTACATCATTCGAACCAACCCAGCTATTTCAAAATTGTACTTGAGACACTGCGCTTTCTGTTTAAGAGCGAATTAACATCAGCATGTGCTGACCTATGTTATATTTTCTAAGTTATTGATATATTTAGGTCACATATAAGTTCAATTTGGAAAATGGGTGGTTATCAATTAACTTTAATTTCTTACATCATTCGAACCAACCCAGCTATTTCAAAATTCTACTTGAGACACTGCGCTCTCTGTTTAAGAGCGAATTAACATCAGCATGTGCTGACCTATGTTATATTTTCTAAGTTATTGATATATTTACGTTACATATAAGTTCAATTTGGAAAATGGGTGGTTATCAATTAACTTTAATTTCTTGTGTCATTTGAACCAACCCAGCTATTTCAAAATTGTACTTGAGACACTGCGCTCTCTGTTTAAGAGCGAATTAACATCAGCATGTGCTGACCTATGTTATATTTTCTAAGTTATTGATATATTTACGTTACATATAAGTTCAATTTGGAAAATGGGTGGTTATCAATTAACTTTAATTTCTTACATCATTCGAACCAACCCAGCTATTTCAAAATTGTACTTGAGACACTGCGCTTTCTGTTTAAGAGCGAATTAACATCAGCATGTGCTGACCTATGTTATATTTTCTAAGTTATTGATATATTTAGGTCACATATAAGTTCAATTTGGAAAATGGGTGGTTATCAATTAACTTTAATTTCTTACATCATTCGAACCAACCCAGCTATTTCAAAATTCTACTTGAGACACTGCGCTCTCTGTTTAAGAGCGAATTAACATCAGCATGTGCTGACCTATGTTATATTTTCTAAGTTATTGATATATTTACGTTACATATAAGTTCAATTTGGAAAATGGGTGGTTATCAATTAACTTTAATTTCTTGTGTCATTTGAACCAACCCAGCTATTTCAAAATTGTACTTGAGACACTGCGCTCTCTGTGTGAGAGCGAATTATCATCAGCATGTGCTGACCTATGTTATATTTACCAAGTTATTGATATATTTACGTTACATATAAGTTCAATTTGGAAAATGGGTGGTTATCAATTAACTTTAATTTCTTACGTCATTCGAACCAACCCAGCTATTTCAAAATTGTACTTGAGACACTGCGCTCTCGGTTTAAGAGCGAAATAACATCAGCATGTGCTGACCTATGTTATATTTTCTAAGTTATTGATATATTTACGTTACATATAAGTTCAATTTGGAAAATGGGTGGTTATCAATTAACTTTAATTTCTTACGTCATTCGAACCAACACAGCTATTTCAAAATTGTACTTGAGACACTGCGCTCTCTGTGTGAGAGCGAATTAACATCAGCATGTGCTGACCTATGTTATATTTTCTAAGTTATTGATATATTTACGTTACATATAAGTTCAATTTGGAAAATGGGTGGTTATCAATTAACTTTAATTTCTTACATCATTCGAACCAACCCAGCTATTTCAAAATTCTACTTGAGACACTGCGCTCTCTGTTTAAGAGCGAATTAACATCAGCATGTGCTGACCTATGTTATATTTTCTAAGTTATTGATATATTTACGTTACATATAAGTTCAATTTGGAAAATGGGTGGTTATCAATTAACTTTAATTTCTTGTGTCATTTGAACCAACCCAGCTATTTCAAAATTGTACTTGAGACACTGCGCTCTCTGTGTGAGAGCGAATTATCATCAGCATGTGCTGACCTATGTTATATTTACCAAGTTATTGATATATTTACGTTACATATAAGTTCAATTTGGAAAATGGGTGGTTATCAATTAACTTTAATTTCTTACGTCATTCGAACCAACCCAGCTATTTCAAAATTGTACTTGAGACACTGCGCTCTCGGTTTAAGAGCGAAATAACATCAGCATGTCCTGACCTATGTTATATTTTCTAACTTATTGATTTATTTACGTTACATATAAGTTCAATTTGGATAATTGGTGGTTATCAATTAACTTTAATTTCTTACGTCATTCGAACCAACACAGCTATTTCAAAATTGTACTTGAGACACTGCGCTCTCTGTGTGAGAGCGAATTATCATCAGCATGTGCTGACCTATGTTATGTTTTTTATTTTAAGGATATATTTACCTTACTTATAAGTTCAATTTTGAAAATCAGTGGTGACCAATAAAGTGAAATATCATACGTCATTCAAACCAACCCAGAATTTTCAAGATTGTACTTGAGACATTGTGCTCTCTGTATAAGAGCCAATTAACATCAGCATATGCTAACCTATGTTATATTTTCTAAATTATTGACATATTTACGTTACATATAAGTTCAATTTTGAAAATGGGCGGTTATCAATAAACTGCAATATTCATTTAAAAAATACCTCACGGTGGCACAAGGGCCGCTCGAGGCAGTTCAAGCCTTAGAGTGGATTAACGTCATACAAACCAACTGAAATTTTTAAATTGTACTTAATGTACTGTGCAGTTATGTAAGTATGAACTGACATCAACATCAGTGCACTTCTAATTTATGTTTTTTAGTTTAAGATGTATTTAATTTAGAAATACTTAAGATATTGCGCCATCTGTACAAGGGCGAACCGACATCAGCATAAGTTCTGATCCATGTTATGTGTTATTAATTTAGGATATATTTAGAGTACTCATAAGTTCAATTTTGTAAATAGACATTAAATAATATACTTTACTCTTGATTTAAGGGAGATCTGACGTTGGCACAAAGGTCGCTCGAAGTTGTTTTAGCTTAGAGCAGAACAACGCTAGACAAAACAACCCAGAATTTTTAAAATTGTCCATGAGGCATTGCGCTCTCTGCAAAAGAGCGAATTTGCACCAGCAGAAATGCTTATCTGTGTTATAGTTTATTAGTTTAGGATATATTGGCGTTTCATAAAGTCTGTTCCCTTGTTTTAGGCGGAATTAGAATTTCAATTATAGTTACTTTTACCGATTGATTGAAGCTTTTGATCATTTTGTTCAGGAAAAGTCAACTTCAATATATAAAAAATAGCTAAGGACAACTTATTAAAATGAAAATTTCGTTTAGTTCCGCAAATCTTTTGGAATAGACTGTATGTATGTTCAATCTCGAAAATGAGTGGTTGTTATGCATCTCAACGTAGAATTTTCAAAATTGGTGTTTACAATGCGCCCTCTATATAAAGGCAAAATGACGTCAGCATAAGTGCCAATTTATGTTATGTTTTCATAGTTTAGGATACATTTACGTAAGATATAAGTTCGATTTTGAAAATGGGTGATATTAAAGAAACTGCAGCTTGAATTTTTGGGAGATTTGACGACTGTACACCCCATTAGGGTGCCATTTTAGTCGTTTACCATACCAAGCGTGATTTTTTTAATATCAATAGTATTTGATAAACTTTTGCTTAAATGAAACAGATCAGCAAGACGTGAAAAAAAATTCTTTGCTTAAAACAATGCCTTTATTTAGGTTTTAGGATATATTAGAGCTCTGCCTGCAAAGAGGTGTGAGGGTTGTCTACTAAATCGGTGCTTCTCAACCCAAATATTACCACGCACCAACAAAATATTTAATTTTATGGGCGAAGCGGTGAAAACATCTTTTTGATATATTTTTATTATATTTATTTATTGTTTTATTCAATGTCGCGGCTTGAATTCGGACGTGTCAATGTCGTAGAATTATATCTTGTGCGGTGTCTTATAACTTTCGGAACGTTTAGATTTTGACGCCGACCAGCGGTTAAAATATACCTTGTCGGCTGAGTAATACACATTTCTTCATAGCACGTCCACCAAAATTGTTTTTTATTGAATATAATTTCTCTAATCTTTTTGTTCAGTCTGTTTTAGATCGTTCAAAGGTCAACAGGTACACAGAGATGAGAAGGAAGAACAGTTGTCAATCAAATTAAGCTTCCCAGTAGAACTGTATGGTGTAGAGGTCTGCATTGTAACTGAAGAGTTAAGATGTCTACAAAATGGAATTTTACAGAAGAATATCGTACATTTCGTGGACTAGCAAAACGGATAACGAAGAAGTCCTCAACAAGGAAGAACGATGAGAACAACCCTATAAATTCGAATATCTGAAAACTTAAGAGAATGCTTCGGAATCTCTCGCATAGATCTATTCAGAAGGTACCATTCAAGATTAACATTGCTTTTCTACTTGAAGAAGAAAGTGGTCTTAGAGTTCCCAATGAAAGTCTGTGAATATCCTCTGATAAACTTTTCGACGAGGATTCGATACAAAAAAGAAACCGACTACAAATAGTCGAATACAAAGAAATAGTTAAGTATGCTGCTTACTAAAATTGAGCAGAATATAGGTAAATTGATCTGATAGCAACAGACTTATCCATTACAATTGAAGGAGCAAGTGGATAAAGGTGTTAGGCATTTTCCGTTATCTCTCCGCTTGTCACATCAGTTGAAAGCCTGTTATGAAAGCCACAAATTACTGAATTTTTTCTTCTTTCGCTACTGTGTGATACATTGAAAAACTACTTGAGGTCATTGTACATAACACCTTTATCTATCTGTATCTTCCAAAATATAGATAATTGGAAACTGAGTGTTGTGGTTAGGATAAAAGAGGCTTATACAACCTTATTCCAACGAAAATTTCAAAATTTCAAAAAATGCTACATAACACCATCCACTTTCTCTTTCAATTATTATTAAATATTTATATATTCATATATAAAACTGGTCTACTGTATTTGTTTACGTCTTTTCCGGTTTTTAGGGCCTCCATTTATGTTATCATGGATTTAGTATTATTTTAGACCTTTTGATACAAAAAATGAAACAGACTATAAATTCAAGAAAAGTTGAATTCAAGAAAAGATTTAAGGATGCTCCTTACTAAAACTGAACAGAATATAGTTAAATTGGTTTTCAGGTTGTTAGTTTCTTTATTTATGTTAACATGGATTTAGTGTCATTACAGACCTTTTGACACAAAAGAGAAATCGACTACAAATAGTTGAATGCAAGAGAAGATTTAAGGATACTGCGTACTGAAATTTAGCAGAATATAGGTAAATAAGACTGATAGCAATAGGCTCATCCTTTACATTTATTATTAAATATTTATATATACATATATAATACTGGCCTACTACATTTATTTCCATGATTTCAGGTTTTAGGTTCTTTATTTATGTTAAATGGTTTAGTGTCATTACAGACCTTTTGACACAAAAGAGAAATCGACTATAAATAGTCGAATACAAGGGAAGATTTAAAGATGCTGCTTACTGAAACTGAGCAGAGTATGGGTAAATAAGTTTGATAGCAATAGGCTCATCCTTTACATTTATTATTATATATTTATATATACATTAATTCTGGTCTAATGTATTTATTTCCATGTTTTTAAGTTTTCAGGTTCTTTATTTATGTTAACATGGATTTAGTGATATTACAGACCTTTTGACACAAAAGAGAAATCGACTACAAATAATCGAATGCAAGAGAAGATGCTGCTTACTGAAATTGAGCAGAATATAGATAAATAAGACTGATAACAATAGGCTCATCCTTTACATTTATTGTTAAATATTTATATATACATTAATAACACAGGTATACTGTATTTTTTCAGGTTCTTTATTTATGTTAAATGGATTTAGTGTCATCACTCTCTTGATCGCTGAAGACGGAAACAGATCGTTGTGCAGTTTCCGAAACGTCCGGAAGAATTTTATATACCTCATGATAAAAATATACCATATTGTACTATTCTAGCTTAGTACTACCAGTAATGGCAAACGTCCAAAATAACAGTGTGTGCATTAATATTGAATTTTTGACACAAAAGAGTAATCAACTGCAAATAGTACAATATAAGGGACGTTTTAAGAAGGCTGCTTACTGAAATTCAGCAGAATGTTGGTAAAGACAAAAACAAAGACAGAAAAATGTGTCTGTCTATCGGTTCAATAAAAATTGTGGCCAAACGGCTAGACCAGAAAAACTAAAATTTGAGATGCGTATACTCGAATTGCTTATGCCACCGTCAATTTCACCGCCAAATCAGATTCATTTCACTGCCATAACCCTACCAGGTCCCTACCGTGTTCCTGCCGTATCCATATCATCCATGTCGTGTCATTGTCTCATCATTGTAATATCATGTAACATGTCAAATTTTCATCACTCGTGCCAAAAGTCAAAAAAACCTATATAAACATTTTTTTTATCTAAAAACTAAACGAAAATGATCCTCTATAATCTGCAACCAGATTACAGAGGACTCAATTATATAGGGGGGCCGCAGACAATATTTACATTATTTCGGGGTTCCCATGCCAGAAAAGTTTGAGAAACATTGATTTAAAGGACAACTTGAGTGTTAAGTTGGTTTTACACAGTTCAATTAATTGATCAAGTTTTTTTGTCAATTAATTGAAAACTTAATTGGTAACCTTGAAAATAAAAGGATCGCTTTACACATATCAATTTATTTATCAATTTTTTTTTAAACCTTTTACATTACCAATCGTAAAACTTGTTGACATTAAGTCTGTTTCTTTGGTTTAGGCGGAACTAGATTTTCAATTCCAGTTACTTTTACAGTTTTTGATAATTTTGTTTAGCAAAAGCCTACTTCAAACCATAAAAGAAGTGCTCATGACAACTTACAAAAATAAAAATTCCTGTTGGTTCCGCCTATAAAATATTGAAATCTTTGCCGGTCACCATGGCGTAGTGGTTAGTGCACTGACTTCTAGGCCATGAGGGCTCGGGTACGAATCCCGGTTATGGCATGGAATTTTTCAATGAATAAAATGCATCTGGATAACGGCCTCAGTAGCCAAGTCCAAAAATAAAAAAATATAAAAAAAAAATAAAAAAATAAAAAAAAATGAGCTGTGACCAAGAACAAAAGAAATAACCCAGATTATGTTGAATTAGAACGTCTGAGGTTCTGTCACATTTTAAAACAAAACATATTTTATATATTTCTAGGTTATGTTACAACTAAACAGTTGACAATAACTAAACAGATAAAAATATAACTAGATTTCCCTAAAAAATTGATGAAAAATAGAACTTGCAATACATTTTTCAATTAATTGTTGAAATTTGAACACTTTACACACATCAATAAGTTGAAGGTCAACTTTTTCAATTAATTGATCAATAAATTGAATCGTGTAAAATCCACTTTACTTAAGGTTGAAATCATTTACTTAACAACAAAAATGAATGAGATTTCTCTGTGTTTAATGCAGTTTTTAATAAGATATATTGTTAGCTTAGATTGATCTATTAAAATATTTATATACGTATATTCTATACTGCGCGACTTTTTCTTGTGGCTTTTCCTCCTTCCCCACAATTTCATAAGCTATGGGCGTGCGTGCACCTCCTTGCAAGTCCCACGCGGCTCTAATGTTCTCAATTATACACATATACATACAGAACAACGTATTAAAAATATATTTATTTTATCAGTACAACACATTATATTTCACTTCATAATTAACAGTACAATACAATAACAATAGACGGTACACAATGATGACAGCAATTCGCTTTGCTCAGCTCAATTACTTACCCCATAAGTGAATAACCAGTGGAACTTTCAGATTCGCCCTCTCTTTCCTGAAACCCACAAAGATTTAATTAGTATCATTTAAAACATCATACCTTGTGGGTTTTAGTTGAGAGGACAAATCTGAAATTTAAATAATTTCACTGAAATACAAATTATCGTTTATGTTAATCGAATAGTTGCGAACTAAATGAAGAAATTATGTTAAAGAACTGGGCCCTGTTGCACCATTCTATTTTGCAACTTTGCACATTGCGAAATATAAGTTTTTACCTGTCACTTTGCATTCATGATGACAATTGTTTTTTTTTTTTTTTTATCCATATAAAATCTATAATATAATTCACCAACGTGTGTCTCTGCGAGGGTGCGTACCCGTCTTCTAAAATAAATTTGAAGCGAGATTCCGAAATGTAACGAAATATTCCGAAGCTTACCGACGTGTATATTGACATATAACGCGTGATAACAATAGTAGTTAATTGATATGTTTACACAAAAAGAATTAAAATTATTAGTAGCAGAAAAATAATAATTTTAAAAAATATTTGGTTTTGATAAAAGTAAGTAAGAAAAATGCGACTTTATTTTCTTTATTATTATTATTATTATTATTATTATTTTTTTTTATTTTACGATTAACGTTTTAAATTATGTAACGATTTAAATTTTCAAAAATGTAAATATAATAAAGTGAGTAAAACACGCTTCGGTAAAAATGAATAACTAATACCAAAAATTACCGGCCGAGTTTGGTCATTCATATCAGCACAACTAGGTGACAACTTATTTGTGTAAATTTAAAATTGGTTCGTAATATTAAAAATATTTTGGTAAAAGTTACAAATTGATACATTAAATAGTTTGCATCTTTGAAATTATATGTCATCTTGGTATTAAAACATGGTAAAACATTTAATTTTCTTAAAATATCATTCCATTTGACATATGTCATAAAGATAAATGATATCTTAGTTATAATGTTCATAACCAACAAATCTGAAGTAGGTTTTACAGCGTAAGGAATATTTTGAAATGACAAATATACATTTAAAAGTCAGTACTACTATAAAAGTAACCAAAATAACCAGATCTGGTTTGACCTTACAAAAGTGAACGCAATATATTAAAGCGGGCCAGCAATTAAATTTTGCTGTGTAATAGTTTCTCACTATATATTTCAAACTGATTTGAGATATAGTGTAAGTACGCTTTTTTCCGTGTGTGCCTTTTTCCGTGTGCGCTTTTTCCGTGTGTGTATTTTTCCGTGTGCGCTTTATTCCGTGTGCGTATTAATCCATGCCCGTTTTTTTTTCGTGTGCGTATTTTTATATTATATAAGTAATTGGAAAATGTATTTTAATAAATATATTTTAAATTTAATGTCTCAAATCATTTTTAGTTTTAATATTATAAATGTACTACACTGAGTGAAAATTAATCGTTTTTCCATCTTAAAACGTTAGTGAATAAATAATTCGGAATAATACTCATTATTTGTCCAGTTTTTAATAGTGAGCGAAGAGTTGATTCAATTTGAATTGGATGAAGTAGGGCGTATGGCTACGAGCAAGTTCCACATTAAGGTAATGATGTGTTTGTCAACACAATTGGCAACGGGTGCACTAGTATATAATAATCTTAATTTGACAACCAAAATTAACCTTACATTTTAAAATGAGTTTAAAAAGGAGTGACGCAAAGAAAAAAAAAAGCAGTATTGAAATATAATTAGCATGGGCAAGAGAAACGGAAAAAGAAAAATCATTAGGACTAGCCATTTATGATGGAGGGTGGACTCGCTAGGGACTTCTCAAAAGATTTTATATGTAAGAACAAAATGGTTGAAACTGTAATGCCAAATAACAACTCTGTAAATATGTATTCCAGCAGTGAAACCGAAAGAAAATAATAATTCTTATTGGAGGTATACACCAGCTTTTAAATCTTAAAATAGCAGCGCTTGGGAAAGGTCACCAACCCAGCTCAAAATTTAAACAAAACCTTGTATTTTTAAAAACCCGTCAGTCATGCACGCTTCCTAACACCAGTTGGATTTACTGCATATAATTATTATTGGGACCACAAATCATCATAACATTTAAAGAACGTTTTCCGTGTCTGTCAACCTAGTTTTCCTCATGTTCTTTAGGCGTTTTCGCAAACCCTATCCGATACATATATGACGTCATTGATTTAATCTGATAGCTACGAACCTGTTCGCAAACTTTTTCTTTGATCAGATAAAAAACTATCTACGTTCGCAAACCTACAATAACTATCTGATAAACGCGATCGGATAGCAATATTTCAATCCTACAAAATAGTAGGATTCATTTCAGATTAAATAACCTAAAAAATTATTTGATGTGTATGTCATTTTGGGTTTTTGACTTTAATCTAAAAAATTTTGCCGATTATAACTATTGGACACGCTCTTTTTTTCGACGATGATGGTTTTGATGATACTGACGAAAATAATATGGTAAAGCTATTTTTAAACCGCACAGATAAAAAGAAAAGAAATACAGTGGAAAACTATGAAAATATTATTTATCATTATTCGTTAAGATCTTACAAATCGTCAAGTTTAAATAAAGAAATAAAGTCGTAAGTGCTGCCATCTAGACAATAGAACACTAATCTCTAAACAATCCTGTCCGCAAAGGTCCGTAAGAAGTTATTTGGATCAAGCGATTAATATTCGTTCGCAAACTGACTTTATCTGATAAACAGTAATCTAATAAATTCTATCCGATTGAATTTCGTGACGTCATTTATTTATCGGATACGCGATCGGATTGAGGTTTGCGAAAACGGCTATTAAGTGCATGCAATTCAATTAGTGTTATATCAACACACCTCAGACAAACGGAAACTCTCCTCTTTTTATAAAAAAAAAATTGAGGGCCAAATTTGTATTTTCAGGCCAACAAACCATATTATGCAAAATATTATCTAATATGGTATTAACGACATTTATTTTTCTACAAACTGTCGATTTGTGGACACTATGCTCAATAGTGACACCAAAACTAGGCTCAATTTCCAAGCCAATGTAAACTTTTTAGTAATTGCTATTTAGCATTTAAGGCTATATTCATATTATTTTTATTTTGAATTGAAGGCCTTATTTGTTTTAATACATATTCTACTTGTTGCTTATTCATTCTAAACTCCTCTTTAAATGAAAAATTATCTTCATAATTAAATGTAATTCTTATTTTATAACATGTTCTTTTTCTTGTTCTTTCGACCTCTCCTACGTCGCTTTCGTCACTAGATTGATATAAAAATCATCTAAGGTTTTAATTTTAATTGAAGTATCAAAACTGTTTGCGATTCTTTTTGCAAAACTTTGCAAAAAATTATAGTTGACTTTTTTTAAATATTTTATTTCGTTGGAGCAACAAACGAATAAATGCGAAGTGAAAATATTTTATTTGAACTTTGCATTTTCAAAATTTTAGATACATGGCAACGCAAAGTTGTTCACAAAGTGTAAAGTTCAATGAGCAAAGTGCAAAGTAGAATGGTGCAACGGGGCCCTATCTGTTCGTCAAGTCAGTCGGAGCATACATATTACCTTATTTTTAGTCAATCCGATTGATCCGCTGGAGTAATCAGAGTGTTTCCAAGCAATCCGCTGATCTGACAGGATTACTGGGATTAATGGACTGCTGGTGGTGGGGGTTAGCGCGGGTAAATTGAATCTTACAGCCAATTGGAATATGTTGAAAACAACAAAATATACGAAATAAGTGACATTTGTGATAGAATTCTATTATTAGTATTAAAATCATATTTATAAAACAAAATGCGTTAGTAGTTGTAATCAACGACAGAAATTTGACAGTTACAGTTAGCGCCACCGTCACCAGACGTCACTACTTAACTTCAGACAAATATTGCTTACGAAAATGTGAGCAATGCGACTAATCTTGTGACGTCACCAAACCAATATGAGCAATCTTGTGGATTGAATAAACGTAAATGCCTAATGTTTCTACGGCCAGCGTACACTCTAATATGGACTATTCCAAACCTTTAAGCGGAACCAAATGGAATTTTAATTTTCTTAAGTTGTCACAAGCTAATTTTTTAATATTTGAAGTTGGCTTTTGCTAAATAAAATGATCAAAAGCTTCAATCAAACGTTAACAGTAACTAGAATTCAAAATTTTGTTCCGCTTAAAACAAAGAAACTGGCTATTTGTATATATATTTAACCAACGGTTGAATTGAAATAATAAAAATAGTAGAATGGTTATCGAACAGAAATACAGTAAAAAAAAAGAAAGTAAAATGGACAAACGTACGTATTGACTGACAAAGGTTTGACATATAAAGGTCAGACATGGAAAAAGTCAGACTTTGACAAAAAGCCGATGCAGACAAAAAACCGATACTGACGAAAGAGTGACGTAGACAATAGGCCCACAAACAAAGGCAGACTGACAAAAGTATGCCAGATAAAAGGCCGACTGACAAAAGTCAACATGAGAAAAAGGCCGACGCAAACGAAAAACCGATGCTGACAAAAGACTGATACAATAGGCTAGGGTGACCATTCGTCCCGCATTAAGATGCGTCCCGCAAAAGTCCCCAATTTTAACATTTTGTCCCGCATTTTAACATTTTGGAGGTGAGGACCTTTTTTTGCTCTTCACTTGGGTTTGGGAGGTGAAGACCTTTTTTTTGCTCTTCACTTGGAGTTTGGGAGATGCGGACCTTTTTTTTGCTCTTCACTTGAATTTGGGAGATGAGGACCTTTTGTTTTGCTCCGTCCCGCATTGCCTTCTTAAGAAAATGGTCACCCTACAATAGGCCCATTGACAAAAGGTTAACAAACAAACGGCTGACAGACAAAAGCCTGCCAAAAGACTGAAAAAAGTTCGACATGGACCTTTTATGTCGACTTATGGTCGATATAAGGCCGACATTTTCCCTCTGAAGTTAAATACTAATTTTCAGTGTTTTTGCATTTCTATTCTGTCTGCAGAATGCATTGAACATAATACCATTTTTTCCCAGACCCCTTGTTTAACTATTAGATTTACAGCGTCAGTAGCTTTATTTTCTATAACATTTTTACATTTTAACACAAGATTTTCAAGTTGCTTTGTTTCAGAAATATTAAAATTTTCGTTTCTTGGACGTTTATCGCACACTTTTCTGTATAAAATTTTGACAGTTGTATCTGTCTCTCTTTGTTTAACATAACGCTACTAATACCAACATAAAACAAACATCGTAAAACATTATTATCAATCAGAATAGCTATCTACGGGATAACTAGAGTTGGAAATACAGAAAGCAATTTATCCTAGTGAATATCAAGAGGATAATATTATCCCATTGATAGTTATTCTTATAGATAACAGCAAGGTGGTCCTTAATTTCAGAACATATTAGTTTTCAGATTAATTTACAAACAAAAATTATTTTATCAATTGTTCCTGATGTAAACAGTTATATTTAAATATAAATAAGAGGTCTAAAAGCATAAAAAAAACATCACTATGCCACCAATAATTCAAAAGTTATGAACAAGTGAAGCGAAAAAGGTAGTTTCGTACCAGATAAAAATTCTCGATGAGGAAAAAAATGAAAAGGATAGTGATAATCATGTTTTTTTTTATCAGGTACCTTGGGGTATTCCAATGGCCCATGATTTTTCAGTTTTTTAAATTTTACATTACCATGGTTTTTAGACCTGGGGGTAGGGGGCTTATTAATCCCATAAAGACATTATCATTTGTATTTAAACTAAACAAAAATATTACATACTTAAGTGGCGAGTTAATTAAAATTTTGATATTTTCTAATTTAAGAGAGCAGCAAGTTGCGGATATAGTGAAGAGAGAAACAAAATCAGTTTTTCACAAATATTGTGATAAAACAATATAATGCCCGATTTGTCTTCGTCGGCCTTTTGTCTGTCGGCCTCTTGTCTATCAGCTTTTTGTCCGTGTCGGCCTTTTCTCCAAGTCGACTTTTCGTCTATCGGCCTTTTCTTCCATGTCTGCCTTTTGTACGGATATCCCGTTCAAGAACGATTTGCTATCCCTCAAACGCAGTAAGCGTTCGGGAACGATTTTAAGTCCGTTCTATATTATACTTTTTTCAATACTATCCAACTCTGACGTCATTTCAACTTTTGATACTACAAAATATAGTGGGAAAAAAAAAAATAAAAGACAGCGATACCTTCAATCTTTTATTACTTTGTGATACTCTTAACTGCCAACTTAAAATATTCTAGGTTCAGGTGACAGACAACAGTTTGATTATAGAATTCTAGTAACCAATTTATAAATAGTTTTTAATTGTGCTAAGTTTATATTATAGTATATGTTCTAAATAAACTTCTTATCAACTTAATAAACTTCTAAAAGTTGTAAACAAAAACTAAAAAGTTTTAAGTTTGTACGACTGAGAAGTATACAACTGTCACCCAAAAATTTGACCGGAGGTAGTTCTGAAAATAGTGTAGTTTGTAGTGTAGCATCGAAAGTTAGAAGGAAGTATTGTGTT
Source organism: Liopterus haemorrhoidalis (assembly GCA_963971575.1). Classification (NCBI taxonomy): domain Eukaryota; kingdom Metazoa; phylum Arthropoda; class Insecta; order Coleoptera; family Dytiscidae; genus Liopterus; species Liopterus haemorrhoidalis. The sequence continues at coordinate 48,861,073 of OZ020611.1, forward strand.
TCACATTATACTTTTTACGTCAATACTAGGCAAAAAATCTGTAGTACTTCGCAAAAAAGTATAATGTAGAACGGACTTTATGTCTCTCGTCCGTATGTGCTTCTACTACAAATATCAAATTTTAATTTAAAATTAAAGAACACTAATAGCTAAATAAATAACAATCTGCCAATTAAACATATTAAATTATAAATATAAGAAACTCATTTTTTTAAATATTTTAATATATATTTTGTAAAACACATTTAAAGTACGTTTGGTATTCTGTTACAAAAATCCTTTTATATATCTGAATTAGACCTATTACCACAAATTAAATTATTTTCTGTAGCTATCCTTCGTAAATGATGACTAAAATCTAACTGTATAGTTTTAAGAAACTGCATAACAACATCTCGTCTTTGTTCCCGTTCAACATCAACCTCTGTTTCATCGGAAGCATTTTGCAAAGAACCATAAAGTACAGGCGCATTAATTTTCTCATACAACGCAAGGGTACGCGCGTGTTTAACAAATTCCTGAGGATTTTCCTTTAAAGATAATGTATCAAGAATTACATTAGCAAGGTGAGAAAGTGTAGCTTCTTCTAAATAATCATTTTCAATGTATTTATCACCGTATGTTGTGCATGTTGTTGAGTAGTTTTTTGGTTTTAACTTTATTGTGTCTACAGATGTGAATATTTTTTGTAAATCTTCATCGGAAAGTATTTTTTTTGTATTTATACTCTTATGCTTCATGTTACGTGGTGAGTTAGTACAATAAATGATAGTATTGGTTTTTGGTTTTTGTTTAAGTGGAATTATTGTGTAGCTTTCCGAAGGTGACATTGCTGTTATATAATTTTCCCCGCCCCCTGCTGCTAGTTTATTCAAGTTTCTACCTGTCTGATCAAATGTGTAGGTTTGTTTATTCATTGTAATTTTATTGACATAATTATTGTAGTTAGTGCTAGCAACTATGCAACTACGATGATGTTTTGTTTCGTTTCTCCTTTTTTCATTGACTAAATCATAAGGTTTTGTGGAAAAATGTTGTTGGCAAGCTACATTACGTACACTTTTAAGAACCAGCTTGTTCCTCTTATCGAGACTCATGTTAAGGGTTGTGTAGTCATTTTCTGCCATGAAGTTTGGTCGATCTTGTATTGTTTTTTTAGATTTTTGATTTTTCATAGGTTTAGCTGCATTTTTGAGTTCAATTGCTTTTAATGTATTCTCTAAGTTGGTGACGTAATGAGTTTTTTCTTCTAGTAAACAATATGTGCTTTGTAATTCTACCATCTTCATGGAATGTTCTTGACTTAACTAAGGAAAGAAAAATAATCACACAAGTATTTTATAATTTACCCGTTCATTGTTAAAATATCCCAAATTAGTGTTCCCTCTAAGCCTGTAGTTTTATTTGTTATACTGTTCCCTAGGCGGCGATTTTATACATGTGGGAGCGATACATTTAAAATGAAAATTTGGGGATCGTTTGCTAAATTAGCTGGGCGATATGAAAATATCTATGAAAATATGAGTTAAAAAATTCATCTTACGATAACTACATTATGTCCAGCCAGCTCGTTCGCAAGGAGAGTATAGTGGGTGAAAAGCAAAAAAAAAAAGAAAAAAGAGAAGAGAAAAGGAAAGAAAAAGAGAAAAGGAAAGAAAAAAAATCAGCTGTGGCCACCACAGGAACGACCGCCATTATAAAGTACTTATATAAATTACATTCTAGCAGCACAGTAGAAATAACTTGAACTACTATTTTTTAACAGAGATATTATTTATCATGACCATGGAAACGTTACATATAAATATGAAAAACTTGAGACTTGGAAAATATTTCGAAAAATTTTACAAAAATTATTCGAGATTTTTCGTTTTATCAAAAAACGTCTCAAATAAAAGTTATTAGTTATTGCCTTTATCGCAACTTTTGTTTAATAAATTTTTTCGAGATATTTTTTGTTGTGAAATATTCGCAAAAATCTTAAAATCGACACGAGTAAACTTCCATTTTTAATAAACCGATTTTTACCAAAAGTTGATCAACTTGTGCCATTGATGGCAGAAGATTAAATATGAAGTTTCATAAAAGTCCTTTCAGCCGAATTTGCTCTGCACGTGTTCACAGACAGACGGACAGACGGACGGACGGACGGACAGACGGACAGACAGACATACGGACGGAGAGACAGACCGACAGACATCATGCTAAAAATAGTGAAAATGTTATGTAGGGACCTCAATTCGTGGAGATCCATCGAAATCTCGAAACGTCAAAATTGGTATGATCACAATACCTCCCTTATATATGTTGGCGGTCAGTAAAAAAAGAAAAGGAAAAATGGTAAAAAAATGCTCTTATTCTTATTATTTTTATTATTTCTTGAAATGGTGTTGGATTTTTTATCGTTGATTCATTTTTTGGGATTCTACAAAAATATTTAAATATTTTGAAGGTTGGCGTTGATTGTAAAATATATTTTTTCATGTCATAAAAGTCTCCAAATTTGTTGCAACCTCAAAGTTATTTATTACATATAACTTATAATTAAGTAAATTAAATTTTGTATAGTTTATTTTATATCAATATGTAGATTTTTTTTTTTCAATACAAAAATATGTACAGTAATCCTTCGATCTGTTCTTATTGTACGATTTCGCAACTGCTCGAAATATACCCCACGTGACCTGCGCGAAGAACGCGATTTCTTTGGACCTAATCGCGCACTCAAGTCGAGCGATTCGCAAAGCTCTCGATCGGATCTGCTCCGGGTCGGTTTTTGCCGCGAACACAAAGGAGTTTGGCGAATTTACTTCGTTTTGTTTAGGCGTTCGAGGTAAGCATGACCGTTTGACACAAAGTGTATAAATCCTAGAGTAGATAATAAATGTCAGTTAATAAATTACTGTAATTATTTTTCGCTAGCAGTTTAGCCTTTTAACGACTCAAGTTATTTTATGTGTTGTTATAGACAGTTATTTATAGATTTGTCTGTAAGCTTACAGATTTGCTCAGAATTACACCATTGAGAAAAGTATTAGGTGTGACTGCCTCTAGACAGTTTTCGTGTATCTAGCAAATTTATCCCATCGTGTTCAGTTCTGACAGCTAAACTAAAACAAGATTATTTTTATAGCTTGCGCATTTTTTTGCTTACACATATATCCTGAAATTAGAGGGAACACTGCCCCAAATAAATTTTCGCCCCACGAATATAACATTAATGAAATTTCAGCAAAACTATGAATGTTTATATTTTGTTTTATTACTTAATATTTCTATTTCTCTACGAAGATTTCCAAGAAGAGTATTGTACATGGAAGCACAATATTTGGTAGTGATGGTGTCGCGAAATTTATGGTATAAATTATACAAATGCATATAATATAATGCTCAATATCGTACAAATCTAAATAGAATAAACGGAAATTTGCAGTGTATAAGAATCATTAAAAATCAGCTGTGGCCACCACAGGACCGACCGCCATAATAAAGTTCTTATATAAAATAATGTATTTATTTAGCAGCAGAGTAGAAATAACTTGGCCTAATATTTTCTTGGCGAGATATTATTTATCATGACCATGGAAACGTTACATATAAGTATGAATAAATTGAGACTTGAAAATTGAGAATTGAGGAAACATATGGTTACATATAAAAATTGATGTGAAGTGTGAATTTTCACACATTTCAGGGTTTTGGAGGTATTTAGTAAGTGAATGATGATTATTTGGGATGCCAAAACAAATTTTATATGAAAATATTTTTTTATGAATTTTAAATCGAATGCCTATTACCATTATTTAAGTTTTTAAAGATGTGCAGTATTTTTTTTTTTTATATATCAAGGTTCATTAAGATTTGGAAAATTGCGCCTATGGCTTCCATTGGTTGTTTTTAGTCATAGCTCCTCCCCTTTGATTTCGTGTACATTCAAATATATAATTAAATTATAATTTCAACAATTTCCACTGGTTATTAAATTTACGCTATTAAAAATTAAATGCAACAATTGCCAAAATATAATTAAAATTTTGAAAAAATAATTTAAACAATATACAAATGCAAAAAAAAAAAAAAAATAATAATATTGTCTCCTCACGTAGGACTCGAACATGAGTCCGAATATGAATTCTTGGGCAGAACGCTAGTATCTTAGCCACAGCACCAAGAAACACGTTACTGTTTAGTGTATTATATAACTATAAGTGGTCAACATTATTAGCAAAAAAACACAAAAAATGCTTTTTTTTTCCAAAAACATAATCTGATCAAAAATTCCTGTTGAACTATTCCGGTTCACACCAATGTACATTACTTAGAATTTTTTCAGATTTTTAGTTTAAACCATCTGGGCTACAGGGTGTGGGACAAAATTTTTTTCGCACAATATTGGCAAAAATAGCTTCAAAATAATTTATTTTGCAAAAATAAAAATTTGATCGTTAATCCACGTACCAAGGGCTTTCATTTGATACCCTACTAGGAATTAAAAACAAATATTTTTTTTTTCGATGAACACATATTTGTTTATATTTTTAGGGGGATATGTTTTTTAGATGTTTTAGTATTTTTCCTATGTGCGGGTCAAAGAGTTGTATAAGCATGCCAAATTTCAACTCTCTAGGTTTAGCCGTTTGGCTACAATTTTTACCGAACAGACAGACAGACAGACAGACAGACAGACAGACAGACAGACAGACAGACAGACAGACAGACAGACAGACAGACAGACAGACAGACAGACAGACAGACGACAAAATGACGGTATAAGGGTTTTTTGGTCATACCTACAAAACCCTAAAAATGAAAAAATTTCGAAAAATTTTACAAAAATTATTCGAAATTTTTCGTTTCATCAAAAAACGTCTCAAATAAAAGTTATTAATTATTGCTTTTATACCAACTTTTGTTCAATAAATTTTTTCGAAATATTTTTCTGTTGTGAAATATTCACAAGTAAACTCCTATTTTCAGTCAACCGATTTTTACCAAAAGTTGATCAACTCGTGCCATTGATAGCAGAAGCTGAAATATAAAGTTTCATAAAAATCTTTTCAGCCGAATTTGCTCTGCACGTGTACACAGACAGACGGACAGACAGACGGACGGACAGACAGACGGACGGACAGACAGACGGACAGACAGACCGACAGACATCATGCTAAAAATAGTCGAAACGTTATGTAGAGGAATGTCAAAATCGGTATGATCACAATACCTCCCTTATATATGTGCCAACATATATACCGCCAGGTCGGTAAAAATATGTAATAAGAGACAAAACCAGCATTTAGGCGCCGCTAATAAGAGCTTTCAGCATTTTTATTATAATAATATTTGACAAAATTCAAAATAAAACGCAAGCTTAACCTCATTCGTATACGTGTTGAACAGAAATACGACGGGGAATGCTGTTAAAACAAATACGACGAGTGAAACAGAAATACGACGGTAAAGTAGATTTTTTACCATTTGTTAATACCAACATGACATATAATTTCAAAGCTGATAACTATTGAAATCCAAATTTCCTCTTAGTTTGTTTGTACAAAAGTGAACAGCATATACTTAGGATACACCTTCCAGAAAAGCAATTAAGACCAGCCACGCATAATGGAAATTCACAAAATGAAAAAAGCAACCAAAGCCAGCAAAATACTTTTCGATTTTCCTTCCTGCTTTGGGGTAGTTGCAAATTTTCTGGAAGATACGATTTTTACCATATTTCTATGTTTAGGAGAGCCAACGTATAAAATCTACCCCCAGAGATGAAATCACGTTTTGCCGAATTTTCCTTCCTGTTTATGGGTTTAGGGGTAGTTCTATTTTTCCTAGATTTCGTTTTCCCGGTCGATGGTCGCATTGGGAAATTAGCTAATTTTCGGTGAAATCGCGGTTTTAGATATTTTGCAATTATTTTAGGAGTTGAAACAAACAAAACGTACTCTCAGGAATCATGTAAAAATTGTCGCAATAAAATTTTTATAGGAGGCCTCAAAAAAGTTTTTGCACTTGGGGCCCGATATATCGATGACCAGCCACGCGGTGGCCTTGAATAAGTTTGAGCTCTACAGGTGGAATCATGGAAATACATTACTATTTCTGAAACTACATACTACATTTTTTTAAAACAGTGTAGAAAAGTGCTGCAAAACTAAGTACTTAAATGAGGAAATTAAAAAGTGGGCCCCTCAAACTGTTAAAACAGATTATCCTCAAATAAGGAATATTTGGGCAATAATAAGAATAAGACAGTCTGAAGATATTCATGAAATTTTACAGTGTAAATAAATATTATCCCAAATTATTACTCTCCATTATTACAGTAGGTACAATGTTTGGAAAGAAGTGTGCTTTATCACTTCTTTCCAAACAAATTTCTGAATCAGCGAAAAAGTTAACAACTGGAAAAAAATTAAATGAACCAGAAATATCCAAATGAGTATAAAAATAAAAAGTTAAAAACATATACAGAGTTTTCATAAATGATTGATAGGCATTTGAATTTTCCGTTAATTCGATTATTTTTAAAGGTTGGTACTTATCAGTGGTGCACATAGGGAAACTAATGACTCATTGACAAAGCAATTTATTAATAACGTACATTTACTATTGTTTATGTGACTAATTTTTGTTTACCAATCAAATGATGTACAAAATTGGTGATCAAAAGCCTTTTCTAATAATAAATACACTGGAAATGTTAAAAATTGGTCATCTGTCACTGTTAAATAATATCCATAACTATAGGTTAATCTAAACGTTTAAGCGGAACTAACTGGAATTTTCCTTTTTATATGTTGTCATGAGCTTTCATTTTAAGGTGTTGAGAGGGCTTTTGCTAAACAAAATGATCACAAACCTCACTTAAACGGTAAAAGTTACTAAAATTGAAAATCTAGATCCACTAAATGTCTCAAAATTTTCATTATAGGGAGTGCTTCGGGGATAAAACTAAACTAAAAAAACTTATATATTATCCACTAAAACATATTGAACAGAAAAATATAATTTTTTTGTTCAATGCACATTTTCGGAAGAATGTTTAGGGAGTTACGAGGAGACAACTAAACTTATGAAATATCTCCCTTATTATTGACAGCAGCAGAAACGTACATTACAAAGATTGTTTATAATTAGAATACAAATATTTATTATTCTATAAACTTTTTGATTCAAATATGTAAGAAGTTAGGGACACCCCCTTAAACTAAAATCTTATATAATATCTCACTTATATTATATCATTTACTTTAAATCAAAACTATATATAAGAAAATGTGTTTGGAATGAGGAAACATTTCATTTCAGTTCAAAATTGTTTTTAGTAAGAAGATTCTTTAGGGGGCTAACAAAAGTGTTATCTATAAACGAAGTATCTCAATTATTATTTACTTAGTATCAAAAATTTATACTGGTTTTGAATAAAGAAACGGATATTTTCTGTTTTACTTAAATTATTTAAATACAAAAATGTCAATTTTCATTAGTACCTGCAACATACCCTCATTGGTATGTTCTATATGAGCAATGGGCGGCATTTAATATGGGCCTAATGCAGAGGTAGACTGGCTATATAAGTGTTTGGTCCAATCGCCTGGCTGGACTATACAAGGGAGTTATTGAACTGCCTAGTTCGAACCGATTTTTTTTTTTTTTTTTGCTCATCACATTGAAATTTTATAAATTCGGCCGGTAAAAATTTCAAATCGCCTGTCCGACATGACAGTCTCAGTCCGCCCCTGAACTAAAGGCGGAAGATTATTAAAAACGGCTCTGTTAATATGCTGCACTAATCACAATGCGCGGAAAACTCATGTTCTTTCAATTAAAATTTTATTTCTAATACAATACTTTTCTTGCCTAATAAAATAGTATCGGCATTACTTGTAAAAATTAATTATTTGTGGGATTTATTAATTTTGTTACTATTATACTAGACACAGTTCACGGCAGTTAGTTGAGAGATAAGCACATAAATTTGTAGTTTTATTTTACTAATTCTGCTGATATTTCATGAATGCTTAGCAAAAAGAATAATTGTAATAACTTTTTTCAATAAAATTATTTGAATTTGTTACAAAACAATTACAAAATATACATACATAGTTTACATACATTGTCATTGAATACATAGCTATCAGATTTTTTTAATTTTACTTAATATTCCTTTTACCTCTGTTAGCTGAGATCTCAGGTGTTTGACGTAACGCTTGAGATTCTCGTTTTCTGTTGTAATTTCATTCTTGTTTTCTTGCGCAATAACAAGCATCTCATCTCGTTCAGACAGCTTCATCTGGTGATCTTGAAGACTAAGTTCAAGGACATTTAACTTACGCTTTAAGGAGATTACTTCTGCGTCACAACTCTGGAAGTTCCCGATAGTAGTTTGGAGTTTTTGTTGATACATCGTGATCTACAAAATATCACAAATGATTTATCGTTCGCTATATTTTGAGTCATAACTTAGTTTTTAATGTGCCCTGTTGCAAGGATTTAGTTTGGGCTCAGCACCGAGCAGGGACATTTTAGAACAAACTAGAACATAGGCGAACACAATTTAATCTTATTCGAGAGTTAACATTGCGTGTCAACAAATTTGTGAAGGTTCGAAATTGTGTAGTGCAGTTCCAAGCGCTTGTCTGAATTCGACTTTCGATGTTCTTGACCGCACGCACGCTACTATGAAGAGAGCAAAGGCGCATACAGGCGTTGTGTCTAACGTTAGCCAACGTTGGATATAAAATTTAGCAGTGGTGGAGTTTGGATATGCGACGATGTATCGTCTGCGCCAGCGTTTGCTAAGTGTAAAAATAATGAACATGGGCTGTCGGTAGTAAAATGGCGTCTGATAGTGAAAGTAAGAAAAGTATAAGAAGTTAATTTTTACTTTAAGTAGACTTCATTAATTAAGCAAAAATGTTTATAACCTTCCTTTTTAGCACAACACACTCGATTAATATGATGACACGTCGTTTGTACGATAGTGATATAAGTTTGCAAGTCTACACTTACACTTCTTATGCCCTCTTAGCATGCGGACACTCCTCCTCTGCTGATATAATTTTTGCATTGCAAAGACGCGCTGAGACGCTGTGAGAATCATTGACGGCATTTCTTACAGAACAGACTGTTAAAATCTTTTTTATCATTGCAAATTATGACTCAAATTATAACACCACTCTATATTTTTGCCTGTTTAAATTTTTTTACAAAAATAAAAACGACTTTAAATCGTTTAATGAGATTCAAAGTTATAATACTAGATACAAGAATGATATACAGGGTTTTAGGTAAATGTCCGGCATAATTTTAAAGGCAGCATGTTGGCCCATTTAGAGATAAAAAGTCCTCAACCATTTTTGGATAAGATGCGTATATCGCTTGATAATCGATGTAGTACCACCGTTTAGGAACCACTAATATTTTGTCTGTTACAACAATCACATATGTATGTGACTAAGATAAATAGAAACCATGGAAACAATACCGTAATTTTATTTCAACAAAATGCTTTTTCAATTTTATGAAGAAAAAAGAAATAAGAAAAACTTTATTATTAATCGGAACAAAATTTTAGATCCTGACGTACACGTACTTTGATATTCTAATATTGAACTACAATTCAAATATTTTTTTCTATATGGCACAACTTCTGGATTAATATGAAAAATAAATCTTTTTATTTGTTTATTTTTGGACGAAATTCACATTTTAGAGAAAATTGGCAAAGGAAAAATCGATTGCATTCTATGTCACCATGCTGTCTTTTAAATTGTGCTGGGCATTTACCTAACCCTGTATATCCTAAATTCTGTCGTCTATCAAAATCCAGAAATAGCACTACCTGATGACTTTTAGAGAGCGCAAACAGATTTTAATAACCAGATTTTAATATGAGAAGAATTAAAGGATTTGTATTATATTTTATTTTTATAATAACAACTAAATATATTTGACATTACTTCATTAATTCATTTTCCATAGCAACTACATATTTTCATAAGGTGCTTGATATATTAAATTGCCATATTCAACACTACCTACTACGCTATTAAATTTTTTAATAAAAAATTTCCAGAGTCAGTAAGACTTTTACCCCAAAGTAAATTTGAAGCGTTTGTGAAGGATGTGTTAATTCAAAATTCATTGTACTCTGTGTCCGAATATTTCGATTTAAATTTTTAGAATTATCATTAGTTTTTTTGTATCTGATTTAAGTAATAATTGTATCTATGTGTAACTCTACACTATTTGCTTGATTTTTCTTGACTGACTGTAAACAATTTAATTGTATTGTATTGTGGTCAATAAATGAATAAATAAATAAACGTTGGCCAAACCCCTTTGATTTGTGATAAAGTGCGGAACAGAATGCAACGAGTACGACGATGCGTTGACGGCGTTTGGACGGCGCTATCTGTCAATGCAAAGTTAAAATCAAGCTGTAGTACGCAAGTGCACAGAATGAGCAACGTCTGAGCGGCGTTCTACGCCATTGATATTGAATGTTCGTTAACTTTCTACTTTTGACGCCGTTGAACGTTGTCGTAGAACACCTAACTTCAGTTTTTACTGAATGGTAAAGTGTTTGTATGTATAAATAACTTGCATACAACATAAATAACATCACACACAAGTCTTCATCATCCATTATAATTTTAATAAAAGAAAGCGCACGTATAAACACAGATATAGGTTGTCACTTGTCACTTTGACGGCGTTGTGCAAGCGAAAATTCAACGGCGTTCTCAACGGCGCAAACGCAACGCCGTCGCAAATGACGCCGTGCTGACGGCGTAGCGCGATCTGCATTCTGTTCCAGGCTTAAAAATACCACTTCGAAAGCGAGCGTCGGTCAGCGCCAAGCCGAACGTACGTTGGCCGTGATGTGTTGTCCATACACGAGGAATTAGATTACGTCCTTGCCCTTTGCACACACAACTCGACGTTTGAATGATTTGCCGATTGAATGATTTAGTGAGGTCTTCGAATGGGTATAGAGTAGGAATGACGTTGGGTACAGAGCTACCCGCTACCCGCTACCCGACCCGTTAAGATTGTACCCGGTTCTGCTTTTATATACCAGCTTCCCGTTATATAGCCATAACCCGTTAACTTTCGGGTAATTAACAGGTATCGGGTAGTTAACGGGTATCAGGTAACTAACAGGTAGCGGGTAAATAACGGATAGTGAGTAATAAAAGAATGGCGGATAATTAACGGGTAGCGGATAGTTAACGAGTAATTGTGTGAGGTATTTTGAGTATCTTATGTATCTATGATTATTTTGTTTCCGGTTACAGTAGTAGGGATTAAGTTTGCGTACTCCATAAAGTAACTGCGCTAATTTTTCATTTTCAGACATTAACGAGTAGCGGGTAATTTACGGGTAGCGGGCAATTAACGGCTAGGGGGTAGTAAACGGGTAGCGAGTAATTAACGGGTAGGGGGTAGTAAACGGGTAACGGATAATTAACAGGTAATTGTGTGAGATATTTTGATTATTTTATTTTTAGTATTTATAGTTTGCGTATTCCACGCAAGTGTGCTAATTTTTCGATACTAACTTTTCATTTTTGTATATTAATCAGTGTTGGGTACCTGATTCCAAAAATTATTAATTTTTATCATTCTTATTATTTACGTTTTCGATATAGCTGGGAACCAAACATGTTCGTGAAAGAAGATAGTCCGAAACTCTTCGAAAATATGCTGGGTCATCTCCGATTTGGAGATAGATTCAAGAAATCTGAGTTAACACGGGTACGATTAAAGGATTCCCCCAGTTACCATTGGTGCATATACGGAAACTCTAGTATATTAAAATTAAAATAACTGAATGATTGAAATATGAATATGTCATTACATTATTTTTCACCAACTCTTCAGTATCTTTTTGCTCTTCAAACAGCCTGAGTTTGTATTCAGCAACTTGTTTTTCAAGAGCTATAACTTTTATTTTAAATTCATCCATCATCCGAAGACTAAAATTAAACAATTTCATCAGAAAATTAATCGGTATAATATTTTGAATATTTTTACTTTCCATCGTTCGCAACTTGCAGTTGTTTGTTGATTATTTTCAGATTTGAAATTTCATTTTCTTTCTCCATAAGTTGCCTTAAATTATCACCTTCACCTTCCTGAAAATAAATTCTCGTTTATTTCACTATGTGTTAGAAAAATTAAAAATGTTATTTATTGTATTAGTAATAAATAAGAAAAAATTGACTATAGTCGGATTGCTGATAGGTGACTGTTACATGTATGTTTCAAGTAGTGCATTCATATAATAATCTAGTTACCATTTTTCAGCGATTTTAAAAATGTTTTTTGTTATTTGTGTTAACTGTCAGTAATAAATATTAATTAAAATACGGCTTACGGCCAATTATTAAATTCACAAACTTTAATTTTAAATCTGCTGGAATAAACAACAAATTATAATCCAAAATTTACGTATGAGAATAAATTTTTCGTTATTTATAATTATAAGCTTAAAATTAATAATTTTGTTTGTTTGAGTACTGCTGTAAATTTATTTTCGCGCTCTAATTAGTAAAGATATCTACGAATCTTGCCATTTCTTTCTAATGTTTTGTTTTTTTTTTATTAAAATAATTTGGAAGGTTAGTTGTCAACTTGCGTCACTATACGTTACTATGGGTATGCAAATAATTATAATGATATAGACAGAGAAAGCATATAGTATTGAATATCGATACTTGTAGCAACGAACAGTCACTTATCAGCAATCCGACTATATACTAAATATCACTAGTGTCAGGACATAAGGCAACAAGTACGTTTAGAAAATACTATTTGAGATTAATGACATTTACACACTTATTCTTTTTTTTTTTACAAACGAAATATCTAAAGTTTATTATTATAACATTTCTATCACATTTTCACATAGAATATTATAGGCATAATTCACTTATGTTCTTTTTCTGAGGCAAAATTGTTTCCAAAACTTTTCGAAACTCAATACTGAAAAAAGTGGACTTATCACCTTATGTTCTAGGAGTAACGATATATTTCTACAGATAGATAAATCTCCCTTATTTTTGTGTAACAACTATACTTATGTAACTGTTATGCGCCGATTAGACGACGACGCTCGCGATTAGAGTCATTAGCGATCATTTCTCAACCAAAGACGACTTCTTCAAGAAAAAGTGTGACCTAAATCCGGTTTTCGAAACTGTTATTCGAAAATCAAATAAACAGTTAACAGCAGTGTACATGTTTACTCAAACAACAACATTTTTATGTCAATAGCCAATGGCGGCTGAGACAGGGTGGCGCTGGGATAGTATCCTAAACATTTTTCATAAGGAAAATTGAATTGAAAATCGCATTTATACTTTAAAATTGTATTAAACTAGCTAAATATATCTGCATATATTTATTTTTATTTTTTCTAATTCAAATATTTTTCATAAGTGTTCTTCTTTTAATTAATCTTCTTCTTTGAACACTATCAGTCAGGTTGACTTCATATGTGTTAGATCTTAAAAATTTAGAACTAGAAAACAATGCTGTGGACACTACCTAGTTGTGTCCCGAGACACAACGTTACCACATGCGATTTCTTATTATGTTATTTATCTACGCAAGCTATAAAAAAGAACTGGAGAGGGCAACAGTGGCGAGTTGTTAGTGTGTATGAGTTAGTGAATTTAGGTCGGCGGCCTTAGCTTCATTTGTTTTGATTTGTGATAAGTACTCAGACGTGAAACTGGATACAGTTCTTAACTTTGAAATTATATTATTAATAAAAAATATCGGTCCTCATAAGCCAAAATTAAATATTTCACAATCGAACGAAAATAGAAATAGAACATTAATAGAAAGTTCAGTAAAAAACAATGGTAAAGACCATGTAAACATGGGTCTAAAATGAATTAACGTAATTTTAGCAGGATGCATATTTTGCTAAAACTGAAGCACTTCCATGTAATTGAAAAGAAATACTTACATTTCTTCGCATAGTTTCAATAAATCTCGTCTTCTCTGACGCATACGATTCTAATATTTCATTCGCTCTTACAAGCTGGCTCTGCGTTCTCTTCAATTCAGTCCATAACTCTTTTTCAAGTTTAGTTTCTGGTTCCTGGCCTTCAACTAATAAAATAATTCAATACATGTTAAGTATATTAAAAAATGATAGTTTCCGTGCAAACAAATGACAGACTATAGCCATAATACTACAAAATATGTGCAATTTGCAATAGCAGACGTACAAGGGATACGTAATACGTTTTCGGCCTTTGTGATTTGAAGCGCAAAGTAATAGTCCTCGGCAAAGTTTAATTTTGCGTTGTTTTCGCAGAGCGCAAAAGCCTAATTTGTATTGTGATTGTAGAAAAAATATTTTGTTTCAGAATGTATAATGGTGTATTGTTTTGCTCCAAATGGCAACAATTGCAGCCACGTAGATAATTACTGTGCGTGGATGTGGAGATGGTCGTGTCCGTAATGAGTAGAAGTGGAAAGGTTGTACGGGTATCGGATATAAATAAAAACAACTATCTACAGCTGACCAGTTTCGATATTGATAATTATAAATTATTTCATTGTCTGAAAGATGAAAACGAAAAACCTGTTCCTTCAAACCATTTTGAAATAGCAGAAGGACTTATTGTTATATTGCTTGCTGTGGCGCCCGCTCCTGGCCCGGGTAGGGTAGAAGTACACGACGACACACAAGGGTTGACTTTGAAATGTCCAAATATAAAAGCGCGGTGCGCGGATCGGAGAATGTATTATAATAAAAAATAAGGTCAGGTTCTTGTTGCAAATACGTTGCCAATAAATTAAATAAAAGAGAGAAAAGGTTTTGGGGATCGCTAATATGTTAGGGAAATTTACAGTGTAAAAATAATAATGACAGGTGGTGTAGCGATGCCAGGAATAATAATAATAAAAAATATTATCAAAAAAATAGTTGGAAAAAAGAAATAATTGAAAAGAAAAAATGTACAAAAAAATTTAAACAATTATAATTGTTGCGGACTGCAACAATTAACAGCGGTAAGCGCAGCGGTGAAGACGGTCGATTACACTGTAAATTAATCCCACAACAAATTCATAAAAAATCTTGATTCTAAATTTAAAGAAAAACTTATATTAAAAATCTACAAAAAAAGGGATAAATTTAAATGATTTCTCAACGCAAAATGTTGAGAAATGGGTACAGATCTACTAGTAAATTTATAACAAATATATAGGCTTAATTAAACAAATAAAAAATTATTTAAACAGAACGAACAACAGGTAGAAACGGTGAAACACGCGTTCGTTCTGAGTTGGAGCGACAGGTGACGTCACTCAATAAAATGACAAAATTTGAAATGAATTTAAAATAGACAGTTTTTATAACTAAAATTTAGGAAATTAGTAACAAACCTTTCTTTTGGGCCTTACAAAATGCAGTAATTAATAAATTACTCCCACAATGACGGATTTTAACCACAAAAGAAATCGGGTGGGAAAAACTCCACAAAAAATAACTTTAACCAAATATAATTTAATAATTAATATACCCTTACATATATTAATTAACAATTAACACAAATCAGGGGATCCTGATTAAATTTAACTGATTTTAAAATCTTACACAAATATAAAAATCAAACCTTGATAGAGAAAATATTAATGAATAAAAAATGAATGATTTCACTAGCAAGGGTCATAACAGCGGCTCTAAACATGTTTTATTTTAAGGAAACAAATGGTTATTTTAAATAAGTCAAAATTAGGTTTAAATTAATACAATAATAAATTATTATTTAATATTATATAAAATGTTATTGTATCGGGTAAAGTATATGGTAAAATATATTTGTATTTTAGGAATAAAATATAGCGAAGTTCTAAACATGTTTTTGTATAAAATGAATATTTATTTAAATTAGATAAAATTGATAACTAAACGGAAATTAAATTTAATTTAGGTTATAAAATGAAAAATACAAGGTGGTACGCCCTAAGCGGGCGCTTCACTTGCTATGATAACGATGATTAACGTAAATTTTTCAAAATTAACCTGCAGAGTAATTATGTTTTGTAAATATAATGACATATTAAATTATAATAAGAATTTTAATAAATAAATATTAAGTTGTAGATTTGAAGTAAAGCATATACAAACATTACACTTCAAAAATACAAATTCAAAACAAATATATATTAAAACAGTATACCCAAAATATATAAAAAAACGTATAAATAAAATGAAACAAAATGCAATCGTACATATATAATTAACAAGTGTGTTTATAAAATCTGGGTAACATTGTGACGTCATTTTTTCCTAAGCCCATATGCGTTTATAAAATAAAAAATTAATGAAATAGTGTTTAAAATAATGTAAATTTAGTGTTTGGTGTAAAACAGTGTGCAGAAGTTTTTAAAGAAAACTTACATAGTTCTAAATCTTCCAAAGTACATATTTTTTAATTTCAATACTATAACGCTAGGTTGTTTAACCCCTGAACAATTACGGATTTTTAACAAAAAAAAAAAGTTTTTGACTGTATTAACTTGGTTCTTTACCATCCTCTCTGCATGTTTTCTTTTAATATTCCGTTCTTTACATAGAGTCATGTTGTTTTTCGAAAATACATATTATATGACAATATATTAAATGACAAAAAAAAAAAAAAAAAAATGAAGAATTTGTATTAAGAATGACACAAAAATCAAAATATAAGGAAAAAATTTTAAAATGATATTAACCTTAATCAAAAATTGTTTATTGTAAGTATGATTTACAAAGCTTAAACAAAACGGTCGAAAAGCACGATTTAAACGATGAAAGTAACTAGATTGCAAAATCTAGTTCCGCCTAACCGTTTGGAACAGACTGTACGTTAAATAATATAACCAAATACACATACAAACAATTGAAAATTTTATGAATAAATCCGTCCTTGTTGACGGGTAATAACCTATATGACGTATTTATTAACATAGTCCTTGATGGTAATGTCTATCATTTGTTTCATTCAAACATTGCCAAAAATTATACGTACAATCTTTCATCCTATCCAAAATATCATAGACGTTCGCACTTAGACTTTCCTTCTCGATCAATTGTAGTTTTAGATTTTCTATTCTTGAAGCGAGTTGTTCGTTTTCCAGATTTAGTTGTTCCATTGTTTCTCTCTGTACTTCTAATTCAGCTTCTTTTTCTGCTATGATGGTTTTCAGTTTCTGATCGGTTTCTACTAATTTTTCTGCTGCATCGTCAGCTCTAGACCATAAGAAAGTGTATTATTCCATATTCTCTTAACCACCTAAGTGAGTAGTTTCCGAAAATAATTCATAATATAGGGATTAGAGTTAGATTTTAAATATATTTCAAAGTCTTTTATTAAAAAATTCAAATGCAAATAATTAGATAAAAGGTTTGTTAAATAAATTCAGCTGACGGAGTTTTTTCGCACCTCGTACAAAATATAAAGTTTAAGGAACAGATCGTTATCAAGAGGACTCTTATCCATATTACAGCCACGGTTAAGAATTTGATCGTACTTGTGACTGATCAAAATAACCTCTACCAAAAGATTGCTTCTACGCAGACATATTATGTGTAGAATATTTATATAATTACAAGTTAGGTGCACTCCAGCACTCAGTTAAAAGTTCGAATAAGGATTTTCCTCTTCTCCAATTATCTGGGGAACATGAAATAGAATGCACTAAATAGCGCCGCCGCAAAAATGAATATGTAATGGTATACAAAATGCACATTTATAGTGAAAAAATGCTTCCTCTCAATCCTTCTCCATTTCATTGTATTTTCTTTATTTAGCTGAAAACAGTTTTTTTAAATTTTTTGAATTTGCTGAATTTATTGAACTTATTTTTTAATCTGAGAAGGAATTGATTTCCCATAAGGTATAATGGAAAATTGGGTTTCTATAGTGCGTTCAAAGGTGAGTTTGCAGTATAGCTCTTATAGCAAATGGGAGCGGTTCTTAATGTTGTAAAAGTGTCAAATGTGTTGATTATAATAATATGAAAAACTCGTATGATTTACAAAAATCAACTCTAAAACTCAAAATAACACTCAACAAAAACAAATGGCCATTTGTAGAATACTGCGTCTTCACAGATCAGCGCGTTTTAGAGCTGGCAACGTCGACAAGCAAGAAAAGGATAGCGTCATTGTGTAAACCCATTAGAGAGTATGAAAAAGAACTACTCCATATACCCTGTACTGCAAACTCACCTTTGAACGCACTATAGATACATACTTTTTAAGATACGAACCGCGGTCAGAAACAAATTAAGTTTGTAAGTCAAGGTGCCATTGTATATCTAAATGTGCAACCAAAATCAGTTATAGATGTTTTCAGATGTGTGAGAAAGTTAATCAAATATATTTCTATGAAAGCTGTTAAAAATATTAGTTACGTTACCAGTAAACAACGTACTGCTGAACGATCATTTTCTAGATTAAATTATTTTAAAAAATATCTCCGAAACACAGTCTTTAAACAAGTCAGAAGATTGAAAAATGGACTATAATGGAAAATAAAACGTAATTTTATGTGGTACATCTGAGTGTCGGTCATCTGAATTTATAATATATGGATTCTGTTTGCAAACAAGTGCATTATGTTCATTGCCTCATGAAATAAAATTAGTTTTAGTTGGACTGGGGCAGCTAAAAGTTAAAATGCAACTTGCAAGTGCAAGCACATTAGTGTAAGCGCATTAATTTTTCTGCGACAAATGTAATGAACAAACTCGCATAGTATCAGTTACTTTTTAACTCAAAATATAATCCCATGCCTTTCTCATGTCCATAACCAAATCTTTTCCAATCTGGACTTAATATTAACTTCCCCTCCATTTTTCTTAAGAAAAGAAAAAAACTAAGATGCCTATCTTTGTCCTGTCTTGAATGACAGCCAAAAACACTACAATTTGTTCTACTTTTACAGTTTTTCACAATTTCTGTAGACATTGTAAAAAAAATCAACACTAGAACATATGTAATAAGTTCAAACAGTACTACAGGCGCCTAGTACAATATTTGACTACCAGACTGCGTATCCGAGCGTGTCAGTTCTCAATCAACAACAACGTTGGTTTGTACATAACTTGCATGACCTTCGGTAGTTTTTGTATCAGACACTAATAATCAAGAAATAGACCAGACTTTGACCGCGTGAAGCTCATAAATCTTTTAATTCCGCCATGATCAGCTTGAATAGTGTAAGTTTTTTTTCGTAAGTGTTACATATTTATAAGGTAATTAAATACATTAAAATATCATTAGTAAAAAGGTTACAGAAAAATTTTCGGAAAACAATTTCCCATGTTGTCTGTTGCGACCGCACCTGGGTAGACGCACATGCGCTATGTACGCCGACCCTATACAGTGGCAACAGACACATGTGCGTCATACCCACTTAAATGGTTAAACATCAACAATACGTGGCCTAATTAATTTCATTTCATTACATGCCATCAAGTACGCACTACAAAAATTAACTCTGTTACATTTCATCAACGACACCATCAATAGTTAAACGATAAGCGTCATCACTTCTGATCTCGTATATCATTTTACGTTACCATGTTTAAACAAACATTTTTGGTAATATTTAAAATCTGTTTGAGAATTATTGTAACAAATTATAAATACCTGTAGTACATAATTCAGTTTCTCGTTTCGAATTTATCGTTTGAGAATTATCGTCTCGTGTATCAAAAGATTTTCGTACGATATCTTGTACGATACTGAAAACCAACCAATTTTTATTGTTCGGTCCTAAAATTTTGGATATATTGAACCGATAATGGCGCAGTAGAATGCGCATATTCATGTGAATAACTGTTAATCTATCAAAAATATTTTTGAGGTTATTTACTGTCAACTTTATAGGCTAATCCAAACGTTTAAGTGGAACCAGTTAATTTTTCATTTTCTTAAGTTGTAATGATGTTTCTTTTTAATGATTGAAGTTGACTTTTGCTAAACAAAATCACTTAATCGGTAAAAGTTACTATAACAGAATATAGCTATATTTTTCCTCATTTTTATAAATAAATTCGAGTTTAAATAAAATCCAAAGTAGAGAATATTTGTATGAAATTTTAACATGCGTTTGGATGTATTCAATGACTTGTTTTCAACATATTTAAGACAAATAGTGACTTAACTAAGGTGACCATTAGACATTCCAGTGCAAGAAAAGAGGACCGGGCGATTTTTTTTTTTTAATTTGTTACAATTTGCCCACAAACTTTACAATTTTCATAATTTTGATTTATTTATTCGAATCGAGTGTTATGTATGAAACAAATTCAATGGAATCATAATTAATATAATATGTTTATATTTTCCTTAAATTATTTTATAATGACAATAATCATAGTTTAATAAACAAAAATAATAATAAAAAAGAAATAATATAAAAATTCTCAAAACAAAAATTAAGTGGGAGAACTGAGTTTATTAATTAAATTCAACGAAACTAACAACGCGCATGTTCTGACTTGGAGTTTTTGCTGTAATCTGTAATCACGATTAACTTGCTATGAATAGGTTACGTAATTATCTGGAGGTTACCGCGAATAACTAACATCTTATCAGAAACACTAACTATTTCATCTGTGAACACAAAAACAATATTGCGCTCGCGAATAAAGCTCTTATACCGTATTAGATTATATGGAGGGTTCAGAAGACAATCATTATTAATTAATTCTTAAACTACGTAAGTAATTTTCAGGGAGAATTTTACTTACACTGTTTGGCGTCTGAAGCATCCATATTATACTCGGTATTCGTACCAAGTGTATACTTAAAAAATTAACATGGAAAAACGGTTTTAGATAGAAAAAGTCGTGGATCGACAGTCAAAATGAAAAATATATCAGTAGAATGAGCATAAAAATGGGCATTTTTTAAGTATAAATGGTTGTTTATATTATAATATCGTCGGCTTACCTGTAAATACTTCGAAGTCCGAGAAGCATAACTTTTCAGAAGAGGCAAAAAACCTGCTACAATCATTATTTTAGAACTCTGTTTTATGAAATTTTCATGAAATATCAGTAATACAATTTCAGTAACAATGAGCAAAACATTTTATGATTATTTTATCATTTTTGAATTATTTTATGGAAATAATAAAACAAAAAAATCGAAACAGTCGAAAATTGGACTTTTCGGAAGGTTTTACGTAAGAAGGTTTAAGTAAGCCGACGATATGATAAATGAAACTTCTGCAATAATTTAAATGTACATTAATTATAATTGAAATTTATTTACATTATTATAAATTATTTAAGTTTCTAAATTAGTCAAAGATTCTCATACATTTTAAAAATGATGACTTTTATTTCAAATACGGTGGGGTGTTCTTTACTCGCCATAACTGCCAAAAGTAATCGTTACGTCTCTGAGTGTTAATGAGAAAGCATATTAATGTGTTTTTAGAATTTTAAAATAGGTATTCCACATGAACCCTTTCCATCTAAACAAAGGCTTTATAAAGTTTGCTGTGCTAAATAGTAAAAACAAAACACTATGAAAAATATCATATCACTTCGCTAATAATCAGTAAGTTTAGTTAAAGTTGATTTATCATTAGGTATTATTATTTAAAATGGACTATACTTTAAGGGTGGATCCAGTGGGGGTGATGAGGGTAATCGGGGCGATTGGGTGGTGATAAGGGGGCGATGAGGGTGATCAGGATGGGGTATCCCAAAACAATTTTTTGCTGGGTTTTTTTGTTTAAGGGTGCGCAAAACCGTACAGTTTCCTATACAAGACTAACAACCTGAAATAAAATTAGTAACAATCTATGCATCAAAATTTTCAGCGAATTTTTATCTACCTAATAGGATATTTTTATCTGTCAAAAGAACTGTCATATAATAGGTAAACAACTTGCGGTATAGACGCCATCTTGTAAACCATTCGACGCATATTTGTGTACCATGCGGCAAATTGTAGCTAAAGCTCCATTCTACAAATATGTTTTGTGAAAATTACTTATAGTTATAGTACTTGGTAATTTACTTTTGTCGCCACCTCGAATCTGCCGCGGTTCTCAATATAGGTGCGGAGGATAAAAATGATTCATTTTATGTAAAGAATGTTTGTACCAAGTGGCATTTCATTATCATCAAGTAAAATATTTTTCGACGAAGGCTCTAAACTATAAACAATCATGTCGAAAAAAATGTTAACGTATTATTTGAACATTTCTACACAAAGCTATATAAATATAAAAATTATTTGAAACCCACAAATATATTTAAAAAATTACAGAACATTGTTGTGTAATACCTATTATTAAGTTATTTAGCAATAACATTTTTGTAATAATTTTTTCTAAAATCAAAAATATCTATATTATATATATTTTATCTATATATTAAATAGATAAAAATTCTGAGCAAAATTTGATGTATAGATTGTCACTAATTTTATTTCAGATTTTTAGTTTTGTATAAGAAACTAATAATCTCTGGGGGTTGACGTAGCGTTAATTTATTATATCCCTCCCCGGAAAAAAATGATGGTTCCGCCCATTGTATCACACATGGCATACATACCCACGAATTTCTGAAATATGTAAACATTCTCACTTCACATCGATTTGTTTTAAATTCGGTGCGTAAGTCAACTAAAATAGATTGTTGATGTGTACTTTATGGCATGATTTTTTTTACCTGAGAACTTATCAGTAGTAAGAAAACGAAGAACCCTATAAAAAATATTGCAATTCGCCAAACATGTATATTTATTGAATGTGTCCGTGTTCAACTGGAAGAAAGTCGCACACTGACATGTAATTTATTGTATACAAATGATTTATACATATCATGGATGGTTCGTTCATGCAACAGACAAATGAGGGTTAACAAGAGTATAAATGAGACTTAACACAAAATTAGCTATGCACCTGGAGTTTACTGAATGGCGTTCCTTTTCCAATTTCTGGACATGTGCTTCTGAAGCTTTCGAAGCTTTCAACAACTCCTTATGTCGGTTCTCGTAGTATACTTCTTTAGATTTCCACTGTTCTTCCGCTTTCCTGAAAACATTTTCATTGCGTTAACAAATCGATAAAATACCAATAACATGCATTATAATCAGAGCTGGGTTTGTACAATTTTTCTTCACAGTTACTTTAACGAGCCATGGATTCAACAAATGAATCTTTGGACATAGTAGATTTGATAATAGTTACAAAAAGTATCGCTAATGTAAAATAAAACACAGAACTGTTCAGAAAATCAGATTGAACAATCTGATTTTATGTTTATTAATCGAAAATACTTTTAAAATGTTTAATTAAGATTATTTCGTGTTAAGATTTTAACATGTTCATATTGAGAAGAAATAAAATTTTCCCTTCAAGACCTTGAAATATGTTAACATTAACTTTTATAATGATTTTATTAATTTCATGACGACATTATGCGTGACAAATTCTGTGAAATTATGGAAGGATTTGGCATTCCTAGTAAACTTATCCAGATGAAAATGGTGTGTGTTTGTCGAAAGTAAAAGATCTTTTGTACAGCCTATCAAAATTCATACTAGGGTCAAGCATGCTACCTCATCTTTGCTGTTTAAACTTGTGCTTGAGATGGTTCGACGAAAAGCCCAAAATACCAACTACTATGATTTTAGGGTATGTAGGTGACCTGGGTTTAAAACGTAATAGGTATATAACGTCTGACTTAACTAGGTCGAAGCTCGAAAAGTGGGACCCATCATCAGTAATGAAAAAACTCTCATTAATAGTATCTCATTGAGAGTAGACAAAGAAGACGACCAACTTAAAAGTTAATGGTAACAGATTTTAGAGAGTTTTTACTTTCAAATATTTAGATACCATGTTGCTATAAAAATTGCTTGGTTAAAAGAGGATATTATTCAAATAAAAACGTTCTAGGTATAATAATTTATGAATTAATGCAGATACATTTATAAGAAAGATACCATAATTTATTATTATTATTTTTTTTAAATTTATTTAAATGGGGAGGAAACAGTGACGTGAGTCTCCTTAGAAATTCCTACAGGTTACAAATGATATAATGTATACATATTTACATCAAAATAAAAAAATTAAATAAACCTTAAATGCTAAATTACTATTTGTTTTACTTCTGATTTAAACTGAGCAAACGTATTGAAGAAAATATCACAGTCGTTAAAGTACCTATCAAATAACGACATGATTCTGTTCAGGGGTGAATTCATTCCTGTATTTGTTGTTCTATTATTAATATAGAATGTATGTATGGTTTTGCCTAGTACTCTTTTGGGGTATATTGAAGTAGATCAACTGCAGAATATCGGAACAATCGATAATCTGATTGACTATTTTATAGTACATATCGATTTGTATACGCCGTTTTGTCAAACTCACTAAATCATAGCGGGCAAGACGAGCATCATATGTAAGGGACATATTGTTTCTAAAATATTTAAAATCCGAATATTTAGTAAATTGTCTCTTCACTGATTCTAGTCTGTCAATGTAAATTACACCATATTGTAATCGAATATTCCAAACGGGGAATGACGAGAGTTTTGAAGAGTTAAATGAGGCTAGTGGGTTGGCGAAATTTTTTGCAAGATCGGAATATAAAACCAAGGGTTTTAAAGGCAGATTTCGTCGTTTTGTCTACATGAACGTTAAATTTTAACTTATTATCAAAGTAAACACCAAGATCTTTAACAACTTGCAGCTGATTAAGATTTGCACCTCCAATGGAGTAGTTATATGACATTAAATTTTCTGGTGAAGCTAATAAAATTACATTTATCCAGATTCAAATAAGGTTTGTTGTGCATACAGTACAATTGAAATTTATCTAAAACCAAATTAAGATCATGTCAGTCTTGGATATTGACAATATTTTTATAAACTTTTAGGTCATCGGCATATAAAACAAAAGTAGAATACTGAAAACATGAAATTACGTTATCAATAAAGATAATAAATAGTACCGGGCCAAGATGCGAACCCTGTAGCACACCGGAAGTTTTACCAACAAAGCTTGATACACAATTGTTGATTGCAACTGCCTGGCTACAATTTAAAATGTAGGACTCGACCCATAGAAGAAGGTTACCATGAATCCCTGGGGAGGGTAATTTTGAAATAAGCAGGCTGTGGTTAACTTTGTCAAAGGCTTTCTTAAAATCGGTATATCCAGTATATCGGTATATTCGAATGAAGGTATTCATAATGAGGTAATTGAACTGTTCAACTTTAATTGTTCATCTGACGCTATATATATGCTCCGATACGCCTGTCTATTTCGCACCGACGCAAGGTTTATCAAATGAAATTATTTATTTGTTCCGGTCGCCTGCTCAGCAGGGCATATTTTAAAAGGGGCAGCTGCCGAGGTCCCATAATAAGAAAGGTCCCGTGTATTTATAATTCCATATAAAATAATATATTTATGTCAATGTACGCTAATTTATGTTATGAAACAAATTTATAAGTTGGCAAAACATATATAAGATTTGACTTACTTGTTGGCAGCTTTCAAAATATCAATTTTGGCTTCATAATCATGTTTCACACTGTCACCATCTCTCAGTTTACCTTTAGCGCTTTTAAGTTTTGATTCTAGTGAAGTAACACGTTCCTTTTGAAGTTGAGATTTATTCTTTTCATCAGATAAAGATTTTGTTGATTCCTAGAATATAAAATATTTATGATGTAAGGTTAAAGACGTAGTATATTTAAATCAAATCATGGACGTTGAAACGCAAAAAGTAGGACTCGACAACAGTAATAAATAAACAAAATAAATTAACTTTCAATGTACAGTCATGTAAATAAAACCAGTTTGTAAGTTTATGGTCACATTTTTGCGAGATTTTGTGGCATTAGATACCTAGGAACCATAATAAATCATGTAAATTTGATTCTCGTTTAGTGCGGTTAGCCAAAGTTAGGTCAAAACACAAATAAACGGATAACGGAATATAAAACCATTACAGATGAAACGGGTATCCAGAAATTATTGAGAACCCGGCGTATCCAGTATCCTATATTTTCGATACTCGGAAATTATCCGAACTCCGATGTTAGATCAACTGGCGGGTAGTAGGTCCTTCATGATGACATTAGATAAAGGGTGAATGACAAAAAATTAAATAAAATTTGCCGTAACATTAGATATTCTAAAAGATAAAATTACAGTACGTTTATTTAATTTCAATAATGTCAGATTATGGTGAAGAAATAAAAGTTTCTCTGCATTTTGCTACAGGAATTTATTACTGCTCTTTTCGACTTTATTTGGCTGGGTATAGTGTTACGTAGTAACAGGTAAGTATCGTTTGATCTGTTGTGATAGTTTAAATTTCAAATAAGAATACAAATGAAACTAAGGAATATTAACTCGACCAATACTGCAAGTGAAATCATCTGCGATGCTGTGAAGGACTGCAGTTAGAAAGCAGGGGTCCTTTACAACTTCTGGGAGACCACGGAAAAGGAGAGGATTGGATGAGAGCAGTGCTGAAGGCCAGAAAAAATAATAATTAACACAATAATATATGTTACAATTTATGTAGATTTTAAGCCGAAAGGCAACAAATAAATTATTTTACTACTACTGCAAGTGAATTTAAACTCAAAGTGATGCCATAATACTGATCCAGGGGTTCTTCTATTTTTATCATACACAGATGTTCCATTACGTTCTATATAGAAGCTTGAACGCTCTTGGTATGTTCAGGCTTGACGTTAATCGGCCAGGTACCCGGCTATCCAGCCGGATAAAATTCATAATTTTGTACAAATACCCAATACTCGTTACCCGGAAATTTTTAGTATCCGATTTATAACTACAGAAATAATGGAAGATAACCATCATCCTGGTAGCACATTGAGCAAAAAAGGTCAGCAAAAGGACAGGTTCAAATTTTAGTACTAAATATTTAAGGATGGGTTGGCTCATTCTCGAACAATAGTTAGGCTGTGCTATAATATAAACATGGATGTAAAAAACAAGCTGTATAACTTTCAGCTATATAGGTTCGTAGACAGAAACCTAAGATACAAAATAACTAAAGAAACTAGGAAAAGATTTACCAGATACGCTCATTTTCCCATAAGAAAAGAATTCAGTATTTCTCTTGTGTTGTATACAATAATAAAATATGGAAAAAGAAGACTCAGAAAATTCAGAAGACTCTATAAAAGAAGACCCAGACTAATGGACAATATCACCATACAAGGAAGTAACATAGAATGATCTCCTACAATTAAGTATCTAGGAATGAAACTTGACAAAAGACTGAATTTTACAGAACATTGAAAATATCGATGTCAGCAAGCGACTGCTTGTATGGTCGCATTATTTCCATTGCTTAACAGGAAATCAGGACTATCAAAAAAAATAAAATAAATTCTACTCTACAAAACAGTCATAAAGCCAACATTAATATACGCATGTCCAGTCTGGAGCAACACGTCCAATGCAAACTACCAAAGGATGCAAATAACACAGAATAAATGCCTCAGATTCGCAGGCAACTACCTCCGATGGACAAAGATAACAGAGATGCACGAAGAACTAAAAATAGACCATATAAAAGACAGTATTTTTAAATACACAGAAAAGTTCTTCTCTAAGTGTTTAGTGACTAGAGTATCTAATGATCAAACATAGGTAACTATGAAATCAGTGCGCTACCGTTTAGAAAATATAAACACAGACTAACGAAACATATATTACTACGACATGAAAGTAAAAAATGACACATTACCATGTTAATCGTGATTGGTTTTTGCATATATTTTTCCCTGTCCACATTATTAAATGTTAATTTAGCATAATATAAATGTTTTATATAAGCAACAAATGCAGTTTAAGTTTAAGAAAAAATGTAATATTTTCGATACTTAAATATAAAGAATTGTTAACTAGTTGTAAGCAAAGAATTAATAAATTTTATATACAGAAAAAAAAAATAAAATGTATGGAGTATTCAAGTTAACTATGAATTGACGTCATACTTGAGTAATTTAATTGCCAAAGTTAGAATGTAATATAACTAATAAGCAAGCATTACTCCGTTGTTAAAACTAGTCTCCACAGGTTGGTATATCGTTCCTACGTTGCAACATCTTCTTAAACAGCATTTTTCGTCGTATTTGTGTTTAATATGTGGACGAGTGAGGATAAGCTTACGTTTTATTTTGAATTGTATAAAATACTATAATATAAATGCTTTATTTTTCCTGACTTCAATAATGCTTTTTATTACCCCCAACAAATAATTGCAATTAATACTGACAATTGGCCAAGTGGTTGGATTAAACTAACCTTTATTTTATTGACATTTGTAAACAAACAACAACTGGTCATACAGCAAATTGTTTGACTGTAATTGTTTGTTTCATTTTATAGTAAACTTGAATAGATTTTACAGACGAAACTGGTCATCGCTCATTGATAATATAGTCGGATTGCTGATAGGTGACTGTTACATGTATGTATCAAGTAATGCATTCATATAATGATCTAGTTACCATTTTTCAGCGATTTTAAAAATGTTTTTTGTTTTTTGTCTTAACTGTCAGTGTCTGGTAATAAATATTAATTAAAATATGGCTTGCAGCCAATTATTAAATTCACAAACTTTAATTTTAAATCTGCTGGAATAAACAACAAATTATAATCCAAAATTTACATATGAGTATAAATTTTTCCTTATTTATAATTATTGCCTTAAAATTAATAATTTTGTTTGTTTGAGTACTGCTGTAAATTTATTTTCGCGATCTAATTAGTAAAGATATCTTCGAATTATGCTATTTCTTTCTAATGCTTTGTTTTTTATTCAAATAAATTTGAAGGTTAGTTGTCAACTTGCGTCACTATATGTTATTATGGGTATGCAAATAATTATAATGATATAGACAGAAAAAACATATAGTATTGTATATCGATACTTGTAGCAACGAACAGTCACTTATTAGCAATCCGACTATAATAATAAATCCGCAATTGAAATAATTGAAATAATATTCACTAGCAGAATTTCCAAAAAGGGGTTTCTCTCTGTCAAGCGGAGTGCAAGACCGAGAGAGACTTAAATTTTCGTACTTCCAACTTATGTATGGAAAAGCTAATGGGAACACAAGAGAAGCTCAGAGTTTCTACAGATAAATTTATCCTCGAAGTAGCTTCCCTAAACAACAGAACTTCTCTTCTATCCATCGAAGATTACGAATAAATATTACTATTAAAAAACATTACTATTATCTTAGAATAAAGCTTTGAAGGACCCGTGGTTCATATACACTTTTTTTTCATCTTTTGGTCTAAGGAACTTTTTTGTTTGGCTATACCTCATAAACACAATAGTATAATAGAGATATAACGCTAATTCCATGACATTTTATTGTGGTGCTACACACTTGTTGAGAATCATTGTTCTAAAACTATACATACCTGTAATTTATCCTTTAACTTAGCAACTTCTTTATCCAACTCTTTGAACCTTTCAATATCTTTAATTTTTCTATTTTTCTCAAAATTTAATTCGGCGACGGTTTGCTTTAACTTATGTTCATTTTCCTGCAGTTTACTTGCCAGATCATCTCTAATGCAATTGTCCTCACATCCAGCTGTTAACATTAAAGTATGCCATTCTGTCACAGTAGAATTTATTGTTTTTTCTTCCTCCGAAAGCTTTCTTTCTATCATCAATTCGCATTTTCTTAATTGTTCTTTGTATATACTTATTTTCTTTATCAAGGAATCTTGACTCCACTCTCCCTTTTCATTGAATATGTTATCTAGAAGTGCTATTTTCTTCTTGGCCAATGCCCTGACCGTTTCCATCAAATGATTTGGAATATTTTGCACTGCTACCGTAAATTCGTTGACCTTTTTAGGATCTGAAATATATAATTTTTAGTCACTTGAATGCTATTAGCAGACCCTGTACAAAAACAATCGTGTTTAATTATTGAACCCGTCATATTCCCTGTGTTTGTTGAGTTATTACATTCCTTTATAACATAAATGTGTGTGAAATAAAAATCTTCAGAATGCGTTTTGTTACCGTTTTTTTAAATTTGACCCCTAAACGGGTAAATTAGGAATTTTATTCAATATAACGTCTCCTGGGCCTAATATATTCCTTTCAAGACATAAGCACTAAATAAGAAGGGTTTTTTGAATTTCAACCCCCAGAGGTTGGCAAGGAGTGAAATAGTTTTTCATGGATACCTAAATGTCATATAGATCCGATGATATAGGGACTTCTTTTTGCTTAAAAAGATTACCCATTAATATGTACAAAATATAATTCAAGATTTTGTCCTAGTTAACCCCTAAAGGGGCGAATAAAAATTCGGGTTAAATTATATAACCTTTCGTAAAACTTATAAACGTTCTTACTTTGTTGAGTTATAACATTCTTTTATTGTATTTAAGTGCATTGTTCATAACAGGTAAATTGGAATATTTTACTGTTTTTTAAGTTATTATATTTATTTTATAAATAAGGCTTCCAATCATAATACCTATATACAGGGTGTTTGTTTGGAATTCCGCACCTCGAATAACTCCTTTATTTTAAGATATACAAAAAATTCTTCAGAAGAAAAATTTCTAGACAAAAGGGCCTACTTAAGAACTATAATTCGGATAATAAGAATTCTGCATCATTTCCGGTTTCAGCGGAAATTGTTTCAACTTTTTATCTAGCATAGGGAATCGGCGACCATTTATTTACAAAATAATAAATAACATAAAAATCGTAGAAACTAAATTATAAAAAGATATAACATTATGTAACTAGGAAAAACAGTAAAACAAAATATTACTGAAGTTAGTAATAAATTAAGGAAAATTTACAAATGTTCAATATGACCGCTGTTGTTATTCACATATTTTCTCATTCGTAATAAAAACTCTTCCATTGTATTTAGAACGGTATACTCTTGGATTTCCCTGTTGACTGTTCTTACCCTATGTTCTAAGTCTTCTAGCCTTTACCTTCAGGATACCTTTCTTGGTCGAGTTGCTGGGCCCTGAATTGACATTCCCCGAACGTCAGAACCATATCTGTCATTTCTACATTTGTATAAGCCATAATTACAAACGATTTGATGTTATCACCTTTAATATCACACTCGTACTAACAGGTAAGAAAATTTGTAGTTTTTATTTGTTTTTTTGTATGTAACAAAATCATTTTCAAAGTTTACTATGTTTAATTTTGTACGATTTATGTTATTTATTATTTTGTAAATAAATGGCCGCTATTTTGAAATAGTTAAAATTAAAGTATGATATTTTGACATCCTTGTAAAACTGGTTTAATATAATTTCAAGAATGAAAAATTAAAGTACTGACTCGCTATACTAGATAAAAAGATGAAAAAATTTCCGTTGAAACCAGAAGTGACGCAGAATTTTTATTATAGTCCTTAAGTAGGCCCTTTTGTTTAGTTTAATTTATTTTATTTTTTTTGAATAATTTTCTCTCTTACAATAAAGAAGTTATTCGAGGTGCGGCGTTTCAAACAAACAGTACATTATCTGCGCAGAAACCAGAATAATTTCGTAATCGCTTCGTTGCTAAGTAACGGATGTAGAACCAGCTGCAAAACTGCATTGCGATTGGTTTTATGTCATTGTTTGGCGCTTTACGATAGCGCCCCTGGCCTCAACTCCTGAGAAATGCACTCTACAACTATAGACTCGATTATTTATTTAATGTTATTGACCCTTGATTTGTTTCAGGATTATTCTTTTAGATATTAATTAGCTTTATTTTGAAAATATGTAAATTTAAAATTTATAAAAATATTCTATTCTATTCTATTATGCAATTTGTTGACTTCGGCTGTACGCCAGTCCGCCAGCGCAAAGCATTCTTCAGGGGGTCTTGTTTTATATGTTCATCTGGATATTTATAAAAATAATTATATAGGTATTTATTTTGTAATCAATTTAATTGAACTTATCCCGTGTGAAGAACGGATATTCTGCTAGTATTTATATAATTTAATCCTTTAAAAATTTTATACTGCTGAACTTAGAAAAATGTGTTCTATAAAATATCAATATTTCTAGTTAATTTTAACTAATATTTGATTAGTTCAAATCATGTGTGATTTTGAACTTGAGTTTCGTAGACAACCATCTTATCATGGAGCCACAGTGGATCATAGTAACAAGGTTATACTAGTTCAATGTTGACAAATTTACTGTGTCAGAAATAACGTAATTATCAAATCAAATTTCATTTTCATAAAATATCATTGTATATCAAGTTACGCATGAAATCAGGTTGGGAAACACAATTTCGCGTATCAACTCAACTGAGTATAATCTTCTTTAGATAGGGGACAGTGTGTAGGAATAGGTCACATAAGGCAATGATCAAAACTTATGTTTTTATAATTTGCTGGTATAAAACTTTCTTATTTGACTAATAAATGGATCAAGCTATGCTTTAATCGTAGATGTAAAATAATGTGGATGTACGAAGCTTGCCTTTTATATTTCGGGATTTGAGATCAAAAACAATTATTTATCAACAAAAGTGGCTTTATTGTTTTTTAAAATATTCTCCATGAAGATCAATACACTTTTGCATGCGTTTGAACCAATTTTCGAAGCACTTTTTCCACTCCTATTGAAGATTTTTCACTCCGATTGAGGGGTTTTTCACTCCGATTGAGGCTTTTTCCACTCCGATTGAGGCTTTTTCCACTGCGATTGTCAAATTATGTGGGATCCAACGAGAACAAATCTTTTCGATGGCCAAATGTTCATGCAATAGTGAATGTATGCTGGTCTCACTAATGCCAAACGATATCTTAATCTCACGATAAGTCACATGACGATCTTGCAGTATCAGTTCACGCACAGCATCAATGTTTTCCGGAAAACAACTGATTTTGGACGACCTTCAAGAAATTCGTCCTTAAGCAAACTACGGCCACTATTGAAGTCGCTAAACCATCGATAAACAGTAGTCCTTGATGGTGCTATATCGCCAAAAAAGTTCATCGATGCACTGTTGTTGGGTTAATCCACATCGAAAGTTGTAAAAAATAATCGCTCGAGAATGTTCACGATTTAATTCCATTTTTAGACGCGATGATTTTTTCAAGTTACTGTAAACAACACAAATAGCGATCGTACGTAAAAACGTTCTGAGTACGTATACCGGCCAAAATGTCAAACTTTACGAAGTGTCAGTTGCCAGATTGGCAGCACTAGTTTAGTACAATCCCGAAATATAAGTAGCAACCCTCTAACATTTAGCATTGATGAACATTTGTATAACATACAGACGATGTGGCGATTAATTGCTAGCGTTCGGCAAGTGCAAAATTGCGAACCTGAGCCAAAGTTAGTAAATTGGTGTCTGATAGTGAAAGTGAGGTTATGGTTGCAGCTTCGACCTAGCTTTTATAATTTAAATTAAATAAAAAATTACTTTTTACTTAAGTAGATTTCAAAATTAACTAAAAATAGTTATATCACTCCTTTTGATCATAACACTCTCGACTGAGGCGATGACAAATGTGTGCCCGTCATATAATAGCTTATAATAGCGACAAGCTTATGCAAGTCTGCACCAACATTGGTCGACACCCTGTAATTTATCAGTTCTACCAGTAATTTATGATAACAATACCGCCTCAGAAGCGAACGTCGGTCTGCGTCCAACGCAACGTAGATTGGCTGTGACTTGTGTCGTGTTGGTCATACACTAGAGCATCGGTCGGCAACAGGCGGACCGCGGAAGGATGAAATTAGGACCGTCGCAAGCTGGATATCTTTGAAAAAATATTGCAAGTCAAGAATTTATTCATTTCCCAACAATTTTTAAATATAAAAAGAAGAACTCTGAAGAAGACATTGCAGTATTTTTAAGGTTTATATCAGATCTTGGGAAGGAATTTGCTGCAAGATTCCAAGACTTTGCAGAGATTCCCTATCTCAATTCCTTAAATCGCCTTATGAAGTTGCTGCAGCGGCAGAATGGACTAACGTGACTGCGAAGTTGTTCAGTCTTTCAAAGCCTTTACTTCAAATAGAGATAATAGACTTGCAAGAAGATATTTCCTTGCAAATGTATAAAACTGCATCTACTGAAGAATTTTAGGGTAAACATATTTCAGAAAAGTATGAAAATTGCAAAAAACTAGCTATCAACCTGGTTACTATGTTTGGCTCCACATATGTATGTGAATCATCTTTTTCAAAAATTAATTTTTTGAAGAACAAATATCGTTCGAGATTAACGGACGCCCACCCTGAAGACACTCTTCGCATTAGCTTTTCCCCGCGTGAACCAAACTATAAAAAACTGGCTCAAGACCACAGGTGTAATTTTTCGCATTAATTTTTAAGAATACCTACCTACTGTGTTTTACTTATTGTTTTTTTTTTCTGGACCTCGATAAAAAATTTCAATAGTATCCGGACCCCACTTAAAATTACTTGCCGACTCCTGCACTAGAGCCATGCACGGGCCGGGCTCAAGCCGTCGCGCCGGGTGAACTTAAATTAATTCGAGTTTGGGCCGGGCTCATACACACGACTAATAAAATATCTCGGATACATTCTAACGAGGAACAACAGGGCAGAGCAGCACGTTAGGGAAAGAGTGAAGAAAGCAAGAATGGTTATGGGGAAGCTATGGAGCATAGGAAAGAGGAGGCTTAGCGACGATATTAGGTGGGGATGAAATTATTTGCCGTGATAGTGAAGAGGATCCTCAGGTACGGAGTAAAGATCTGGGGATGGAAGGAATGGGAGAGAGTAGAAAGGGTACAAAAGGGATACATGAGATGGATTATGGGATTAGACAGAACGACACCAGGATATATAGTGAGGGGGGAAATGAAGAGGGTAAAGCTGAGAGTGGGAGCCAGGGTGAGGGCAGCGAAGTATGAGGAGAAAATCAGAAGGGACGAAAGAAGGAAGATATTAAGAGAATGCTGGGAAGAAAGAACGAATGAAGAACAAAAGGGTAAACTGTCAGAATAGAGAGAAACAAGGAAAGAGTACTATTGGAGATGTGGGATGGACACAAGAGAAGCTGAACGAAAAAGAAACGGAAGAAGAAACATTGTAGAAGAATTGAGGAGGAGAGACAAGAAGGTACAGGAGCAGGAAAGAACAGAAAGAATAGACGTTTCAAGGCATGTGAAAAGGTATAGAGAGATAAGGATGGTAGGAATACCTAAATATTTGAACGGGAGGAGAGGAAAGGCAGAGGGCAGAGTTAGGAGGATTACCAGATTAATATGTGGAAATGAAGAACGGAGCAACAGGTATTGGGCAAAACCAGAGAATAGGCTATGCAGAATGTGTAGGGAGGAGAAAGAATTCTTGGAACATCTAACAAAAAGATGTGGAGAGATGATAAGATGGGAGGAAGAAATAAAGGAGCTGTTAAGTGAAGAAGGTATGGGAGAAAGATGGGCGAGGAAAGAAGGAAGGAATCCGGAGAGGTAAGGCAGAACTGAGAACAGGAAGAGAGAGGCAAAGGAGGAGGAAAGAAGAGAGGGAAGAGAAGCGAAAAAGATATAAAAGAGGGGCGGAAGAACTGGAGTCTCAAGAAGGAAGGAGACCGGAGACGGAAGCCGAAAAGAGAATAGGAAGACAAAGAGGGACACCGGAGGAAGAATGAAAAATAAGGAAAATTCATATAAAATTTATTGAATCAAAATTTGTTTTCTTTAATTGCACTATCCATTACAGTCTTCATTTTTCTACCCGAGCCTTTGCTTCCCTTTCATTTTCCCGCACATAAGTCCCAATAGTTGAAAAACTGAATAATAATATAACTGATATAGGTAATAGCAAACAAAAATTAAATTTAATATTTTAAGGGCTTGTTGTTCCACCTCTAGATAAGCATTAGAGTAAATTTTATTCTGCAGATAAATATAAAAAATTTAGTTCACCTCCGGATAAAATTTATCTAGAGGATAAATGTTCACTATCTGACAGATAGCTATCTGGTACCTGGAGTGATAAATAACCAGGTATCTGTGGAATATTTTAATAACTTTTATTTTGTTAATATTTTTTACCGACCGCCAACATATATAAGGGAGGTATTGTGATCATACTGATTTTGACATTTCGAGATATCGATGGATCTCCACGAATTGACCTCCCTACATAACGTTTTGACTACTTTTAGCATGATGTCTGTCGGTCTGTCTGTCCATCCGTCTGTCTGTCTGTCTGTCTGTCCGTCCGTCTGTCTGTCTGTCCGTCTGTCCGTCTGTCTGTGTACACGTGCAGAGCAAATTCGGCTGAAAGGATTTTTATGAAACTTCATATTTAAGCTTCTACTATCAATGGCACGAGTTGATCAACTTTTGGTAAAAATCGGTTGACTAAAAATGGGAGTTTGCTCGTGTCGATTTTAAGATTTTTGTGAATATTTCAAAACAGAAAAATATTTCGAAAAAATTTATTGAACAAAAGTTGCTATAAATGCAATAACTAATAACTTTTATTGAAGACGTTTTTTGATAAAACGAAAAATTTCGAATAATTTTTCTAAAATTTTTCCAAATTTGTCTCAATTTTTTCATACTTATATGTAACATTTCCATGGTCATGATAAATAATATCTCTGTTAGAAAATATTGGGCCAAGTTATTTCTACTCTGCTGCTAGAATGTATTTTATATAAGTACTTTATGATGGCGGTCGGTCCTGTAGTGGCCACAGCTGATTTTTTAATTTTATGACCTTTGCTGCTGTGGCAATTAGCCAGGACAATTTTTTTATTTTTGATATGTCCATGCCTGAACGTAATTCGAACCCGAGACCTTCGCAACGCAGAGCACAGATGTTACCACTAAGCTACGCCGGTCGGCTTTTTCCCAACTTACGCATGTGATGTGGTTATTATATAAGTATGCCGAGAGTGAAAAGAAATCATTTTCAAAAAATAAAATATATAAACAATATAATGACCCTTTCCGACCCACTATCCTCTAAATATATTAGTTTACCAATTTGAACTTTTGACTTTTCATCTCCACCCGAAAGTCCAATTTTTTCCATCATACTACCATACTCTACTATTCTCAATTCTTCTAAAGGTATTTCTTTTCCATGGTGGTCTTTTAATTTTTGCCTTATGTCAACCATATCTTTGAATATATCTATCGCAAGTTTCTGCAAAGTAACAAAATGTAAAATTAAACTTAACAATGAATAAATTTAGGCGGTTTCTTTGGTATAGATAACTAGATTTTCAAATATAGTAACTTTTATTGATTGATTGAAGCTCTTGCTTATTTTGTTTAGGAAAAACCCACTTCAATATATAAAATGTTGGCTAGTAACAACTTAAGAAAAATTAAATTCCATTTAGTTCCGCCTAAAGGTTTGGAATAGCCTGTATATGTTATTAAAATACATGGTGAAATATTAGGTCTCTTCTTTTCGCTACCTTGCGTCCACGGTTTACGACGGCGTCAATATTTTCTGTTCGTTTGAATTGATAGTTTGGCTTAAATTCTTACAGGCCGCAGTAATAAATTTAACGCCGCGTCTTATAGTAAGACACAAGTTCTTTTGTCTTTGTTATGAAATGTGTCAAACGAAAAATTAAGTACATGTTAAATTTCCTTTGGTTTAGGCGGAACTAGATTTTCAATGCTAGTTACTTTTACCGATTGATTGAAGCTTTTGATCATTTTGTTCAGGAAAAGCCAACTTCAATATATAAAAAATAGCTAATGACAACTTGCAAAAATGAAAATTTCGGTTAGTTCCGCCTAATCGTTTGAAATACACTGTAAGTACTCTTAATTGAAAAAAAAACATTCGTGACGTCACTTTTTTAGTATATGCTGTTCACTTTTGTAAAGACAAACCAGATCTAGTGGTTTTGGTTACTTTTGTACTGTTTACAGACTTGTTATTTAAAAATATTCCTTACGCTGTAAAACAGACTTTACATTTGATGGTTATAATAATTATAATGAAGAGATCATTATAATTAAGATATCATAATGACATATGTCAAATGGATCGACATTTTAAGAAAGTGACATTTTTATGTTTTTTTAATACCAACATGACATACCATTTCTAAGGTGCAAACTATTGAAATCAAAATTTCCTCTTAGTTTGTTCTTACAAAATTGAACAGCGTATATATAAAAATTCCGAAATTGGCGCTGTTGTTGGTTAGTTAAAGAAAGAAAATCCATGTCTCATACTATTTTTTTCTTTTTCTAATATTACGTTACCTGTCGAATACCAATATGAATTACAAAGGACACTGATCCCTAGGTGCGAGGATATTGTAATTTTTACTAACGTATCAAAATCCGGTACCGGGGTTGGGTGTGCGTTTGTTGTCTGGAATCCACGTCAGCAGTTTCAGTATTGTTTGCACTCCATAACGATTGTGTACACTATTGAGCTGTACGCTATTTTCAAGGTCCCGTATTTTATTTCGTCAGAGCAAAGTCGTTCAAGTGTTATCTTGACGGACTCGCTGAGCGCTCTAAACAGTATGCAACAACCAGATCCAGTGTATCCTCTGGTACTAAAGATTCGGTTGCTACTCTACAATCTGAATTTTCAGAATGTAAGGGTAGAGCTGTTTTGGATACTGGGACATGATGTTATTAAAGGCAATGAAGAGACTGATGTAGCTGCAAAATTCGCCTCCCTCAGACATATGATTGATGCGAGTTTCCTATTTCCAAATGACGCAGAGTCAAAATAAATGATTCCGATAATCTTTCATTTTACTCTTTAGTGTAACAAGATGTTAACAAAATATGCATCAAATAAAAAAATTATCAATCAATATACGTATGTATCAAAAAGAGAACGGTAACCTAGGTAACATGTTTTGCGTTTACCGGTAAATGAATATTATCTGTCTCATTCTGAAATACGAAACTAAGAGGGAAACTTCATTTTTTATGTTGTGTATTTAAAATTTCATCTTAGGGTGGTAATTCTGAAGTGGCACCTTTCAAAATATTTGACATGTACGAGTATATCACAATTTTGACAGATTTACAACTTCACATGTTTCCATAAAAGTCTATTTATACCACAACAGTCACCAAAGTAACCAGTTCTAGTTTCGTATTACAAAATGAGACAGATTATACTAACTTTATTCCGCAAAAAGATAGTTTTGATCATAAAACGATTTTCTTTAAGTCACGTAACGGTCAGTCGTTTTGGATTGCTCTGTGTTTGTATGTTTGTTTCATAAATTGCTAAGCAGAGATGGGCGTCTACGCGTAAACTTGAATTTTTTACGTCTACGTGTAAATTTACCGTAGACAGCGTAGAGAAGTGTAGACTGTGTAGACACGTAGAATCTAGCGTAGAATAATGAAAAATGAGGTTCTGTAACGTTTAAAAAAATAAAATACCGCCAGTTTTATGCAGAAGAGGTAGTAAAGAACTCAAATTTAATATTTTTGACAGCTTTCTGATTAAAACAACTACTAACTTTTAATTTTAACTTTACTTTAGTAGTTCATACGGACAGAAACCAAGTAATTCATATTGTCCATAACAACATACGATTTGTGAGATAACATTTTTGGAAACAATATATGTAATTAGAACTACATAAAATTGAAATAAACATAAACATTAAAGTAAACTATTTAAACTATTACCATTCTATTATTTCAAATATTACATTTAAACGTACTGCGCATGTACAGTTTACATTCTACATTCGACACGTAAACAAAGACATATTCTACTTGACATGTTTACGCGTAAAATCTACATTAGTCTACATCATGTATTCTACGCGCCCATCACTGTTGCTAAGGACTATACGCTGTTCACTTTTGTAAGAACAAACTAAGAGAAAATTTA
This sequence comes from Liopterus haemorrhoidalis, assembly GCA_963971575.1. Lineage (NCBI taxonomy): Eukaryota > Metazoa > Arthropoda > Insecta > Coleoptera > Dytiscidae > Liopterus > Liopterus haemorrhoidalis. The sequence continues at coordinate 48,900,985 of OZ020611.1, forward strand.
TAGTTTACACCTTTGAAACTGTATGTCATGTTGGTATTAAAAAAGGCCAAAAAATGTCAATTTGACATATGTCATAATACAAACTGATATCTTAATTATAATGATCATAACCATAAAAATCTGAAGTATGAATTGCAGCGCAAGGAAATTTTTTAAATGACATTTAAAGTCACTAATACATTACAAAAGTAACCAAAATAACTAGATTTGATACTATTCTACAACTGCAAACCCAGCAATATTCATATCAGTAATAATAATCAAGTAAAATTAAAAATAAATAAATAAAATGATTTGTGACTAAATAAAACTAGGAAAAATAATTTACTAAGGTAAGGTAACCGAAAATTTTACAAAAAGTAAATTTATTTATCTAAATTTGCACCTTAAATAGACAGTACGCATGCCCAATAAGGTGGGTTACAAAAGTTAACAGCATATACGTGTTAGACAGAAGAAATCGTCAAATTAAATTTTAACGCAACTTGCATCACAGCAGCTAACTGTTGGTTGCCCGAGTACTAATAAACATGGAATTTTTCACAAATTAAATAATTTTTTTAATTTTATATTTTGACTTACTTGTTTATCGTCAAGATCTTTCTTAATTTGTTGCAAGGCTTTCTTCTTACTGTTATACTTGGTTTCTATCATTCTCTTATTCACGTCCGTCATCTTCGGTTTCGTCACTTTACTCGTTGTGTTTGAGATTAATGAATTTTTCGAAGCACTTGGACTGTCAACATGCTTCGTGGGTATACCTTCAAAATAATGCCAAACATATATTAATCATTTTGAATAAACATCAGTATATTAATAAATTGTATGCGAGAAAAGATGAAGGTAGAGGGCACTCAAAATTATTAAAATCTGTTTTTGAAGCAAACGTTAGTTCCAAGTTAAATCATAAACAATTTGTATCTCGATACTGCACTCCCACACAATGCACGAAAATGACAGTTATAGTCGGATTGCTGATAGGTGACTGTTACATGTATGTATCAAGTAATGCATTTATATAATAATCTAGTTACCATTTTTCAGCAATTTTAAAAAAGCTTTTTGTTATTTGTCGTATCTGTCAGTGTCTGTTAATAATATTAATTAATAGATCTTGCGGCCAATTATTAAATTTGCAAACTTTAATTTTAAATCTGCATTCTAATTTTAAATTTGCTGCAATATTTTAAATCCGAAAAAGAAAACAATGGACCACTTATTTCTCTATCTTGTGTCCGTCAAAGAGTAGCAGCTGCCTTAAAGATTTCGGTTCAACAATTCGTAGAATTATAAAATGTAATAATTCTAAACTTCTCACTAACAAAATCACGAAGGAAATTAAAATCTGAACCAGTTTATTTTATTGATACATTGGTACAAACGTATGGTCATGAAGTACTAAGATTACCTCCTTATCAATGCCAGTTTAACCCCATTGAACTAATTTGGGGTATAACAAAAAATTATTATGATAGACGTATTGGTCAAAACGGATATAGTGATAACGAAGTTTTGAAAATGTGGCAAGTAGCCTGTGATCAAATTAGTTGTGAAACTTGGGCAAAATCTGTTAAAAACATCGAAAATTTAATAAATGAATGGTGGGCAAGGGAAAGGATTGTTGATGATATTAATCCAATAATAATAAATACAAGAAATGACATCGATAGTTCAGATGGCGACGATATCATGCATTACAGAGTCTAATTTAAAAAAAATAAAAATAAACATTTAAATACAACTTGTATCAATATATTATATGAATAAATATATTTTTACTTAATATTTTATTACTTTGTACTTGGGGGAAACATAAAAAATTAATTTAAATAAACAACAAATTATAATCCAAAATTTACGTATGAGTATAAGTTTTTCCTTATTTATAATTATTACCTTAAAATTAATAATTTTGTTTGTTTGAGTACTGCTGTAAATTTATTTTCATGCTCAAATTAGTAAAGATATCTACGAATCATGCCGTTTCTTTCTAATGCTTTGTTTTTTATTAAAATAATTTGGAAGGTTAGTTGTCAACTTGCGTCACTATACGTTACTATGGGTATGCAAATAGTTATAATGATATAGACAAAGAAAGCATATAGTATTGTATATCGATACTTGTAGCAACGAACAGTCACCTATCAGCAATCTGACTATACCACAGATTTACTGTACACGGAGTAACATAAAAGTAACCACAAAATCGATGACGAACCCGGTCCATCTTCAGCAAGAAAGGCGAAAAATAAAGTACCAACAAATAAAATTACGTGAAATAAAGCCTACCAGGGACACCACGATAAAAACACACCTCATACTCTACCTCAAGGGTGGTGTGAAAATGAGTATTTTTCATGAATTGTCATGCTGGGGGAGCGGTAATTTCAGAAATAAAATTTCATAATCATTAAAACTAGTTTAAAATATCCAAATAATTTAAATATAAAAACTAATCTATTTTAAGATAAACATCCTCAGAGATTAGTTGATTTATCAATAAATGTTTTTTTTTTTTGTTTAAATATGAAAGACGGGGGTACAATTTACGACCGTATATTATATGATATGTTTAAAATATTGTCACCGTTTATCTTAAGTTCATGGTTGAATGTTTATACAGATGTTGATATACGACCAAGGATGTTAGGTCGTCAAGGATGAAATTTGTCGAAGAAAAGGCAAAGTTGGTTGATAACTTACAAATATAAGGAATTATTTTATTCATCAAAGTATGCACCCATATTGTCTATACACTTTTGCCATTTAAGCGGCAGGTTGTTCAGGCCGGTGATATAAAACCCTGGCGGACGAGAGTCAATGAATTCATGGAAGGCCAGTTTTACTGCATTGTCGGAATTAAACTGTTTTCCTATTAAAAGGTTGTTCAAATTGCAGAAGAAGTGGGGGCTAGGTCTAGCGAGTATGGAGGATGATGAAGATCCAATTTCAATTCCTGTAGTTTTGCCACAATCATTTGTGCAGTATGTGGTCTAGCGTTATCATGCAATAAGATAGGAGTCATCTGTTGATCAATCTAAGCTGTTTTTCTTTAAGTTTTTGCATCATTTCGTTCAGTTGGTTGCAGTATATTTCTGCTGTGATCGATGAGCCAGGTTTTTTATTTGTTTGGTTTTTAAGTTACCTGTACGAAATTTGGCGAACCAATTTGATATTGTCTGCTGCGTAGTAACACTAGAGCCAAATACAATATTAATATTTCGCGTGGTCTGCGATGCCGTTGTTCCACGTAAGAACTCATACTTCATAATAGTACGAATTTCCAACCGATCTGTTTTCAACAAAATTAATTTAAAAAAAAGTGTTTGATATTTTTTAGAGCATATAATGATTTCTTTAAACAGGCGAGATGTTTAACTTTCTAACAAAAAAAAAAAAGAATTATTATAAAAGAAATATTAAGCCAATTTCAAATAATAAGCTGTTAATGTTGACAATATTATTAAATACAAATTTTATCCTTGACGACCTGATTACTTCATTAATAGTATACGAACTAAGGACTTACCTGATGGTTTTTGATATATAGTGTTAACAGGCTTAGGTGCTTTAATTCCTGTGACTGTGTGTTTCGTATTGGATCTTGGTCTAGTTTTGGGTGTACACCGAGAAGATTCTTTTATAGATAAACTTTTTTCTGATTCTGTTTTAACGGAATGATCCCTTTCTCTGTGGCTCATTCGTGGTATTCCCGATTTGCTTTGATCTTTTCTTAAATGAGTAGGCTGAAATATATAGAAGGAGTGTTAAATGTTTAGACATCATGGACATAAAATAAAATATTCCGCAATTAAACCTCAAGTCAAGCGTCTATATAAAATCTACAGAAGATTCCACCATAGATGCCTTAGGACGATATTAAGAGTTAAATGGCAAAATCAATAAATGTCAAATACATAAATATTGGCTAAAAATGGCATCTTCAGCATTCAGTTACTGAGTTACCGAAAAAGGCTACGGGCTATATTAGTATTATATGTGTAAGCACTCCAAAACAGCGCTAAAATATAATATAAAAAATTAGTTGCATGAATTGTTCAGCCAAGACTGGAAACAGGAACCCCTCTGAAGCCAACGGAGTGGCCGAGCACATTGAGTCGTGCGGTTTAGACTTGTGGAAACTAAAGTCACTAGATTATACAAAGTACTGCAACGGCGGCCATACTGCGGTTAAAAATGTCGCCAACACAAATGATGTTCAGTGATTCCAACATTACAAAAATAAGAAACTAGTTTTTATTTTAAACATTGTAATCACGATTTTTTTAATCAAAGATGCACTAAAACAAAATTGTGGTACAATTTCAATTATTCTTTTAATTTTTATTATATAAAATGGATATAATATATAAATTTAAATTAAACTTAACCTTAAATATTCAAACCGCTGACAAAGAAGGTTATTAAATGAGAGCGAGAGAGGGAGATGTGACAGCGCAGACGTAAACTTAAGAACGTAAAAATTGCTGCTTAATAGGGGAAGCAATGTTGCCAATCAAACCCTGGGGTCTGTCGGCTTCTTCAAAGGCTTGCGGTACTTTGTATAATCCAGTGACTTTAGTAGAAACAGTCTGGGCTGGGCGGTCGGTGGTTCGAGCCTCCTTCGTTGGTGATATTGTTCGGGCGAGAATAATATGTTTACATTAATCCCATTTTCACAATCGCTCACCCCTCATCCAGGTGTAGGAGCTCGCCCCCTGGCATCGGCGATTAGCCTCGTTGCAGAAACAGGCCGATGTAAAATAAATAATATAAAAAAAATATATATTAAAAAACCCTCTGTCGAAGTACATGGCGCAATCTAGTGACAAACCAAAGAAAATAGTACAAGCGAACATAAATAGAGCATGACACACTAGTAAGCAACAAACGCAAATCTTGACACCTATAACATCCACTGTTCTGTATTATACAAAGTGTGTAAATTAAGTAACCAGACTGGCAACATAGCGTTTGATCTGGCAACATTTGGAACGCGGGACTTGGAGGGGAGGCAGGTGAACATGTGATACGCCTTCAGTACGAGTTTGAACTCGCTAGAATAATTTTGTTGTCCATAGCGATTTTTTTCGTGAAACAGTTTTTTCTAGTTTGTTCTAAAAATGAGTGACATTCATTGCGAGCAACGGTGTGCTATCAGGTTTTGCTTCAGAATTAGGCACTTGGGCTTCAGACTTGGAAACTTTTGCAAAACTTCAGAAGACCTACGGAGACAGTGTTTTATCAAGACCCAGATTTTTTCGTGCTTTAAGGCATTTTCAGAAGGAAGAGAGTTGATTGACGATGAATCACGCAGCGGAAGGCCTTCATCTTCAAGAACCGGTGAAAATGTCGACAGAATCAGGAACCTTGTGGGTTCAAATCGTTGGTTGACAGTCAGAATGAATGGGGAAGAGTTGAATTTGACTCTCACTACCTTACATCAGATTATGACCAATGAATTGGGTATGAAAAACTTCTGCGCAAAAATGGTTCCAAAAATCCTTTCAATAAACGTTTTTGGCCAGTAAAAACATTTCTGTGACTCCTTAACGTCCTTATTCGCCTGACTTGAATCCTTTTCTCTTCCCAAGATTGAAAAATCACCTCAAGGGACGTCATTTTGGGACACTCGAAAACATTCAAATGTCTGTAACCGACCATCTGAAAGCTATTCCAGTATCCAAGTTCCAGCACTGCTATTAGGATTGGAAAAACCGTCTCCAGAGCTGTATGGCTTCCCAAGCAAGTTATTTTGAGGAAGACAATATTGAATTGTAATTCTATTCAAATAAAAACAATTAAAAATATCAGCCTGGTTACGTAATTTAAACACCTCGTATATGGCAAAATGTTCCTTCAAAAGTTGAACGAATTCACTCGGGTCGAACATTGTGAGATATTTTTTTAGTAATGAAGTGCCGTTACCGATTGGACGTCGCCGTTACATGTATTGGTATAAAGGAACGTTGAGAAGATGTTGCTAGACATGTTTAAACAAGTCTATAAAAGTACTTCGCGTCTTATTACTTTTCTGAGATCTTCTTATAACAAGAGACGATTTTGTGTTCAAATGAACGTTGTCAGTAAAGGTTACATGTAATCTTTTTGAAATAAAACTGATATATTGTTTAAGAAGAGAAAAATCTACGTACATAATAATCTACTTAAAGAATAATAAATTTTAAATTAAATATATTTACTTCATGACTCCGAGATCTGTGCCCAGCCCCACTCGGCGGTGGAGACTGAATGTCCTAGAAATAAAAACATTTCATTAGTGAGATGACAGATAACAAGTTAATTGAACATAGACTAGCTGTTAAACTGGATCAAAAAGTAATTAAACTCGGATGATAGGATCTTTCACCAGCTCATCATTGTGAAAGATGCGATTCTATCATCGCACAAGATGCTGCTACAAAAAAAAAAGTCTTGCTAAATTATCTTTTGTATTAACACTTAACTGAATGGCACTAGGATATTGTTGCTTTTCAAGATGTTTCTCCGAGATTTTTTTCAAAGATAATATCTTAATTAAAAATATAACTATGAAACTGGAAATTGTTTCTACAAACGCAGAATACGCCGAAGGTGCAATATGTATCAATCCATTGAAATTTGGTAAATAAATATTGATACATCAGTAAGGCATAAAGAAATCATTTAGTTTAAATTGTTATTCTGATAACGTTGACGTCTGGGCTGGCCTTCTCAACAAAAATACCTGGGTGGAAGCATTTTCTCAACGATAACACATTGAACTCTGGAACCCCGAGAACTTCACTGAAATTACGAAACCACAACCGACTCTCTAACGCTAAACTTAGAGTCAGGATTAAAACAATTTTTGAGAAAAGGAACCAGTACCGGAATCCGGCAAAGAAAAGGTTCTGAGGGTTCCGTAGACTACCGTTCGATCGGCTATCGTCGGCTTGCTGAAATATTTTAATAATATCTTATGTAGAGACTGTTTTTTTTCAATTTTGTAACACTCATTTACAAGAACGTTACTACGTTATGTTATAGGGACAGTCACTAGTACTACAGATATATATATATATATATATATATATATATATATATATATATATATATATATATATATATATATATATATTTTCTGAATTTTTATTATTGTTAACAATTGATCAATTTTTGTATATATCAGGTCTGAGTAAAAGTTCTTGGCGTTTTTGCCGATAGACGGCAACAATTGCAAATAACTCAGGAAACACAGATCGCAGCAATACCACTAAGTTGATAAGGTGTTGGTAAGGTGACAGTTCGAGCGTTACTTTGAGTCTTAAACATCAAAATTTGTGCAGTGGTTAGAAAGTTGTTTGCGTTTGATAATGGAGAAAAGTAATGAAAAATTGCGCTTTATTTTGCAATATTATTACGACAAAGGGAAGAATGCTGCGCAGGCTTGTGAAAAATTTTGTGCTGTGTACGATGAAGGTACTTTATTAAAATCTGCTGCGCGGAAATGGTTCGCTCGCCTTCGTTCTGGTCGCCCAATTAGTGAAAAAGCTGATGAAATTCTTGAAAAAGTCCAGCAAGATAGGCATATCAGCAGTGTCGATATTGGTACGGAGCTAGGCATTGACCACAAAACTGTTTTGAACCATTTACGAAAAGCTGGCTACAAAAAGAAGCTCGATATGTGGGTTCCTCATGAGTTGAGCGCGAAAAACATGGTAGACCGAATTAACATCTGCGATGCGCTGCTGAAACACAATGAAATCGAGCCATTTCTAAAACGTGTCATAACCGGTGATGAAAAATGGATCACGTACAATAATCGGAAGCGTAAAAGATCGTGGACAAGGGACGGTGAGCCGTCACAAGCGATCGCGAAGCGAGGATTGACGTCGAACAAGGTGAAGCTGTGTGTGTGTGTTTGTGTGGTGGGACTGGAAGGGAATCGTCTACCACAGCTACTCTTCCAGTTGATCAGACAATTGATTCTCAACTCTACTGTGGACAACTGGAGAGATTACGCCAGGCAAGTGAAAGAGAACGGCCCGAATTGAATAATAGGAAAGATGTTGTCTTTCATCATGATAACGCAAGACCACACACTTATTTGATGACCCGTCAAAAATTGCGAGAGCTTGGTTGGGAAATTTTGTTGCTTCCACAGTATAGTCCAGACATAGCACCCTCTGATTATCACCTATTCCGATCTCTGCAGAATTCTCTCAATGGAATTAAGCTGGTTTCAAAAGAAGCCTGTGAAAACCACTTGATTCAGTTTTTCAACCAGAAACCACAGAAATTCTTCACCGATGGCATCATAGCTCTACCCGAAAAATGGCGAAACGTTGTCAATAATAATGGAGCATATTTGGTTTAAATAAATTAATTTTCACACTATAACAAAACCAGTTTAATTTTACTAAAAAAACGCCACGAACTTTTTTTAAGACCGATATCATATTATTCTGAACAAAATAGAAATTTTTAAAAATAAATATGAAAAATCATTCAATAAATAAGAACAAAGCATTAAAAATTTATTATATATGTTAAAGAATTAATTTAAAATTGTAGTCTAGTGTCATTCTATACAAAACCGTAGAGAACAAAACATATAAATTAAGGTTTTAATTAGTATTTCATAAATTAAGCAATGTAGTTCATTACATGTCACAAGTTTACAACAAGTTGAGGATCACGCCGCTGTCGGGCAATACCCGTAACTCATTTGCATTCGGACGCAGAGGCGTAGCAAGCGAAATTAAAGGCGAATTTTTTGTTGGAAGGAGTTGGGACTGTACTTTTTAGCTTTTTTATAAAATAAAAGTACAGGTATAATATAACTTCAATAAAATTGATGAAGTATGAATTTTCACACATTTCAGGGTTTCGCAGGTATTTAGTAAGTGAATGATGATTATTTGGGATGCCACAACAAATTTTATGTTAAAATATTATTTGTTAATTTTAATTTGAATGCCTAATATAATCTGTCTCAATTTGTAATACGAAACTAGATCTGGTTACTTTGGTGACTGTGTGGTGTAAACATACTTTGGCGTATCCGTGTGAATCAATACTATGATAATATTATAAATGTATTGTCAATATACAACATAAAAAATGAACTTTACCTGTTAATTACGTATTACAAAATCAGACAGATAATACCATTATTTAGGTTTCTAAATATGTGCAGTATTTTTTTTTTTATATAGCAAGGTTCATGAAGATTTTGAAAATTGCGCCTATGGCTACCATTGGTTGTCATAAGCTCCGCCCCTTTGATTTTGTATACATTAAAACAAAGAATTAAATTATAATTTCAACAATTCCCACAGATTATTAAATCTACGCTTTTAAAAATTAAATGCAACATTGCCAAAATATAACTAGAAAAAAATCCGTTAAAAAATGCAAAAAAAAAAACTGTCTCCAGACAGGAAGCCAACCCTAGTTAATAATTTAGGAAGCCAGAAAGCTAACCATTACACTATGAAGGTTTACTGGTTTACTGTGCTACATAACGTATTAAATATTTTACATCGTCAACCAAGAAATACAAAATAGGCGTTATTTTCCGAAAACATAATATGATCCAAAATTCCTGTTGTACTATTCCGGTTCATACCAATGTACATTACTTAGAATTTTTTCAGATTTTAAGTTTAAACCACCATGTAGGTGCGGGACAAAAAAAAATTGCACAATTTTGGCAAAAATCGCGTCATAATAATTTATTTTGCAAGAATAAAATTTTGATCATTAATCCACGTACTAAGGGCTTTCATTTGATACCCTACTCACAATATAAAAAAAATAATTTTTTTTTCGATGAGCCCTTATTTGTTATATTTTTAGTGGGATATGTTTTTTAGATGTTTAGTATTTTTCCTATGTGCGGGTCAAAGAGTTGTATAAGAATGCCAAATTTCAACTCTCTAGGTTTAGCCGTTTGGCTACAATTTTTACCGAACAGACAGATAGGCAGAGACAGACAACAAAATGACGGTATAAGGGTTTTTTGGTCATACCTACAAAACCCTAAAAATGGCAAGTAGCAAGATAAAATTTAGTAATCTTAGTAGCTTACAATAGATGTAAAAATAATTTTCAAGAAACAATAAAAATATAATAAATTTCATAGGCATGTGCGAGACAGTAATATATAAATAAGTCGATCGTTGCTTTATACATTTGTCACTGAACAGAGCATATAACATTTTCTTTAAAAAATCAGCTGTGGCCACCACAGGACTGACCGCCATCATAAAGTACTTATATAAATTACGTTCTAGCAGTAGAGTAGAAATAACTTGACCTAATATTTTCTAACAGAGATATTATTTATCATGACCATGGAAACGTTACATATAAAAATGAAAAAATTTCGAAAAATTTTACAGAAATTATTCTAAATTTTTCGTTTTTTCAAAAAACGTCTCAAATAAAAGTTATTAGTTATTGCTTTTATAGCAACTTTTGTTTAATAATTTTTTTCGAGATATTTTTCTGTTGTGAAATATTCGCAAAAATCTTAAAATCAACACGAGTAAACTCCCATTTTTAGTCAACCGATTTTTACCAAAAGTTGATCAACTCTAGCCATTGATGGCAGGAGCTTAAATATGAAGTTTCATAAAAATACTTTCAGCCGAATTTGCTCTGCACGTGTACACGGACAGACGGACAGACAGACGGACAGACAGACGGACAGACAGACGGACAGACAGACGGACAGACAGACGGACAGACAGACAGACGGACAGACAGACAGATGGACAGACAGACGGACGGACAGACAGACCGACAGACATCATGCTAAAAATAGTCAAAACGTTATGTAGGGACCTCAATTCGTGGAGATCCATCGAAATATCGAAACGTCAAAATTGGTATGATCACAATACCTCCCTTATATATGTTGGCGGTCGGTAAAAACTGAATGTCCCTGTTGGCAATCTTTAACAAATGGGTACCCTAACTTAAAGGGACTTATGGAAAAGAATGGAAAGATGGATGAGAACATTCTAAAGAAATTAGAGGTAGATTATACTCAATCAAAGGAATGAAAAGAAGACAAAATTGTAAAGAGGATTTGGGAAGGAGAATTAAATACCCAGCGAACAATGGGAAGACCTGGGAAAATGTGATCATCTAACCAAAGATCTAACAAATATTGGTGTACGAGATACATCCAAAGACACTTAATAGATGAAAATAACGGACTTATATGAGGAAGGCCAGATAACTGAAACATTCCCCAAAGAAGAAAAATTATTAGAGGATGACACTGTTCCTTGTTCCGAGTTCACTGTTCCTTGCAAATTACTAAGTTATAGTCCGTTCAAAGATTAGAATGCAGTATTGCTCTTATGGGAAATGGGAGCGGTGTTGTAAAAATGTTAAATATGTCAATATTATGCGTGATTTTAAATTCTTTTGTTGATAATTTATTGAAATTAATGGAAAATGTATCACGGAAAATTGAATAAATATTTGTACCGCGTTTGCAACGATCAGTGCGTTTTACAGCTGGCATCTTCGCCAAAAGAAGAGGATAGTGTTATTGGAAGAACCCATTAGAGAATATGAAAAAGAACAACTACAATCGTTAGGATGCAGTACAGAGTTTTCTCTGTACTGCATACGGACTTTAGTGCAACATCATTATGGTAAAAAATAATGCATTAAACCTAATAATTTCATTATATACATTTTAATTTGAGAGGTCTGGCCATGTGGTCAATATGAACATCTGATTTGAATAGTGATAGAAGCATTGACTCGTAAAGCATTTCATATATTTCATCGACCATTGATTTATTAACTTGCTGTATCCTCACTCCGGCATGTCTCCATGCATTTGGTATGCAACATGCCATCTCTCATTGTCTAGACGTAATTTACGAAAAGCAAAGCTAAATCATGGAACGTCATAATACGCACAACTCAATATTCAGCATTTGCAGTTTAATCTACATGCTCCGTCACGCTGGATTATAGAATTATAGGTGTCTACTATAACTGAAGGACTAGGAAGTTCAAAATGGAATTATATAACAAATGCAAGTGCTTGTTTACTTATTTAGGAAACAATTGCAGTATGTTTGGTCTATTTGAAAAGTTCGAAGACTGGTTCTAATAATTTAGCCCCATGGGTAAAGTATAATAGTAGATAATAATAATAATTTATTATTAAGAGTGTTGAGGCAAATAAAAAAAAAACAAAAACATACAAATTAAGCAAACTAAATAAACTATATAAAAATTGATGTGAAGTGTGAACTCACACATTTCAGGGTTTCGCAGGTATATAATAAGTGAAGGCGGCATGCCGAGTGTGTAGGACAAATTTTAATTTGTAGTAATCACGGCAAAATGAATGATATTTTTAAAATAATTTATCGTCTGTTAATCATATAATAAGACGGGTTATTAAATTTACGCTCTTAAAAATTAAATGCAACATTTGTCAAAATTCTAGTTATATTTTGACAAATGTAATTTCAACATAATAAAAATGCAAAAAAAAAAACAGAAAAAATAAAATTCACTCCGTACTCGAACTCGGAACCCTTCGTTTCCAGCGCATTTTAGCTTACGACACCAGTGCTCTAACCATTACGCTATCGCACGCCTTGCGTGTGGGTGTCTTACATTGGTATAACTTTTGTACTTTGTGAACCAAAAACTACAAAAAATATGTTATTTTCCGAAAACATAATCTGATCAAAAATTCCTGTTGTACTATTTCGGTTCACAGCAATATACATTACTTAGAATTTTTTTAGATTTTTAGTTTAAACCATCTGGGCTACAGGGTGTGGGACAAAAATTTTTTTGCACAATTTTGGCAAAAATCGCTTTAAAATAATTTATTTTGCAAAAATTAAAATTTGATCGTTAATCCACGTACTAAGGGCTTTCATTTGTTACCCTACTCAGAATTTAAAAAAAAATATTTTTGTTTTCGATGAGCACATATTTGTTTATATTTTTAGGGGGATATGTTTTTTAGATGTTTTAGTATTTTTCCTATGTGCGGGTCAAACAGTTGTATAAGCATGCCAAATTTCAACTCTCTAGGTTTAGCCGTTTGGCTACAATTTTTACCGAACAGACAGACAGACAGACAGACAGACAGACAGACAGACAGACAGACAGACAGACAGACAGACAGACAGACAGACAGACAGACAGACAGACAGACAGACAGACAGACAGACAGACAGACAGACAGACAGACAGACAGACAGACAGACAGACAGACAGACAGACAGACAGACAGACAGACAGACAGACAGACAGACAGACAGACAGACAGACAGACAGACAGACAGACAGACAGACAGACAGACAGACAGACAGACAGACAGACAGACAGACAGACAGACAGACAGACAGACAGACAGACAGACAGACAGACAGACAGACAGACAGACAGACAGACAGACAGACAGACAGACAGACAGACAGACAGACAGACAGACAGACAGACAGACAGACGACAAAATGACGGCATAAGTGTTTTTTGGTCATACCTACAAAACCCTAAAAACGAACAAAAACAAATATATGTTTCATGAATTATGTCCGTAAGCAATATAATTAATGAATTAATAGGATTCGGACAAGTGTAAAAATAAGAGAAGTTTATTTAACTAAGCTCTCGTTTCGATTTTATTTAAACCAAAGCTAGTTAAAAGTCACTGAAGTTAAAATATAAAATAGATTAAAATGTCCAGCGTGGTTAAGATCGTTGAAACGAGAGATAAGTATCAAACTGGAAGTTTGATTCTGATTTCTATTTCATATTTTAACGAACATTTTTAACTTCAGTGACTTTTAACTAGCTCTGATGAAGATTTAAATAAAATCGAAACTTTAGCTTAGTTAAATAAAGTTATTTTTTCACTTGCCCGAATCCTGTTAATTCATTAATTATAAAAACAAATATAAAAATTTTGTGTGTGCTTAGGACCACACTATAGAAGTAAAACGTATGTCAAAAATTATTTTCTTACATTAGAGAATTTTTGTAAATCATATAACGTTGTCTTTATGCGTAAAAATCACGTGACGACTTAAATGCGCACGCGTACGCTAAGTTTTAACGTAATCTAAATGACGGAGTACGTCTTTAATTTAGGTTTGTCGTATAGTTTTTACGTTGATCTTGATATGACGTAATTTTTGTCGTTGTACATTAGTTACATATGTTAAGGCCAATGACCGAATGGAGGGCAGTGTTAACAACGACCGGTTAATTAGGTTAGGTTAGGTTAGTAAAAATCTAGGACAGCAGAAGCCGAAAGGCTCAAACTAAGCTTAAAAGAGTTTGTGTAAAAAAAGACTATTTTTTTATGCCTGTCATTAGCCGGTCGTTGTTAAACAAATAAATTTTAGAAAAAATATACACACTAGATTAAAAAAGTGTCTTTTTATGTCCTTAGCTGTACCTTATATATTTTGTATATGTACTTATGTACAATAACTTAATCAATATAACATTGATATTGAATCAGAAAATGAATCAATAAAACAGAAAATACATACATATAACTAGATTTTTCCGTTGTACATTATTACATAATATTTTTGTTAGTCTATGTGACAGATGTTCCTGATAAATTTAATGACATCGAATGCACTTTCAAAAGAAAATTTTTAATTTTTCCTTTAAATTGGTTCATATTTAGACTGGTTATAATAATATGCAGCATATGGTACAGGTAAATGCCTTTGAAAAGAGGCCAATTCCTATTTCTACTCAATGGCGTAATAACACCATGTTGCCTTTGACACATTTTTAGATTAGGGCCCTCGAAGAAGTAAGCTCGTGGTTGTTTTTATTAAAGGTACTTTTATTGTCTCGTAGAACCTCAATTAGCTTAATCAGCGTTGGTGCAATCAAGTTTGTTTTTTAAATATCAGTATTATAACAATAAGAATTAAATATTACTAGTTGATTTTATAATTTTATTCACTTGTTATTATTACAGTCATATATTAAAGAAAATGTTTAACAAAATTTAAAATTGTTTTTTTCGGGCTATCATTTCGACAAAATTGTCAATTACTTCACCAAAGCCCAAATTTCGGGCCAAGGAATGTTCGACTGGCAGTATTGCTAAATTGAGCAACCTTTCTTGCCCCATGAAATTCCTTAAGTATGATTTTATTAATTTTAATTTTGCGATTGTTCGGTACTAGCGGTAGTGACGAGGATTGTCCAAAATAAATATTAAAGCTTCATGGAAGCGTGACGACACAAAATAATTCTTTATAATTAATAAATCTGCAAGTTCCCGTATACCGGTCAATTTTTCGATACCGTGTCTGAAAGTTGACTGAAAACTGAGAATTTATTTTGCAAATGGTAACAGATATATTTTTTTATATACAAGGTGTCTCAAAAGAAATTTTATATTTATTTAGCTTACTGCGTGAACGCAACGTATCCGAGGGGCGCGGGGGTTATGTCAATCGGTAGCCTGGCTCGCGGGAATTCAGTCGCTATGGAGCGTTTCTCGGGAGCAGACCGCGCGTTATGCGTGCGAGAGTTTTACAAAAACGGTGATTCGGCGACTGTAGCGCGTAGAAAATTCTGCAGTATTCGAGGTTTTCGCCACTTAAATGATGCGCCAAGCATTCCTCTCATTCGACATTGGGTTAAAAAGTTTGAAGAGACTGGTACAACGCTGGATAAATCAAAATCCGGGCGACTTAGGTCATCAAGAACGGTAGAAAACGTGGAGAATGTTAATCAGTCTGTTCGTGACGACCCGAACCTTTCAATTCGGAAGCGATCAAGTGCTTTAAATGTGCATAGATCATCATTACATCGCATTATGCACAAAGACCTAAAGCTGCACCCCTACAAAATTCAATTGGTGCAAGAATTAAAGCCCCAAGATGCCAGTCAGAGGCTTAATTTCGTAAATCAGGTGATTGAGCGATTTTCAACGTTTACCAACATTTTGTTTTCGGATGAAGCTCATTTTCATCTTAATGGCCACGTAAATAAGCAGAACTGCCGCTACTGGAGTGCAACGAATCCGAAACGCAAACATCAGAAACCCCTACATTCGCCTAAAGTGACCGTATGGGCTGCGATGTCGGCGCGAGGAATTATCGGCCCTTACTTTTTTGAAGACGAAAGGGGGCGTGCAGTTACAGTGAATTCAGAGCGTTATGTGGAGATGTTAGACAACTTCTTGGTACCTGAACTGCAAAACTTTCCTGGCTATAACCAAAGAACATGGTTCCAACAGGACGGAGCAACTTCACACACGTCCAATATGTCTCTGCCACGTGTTCGTGAAATTTTCTCAGGCAAATTGATCTCTCGGAGAGGTGACATAATTTGGCCTCCACGCAGTCCAGATTTAACCCCTATGGACTTTTTCCTATGGGGTTATCTTAAATCTAAAGTTTACGCCAATAAACCGACTTCACTGGCGCATTTGAAAGAAAATATCCGTCACGAAATGGCAGCCATCCCTGACTCCACCTGCCGAGACGTCATAAGTAATTTTACTGTTCGAGTAAATGAGTGCCGCGAACGCGAGGGTCTACATTTAGACGATATTATTTTTAAGAAATAAATCCCCAAAAAGTGTATTTTAATAATTAATAAACATTTTTTCTATATACGGTTTACTTTTTTTTTAATCGATCCACTAAATATAAAATTTCTTTTGAGACACCTTGTATATAATATTTATTCATGCCCTTGGGCTTTGAAATATATTGTATCTATTGCTAATAATTTAATTATGTTAATTACAAATCTCTTCTTTTTTCGTTTTTCCTTGAAATGTTCTTGTTTATCTTCGCTTTATTTCTGTTTTCTTCGTTTTCGCTTACGTGTCTCCGTGTCTGTTTGTGTTTTTTTTTCTCTTGTAATATTTTCTTCATTATGGGTAATCCTTTCCAGAATCTTCTAATATTTCTGTCAAGCTGATTTTTATCTCTTGTACTTTGCAGTCATACATTATACGCCACAGCGTCTCTTCACTCCTTCCACAAAGTTTGCATTTTCTCTCTTATAGGGTACATTCGATTTGACGCTCCGAGCGTTCCGAGCACGTTCTGTACACTCAAACGTGTTCGATTTGACGCTCGGAGTACACTCAATTGCATTCGTTTTGCGATCGAGCGAGCATTTAGAGTGCGCTCTATGTCTTCGGGGTTTTAAGACCGAGCATATGGAGTATGACGTAAAAAAGTGGGGAAACGGCGGGAAAGAAATGAAACTTTAAAATTAAATTATAAATAAAATAAAAATAATAGCCTTAGACAAATAACAATAGACAAATAATATTGTTATTTGTCTATGGCTACAGAGTACGGCCATATTATGTATTTGTGACGTTCTGTAAACAGCAAAAAAATTATTAAAATACACCGTGCATAAAATTAAAATGGAAAAAATTTATTAAATTAATTCATTAATTATTATTTAATTTTATTTCTTCATTATTGAAAAAACAATCAAGGAAAAAACTGAGGTATATAATTTTGATTCATGACAGATGTAAACTAATCTGACAGTAAAAACGCCGCCTAAAATTGTAGGGTTAGATTTTATAAACATTACGTCACAAGAACGCTCGCTCCGTTAGTTCTCTATTCATGACGTCACCATCAACTGTTCGCTCAGCGCTCGCTCTACTCTGTACAACTCGAATGCACCCCTTGATTTAACCACGGTGTGTTTCCTCGAGTCTCATTCCCGCATCGAAATCTCGCTATCAGCTGTATATTTTTGTCTTCTGTCAAATACCATGGAATGCTGGTGATTCTTATTTAACCATATATGGGAAAAAAGGTGCCGTTTTCTATTCTGTATTTCAATGCCTGTATCTGTATTTCAATTTCTCTTGCTATTACGATTTTCAGTACTTGGTCTCCAAATTCCCTCATGTGTACTATCAATTTTGTCGAGAACCCCTTATTTTCGTAATATTTACGTCTGTTTTTCTCTCATCTGGATTTTACTACTTCATTCAACTCTCTTCTCCTTAATTCTCTCCAGCATTGGTGTAATATTGACTCTTCCGGCATTATCCTTATACGTTCCTCGTATCTCATCGCCAACTTTCCTGCGTGCGTTTTTATTTGTCACCTCTTCGTTTCTTCTAATATTAGATAGTTGGGAGTGTATTGCGTCAATCCTAATGTCCATCAGAGGTAATTTAGATGGAGTTTTTCTATTCTATCTTGTTCTACCCATCCCCATATTTCCGCTCTATGCATCGCTATCGCCTTGATTATGCTATGAAACATCAATATTATTATCTTAAAATTATCTTAATTTTTTTTCTCTCCAATTCCCTATATTTCTCTCATTGCTAACAATGCTTTTTTATGTATCTTTCTTATTAGTTTTTCTTCTGTATTGGTTCTCTGTAGTGTGTACCCAAAATATGCATATGTATTAGTACTTTCAATGTTTGTTTCTTTCCATTTCCAGGTCCTTTTTGTTTCCTTTTCTGAATACCATGATTTTGGATTTACTTGCGTTTATATTTAGTTTTTGTCGGTCGAGATATTTTTCCAAACTTTTCCTTAATTGTTTCATTTCCTTTTCGTTTAATGTCAGTATTACTAAATCATATGCATATGCCAGGCAACATATCTTTACCTTGCCGATTACTATTCCTCCTGCCTGCTCCTTTTTCAGCTTTTCTTCTATGTCGGAAATATACAGTGAAAACAGTATTGGACTGAAAGGACATCCTTGTCGCAATCCCTTCTCTGTCCAAAATTTCTGCGATATTGTATATAATATTTTTTTATACAAATCGACAAACTCTATAGCCGTGTCTAACAAGTCCGAGTCATTTAAAGTTTTCAAGGATGCAGGATGTAAAACACTGAAATTGGAAACTATTTCATTCATTCCAAGAAGCGAAATCTCAACTCATTTATGATAATATCAAATACACGATAAAATACATCGGGTCTTACACACGTTCATCTTCGCAAATTTCATCAAAATGGCGTTTCATCTCTCTTTGGTGAGTTTTAGAAAACTTTTTTTTTAGAAACCATTTTTTTTTTGCTACACTATGGGATTGCGTTTTTAAGTCCTCAAATTCTTGACGGAACTTTTCAAACTCCTCCAAACAGACTTCTAAACGTTTCAAATGCTTGTGACAGATCTGTGGTTTTAGACTGAAGTGCTTTAAAGACTACGTCAACTGTTTATAAAATATTGCCAGTATCATAATAAAATCATAGTTTTCAATTCATCTTCTTTTTCAGTGAAACAGTTTCATTACTCTCTGCTTTGGAACTTAATTTAACTTCAACAAACCGGATTTTTAAAACGAAAATAGTATCGTATCTTCCTGCCTTTTCATTGTTTTAACGTCACAGGGACTGAAGACTCATCTTGTACACCAGAAATAAAACTTGATAAGATATTCCAACTTTTGATACTATGTTCAAAAATTGCCCCTAGCATTTTGCCAGTCTTGCCACCCTATTGTTAAGCCACTGTTTCTACTATGCCTTCAAAATATCAATACATTTACCTAGTTTTTCGAGAATAATTAAGTGCATGCATGGACGGTACTTCACTTAGTTGTTACAGGAGGTAATACCCCAGGAGAAGTTCCCAAGATGTCTATCCTGAACAATGTACCCAGGCTAAGCTCACGAGCAGGGTTTCTAGTATGTCGTCTGGGCTTGAAGAGCCTTGTCTTGCTCAAGCGTCTGAAATTGAGGTTGGGTGACCCTTTTGGGGTATTCTGAATAAAACAACAATTGAATTTACATATTTATTTAACGCGATATAAATAAACATTACAAAATTGTATTAAACTGAACATATTTACAATATAACGCAGCAATACAAAGTTGAGGACTAGGATTGTGGTTAGGGATTGTGGAAGGACGGCGAGCGTCGTTGTGGCGGCGAGCGTCCAACATGGAGATGGGCGTCGCGGCGTTAATATCAAATGGACGGCGAGCGTCGTGGTTGGGTCCATGGTGGACGTTTGTGGACGAACTAGTGTCCTTTGGTGGCAGCGCCAGCAGGCTCTTTGGCGGCAGCGCCAGTGCAGACGTTGCGGCAACAGCGCCCTGAAGGCTCGATGGCGAGCAACACCAGAGCAGGCGTTATGGTCCGTTGCGCCGACATGTCGATGTGGATTCGGTGATGGAATATTCGATGCGCTGATCCTATACAGTCCTTCGTGCCAATGCTCATCCAGAGTGACTGTAGGTTAGGATGTTTTGGCGGGTGGCGCTTCAAGCGAGAAGGCCAATGGAGTTTTTGGGACTCAGAAAAGCTGAAGGCTGATGTGGTCCTGGATTCCAGGCGGCGCTATGATACTTCCAAGTATCCGCACGGTTTTGTGCCCTGGCGAAGGCGTATCTCGGCCCTGGGAGCCGTACGAGAGCAGCGATTAGTGACACTGGAATGGTGTCGTTGTCCCGAGTCATTAGAGCAGCCGGTGAATATTTTACCATGGGCGCGGGAAAATATGGGGCGCCACTTTCGGGTCTTCCTTCTTTAGGAGCGTTGAGCTTCCTCCGAGACATTCTTCCTTCTCTAGGAGCGTTGAGATTCCTCCGAGACAATCTTCCTTCTCTAGGAGTGTTGAGCTTCCTCCGAGACGTTCTTCCCCATCGTCGTTGCTGGCGGTGGTTGGTGCCACGTAGTAGGAACGAACGGGAGGGGTGGGAGTACGCTGAGGTCCGCGTCCGGTGGACTCAAATCAGCGTGCAGCGGGTTGGTTGCGAACTTCGCGTTTAGCGAGTTGTTTGGAGAGAATCCCGCGTGTAGCGACCTCGCGTGTAGCGGGTCGTGGAACAACCCCACGTGTAGCGAGTTTGTTGGGTGCGAACCCCGCGGTCAGCAAATTCGTGGTGCGACCCCGCGTGTAGCGGGTCGTGGAACAATCCCGCGTGTAGCGGGTCGTGGAACAATCCCGCGTGTAGCAAGTTGTTAGGAGAGCTTAGCTTGTCGCGAGCTATACTGACCAGATGAAACTGGTAGCTGTCCAGAGTTTGGAGCTACTATTTATACAAGTAAATGACGTTAATTGGGGAATTCCCGGATTACAGCCAATAAGGGTTTAACTCCGCCCATTGATAGGGTCATTTTTGGCAATACCTCTTAAAAATGCGCGGGTTAAATTAATTAGCGGTTTCAGGTGTCGGCACGAATCAATACGGTCACGATAATGTGAAAAAGCGCGCGGTGCGGCCACCGGCACGCGTGCAATCCGCGGTAACATAGTTAATTAAAATTATTTATATACCACAAATATACAGTGAATTTCTTTTATCCTGCAATATAGATATTATCGTTACTATGGTAATTGAAATCTGACAGCAATGTAAAATTGAGTTTCTCTTAATTAGCAACATAGGCGATTTAACAATGCTGTCAAAATAATTTACTTATAAGTTACTAGGAAAACCATGCATAATTATAATTTCAATGTTGCAGGATAAAATAAATTCACTGTATTTAAAAATTACTGAGCTTGGTTGATATCTATTGTTAAGTTACTAAGTGATAATATTGTTACAACACATTTTTCAACAATTAAAAATATCCAATTATATAGAAAAAAATTCGGTTCAAAATTGGATACATAGATTGTTACTAATTTTATTTCAAATTGTTAGTTTTGTACAAAAAACTTATAATCTCAATTATACGTAACATTAAAACAGTTTTAGTTATTTCAAACCCAATTTTATTTTAAATGGTTTCAAAAAAGTATTCCAACTTTGCCCCATAAGTATTTCTATAATTAGTAGAATTATTTTTGTAGACTCTAGGGGACAATATTTGAAACAAATGTTATGAACAAATTTCATCCTGAGCTTTAAAAGGGTTTAAACATATTTTCAGTTTTATATTTTGCAATAAAAATGTTCGCAAAAATGTCTCTTTTAGTTAAATAGCAAATTTTAAGAGGGAAACTTGATTGTCATTCTTTAAATTCCTTTCATAACATATTTATTTGCATTCCGCGTATACCTCTAACATCCTTGTTTACAACCCTACGCAAAAATTTTATAAAAGAAAATAAAAGCTTCAAAAGAAAATAAGAAGTAATTTCACTGAAATAATTAATAATATGACATAGGTGTATACAATGAATTAACATTTAGCACCCAGGCCCGTTTCATTAAAATAGACAGACGACAAGTCTACAAATTCGTCACAATTGTCTGACAAAACTTTGCTTCATAAAAGTTTGACAAGCAACATAATTTTCAGTTAATTACAATGGCCGCATTCAGCAGACTCATTGGTGACTTACTGGAACAAACTTACCGGTGAAATTGACTGAATGCACATTTTCTGGCAGCGCCGTCGTACGGTGTATATGAAAACTACAATATCTAAACAATGACAGATTGTAGTGACAGTAAATTTTGAATATAAGCTTTTGCAGTAATTTTAAAAGTACATGTGCTTTACCTATTTGTGACTCCTCAATAACTATGTAAACTGACTTAACACTCAATTCCATAATTTTTTACATGCTCTGTGCTCGATTCTTTGTTACTACAAATATAACTGTCAAAATATCTACCGGTAGGTAACTAACCGTAAATGAAATCCGGTTAATAAAATGGCGAACGGTGAGTAAGTACGGTAACTCACCGGTAGATCAATGAATGCATACAGGAAAAAATTACTAACTGCTGACAGTACAGTTTGCATACATCTATGTTTTGCCGATAAGAATTTAAAGTAAAAATATATTTTTTTAATACTGTAAATTTCATAAATAATATTAAGATAACCTGAATTTATTAGTATATATTAAAGATAATTAGTAGGTTTCTAAATAACATACATTTAAAATACAATATGATCGATATGATCAAAAAAAGTTTAGTAGGCCCTGAATTTAAAATGTGGATAGTTCTAAATATAAAAATAAATGAATTCCATGTCTATCTAGACACCTTTTTTTCGATCATATTGTATAGCAATGCTTCAGACACTTTCTAAATTTAAAACGGGCATATATTACATCATTTATTCCATGATAAATTTAAATTTATCTGACAAATTATAAAGATGTAAATCCATAATCAATGCTGGGTAATATACTTTTCTGATGTATTCGAAGTACTGAATACAAATACTTTTCTTTAAGGAAAAGCTATATGTAACATTTTAATTAAACATTACTTTATAGTATTTAAAATACTACGTAGTTCAAATACAGTTCGCAACTCTTAAAATGCAATTTACGGCAATATTATTAAAAGATGAAAGATGATGGAAAGGTAAAATAGCAAAATAGAAAAAATAACACAACAAAACAATCATAAACACAATATGGTGCCGGCATTTTTCTTGGCAATAGCTGAATAAAATAAATGTAAATAAGGCAACTTGTTATACTCCTCAGGGCGAATCCCTCTTCCGTCTCCGCAGGGTCTTGGCTTCATAACAAACAATTCTAATGCGGACACCGTTATCCGTTATTTTGGACGTTTGCCATTGCTAATAGTACTAGGCTAGAATAGTACAATATAATGAGTATTAGTATCAAAAAGATATAATACTTCATGAGTAAATAAATAAATAAATAAATAAATCATTTATTAATTAGCACGAAGCTATTACATATTCAAGAAATATGAAAAATTAGTATACAAATAAAAAATATTTATGAAAATATTACATATAGATAACAAAAAACAAAAATTATATACTAAAAATAACAAAGTTGTACATAATGGTAATCTTATTAATTATTGATACATTTACCTATTAAGTATTCTTTTAATTTACCTTTAAAATGATGCACTGAAGGTGCGTTTTTAACAGTGAATGGTAGATCATTGTACATTATCAGATTCTTATTAAATATTGACAGCGAGGTTCTACTCTTATTCGTCCTTTTAACATAAAGGTTGCTTTGTTGCCTGGTACTGTAACTATGTATTTCATTTACAAATTGCAGATATATCGATAAATAGGTTGGTAGTTTATTAGAAACTATTTTGTAAATAAAAACTAATACATTAAATGTAACAATTTTTTTTACACAAAGCCACTAAAGAGTGTTTAACATAACAGTTATTGAGCAGTTACCTATTACATTTTAAAATAATCCTCATAGCTCTGTTTTATGTCTGCTGCGTTACATATAAACAATATTGTTGAACAATAATTAAAATATTAAGTGGATAATAAAATATATTCGGACGTTTCGGAAACTGCTCAACAAGCTGTAGCAGTGATAATATCCAAGTAGCCTTCAAATCGAGTTCGACTTTAAGATCTATCCTATCATGTACGAAACCCAAATCTGTCCTTAACAAAAACTGTGTCTACTCTATTCCCTGTCAGTGCGGGAAACAATATATTGGCGAGCCTTGCAGACTTTTGCAGGTGAGGATAAACGAGCATAAGAAAAAAGTTCAACAGGGCGATATTTACAGTTCCAAACTGGCTGAACATGCTTGGGAAAATGAATATCATTTCGAATGGAAAGATACTAAATCCCTAATGTATGAGGAAAACAAGTTCAAAAGAAAATTGAAAGAGTCTGCTTTGATCGAAAACTCTGCAGAAGCTGTCAGCCAAGCTAGAATAGAATTTCCTCAACTCTGGCTGTCCATTATTCAGAACAATCCTTCTAATCCTCAAGTCATTAATTCAGTAACAAACAACTCATTACCACACAATAATGTGACAAACAACCTTAATCCGGTCGTTAAACCTCCGCAGGTAGTTTCGTCCCTACGCATAGCTGATCCCAATCAATAGCAACACACCTATAACCTGGTCCCACTCCTACAATACCCGGTATAAAAACTCGAAGAAAATTGAAATCTTTGTCACTTCTCGTGATCGCTGAAGACGGTTACAGATTGTTGAGCAGTTTCCGAAACGTCCGAATATATTTTATATACTCATGAAGTATATCTTTTTGATACTAATACTCATTATATTGTACTATTCTAGCCTATTACTATTAGCAATGGCAAACGTCCACAATAACGGTGTCCGCATTAATATTGGACCATTGCAAAATAATTTTAAAGATATTAAACAATTCTAAGGCATAGAGCGTGCTGAGTCTATTCATACGACGTCAATTTATAGAACATATTAATGAAACTTACTTTCTCAAAACTCCTGCTATTTACATCGCTGAGGCGCCTTGTGGGCACTGGAATACCAGGTTTTCTAGTTCGCTGTTCATCGGCTTTTTCATCTAGTGAATTTATTGCTGAGGAAGACATTTGGGAATGCCTGTCAGGCGAGTTCTTTCTACTTTCACAATACTCTTGTCGTTCCAAGTCCACAATTGCACTCGTCTCTTGCTCCGAGATATGAGATTGTGAATCATCTGCTAACTCGTCCGACCCTAATTCTGTTTCCACCGATTCTGCTGTTGATTGGGCGTCGGATTCCACTGTAATTTAAAACTTTTATATTTATTATTTAAATTTTAACAATGAACTTACACAAAATTGTTATATACATTGCGTAAAACTGAATTTCCATTGTGCCTCAGATATCTTCCAAATACAAGGTGTGATAAAAAAATACGGTGAATGAATTTTTATAACAGCAACTGCTGACGCTACATCCATTTGAATTAATAATTCCTATAGTCTGATCCGTTGAGATAGTCAGTGTCAAGTTTGAACAAGTTGTGACTTGTCAGTCGGCTTCCAGAGCTGGAAGAGTGGAGTCGTGTTTACCGTGTCTGTCGCGTATCATAGATTTCGAACAAAGCGTTAACATTAAGTTTTGTTTCAACGTGCCCAAGAACCTCATGAAATGTTAAAATCAGTGTATGGTGATAATGTGTTGACTCTGAAGACTGTTTACAAGTGGTATGAGCGATTTTAAAGCGGAAATAAGTCGGTTGAAGACGCTCGAAGCAACGCTCGGGCGTTAAAACTTCCACCAGATGAATTTACAAAATATATTAAACCAAATATTAAAAACTGATGGCAACAAGAATACAGTCAATCCACTAAAGGCCTTCGATATGTAAATATGTTCCCGATTATTAATAATAAATCCTGGTTTAATAAATATAACGCTCCCAGAACTTTTACAACAACGTACTCAAGGTTAAGACTGGGACATGCGAGAACACCAGAGTATCTATATAAAATAAAACTACAAGACAACCCCTATTGCAGTTGCGACAATGTCACTATCGGTGATCTACAACACGTATTCTTAGAATGTAAAACTCATGAAAGATACAGAATAATTCTTTATAACAAACTATTACAAAATAATATCGCACTTCCCACTAATACAGAATCTATATTAATAATAAATAAAAGCGAAATATTCGACGCATTAAAGAATACATCTTAAACAGTAATATAATATTATAAAAAGCTCAGTGATTTCGCACAGCCGAGGGTAGGTAGGCATTACTAACTGCCCAACTCTAATGTGTGACCCTACCATGGGCCCACTCTGACGTACGTCTGACGTACTCCCGCTGTGACGGTCCTCACTAGCAAATTCACAGATCCTTTCACTCTCTCCTAAAAACAGTATTTCATCAAATTACAAATAGCTATGGCGTGTGACGAAAGTTTGAGCCAATAAATACAAAAAAAAAAAAAAATGGTTCGTTCGGGCGATTGACTATTCGAGAGCTTACCGAAGAACTGAACATCTCCTAAGGGTCGGTGCAAAGCATTTTAACCAATAATTTGAAAATGAGACGAGTGAGTGCGAAATTATTTCTTAGACTTTTGACTGGCGAACAGAAGAAAAATCGTGTGTCAATTTGCACGGAATTAAAGGATCCGGACTTCATGGCCAAAATTACCTTTAAATATTATTTTTTTTAACTATTTAAATATTAATTTAACTGGAGATGAAAGTTGGGTGTATGGTTATGAGTTCCACAACGGAGCAGCTGAAGGCCCTTCCGAAAGAAACTTTCCGAACATGCTTCCAATCATGGGATTAACGTTGGGATAAGTGCATCGCTAGCCAAGGTGAGTATTTTGAAGGAGATTAATTCAAATTTTATATAAGCTTATTATTTTGTTTGTAATAAAAATTGTAATAAAATAAAATAATTCACCCTATTTTTTGATACCTCGTATGGATGCATTGTAAAAAGAAATACAATCGTTTTCACCTAACAAGTAGGGGTATATAAAATGTGCTCGGATTCAGTAAATTGTGGTACGGTGTACGCGATATGAAATAGAAACAGAATATACTAGAACTGTATTTTACATGTTGTACTTTATGAAATTTCCCATATAGTATTTTGTACTAGCTATAATAACTAATTAATAAATTTATTATATTATATTATATTATATTATTATTATAATAGTTGAGCATGGAATTTGCTCCGTCCTATATTAATTACAGTCTATTGCGCATTTAACTACAAACCGCCAATTTAGATGAAAACTGCTGCTATCGTGCACTAATACAGTGTTACTCAAAGTGTGGTGCGCAGATCGGTGCTGTTACGTGAGACATAGACTGCCGGCTCGTGGCAAAATTCCAGAAAAAAAAAGAAACAATTATATTTTTATTTTTTCTACAATCACAATACAAAGTTGGATTTTTAGACCGGGAGCTCATGACAGTTTTTGGTCTCCGATTTCATGCCTTTTGGATGAGAGAATATTTACCCTGTGACAACAATAAAGGGATGGTACTAAACCCCTGCACGCTTTCCGGTCATAGGGAAAATTGCATTTCCACTTGCACAAAAATTTTGTGTTTTTCTCTGATTTAATATTGCTTGCCCTTTTGTCAAAAGAAAGTTAAAACAAATTTAAAGTCTTTTAATTATAGGCATGCGATTCTCAGGGTCCTAAAGGGCTCAAACGGTCACGTAATCTTGTAATAAAAAAATATGATTTTCCACGTTTTCATACAGCATGCCGATGAAAAGAATTAAAGTTTGTGTCATAAAACCTCTATAAAAAAATTGGCATGCAGCCCTCGTTGGCCCAAGGGTGGAAAATTTCGGAAAATATTTGTATAAATTTGAATAGAATTTTACGTGATCTTAAACAACACCAAATAAAGTAAAATGTTAATTTTAAAATGTAAAATGTCCAAAATTTGAATGGCATGCATGCCGAGGAAGCCCATCACATCATAAATAAAAAGAAAAGTAGCAAAAAAAAAAAAAAAATGGAAAATTTAGGTCATATTATTTTGCATGCCTTTTTGCATTTCACTAAATAATGTTGTTTTTAGCTCAAATACAAAATGGCATGCATGCCCAGGAAGCCCATCACATCATAAATAATAAGAAAAGTTGCAAAAAAAAAAAATGGAAAGTTTCGGTCATATTATTTTGCATGCCTTTTTACATTTCACTAATTAATGTTGTTTTTAGCTCAAATACAAACTGGCATGCATGCCGAGGAAGCCTATCACATCATAAACAATAAGAAAAGTAGCAAAAAAAAAAAAATGGAAAATTTAGGTCATATTATTTTGCATGCCTTTTTGCATTTCACTAAATAATGTTGTTTTTAGCTCAAATACAAAATGGCATGCATGCCCAGGAAGCCCATCACATCATAAATAATAAGAAAAGTTGCAAAAAAAAAAAATGGAAAGTTTCGGTCATATTATTTTGCATGCCTTTTTACATTTCACTAATTAATGTTGTTATTAGCTCAAATACAAACTGGCATGCATGCCGAGGAAGCCTATCACATCATAAACAATAAGAAAAGTAGCAAAAAAAAAAAAATGGAAAATTTCGGTCATATTATTTTGCATGCCTTTTTACATTTCACTAAATAATTTTGTTTTTTTACCTTTATAAATAATAAAAAAATAATTACATACGCCCTTATTTATATAAAATGATTATATATAAATTATGTTAATACTTACAAATCTATAGAGAATTTTATAATAATACATTATTACATTAGTATAAATACTTTAAAAATATGTAATTTTTATACTAATAGTGACAGCTATATATAATCTAATTTGCTGTATATAATCATATAAAGCACACCATTATTTATCTTGTTTACTTTGGGCAATTTTTCTAATTTTTTCCAATGTTGGGATTTAACAATCTGCATGCTATTTTTTCTTTCAGCTAAGCATGATACATTTTTGTGAAATACAAAACGTCATACAAAATAAAATCATCAAATTTTTCAATTTATCAATGTTGGGTTTCAGCAATATGCATGCCAGTTTGTATTTGAGCTAAAAACAACATTATTTAATGAAATGCAAATGCAGACATGCAAAATAATATGACCGAAATTTTCCATTTTTTTTTTTTGCAACTTTTCTTATTATTTATGATGTGATAGGCTTCCTCGGCATGCATGCCAGTTTGTATTTGAGCTAAAAACAACTTTATTTAGTGAAATGTAAAAAGGCATGCAAAATAATATGACCGAAACTTTCCATTTTTTTTTTTTTTTGCGACTTTTCTTATTATTTATGATGTGATTGGCTTCCTCGGCATGCATGCCATTTTGTATTTGAGCTAAAATCAACATTATTTCGTGAAATGCAAAAAGGCATGCAAAATAATATGTCCGATTTTCCAATTTTCTTTTTCTTGCAACTTTTCTTATTATTTGTAATGTGATGGGCTTCCTCGGCATGCATGCCATTTTGTATTTGAGCTAATAACAACATTATTAAGTGAAATGCAAAAAGGCATGCAAAATAATATGACCGAAATTTTCCATTTTTTTTTTTCAACTTTTCCGATGCATTCCTCTGTTTTAGGACCTCTTTATCTGCATGCCAATTATGTTATACAGCGATGCATTATATCAATAACCTATGGTTAAGATGGCATGCAAAAATAAATCACGTAAAATCCTATTAAAATATTCACAAATATTTTCCGAAATTTTCCACCCTTGCGCCAACGAGGGCCGCATGCCAATTTTTTAATAGGGATTTTATGACACAAACTTTAATTCTTTTCATCGGCATGCTGTATGAAAACGCGGAAAATCATATTTTTTTTACAAGATCATGTGACCGTTTGAGCCCTTTGGGATCCTACGAATCGGATGCCTATAATTAAAAGACTTTTTTGTTTTAACTTTCTTTTGACAAAAGGGCAAGCAATATTAAATCAGAGAAAAACACAAAATTTTTGTGCAAGTGGAAATGCAATTTTCCCTATGACCGGAAAGCGTGCAGGGGTTTAGTACCATCCCTTTTTTTGTTGTCACAGGGTAAATATTCTGTCCTCCAAAAGGCATGCTGTATGAAATCGGAGACCAAAAATGTCATGAGCTCCCGGTCTATTTGCGCGCTGCGAAAACACAAAATTGACATTTGCTGAGTACTATTACTTTGCGTTTTAAAGCTCAAAGTAAATAAATTCGCTAAGTATAAACTACAAATATCAAAAAAAATATATATTGACCATTTCACCGTATAATACGCTATTAACTAGTTTCCATATATTATTTCTTTGTTTCCAGGATATCGTGTACATAGTTTAGATATTATTAATAGTAATATTATTAGTAATTCGTTCGTTAAGTTTGATGCAATAAATATTAAAAGAAAAAAAAAAAAATTAAATAAAAATGTTAAGTTGATTTTATTTCATTTAAATATTCAAAAATTATGGAAACAGTGACAGTGATATTTCGTGCGTAAATTTAGCTAAAAATCTTTCGGGATCGATATTATAATAATAAGAAATGATACAAATTGTACTTTTAATATAAAAATAAAAGATAATTAATAGTGTCGTGTATGATTGATGCATGTGATTGTAAAAAATTTCTTCTGTGTGATTCGAGTGCAAAGCGTTATTGCCTTTCTCAGGAGATTACCGCGCTCGCTAAGTGTCGCGCGGCAACTGTCTCTTTCGAGCGGCAATATACCGCTTCGCATTCTTAATACACAATTTCTTTGGTTTATGCGGAACTAAATGGGAATTTCATACTTTTAATTTGTCGCGAGAAGGGATCTTGCTTGGGTTATTTCCTGTTTCATGTTGGCATATGAAAATTTAAAATTCCAACTATGAAACCATGGAAACGAATGACATTTGTTATAAAATATAATACGATTTAACATATTTTGAAGACAAAAAAAAAAAATGGGAAATTTGTATTAAGAATGACAAAAAATCTAAATATAATGAAAATGACATTTTATAATGGCAGTCAATTTAGCCTAGAACTTGCAATGTGAGTATGGTTTACAAAGCTTAAACAATATGACCAAAATTCCGATTTAATAGATAAAAATTACTAGATTTCAAAATCTAGTTCCGTTCTAAACGTTTGGACTAGCCCAGCGGTTCCCAAACTTTTTTGACCGCGACCCTGTACGAGGTTTTAAAATTTTTCGCGACGCACCTTATAAAAAAAACATTTATTTATAAAACAAATTTAATTTTAAAGCAGTAGCTTTATAGTAATAAAGAGTATAGTATAGCAATAAAGAATATAGTATAGTAATAAAGAGCACAAATACGCACTATTCTAGTGATTAACTGACGTAAAAAAAATAATATGTACAAAAAAAACCTTTTTTGTGTTTTAACAACTTTTTTCGCGACCCGACAAAAATTTTCTGTGACCCGGTACCGGGTCGCGACCCACTCTTTGGGAAACGCTGGACTAGCCTATATGTATAACCCCTAGAGTTTAGAAATTTTTTATACAAAATTAACAATCTAAAATATAATTTTTGTCTAATAGGATATTTTCAATTGTAGAAATAATTGCTGTAAAAATGTTATTGCTCATTTTTTATAATTTATTTGTTGTTGAAACCCACTTTATATTTATATAGTTTTGTGTGGAAATGTGCAAATAACACGTCAACATTTTTTTCGGCGTGATTGTATAGTTAATAAACAGTCGAAAAATATTCGACGGCAAAAATGGACTACGAAGTACAATAACTATATATAGATTTAACAGCAGAACAATATAGCTATAAATATATGAGTAGTATGATGATTTAGCTACAATTTGTTGTATCATACGTAAACATGCGTCTAATGGTTTACAAGATGGAGCCTATAAAGCAATTAGTTTATTTACAATTACATAAAAAAAAAAAATTACAGTTATCTTTTTAGATAGATAAAAATTACCTCCAAATTTTGATGTATAGATTGATACTAATTTTATTTCAGATTGTTAGTTTTAAAGTGGAAGAATTATGATATTTCTTGAAAAATTATGACAGTTAATCTATTAACAAACAAAATTATAGCAAGGTTTTGAAATAATATTTATGATAGTCATAATTAACAAATAATACTTCGGGTAATTACTAAGATTCGAACATAATTGCTTTATAATACCACGGCTTAACTGCGCAAAATAGATGCTTAATGCACACCCGCTACGATATTTCCCATGGCAGGCCACAGCCCTACAATACAATAAACGTACAGTGACTCAAAATGATACAAGGGAAAAAGATTATTTGAAAATTATATTTCAATACTATATCAATATTATTTTACAATTTACGCTTTCTTTTACCATATTTTGTTATTAATAATTGTTTTTGTTACATATTATTAAAAATATTTAAAAAGATAAAAATCGATATTAAAAGAAACCTCACAATGAATGTGATACATATTAGTATACAGATAGTGTAAATCAGCGTATCTCAACCGGGGGGCCGCGAAATCATACAAGATCAAAACATGAAAATATAATAAAAATGCACTCAATTTTCCAAACGTTGAAGCGGAGCAAATGGAATTTTAATTTTCTTACGTTATCACTAGCTAACTTTATAATGAGTAAAATAGGCTTTTGCTAAACAAAATGATCAAAAGCTTCATTCAATTGATAAAAATTACTAGATTTGTAAATTATATCAAGGTCATATAAAGTGCATGTGTCAGTTGATGCGTTTCATGACAGTTATTCGCGTTGGAGGTACTTCAAGTACTTTCAAGTAGACACGACTTGAAAGTGCAATATTTTTTATTATATATTTTTTTTTATTATGTTCCGAGTTACAGGTATCTCAAGAGTAAGAATGCGAAAGTGTTTAAATCAAAATGGAAGGGATTTTGAACATTTGTAAATAAAAATACTTTACTTTCAAGTCGTTATATGGAATATAATCATCACATAAAAATATCACATTTGAAAACCGTAAAAGATATTAACAAATATCTCTATCTAAAGTTACCCAATATAATATACGTTCTCATTTAAAAATTCGAAGTTTTCCTTGATATGCTGTACTTCCGGTTTATTCCGGAAAATTTCAATTCTACCATTCAATTTTTGGATGAAGTTTGGTTAGCAAATTTTTTTCTCAACTTAATCATACGTCGCATTTTCGAAAAAAAAATGTATTCCCTCTATCTTGATATAGTTAAGGAGAATTTACTTGATAGATTGATCGATTGAAAACCGATAAAGAAATATATATCTATTTGACATAGTTTTATGTAAGATGCCAAGAACGTATTTCTAATTCTTACTGTAACGTACGTTCATAGTTTTTGTCTTTTTTTGTTATATTATAATATGGTAACTTCAACGTATGTCCTTTTGTATACACGTGCGGGCATTCAGCGTTCCCACCACTAGATGGAAGACAGGCGTGCCAAGTGAAACAAATTGTATCTCTTTCTCTATTTCTAGCTTTATCTGTGAACAAATGATATGGCTCTATTCAAAATAGAAAATTTTATTGCTATAGTTCTCTCCCATTGAACCATATGCTTTAATTAACCATCATCTGTCAACTAAAGTCTTCTTTACTATACATCAAATATACATAAAGGGGGGCCGCAGACCAAATTTTATAATTTCGGGGGTCCCATGCCAGAAAAGGTTGAGAAACACTGATATAGTATATAAACATTATCACTTCGAACATTAAAATCTAATTTTCTCGTATTGCTGAAAAGTGGACAAAATAAACCAATTCTGGGATGACGATGAGGCGACATCCTAGATACAGACTGTTACAATTAATCATACAAGGGGACATGGACACAAAAAGAGGATCTGGTCTTAGTCGAAAGATCTCAGAGTTACATTTTATGGTTTTATAAACGACCAACTAGATGGCAATATTGAAATGAAGCATTACTATATTCGTAAAATTTCACATTTTTTTATTGTGAAATCAGTGGCAGCATTGACCGAGTAGTTGACAGTGATGGTTAAAAAAACAAGTTTGTGACAAAATGGATATTACTCGTGAAGGTTTTCGTTGGATGATTTTTTAAGATTTTAGTAAAGGCCTAACTCAACAACAATGCATAGATTCGCTTCGTTCAACTTCTGGGAATGAAGCACCATCAGAAAAGACCGTTTACAATTGGTTTGCAGAATTTCGTCGTAGTCGTGTGTCCATCTGTGCTGAATCTCGTGAAGGTCAACCAAATTTGGTTGTGATTAAAAAAACATCGATACTGTGCGCAAAATGATTGAAGAAGATCAGCATGTGACTTACCGTGAGATAGAGGCATCCCTTTGCATATCGCAGACCGCAATACATTCAATTTTGCATGAACATTTAGCTGTGAAAAAGATCTGTTCCCGATGGATTCTGCATAATTTGACCGACACTCAAAAAAAGGCTCGTGTTGATTGGTGTAAGGGATGCTAAATAAATGTAACCTAGGTACTACACAATCAGTATACAACATCGTTACAGATGACGAAATTTGGATTTATTCATATGAACCGAAAACTAAGCAAAAATCCACTGTTTGGGTCTTCCAAGATGAACTGAAACCCACAAGAGTGGTTCGTTCACGAAGCACTTTCAAGGGAATAATCGCTTGTTTCTTCGGTTGTACTGGACATATCGCAACCTTTGCTTTAGAGGATCGGAAAACAGTTAATGCTGAATGATATACGACAATTTGTTTACCAGAAGTCATCGACAAAATTAAGAAAAACAACCAAAAACGTCGCCTCATTCTTCATTATGACAATGCAAGTTCCCACACAGCACGTCAAACAATTGATTATTTGAAGGAGAAAAAAATCGAATTAATGTCTCATTGTCCGATTGATCTGATTTATCCCGATTTTTTTTTTTGTTCCCCAATGCCAAACAAAAAATTCATGGACAGCAATTTTCATCACCCCAAAAAGCTGCAGAAGCCTTCGAAAATCATGTTCTTTGAGATACCAACTTCAGAGTGGAAAAAATGTTTCAAGAATTGGTTTGAACGCATGCAAAAGTGTATAAATCTTAAAGGTGAATATTTTGAAAAGCAATAAAACAGTTTGTAAAAAAAATCTTTCTTAGTTTTTGAAAAAACTTAAAAGGTAGCCCTCGTATACTGGGGTGAATTAATGCTGGACGTCGTAGAAATTAATAAATTGAAACATAGTAATCCAGAAAATATGTTAAATGAACAATTAGACTTAAATCGACTGTTGAGTATTTGTGTTCAGTATGCCGATGAACATGGTCTCCTCTACAACGCCAGCAAGACCGAGTACATTGTGTTCCAGCCGCGAGGCAAAAAGTACAATGTTCCTGGCATAAATCTCAACGGTACCGCAGTCAAGCAAGTCTCATCCGTTATCTAAAGTCACTGGATTATACAAAGTAGCGCAAGCCTTTGAAGAAGCCGACAGACCCCATGGTTTGATTGGCAACATTGCTTCCCCTATTAAGCAAACTAAAGCAGCAATTTTTACGTTCTTAAGTTTGCGTCTGCGCTGTCACATCTTTCTTTCTCACTCTAATTTAAAAACCTCCTTTGTCAGCGGTTTGAATATTTAAGGTTAAATTTCATTTAAATTTATATATTATATCCATTTTATTTAATAAAAATAAAAACAAATAATTGAAATTGTACCACAATTATAGTTATAGTGCATCTTTGATTAAAAAAATCGTGATTACAATGTTTAAAATAAAATTATTGGTAGTACTAGTTTCTTATTTTTGTATTGTTGGAATCACTGAACATCATTTGTGTTGGCGACATTTTTAGTCCCAGCATGGCCGCCGTTGCGTTACTTTGTATAATATAGTGACTTTACCGTTATCTACCTCGGCCACATTATCTCAGATAATAGTAGAGCTATATGTGTCCGCGCTAAGATGTTGAATAGGAGGTTCGCAAATGTAACCCTAGTATACGAGTTTACCTTTTAAAACATACTGTGCTAATTTTTCTCTGGGTACAATATAGCAACAGTTGTTTGCGTAGACTTGTTACTTGTTACAATAATGCCTTCCGCCTTATTAATAATCTACCGAAATATTGTAGCGCTAGTAGTATATTAGTTAATAGTAATGTCAATACGTGTAAATCAGTTGTAAGAATAATGTGTGTAATTTTAGATTTCGTTTGTACAACTCTGTAAATCCGCTTGTGCGCTCTTACTTTCGTACGGACTCTGTCTTCACTAGGTCTTGGGCGACAGCGGTCGGATTTGTACAAACGACATTATAATGTATAATTTGTAAACAATACTGTGATATTTGTTCCTTTATTTTTTCTTTTTTCTTTTTTTTCTTTTGTTTTATATTATTGTTAATAATGGCTACGTGCTGTAAAATAAATAATAATAATAATAATAATAATAATAATAAATACCTCCCCTGTATTGAACGTAAAATTGTAAAAGACACCACCACCACTATCATCCTTATCCTAGTAGAGTACCTATATATACGTAGAGGTAAGTATGTAAACACACTTGAAAATGTCCTAATAAGACCAAACTAGTCGTGTTGTTAAGTTATAATTATTTTAATAATGGCCGGTTGCTAAAGTAAGAATTATCCCTAATGCCTCATTTTCATGGTAGTGTGAAAGGCGTGACAGGGGTGAGAGGCGTGGTGTTATATTTACAAGTTCGAATTTCATGGTGGGGTTGGAGGCGTGATAAGGGCGCGTTTTCGGTTTTGACAACATTTGTATATAACCCAAATTTAACCTAAAAGTTTATACAAGTGTTTGGAGTAAACGGTTATTCAATTTCATTTAATATGTTGTCAAATCGAAGGAGACGTCTAGCTCTTTTTTATGCATATTTAGACTTATTGCGACAAAATATATCTGTTTCTATGGTTTCGACGGTGCGGCCGGCGCTAGAGTTGAAATTTCTGAACTTGCGACACCGCGCTTGTAACACCGCGCCTACGATACCATGGTACGGGTTTTTTCAAAATAGAGCGATCCTATTGGTTGAATTTTTTGTTCCACACTTCCAACACCCGCATGAAAATGAGGCATAACTCGAGTTAAAATCATTTGTTTCTGTATGTTGTAGCATACAAAAACAAATGATTTTAACTTGAGTTAGAGAAAACTCTTACGTTAGCAACTCGCCATAAGTGAAATAAAAACATAGTTATTTTATTATTATTTTAAAAAAATGTCTGAATGTGATATAGTATACAAACATTATCAATTCTAACATTAAAAACTAATTTTCTCTATTACTGAAAAGTGGACAAAATAATCAATACTGGGGTAACGATAAAGCAACATCTTAGCTACAGACTGTTACAATTAGTTATACAACGGGATATGGACACAAAAAGAGGACCTGGACATCTTAGTTGAAAGATCTCCGAGACGGGCATGAAGAAATCACCATATACTTGTTCTATGCTGTATTTAAGGTCAAAACAGACCATCTTTAGGTCAGTCTTGACCTTAGATACAGTAGCATAGCAATACAAGAAGAATAATAAGGCTATCTATACAAGTGACTATAATGCCCATCTCTTTATATTTAAGTCAGAATATTATATATTTTTCTGCATTTTAGTGTATTTTTTTTTTTTTTCTTTTATTGTTCATATTTTTGATGAACTCCTTTATTTATTTTAATATTAATGTTCACAGATTGTCTGCACAGTTCCAAATATCTGTGCAGTTTTGTAATTTACAAACTTAGGTTTGCCTGCGATGACGTAACTGTGCCAAAATATCGTAACGCGTGTATGCAACTTTATTTGTGTATCAGTTTAAAACTGACACTAGAAGAAGCATTTAACTTTTCTTTCGTCAAAAATAAAAATAATATCATTTAATTTTGTACTTACTAGTCTCCTCATT
The DNA here is from genome assembly GCA_963971575.1 of Liopterus haemorrhoidalis. Taxonomy (NCBI): domain Eukaryota; kingdom Metazoa; phylum Arthropoda; class Insecta; order Coleoptera; family Dytiscidae; genus Liopterus; species Liopterus haemorrhoidalis. The sequence continues at coordinate 48,938,988 of OZ020611.1, forward strand.
TATTCTTGTCATTTACTCTTGTTAATATGATAAAACAAATATTAATTTGCGATGTACATAATGCACAACAATTTGGAAAACAATGCTGACTTTTTATTGCTACAGACTTGATTTGAATGATTTTACAAAATTAATTTAAACTCTTCATCGAACTATTTATTGAAAAATAAAATAAACATTTTTTTAACTTTTGGTGTCTCTTGGAAACTGTCAATGATTTTGTTCTTTTATTATCAAAAAATACATTTTAGACTACTGCGATATTCAAATATTAATTTTACTAAATTACCGTTACTGTTACCATGTACAGAGAGGACATCTTAGAGCTAAAGTCTATTCCAAACGATTAGGCGGAACTAGATTTTCAAATCTAGTAATTTTTACAGATTGTTTAAAGCTTTTGATCATTTTGTTCAGGAAAAGCCAACTTGGTTTGGTTTTGAAATTACTTGATATTATGTTTTGAATTTTCATAGAGCATAAAGTCTGTTCCAAATGGTTAGGCGGAACTAGATTTTGCAGTCTAGTTACTTTCATTGTTTAAATCGTGCTTTTCGGCCGTTTTGTTTAAGCTTTGTAAATCATACTTACAATAAATATTTTCTTGTTAAGGTTAATATCATTTTAAAATGTCATTTTCTTTATATTTTGATTTTTTCTGTCTTTCTTAATACAAATTTCCCATTTATTTATTTATTTTTTTATTAAAATATGTAAAAAAATAATTTCATGTCATTCGTTTCCATGGTTTCATTGTTGGAATTTTAAATTTTGACATTCCAACGTAAAAAATGAAATTACCCAAGCAAGGTCCCTTCTCTTGACAACCTAAAAGAACGAAATTCCCATTTAGTTCCGCCTAACCGTTTGAAACAGACTGTACCACCTTTTCCATGGCCATTTGAATTAAATTTATTATTTTCTTTGGTATAATACGAGGGTTAACTTTTATGTTTTTACAAACGACCACTAGATGACAATATTGAAATGTGTCATTACTATATTCGTGAAATTTGACATTTGTTATTGCGAAATCAGTGGTGCCTTATAAATTGACCAAGTAGTTTGTTGACAGAGAGCGTGAAAAAAACAAGTATAATAATAATAATAATAATTTTTATTTAAATAGCTTTATTTAGCGTATGTGAAAAAATGGATATTGCTCGTGAAGGTTTTCGTTGGATATCTATTTAGGATTTTAGTAAAGGCTCAACAACAACACATAGATTCGCTTCGTTCAATTTTTGGTATGAAGCAACATCAGAAAGGACTATTTACAATTGGTTTGCAGAATATCGTCGTGGTCGTGCATCCGTCAGTGATAAATCTCGTGAAGGTCGACCAAAATCGGTTGTGATTCAAAAAACATCGATGCTGTACGCAAAATGATTGAAGAAGATCGGCATGTGATTTCCCGTGCGATAGAGGCATCCTTTGGCATATCGCAGACTACAATACATTCGATTTTGCATGAACATTTAGCTGTGAAAAAGATCTGTTCCCGATGGCTTCCGCATAATTTGACCGAAACTCAAAAAAGGCTTGTGTTGCTTGGTGTAAGTGAATGCTAAAAAAATTCAACCTAGGCACTGCAAAATCCGTATATAACATCGTTACAGGTGACGAAACTTGGATTTATTCATATGAACAGGAAACCAAGCAACAATCCACTGTTTGGGTCTTCCAAGATGAACTGAAACCCACAAAAGTTGTTCGTTCATGAAGCATTTCCGAGAAAATGATCGCTTATTTCTTCGGTTGTACTGGACATGTCGCAACTATTCCTGTAGAGACTCAGAGAACAGTTAATGCTGAATGGTATACAACAATTTGTTTGCCAGAAGTCATCGACAAAATCAGGAAAAACAACCAAAAATGTCGCATCATTCTTCATCATGACAATGCAAGCTACCACACAGCACGTCAAACAATTGATTATTTGAAGGATAAAAACATCAAATTAATGTCTCATTGTCCGTATTCACCTGATTTATCCTCTAACGACTTTTTTTTTGTTCCCAAATGTCAAACAAAACATGCGTGGACAGCGATTTTCATCACTTCAAGAACTGTTGAATCCTTCGAAAAGCATGTTTTTGAGATACCAACTACAAAGTGGAAAAAACGTTTCGAGAATTGGTTTGAACGCATGCAAAAGTGTATAAATCTTAAAGGCGAATATTTTGAAAAGCAATAAAACAGTTTGTCCAAAAAAAATTTTTTGTAAAAACTTAGCCCTCGTATACTCGTATAGCGTATATCTCTACTTGAGAACAAACTCTACAAAATTGTACAATTTTGGTTTAATAATGCTTTGTCAAGCCGCTTTTGTATCTAAAAATATGTGGATATTTTGTGAATTTGATTCGTCGGGTACTCCATTGTACAAAGTGGCCAAAAAATAAGATATAATACTTTATATCTTATATTGGCCACCATTCTGTTCTAGTTCAGTTTTGACTAATATTCATATCTGATAGTTGATCAGTATGGACAATGTAAATTTATTATAGATGGTCTCTATAGAACGCCGTTGCAACTATTGTCCATTTTAAATGAAAATGCAGTAGGTTGCACTGCGAATCGCTTATGATTTACCTACAACATATACAGTGTTGTAGGAAATTTTTAGTAAAAATATATTCGCTATTGTCAACTGACAATAACTGAAGCGCCTCTAGTGAGATTTTGAGAAACTGACAGGTGGAGGATAGTCGAGTTTGTATACTGTTGTTTTCATAGCGAGTTTTTAAAAAATGTCTTTAAAATTGCAAGAAAAAATTAAATGCAACGTGAATTTGTTGTGTTTATCTTTGCAATGCAAAAGTAGGTCGTGAAAGAGACCTAAGTTTTCATCGTGTTCCGAAACGTGGCAAAAAATACCTTATTACCTTCAATTATAACCCTAGTGGTTACTTGGGCACTGAGAAAACGGAAAATTTCATTTAACGCAACCCTCATATTGAATAATAAATTAATTTCAATAAATATCACATGAAGATACCATTGAACCTGTCAAAAATATCCTATCTGCGTCAGCCATGATGTACAATGCAGTGGTGCCTCTATCGGTAGTGTCAGATGCCAATAGGCAAATGATCATAAGAGAGACTCCATATGGCGGAATTATGTTGAACTAACCAAATAGACAAGTTTGTTATTGTTCTGACACACGTATTATATTTGTTTGGATTTTTATATTTTGTATCTGTTTGGCATAAGTGTAATATTTATTAAGAAAACACAAATCAAGAAAAAAATATTAATAAATTCATTCTAAATGTCAGAATACAACGAATTGTCCATATGTCAAAAAGTGTTATTGTCTATTTGGTTAGTTTCGATTTTGTCACATTGGCGCTGCAGTCTTAAAAGGGGTTACCTATATGAGAGATATATTTACAGAATTCACATTCTCCGTCAGCAGTAAATTGGCATCAGTTGAAAAAATAATCGCTCGAAAATGTTCACGATTTAATTACATTTTTAGCCGAGATGAATTTATTCAAGTTACTGTAAGCAACACAAATAGCGCTCGTACGTCAAAACTTTCTGAGTACGTATACCGTCAAAAATGTCTAATTTTACGATGGAAGCGTCAGTTTCCAGATGGCAGCACCAATTTAGCGCAATTCCGAAATACAACAGGTGACCCTCGTATTAGTTTTAAAAAAAATCATTTTATTTTATATACTTTATTTTTCATAAAATGCCACTTTTTCTTTTTTACATTAAATAATTACCAAGCTCGTTACAACTTGAGAAAACCAAAATCCAGATTAGTTTGAAACATAATAAACAGAGTATACAGAAAAAGGTAAAATGGATATGAGTAAAAACAAAAATCTTTACAGCTTCATCATTTAATGCGAGTAATATTAACCAAATTATAAACAGGAAAACATGAAGGAAAACGGGATAAAACAAGTATTGAATATTTTTAATTTTATTTTTGTTCTTGAATAAAAAACAAATTGTTCTTCTCTTATCCGTGCTCTAAAAACTTTTGGTAATATCGTTATTTTGTTTTCGTTTTCGGTTTATCCTCATCCTTGATAAAAATTGAATCAAAGATTCGGAAGTCTTCTCCTCCAAAAAGATTCAACTCCTCTACTCCAAACTCCCGACTCCGAATCCGACTCCCCATTCCTGGTTTTAACTATGTAATTATTATTGTATTACCTAATGTAGCTCTTCATACGAATTTATCTTAAGATCTATTTATTTCCTTATTTTTTTATGGCGATCGGGTCTTATCGATTCTATCAGCTGCGTTGATAATCACTTAAAATTAATATCAAAACATAAAATGAAACAATATTCTTCGTCGTATTCGTGGAATAATATGTTGTGATCTTCCCAGTCCTTAAACACTAATGGCTTCAGTACGTAGCACATACTTTCCAAAATGGTTCACGTCGTTAAGAAGTTAATCACTTTAATGTGAATACAGACACAGGCGCAACTCTTATCCCCGTTAAGATAAGCTTCATACTTCATTCGATTTACCTTTAAAATGCACACCATTGCATATTCTTTGCGCTAAAAGAAAACAGCGAGAGATAAACTTAAATCAAGTTAAAATGTATAAAGGAAAATATGGAAGAGGAAGAATATTAGCTAATTCACTTAGACTGTGACAATGTTTATATTTTGTGATAACCTGGAGTTACAGTCATATTTAAAGATGTTAAGGTCACAGTAACAAGTGTTTTTAATTCCGGAGAAATGAAAAATATCTCTCGAAATATTTTAATAGATGGTGGCCAAAAACTAACTTTAGAGTTTTCATTCCAAACACAGGCGCCGACTATGTGGGGGCGATATGTAGGGATTAAGAAATAGAAAGTAGTATTTTAAAATTTCTTTATCTAAACACTTTTTACCAAAAATGTACTAAAAAAATTACTGTCCCGCACCCTTTAAAACTAAAATTCAGAATATATAATATAATTACTATAGATAGTTAGAAAAGCACATCAATGGAAAAATATACATAATATATACAATAAATATCCCTATATTATAATGAGCTTAACTTCTTCGTTCGTCCGGTCGTCAAGATTCGTGATGATTCGTCTGACTTCGTAGGCATAAACAAGAAACTCTAGACACTGCTTTATCCTTTGACCGATATGAATAATATTTTACAGACTTATTCTTTAAGAATCTACGAATATAATTTTATACAGAAATATCTAGGGTTTCGTAGGCATAAACAAGAGACTCTAGACACTCTTATATCCTTTGATCGATATGAAAAATATTGTGCAGATTTATTATCTAAGAATCTGCAGATAAAACAGCTTATAGAAATGACTAGGCTTTCGTATAGGAATAAACAAGAAACTATACACTCTTATATCCTTTGATCGATATGAAAAATATTTTGCGGATTTATTCTTTTAGAATCGGCGGATAAAATAACCTATAGAAATATCTAGGGTTTCGTAGGCATAAACAAGAAACTCTAGACACTTCTATATCCTTTAATCGATATAAACAATATTTTGCAGATTTATTCTCTAAGAATCTACGAATATAATTATATATAGAAATGTCTAAGATTTTGTAGGCATAAACAAGAAACTCTAGACACTGCTATATCCTTTGACAGACATGAACAATATTTTGCAGGTTTATTCTCTAAGAATCTACGAATATAATTTCATATAGAAATGTCTAGGATTTCGCGGGCATAAACTAACGTCTTTAGTTTTAACAACATAAATGTAATGCACTGAGTAAAAATTAATCGTTTTCCCAACTTTTTTCCCAACGAAGTTTATGAATAAATATGGTAATTCGGAATAATACTTATAATTTGTCCAGTTTTTAATAATGGGCGAAGAGTTGATTCAATTTGAATTGAATGTAGTAAGGCTTATGACGGGTCGAGCAAGTTCCACATTAAGGTAACGATGTGTTGGCCAACAGAGTTGGCAATAGGTGCACTAGAATATATAATAAAACAAATATGTATTTAATGAAAACACAATTGTTTTTTAAAAAATTGAGTGTGGATCAAATTGCATTGATAAACCAACACATTTTTATTTATTTTTTGTGGGATTTTTACCAAAATTTTGTCAAAAAACTTTTGTTCTCCACTTTTCCCAGAGGTGTTGATCTAAAATTCTGAAAAAATCTTAATAACATGCATTGATGTGAACTGGAATAGTTCAACAATTTTTGATCAAATTTGTTTTTCGAAAAATATTGATTTTTTGTGTCGTTGAAATAATTATTTATTTTTAAATGTATTGTGTGACATCAAA